>OX371022.1:4377500-4977500 GCA_947308005.1 Yponomeuta malinellus
AGGTCCTCCTTCGTGGTTTTCCTAACCAAGAGGGGTTTTGCCATGATCGCCACGCTTGGCAGGCGGGTTGGCGATCGCAGTATGCGGTTGGAATCTCAGGAAGACGCTGCTGCCCGTCTCCTGGTAATTGATTTCCTTAGTCGCCTTCTACGACATCCACGGAAGGAAATGGAGTGACGCTATTCTAAATCCGGCGCCACACGGATACGAATCGTGCAAACGTTCATTTCAAAGTTCAAATTATATCTGTTCGAACAAAAAAAGAATTATTGTCGAAATCGGTTAAGATTTGACGGAGTTATGGAGGAACATAGCCAATATATATATATATATATATAATACGCGTCGAATTTATAACCTCCTCCTTTTTTGAAGTCTGTTAAAAATAGAACAATATTTTAAATTAAATTTAACAATTTTAAAGATGACTTGTTTAAAATAAATTGCAGTTGTATGCTACATTTTACGTGACACTTAAACATACCCCGTTTATTTATTCCCTTCACAGAGTATCAGCCTGGAACCGAACCCTGAGATCCTAGCCAAGCTGTTGGCGCTGATATCCGACCACATAGACCTGCTGCTTGAGGACTGGTACCCTTCGCTTGGTGAGTGGTCTCCGAACTATTCGCAACCTCAACATATCCGAACCGCGTCCCTGTTACGTGTACTTTGAGGATGTTAAGATAAGATAGTTGACCTTTAATGTGTTTGTGCTTTAATAAATAAAATAAAATAAACCAGTGCCTTAATAAATAAAATAAAATAAAGATAAGAATGTCCATTGTACCAGGAAAAACACAAACATGAAATACTAGCTGTTGCCCGCGACTTCGTTCGCGTGGTAATTTTGATGTGTATTTTTCCGGGGTAAAAATAACCTATGTGCTATAATCCAGACTGTAATATATCTCTGTGCAAAATTTCATCAGGATTCGTTCAGCCGTTTTTGCGTGAAAGAGTAACAAACATTCATCCATACACGCGAACTTTCGCGTTTATAATATTATATAGTAAGGTTTTAGAAAACTACAGTACAATTGGCGGCCTTATTGCGCAATTTTTTCCAAGCAACCGACGATGGAGAGTTTGTGAAGGAAAAGTGAGACGGGTAGTAGGTGCGAACATGAATATTGATTTACATACTTATACGTAATAATAATATACTTATAGAAACCTTTACATACCATAGGTATAACAATTATAAACATGTATAAAGTTACATAAGTTACAATAAAGTTCTACCAGAGGAGAAAAGAAAAGATTGAATATGACGTTTTGAGTAGGTTTGAGTTGAGGGTGTCAGAAATTGAAATTATAGAAACAGATATTCCGTACCTCAAAAGATAAAAAAATGGATCCCTTATAGGATCGCTTTGTAGTCCGTCCGTCCTTCCGTCCGCCGGTCTGTCAGGACCTTTTATCTCGGCAACGCGTGAAGGTATTGAGTTGAATTTAAAACCAATTACTCAGGTCTATAGTCCCTTGAAGCTGTGAAAAACGTAAAAAATACGGCCATTTATGCCGCAAAACACGTATATTTCGACGCTCAAGGCAATCAAAATTTATAAATCAAAATGTACTTTCCGTTGACCTAGATTCTAGACTGTAGAACTATGAACTTTGGCAAGTAATATCGTTTTATACTACAAATACAGGAAAAAATCTGAAAACTGTACATTAGTAATTAAATCATAAATTCGGTAAAAGCTCGGAAAAAACGGCGAGACTCAATTCCTGAACTATATTTATAATATGTAAGTACCTTAAAAATTTGTACGGAACTCTCGGTGCGCGAGTCCGACTCGCACTTTTAAACATTATAAAACTTGTTCCTTAGTTCGCCAATTAAACGTTTACACAGCATTTATAGTATCTACTTCTATCACAACTGCGACGTTTTCATACAATTCACTTAAAACTATATGATGTAATTTTTTCTAAGGTTAACACGAGCACTAGACATAATAAAAACTAAATATCCGAGTAAATATCCGTGCAAATTCAGTTTTTATTATTGTATGATATAAGGTAGAATCGTAGCCAAGTATGGATTATGGAGGTCTATGAACTAAAAAGAAGTCCTAATAAACCTCCTTAATATTAGTACTATAATCATCATCATCATCATCATTCAGCCACAAGAAGTCCACTGCTCGACATAGGCCTCCTCCATGGAGTTCCAAAAAGACCGGTTGGAAGCGGCTTGCATCCAGCGCCTTCCTGCCACTTGGAAGTAATATTAGTACTATAAGTAATATAAGTGAAAGTGAAAGTGAACTACATTTATTGCCAAAAACACACTTTGTACATAAATAAGCTTATGTCTATATTTATAGACATAAGCTTACGTAATTAAAACTTTTTTCTTTTATAAAAAAATAAGATAATATTAGTACTATGAAGGTTATCTAACAAAGCTGCTAAATTTTTCATGACTTCAAAAACGACCCATTGTGTATCAATCAATCAATAAATGAATCAATCACCCCATACTCGTCCACTGCTTTTTGCCCTCGAGTGTACACTATTTCACGAGTTCCTGGTTCCTTGTCCACCTGGAACAGGCGTCTATGACAACAACGTGCTCACTTCCCAGGTACTCGCTTCGTCCACACATCGGAGGGGCGATGCCTCATAACCAGACTGGTGCCGTGTCCCGCCTGTTTGCGTGCACCCGAGCCAAACGACCCGCAACATCATATGGCGCAGGTTTGACAATTTACTTACGTTGAACATCGGACTCGGAAGCGAGAGACCCAGTTTCGATCCCCAGCGCGGGAATGTACCTATGACTTAGTTTTCTAAGTTATGTACATTTGTGAAGTTATGGCAGCAATACCACTCGCTAACCGTGAAGGAAAACATCGTGAGGAAACCTGATTGTCTGAGCTATTCACTTACCTCAGCGCTTGAAATCGCCAATCCGCGGTGAGCACGCGTGGTCATTAAGCCCATACTATCTCCCTGACTCCCTGAGAGAAGGCCTGTGCCCTACAATGGGACGTATATAGGCTGCTTATGTATGTTATGTATGATCGAACAGAAAAGCTTCTTGAAATTGATGTCTAATACCGGCTTACTTTACTTACGTAATTATATACGCATATAACTCCATACTTTCTCAGCCACTGTGATACTAGTTGATGTATACAAATCAATATCTACTTTTACAAATATACACTCCTCACACACATTTACACACCTGCTGAGTGGCTGAACCCCGAACCCAAGACTCCGGTCGTAGCGCTGAGCAGAGATACACACACATATAACCATACACACATACATTTTACTTACTTTTATAACATCTAATTTTTTATACGTAAAGCGCGGTCGCCGAGTAGGAAGAATTTCGTAGATTAACCTGTTACTAACTATCTCTGTCGCTCCCGCGTAAATATATTCTGTCACACTCGCACAGATGCATAGGCCACCGTCTTAAGGTATTGCAAACCTTTTACCTGCGACGGTAAGGTCTGTTCTTGTACGCTTGTGTTCGGTTGACCAGGAGTCAATGAATTTTTTTTTGAATTCGAACTCTTATCGAAAAATACGCGAGAATATAATATAAGAAAATCAGCAGCGCCTCTATCATACGTACGAGAAACTAAATTAACATACGATTAAAATTGTACATTTATAGGGAAGAGCGGGTGATCGTGCTCTTCCACTATAAAGGGAAATTTCTCGCCAGGCAGATCGTATGCCTGGGGACGGCCGGTCCGACTAATGTTCGTCGGACGTTATATTTATGGTATGTCATGTGAAACATTTTGCTTGCGCGATGCAGGAATGTTGGAGTTTATAGTGCGCGTGCAGAGTTGACATGTGCTCGCCACACATTGATTGTACAGACCTGTCCGAACTAGTATCAATGTAAACTTGCACTTCACAAAGAATGTTGGTGACCACTGCCCGTAGGTAAAAAGGTCAATGTACGAAGTTCTTTCTGCTCAGCGACCGCGCTTTAGCGTATAATACCGTGTAACTTGTGGTGGTGACGCGTCGAATATGATGCCAATCTTTTGCAGTTCGCGTGACCCGGAACCCTGAGATACAATTTTTGTGATCTAGTTTAACCTCCAGTCTTTCCACAAATGGTACATTCTTTTGCTGTGCATAATTTATTCAATGTTGTTTTTATATGCGAATGTGTTTTGTGGACAGAAAATAAACAAATATCGTATCTTATCTTATCTTATGACGTCCACCAAGGAAAAAAAATCTTCTTTTATGACGGATCGTTTTTTAAAAGTGTTGACTATTATCTCAATCGTGTTAATGGTGATTTTCAAGACCGATATTTCGTCTCAACTAAGACTGTTCTTACGTGGAGCATGCCGCTCGCTCTCGGCATGCTCCACGTAAGAACAGTCTCTCGCTCGCATAATTTAACATTTCTAATTCATAAGCAACCTATATACGTCCCACTGTAGGGCACAGGCCTTCTCTCAGAGAGAGAGAGTATGGGCTTAATCGCCACGCGTGCCCACCGCGGATTGGCGATTTCAAGCGCTGAGGTACGGTGGTAGCCTAGTGGGTAGAACACTGGACTCGGAAGCGGGAGACCCAGGTTCGATTCCCAGTGCGGGCATGTACCTATGACTTTGTTTTCTAAGTTATGTACATTTGTGAAGTTACATTTCTTATTATTGTAATAAAATTAGTAAACTTTTGCTAAATGTGGTCTGAGGTTTTGATAGACAATAAAATAAATAAATAATATCCACACAACTCAATCACTTGTCCTGGTCCCAAACTAGGATACCCTGTGCTATGGTGACCAGGCAAATACGTCACGCACATGGAAATACACCCAGACTGATGCCATTTGTACAAATGTACGGTGGCCCACAGTGGAAATCGAACCCACGACCTCTGTCTTGGTAGTTAAGCGCCTTAACGGTTAGTCCAACTAGGCAGTCCCACCCATATCCTGTTCTAAGTTTTTGATTGAGAAAATTTGGTTCCAAAATTAATAATTTTGGAAACAACTTTTCTATATTAAAAACTACGTATAGGAAAACAAAAATATGTTCAAACCATCCGTAATTTAATTATGCATCAAACCCTCTGACCACATTTATCTAAATTTTATCCATATTCAATTCAATTCAATTCATTTTATTGCAATAAATTACAGTGCAGTATAATAATGATGTGTATAAAAATTGTGGTACAAGTGTAATTTTAACAATAGTGGCATAGCAATTTGATAATTTAGAAATAATATAGAATTAATAATAGCATTAGGTACATTAATTGATAGCTCATTAAATAATAAATCAGTAAATTATTACAATATTAAAAAATATTAAATTGTCTGAGCGAGACAGCATGAACTTCCACTTAAGAACAGCCTTAAGAGTTATTATTTGTATCCAAAGGCGTTGCGAAGATTGGAGCTTGGCGGCGGAGACGCACCGAGAAGGATCAGACTCTCGGAAGAATCCAGAACTTCGGACGGAGACAGTGGTGTTGGAGCCGAGTCAAATAGTGAGTCATCGTCATCAGCCACTTTTACGCCCACTGCAGGACATAGGCCTCCCTCATGGTTTTCCCCTAACCATGAAGGGTTTTGCCATAATCGCCACGCTCGGCAGGCGGGTTGGCGATCGCAGTATGCGGTTAGAATCTCAGCAAGACGCTGCTGCCCGTCTCCTGGTAATTGATTTCCTTCGTCGCCTTCTACGACATCCACGGAAGGAAATGGAGTGACGCTATTCTTAATCCGGCGCCACACGGATAGTGAGTACCTCTATACTTATCTCATATAATTATATCTCCTCTCATCTTATTTTGTCTAATCTTATCCTTTTTTGTCAGACCATCCTTCGACACTTCGACTCATTGGGAAGCTACATTTGATTTATATCATATTTATTCGCTGTAGTAGGTGGGAGAGGTATGTCCCCTGAGATACAGATTTTTCTTCCAAGTTCAGGGGCCTGCGATTAGAAAAACCTGAGACTCGCGTTTTTCTTCCTAGTTCAGGGGCCTGCTTTTAGATAAACCTGAAACACAGGTTCTGCTTCCCTCCCTACTATTGGCATAACAAAAACAAACATCGGAATATGGGGGATTACTCGTCAATACAAAAAAAGGTTCTACAGGGATAACTTAGGAATCGCGAAAAAAATATCAGCTGTTGCATACATTTTAAAAAAATTACTGACACAACCTTCCAGTAATGGGTGAAGATGCGTAGTGAAAATTAACCAAAGACAACTCTTTAACATAAAAATAAAAATAACCTTTTTTAATCCTGGCCGATCGCATCTCGACATTGTTTGATTGCCATGATGTTTTATGTCGTACTCTGTTTTTCCTTCTTGTGCTGAATAAATACTATTGCATATTTTCCACTAAATACGTGTTTAAATCACTTTATAAAAGCGCATGTACAATAAAATGCGTGATAAAAATATACAGCGTTTTATTTTATTTAAAACGGAAAAACATGTCAGGCAGATAAAAAAAAATTCACAGACGAAAATTAGGTATCACTATGTTCGTGAGGCTATTGATAATGAAGTCATTGAATTAACCTATATGACTGCTGATGTGCTCACGAAGGCACTGCCTAATTGTAAGCATAATTCATTTGTTCAAAATATACTGGAAGTCGTCCAGGATTAAGATGGCGTGTTAGAGGTTTATCACCGACTGGCTGAACCTTGTTTTAATCCTGGCCGATCGCATCTCGACATTGTTTGATTAACACGATGTTTTATGTCGTACTCTGTTTTTTTTCTTCTTGTGCTGAATAAATACTATTGCATGTTTAAGTCACTTTATAAAAAATTCTGATGGGATTAGAAGCCTAATTACGCGCACAAAATCCTGTCGGAATCCTGACGTTTGCGGTGGCAGAATTTGACGTTTAAACGATTGGAATCGTTCAGGATTTGGTATGTGTAATATAGGATCTGGTCTCTTATTCTTTGTGGGTTGGAACACATTCGGGAATCTTTTGCTGATGGGATCTGCGCTCTCCAAGTTTTTGTGGGTTTGAACACAACCTTAAAGCTTTTTCTGATGGAATCTGCCCTTTGTGTCAATGTTTTCTTCCTAGGTCAGGGGCTTGTTTCTATAAAAACCTGAGACTCAGGTTTGTGGGTTTGAACAAAATCAAAATAATTTCTTTTTATTCAAAGTAGCACAGAAACTGAGACTTAATGAACGTTACAAATTAAACTAGGTGTCCATTCAGGAATGTCCATCCACACATCCGGGAAGCTTAAATCCTGAAGATATCTGCTCTCCCCTACCACCAGGGTCGTCGCTCGCCGGCTCAGTGGACCGTCCGCCGGAGCCGGGCGCCCGCCGCGTGGTGCGCGCTTGGACACATGAGCGTTGCATCCTGGCCGCCTGTACCGCGGCGCCCCTCGCCTGCGACGTCCACGGCGCCCTGCGGCTGGCTGACGTGGCGCCCGACGCGGTGAGGATTACGCACATGATAACTTCCACACAAGACAATAACTTGGCCTGGTCCCAAACTAGGGTAGCCTGTGCTATGGGTAACCACACAAACGTGGAAATACACCCAGACTGAGGCCATTTGTACAAATCAAGCACGGCGTTCTCCAGTTGGATTCAAACCTACGAGCTCTGCTTTGGTAGTAATGGACCTTTTAGACGAGGCCAATAGGCGAGACAATCCAATAAGCGAGTCTAGTAAGCCAATCCAGTGAGAAACGCAAAATTTTCTTCATGTCGTTCACACACAAGCCAGTCGATACCGATAAAAATAAGTAAAGTAGGTAAATAAAATTCATTTCTATTAACGATGGACAGACGTAAAATTGCTTTAAGAGCTACGTTCAAAAATGTTATTAAGCTAATGCATGAAGAGATTTTGGATATGCAAAATCTCTTCAATAAAACAACACGTACGACATGACATGTATTGGACTGGCTTACTCGCCCGGGACGGAAACACGTTTCACATGAAGCCAATACACAAGCCAATCCAATGGGAAAGTAGTGGGGGAAGCACTAGCGCCAGCAAATTCGAAATCGTTCTAATTCACTCGACTGGCATAAGCTATTAGCTTGGGACAATCCAATGCATTCGCCTGGTTCCATTCACACGAAGCCAATATTCGCCTGGCTTACTCGATTGTCTCGTCTATTGGCCTCGTCTAAAAGGTCCATAAAGCGTGTTAACCGCTAGGCCAACGAGGCAGCCACCTGTCTCTGGGTCATCGTTTAGGCAGTTGACGTGTAGAGCAGGTGTAGACACACGAGCGCTGCATCCTGGCCGCCTGCACCGCGGCGCCCCTCGCATGCGACGTCCACGGCGGCGTGGCGCCCGACGCGGTGAGACTTCTTCTAACTATCGCAGAGTAACAGATTAAAACCCGGCTATTCGAACTGGTTTCACGAGCGCGGAATCCTCGTGTCATGTCCCGTGGCGCCCCTCGCTTGGGACTTGCTTACGGCGCCGGCTGTGTTGGGTTGGCTGTGTGGCGCCCGACGCGTTGAGGCTTCTTTCTATCTCAGGGTCATCACTCGGATACTCGGACTGGGGCTCAAGTCGCGATGTGTTTAGTTGTTCAATAGAGCGAAAATGTAACGATCGTTTATGTTTTTTGACACAGATTCTAGGGTCGGCGTACTTAAGCACATAAGTGGACTTAAACACAAATTCTTAAGACGTGAAAAAAACCGGTTACAAAATTACTCCATAACATCTTTATTATATCAACGGAGATCTGCCACGAAACGATGACATAAAATTACATGTTTTTTCCAAAAAATTAACGACACTGCCTTTTAATCACCAATAAAATAAAATAATTTCATGACATTTGGACTTACTATTCGCCGACCCTAGAATTGGTATTATACTAAGCAATAGCGTTACAGTCAAGTTTACCGCTTTGTGAAAATGTTCACGTCAGGGGTTCCTTCCTGATTCTACTGGTTTGTATATTTTTTCTATAACTATTGTTAATTTAAGTCCTTATAATAATCTAAGGTTTATTCCTAGTTTAGGCTACGTTATTACTCTTACTTATGTTAAAAATTCAATTGTTATGTACACTATATACGCCTATGATTTTATGAATAAATTGTATATTATCTTTATCTTATCTTAACTTTTTCAGCTCCTTCTAGATGTTGAAGAGTCGTGCCGCGCGCGCTGGGAAGAGATCACGCGCGGGCGCATCGTGGGGCGGGGCGCCTTCGGCACCGTGCTAGCGGCCACGTGGCGGGGCCGCGCCGGCGCCCTCAAGGCGCTGCAGCCCGTGGCGCCCGAGCCTAGGGCGCCGCAGCACGCTCACAACGCTTATAAGGTTAGTTGGGTGCCATTTTAAAAAACATAAAAAAGTAAAAGTATTTCTTCTTCTTCTTTTTACATAGGTGGGGCTTCTTCTAGGTCGGTCATCATGAGTTCCGACGAGGTAGACGAGAAATGAAACGAATCCTTCCCCTCTCTATCCTGCGCGGAGAATGTTTTGCCGTCGGCCTCGGAATCCAAAAACATTGTGTTTGAATACACAATTGACAACATTTCAAAATAGTTACCCGGATATTTTAATAGCTTAGCCGAAAGTAGGTAAAAAACTAAGGTATTTGCTTCCAAACCTTTTCCAAAATATTGATTTTTTTATTATATATTAATTTTTAAAATATTTTTTTTTAAAAAACCACTTGTGGGCTGAAAAAGTCATGAGCCATTGCCATAAAACATTAAAAGACAAGAAGCAAGCAGTGTTGGCGTACCGAGAGAAATTTCCCTTTTGAAAGGAATTTAGGCTTGAGATGCGAAGAAGGGGAAAGTTTCCCTCTCCCATTAGGACGTACGGCTTTTATTCCATTGATATTAAAATAATTCACTTATTAATTACCTATTCATATATTTATGTTTCAGTTGTTGTGCCATTGCAGCTTGAAGTAATCTAAAATGGCGTGTCTATTTCAAATGGGATTTTTTTTCTTGTAGGGAACCCTAAAAAAGTACCTAAATCATACTGAATAATTTTGAAGAAAAAGTGAATACATACATGCCTCTATAGCCTACGAGACGTGGGAAACTATAACCATCAAAGTGGCAACACTGATGTCAACGCGTCAAACAAACGTCAAATTTACAGAAATATCACAGATTATATTGGGATGTCAACATGACATTGACAGTTAGCTTTTTTTTACTTCTAGGCACTGCAAGGTACTGCAGCTCTTCAGCCCACATCCTTGATATTTGATTTATTTTTAAAATATCTCTCAAACGAATGAACAAAGAAATATATAAAAGTTGGTAAGTTTAGTAAGTTTTTATGGCTTTATCAATGGACATTAAAATTTTTCACCTGGCTAGAAATGAAAAAATCTCAATTGTGTAGCCCAGCTGATTAGTAAGTTGAAGTGGCAGCGGGCGGGGCACATAGCACGCAGAACTGATGGCCGATGGTTCCGAAAAGTTTTCGAATGGAGACCGCATATCGGCAAGCGCAGCGTAGGACGACCAGCCACAAGATGGACAGATGACCTCATCCAAGTGGCAGAAAGACGCTGGATGCAAGCCGCTTCCAACCGGTCTTTTTGGAAATCCATGGAGGAGGCCTATGTGCAGCAGTGGACTTCTTGTGGCTGTGTATATATCTAATTGTGTATATTTTTGTGTAACGTTTTGAACAAACATGCGCAGGAGTCGTGGTTAGACTAGAGGGCCCGGTTTTGCCTCCCCAGGCGGCGGTGTCCCGCT
This sequence comes from Yponomeuta malinellus, assembly GCA_947308005.1. Taxonomy (NCBI): domain Eukaryota; kingdom Metazoa; phylum Arthropoda; class Insecta; order Lepidoptera; family Yponomeutidae; genus Yponomeuta; species Yponomeuta malinellus. The sequence continues at coordinate 4,388,218 of OX371022.1, forward strand.
GGGACCGCGAGCCGGCGGCGGCGGCGTGCCGCGCGTACTGCGCGCTGCGGCAGGAGCTGGCCGTGCTCACCGCGCTGCGCCACGCCAACGTCGTGCCGCTGCTGGCCGCGTGCTGCGCGCCGCTCGCGCTGCTGCTGCCGCTGGCGCCGCGGGCGAGTGTTTCACAAACATACACACACATATACACATACACACACACACACACACACACACACACACACACACACACACACACACACACACAGACACACACACACACACACACACATACACACACACTCTCACACACATACACACACACTCTCACACACACACACACACACACACTCACACACACACACACACTCACACACACACACACACACACACACGCACACACACACACACACGCACACACGCACGCACTCACACACACACACACACACACACACACACGCACTCACGCACTCACACACACACACGGACGCACACTTTTTATTTGACATTTTATCTATGGAAGAGTGGTCGATACCGATTGAGCTAGCGTTGGAAGATTGTGTCAGTCACACTTTCAGTGATTTTTAACTTAATTTTATTTTATAAAGGAGGAAAAACATTTTGTTTCATTTTGTTATTTACTAAACATTCCTCACAGCTAGATAAAAGCTTAGTATGCGACAAAAGCAAAATGAGTACATGAAATTCGTAAAAATATACACCGATACTTAAAACGATGCAAGAACAATACAAAAGCATCTATATATAGTAATTTAAATTCAAAATTGGTCGGTAACAAAAAAAAAAAAAATGATCCTAGCATAAGGATTCTTACACATAAACACGATATTTATTTGTATCCTATTAAAGGGCTCCTACGTAAGGGCGACGTCGGTCATGCTGTTTCGCCTGTACAGTTTAAAAGTTTTGGTGTTTGTAATAAATTGAGTTTACTTTTGATAAATCTGGTCTGAGAGTTTGATAGACAATATAATTGCGGACATTCGAGGCACATTGTCCTTATCCCGTACGTAGTTTTTAATTGAGAAACTTTGATTTCAAAATAGGTATTTTTAATAATAAATAGTGAATACCATTCATTTATGACTGTAAATAAATGTTCATTAAATTTGAATAAAAAAAGTCACAGGTATATACCCGCACTGGGGATCGAACCTGGGCTACCCCTGTGACCCCCCCCCCCCGCTCCCCCCCGCTCAGGGCGCGCTGGACGGCGTGCTGCGCGAGTACCGCGGCTGCGGCGCGCGCGTGGGCGTGCGGGCTGCGCGCGCGCTGGCCCTGCAGGTGGCGCGCGCGCTGGAGTACCTGCACGCGCGGCGCATCGTCTACCGGGACCTCAAGGTGAGAGGGGCTGATGGGGAGCTGGCGTCAAACTTAGATTGGAGTTACGTTGGTTTTATACCATAGAAATATTTTTTGTTATGAGGGTGAAGATGCATAAAAACGTTATTTTACGAGATTTCTCGCATAATTTTGTGACCCCGGAAACTCCGAAAAAAATATTTTTACTGTTTTATTTTTAAATTTTTCCTACTTTTTTATATGATGTCTATGGTATAAAAGCGAAGTCTAAGTTAAACGCAAGTTCCCCATTAGTGCGCCATTCTTTGCCGTTGGATCATAGATGCTCAAATATAATTATAGGGTTTATTGTAAAATAATTCTTTCCAATTTATTGGCTACAGATAGTGTAAGTTTTATGTTTGATGAAGCATGAAGTCCGTACACTTTTTGTTATTAAAGAAAACCTATTTAGAGGCCAAAAATTCCACCCATGCCGGGACCCGAACCCGCGACCCCCCACCAGCGCTCCCCCAACCGAGCCAATAGTCAAGTGCAGGTATCGGCGAAATTTCGAGCCTCTTTACAAACTTCTCTGTATTACGTACAGGCAGCGACATCTGGCCGAAGCAATTTACATCACTTGCAGCCCCGACTTTGCAGTTAGGTTTTTACATCGGAATGACATCGCTATACCATGATTATATTCTTTTTCTTGCACTAACCCGTGCTGAGGACAATTTTAAAAACCTATTTAGAGGCAAAAAAAAACCTTTTTCTTATGATGTATCTATAGGCGAGAATCTGTTATTAGCTCTTAATTACCTATTGTAAGATGCTGATCTTAAATTTATAAGCTGATGGTTCAACTGAATAAGTAAATAAATAAATGTCTAAGATATCCCTAGTTTTATCATCAGATAGTTGCGGTGTGGCTTTCGACCACGGCACGCCAGCCGTTGCAGCAGTGTTCAATTCAATTCAATTCAAAAATACTTTATTGCACAAAAGGGGTGTTTGTACAGAGGCGAGCTTAATACTAGTAAGTATTTTCTTCCAGCTAACCTTGGGCTATGTTAACAGTGTCCGTGTTTTTTTTATCTACCCTCAGTCGGAGAACGTCCTGGTGTGGGCAATGCCGAAGCCTCAAGAGGCCAACGCGGCCGAAGCGAGCCCTTCCGCCATCAACGTACACGTGAAACTCGGCGACTACGGTACGCAGGCCGCAGAGCCGGCTCGTGACTTTATTTTATGGTTGTTCACAAAAAGATGGAAAAGTCTTGCTAGTTGGGCAACCTGTTCGGGTTGTTAAACACACGCGTACAAAAGTTTTAGTTTTTGAAGCACTTTTTTGTGTCAGGGCGAGTTCACGCCGTGGTGGCACCTTTGATTTTAGATCAAGACGCTTTTCTAAAGTCTTTTCACAGTTTTTAATATAACATACATTGTATTGTTCCATTTTCAGTACAAATAACGCACAGAAACTAATTTAAATAGCGGAATAACACAAAACTTGATGTGATTACTCGATTAGATTGGTGGGACGCGTTTGTTTGTTTACATAAGATCGGCAACAGCTCAAAATTAGCTGCACTGTGCGTGCACCGCATTGTCACCTCGCCCCATTTGGCAACGTAGCGCATGAGCGGCGCTCCAGATTAGGCTCATTTCTCATATGAAATCTTTTGTTTCACGTACCGGGCCGTTCCAATGTTTCTCTTTCGCACTCATTGAATTTAGTACTAGGCATTGTATTGAATTTCGTTTCATAGGAGCGCAATCGCTGGCGCTCCACTCGGTAACAACTTGACACCAAATCTTAGGTATGCATGAAAACATTTCAACTTCGTACGTAGTTAATTATTGCTACTAAACTGCTATAATGAATGTGTGTAGGTCTTTGTATGCATAGGTTTAAAATTTATAGGTGGTAGGTAGCAGATGAAATTTTGATTTTTTTATTAAGTATGTACTTAGTTACTTATTTTTGTGGAAGTGCACTGCACCAGCGCTCTATAAGGCGAGCCGCCTCTGGTAGGCCGCGCATGCCCCGGGCCGGGCAAGGCACAAAACGATAGACAATAATGCAACAACGAGCTACCTGAAACTATTGATAACATTACAGGGGTCTAATTTTACGCACCAAATCCGGTCGGAATCCTGACGTTTGCTATAGCTATTTGTATAGAATTTGGCAGTTAGACGATTGGAATCGGTCAGGATTAGTTGTTCAATAGAGTGCCAGTGGGCTCCTTTCGTGGGCTGCATCGATGAATAGATAGAGGCTGCCTTCTGACACTATTTTCCATCGTCCATTAGCATAAGCATAAGCAGCCTATATACGTCCCACTGTAGGGCACAGGCCGTCTCTCAGGGAGAGAGTATGGGCTTAATCACCACGCGTGCCCACCGCGGATTGGCGATTTCAAGCGCTGAGATATATGAAATGTCAGACTCTCAGGTTTCCTCACGATGTTTTCCTTCACCGTTAGCGAGTGGTATTGCTACTATAACTTCACAAATGTACATAACTTAGAAAACAAAGTCATAGGTAAGTACATGCCCGCACTGGGAATCGAACCTGGGTCTCCCGCTTCCGAGTCCAATGTTCTGCCCACTGGGCTACCACCGCTCCTTTAATGTGTACTGATGAGTGTAATTTATAATATATTGTGTCTTTAGCTATAAGTACTAACATATATAGTTGTTAAGCCTACTAACTAAAATGAGTGTTACTTACTTGAGCAAATAAAGTTTATATATATATATATATATATTGACTTAACACCGGATAAACTTGTTTCGCTCTGATTCGCCGAGCTTAATCATGGCGAGTAGAGACGGAGCTCGCGTCGACCTAAACCTGGGCCTCGATTCTGTTAGTGCATTGTAGTATAATGACAGGTACACTGTCGGGTCACGTGACGTGTTTTTTCATACCATTGACGCCTAGAAGGTTTGGTACGTGTGCCCGCGTAGACTTAAAGCAGCCATGAAATGAAATCGCCATGTTCATGCAGTTGTCATGTTACTACAATGCATTAACAGAATCTAGGCCCTGGTCGGACTATTCCGAGAAAAAGCCAAGTAAGTTCATCCGGTGTTAAAAGTTAATAATGTGAAGTGCTGATGAAAGTTTTAGTATGAGGACGTTTGCTAACACTGAGAAGTAATTACTGTCAGGGAATAATTACAGACACAATCGGATTGGGAAACTCCTCCCATTTTGAAGGCTTTTAAAAAGTCTGTGGTAGAAAAAATATCTGGAAATGCCCAAATCACTTTGTTTTTCTTATCTAGATATATTTGCCATAGGTGAAAAGCGTCAGACAGATCTCCGATTTATTTTATTGTAACGCAACCTATCTTCGTCCTACTGTAGGTACCATGCCTTCTCTCAGAGAGAGAGAGAGAGAGAGAGAGAGTATGGGGCTTATCGCCAGGCATGCCCTCTGGATTGGGATTTTTTTAGCGCCGAGTTATGTAAACCGAACACCGATCGATTGATTTATTGATATCTACCGACAACCGACCGACGCAGTGATTTATTAATTGATTCACAAGCATAAGCCGGCTGGCCGAGTTACGGATTCTAGTCCCTTGGCTGACGTTATGAAGTTGATAAGTCGACTTATGCGTAGGAATTTTCGGGAATTTTACATGTTTTAAATAATTTAAAAGACCCGATAAAATGACTCTGGATGCAATTTAAAGTACTTGGATACATGTAATGACTGCAAACTTTAAAATCGACGCTCTGAAAGGTAGATATTTTAGATTTCCGCCAGCCACGGAACTGACGCCCTGATTTTTTACTAACAGGTATCAGCCGGCTGGCGCCGCCGTCGGGTACAAAGGGCTTCGGCGGCACGGAAGGGTTTATGGCGCCCGAGATCATGCGGTACAACGGCGAGGAAGAATACAATGAAAAGGTGAGTGTTAACGCACTCCATGTGTGCGTGTCAGTACAGCATGCACTCACACAGGCGCACGCGGCGAACGCGCCTTTGCTTCACACACGTCGAGTCGTTTTACAATATTTTTCCGATTTATTTTCTGTAACTGCTCAAAAGTCTCGCCTAATTTCCACTTAATGCTGCAACTCCTCTCTTGAATCATTACCAGTGAGTGACGTCCACACAAGGCTATAGTCTACTCAACTAATGCCATCTATTTGCAATTTGAGACGAAGTACAAATTTATTTATTTACATACAAAGCGACGCTATACTTCCGTGCTATATTTCCGTGTGGCGCCGGATTAAGAATAGCGTCACTCCGTTACCTTCCGTAGATGTCGTAGAAGGCGACTAAGGAAATGAATTACCAGGAGACAGGCAGCAGCGTCTTCCCGAGATTCCAACAGCATACCAGGGACTGCCACTTGCCACGATCCTGACAGATGTCTTAAGCTTCCTCAACATCCATTAGTCGTTGCATGTACGCACGCCGGTTTTGAATACTTTTTATCTTGCCCTTTGTTAATTCATCCCCTATTTGGTCAAAGTACGAAGTAGCATTATTAATGCTTAAGACCCTTTATTGTTATTGTCCTTAAATGTTGCCTCACAAATGTTCACTCAAACTTACTAGCCTACATGCGCTTGCGCAGGTGGACTGTTTCTCGTTCGGCATGCTGTTGTATGAAATCATCTCGCTGCGGCAGCCCTTCGAAGGCCACGAGGCCGTCAAAGAGGCCGTTCTGGACGGCGCGAGGCCGTCGCTTTCCCCCAGGGTGAGTGATTATATTTATCTATCTGCGCAATAAAAATCCTTAACAAGGTGGCGGAAAATATTGATACGTTGAGTGTGTTGCCAGTGATGACTTATGGATGTGAGACCTGGTCGCTGACTATGAGCTTCATAATAAGGCTCAAAGTCGCCCAACGAGCAATGGAGAGAGCTATGTTAGGATTTCAGCAGGATTTGGGCAGACCCCCCACCAGAAATATCTCGAAGAATTGCTCAGTTCAAGTTGCAGTGGTGGGGGGGGGGGGGGGGCACATAGCTCGGAAATCTGATGGCCGTTGGGGCAAAAAGTTCTGACCTGGCGACCGTGGACCGGACGACGCAGCAGACCTTCCGGTCTTCGTAGTTCAAAAAGTTCAACTTCGGAGTTTAAAGTTAAAAAAATAATTGAGGAGTTTTAGAACGCGTGAGCGCTAAACCTAGGCGATTCCTTTAAAAACTTGTTCAGGGTGCTTATTCATATTTAACACTGATTTTATTAATTGCCAGAAAGTGGCCGTTCTTTTTAATTAAAAAGACGTAGGTGACAAAGATGGCTGGAATTAAAGCCAATTCAATGTACGACATCGAAGCTTTTGAATAATAATGTAAAAGTGAAAATGACTATTCTAAATTCCGCCGAAACCCCACAAGCGCCATGCGGTTAGTTAATGCACCGCCCTCCCTCCCACTTTTTCAAGCAGAAGCAAGAAACAAACACACCACCACCGACAACAATACTTGTGTGAAAAAATACAAACATAGATATAGCCTGCGGTGTGTCTGAATCGCCACAAAAGGCAACTGACTCAGCGTTGTGCCGAGCAGCGTTGATGAATTTAGATGCCCCCAGGAGCTGCAGTACCCGTGCAACCTGCTGGCCACGATGCGGCAGTGCTGGAGCGGCTGTCCGGCCGCGCGGCCCTCCGCCGCCGCGCTCGTCAGCCTCTGCGCCGCGCCGGAGTTCCCCGCGCTGCGCGACGCCGCCGCGCTTCCGCCCGCCGCCGCGCCCGCTGCCGCCGCGCTGCACGGTGAGTGTGGTCTCTGCTGCCGCCCGCCGCCGCGCCCGCCGCCGCGCCCGCTGCCGCCGCGCTGCACGGTGAGTGTGGTCTCTGCTGCCGCCCGCCGCCGCGCCCGCTGCCGCCGCGCTGCACGGTGAGTGTGGTCTCTGCTGCCGCCCGCCGCCGCGCCCGCCGCCGCGCCCGCTGCCGCCGCGCTGCACGGTGAGTGTGGTCTCTGCTGCCGCCCGCCGCCGCGCCCGCTGCCGCCGCGCTGCACGGTGAGTGTGGTCTCTGCTGCCGCCCGCCGCCGCGCCCGCTGCCGCCGCGCTGCACGGTGAGTGTGGTCTCTGCTGCCGCCCGCCGCCGCGCCCGCTGCCGCCGCGCTGCACGGTGAGTGTGGTCTCTGCTGCCGCCCGCCGCCGCGCTGCACGGTGAGTATAGGGCTCGGCTTCGAACACAGTGGATAACGTTGTACATTGACATTCAACAAAAGGAACGAGCCTTAACAGTAGCTGTCGAACAGGTTAATTAGATTTTTTTAAAAGGCACTCTAAAAATATCTCGACACGAAATCGAATTAATAAGAACCATTAGTAAGCAGCCAGAGCCGTGCGTACGCGCCGCGGATCTGCGGGTCATTGTTCTGATCGACGGAGAGACGGTGAGATTTTTTTTAGACAAGATTTCTCAACGTATTTTTTTTTATTTCACGTCTATACTTAAAAGTAATAGTCTGGTTAGTTGCTTAGAATGATAATCGTACACTTAAAATCCTAATCAATCTAAAAAACAGTCCAGTAATCACGTTGCTGAGTCATCTGAACTTCCCTACTGCACTGTTATGTTGTTCCGTACGAGCTCTTCTCTTGTTGTGTTTACATTTTAATTACAAATTACATAACCGCTGCTTCCTTGTGGCGCCGGATTAAGAATAGCGCCACTCCATTTCCTCCCGTGGATGTCGTAGAAGGCGACTAAGGAAATACATTACCAGGAGACGGCCAGCAGCGTCTTCCTGAGATTCCAACCGCATACTGCGGTCGCCAACCCGCCGGCCAAGCGTGGCGATTATGGCAAAACCCCTCATGGTTAGAAAAACCATGACGGAGGCCTATGTCCTACAGTGGGCGTCAAATGGCTGATGATGATGATGAACCGCTGCTTTCTTTCGCGTGTAAATTCATAGCTTTAAGTTTTTTTTTTTACTAAAATTAAATAAAAGCGAAGTGAAGTCAAAAGGTAAAAATGTATTTCCTCTGTGCGACAGAGGACGCCGCGGGCGGCTGGGAAGTGTGGGTGGGCGGGGAGGCGGAGCGTGTTCACACGCTGCTCGCCGCGCCTTCGGACCACCACTTCACTCACCAGTACACTATCACTCTGCCGCCAGGTTAGTTCTTAACAGTGATAGTTAAAAACATAGATGTCTAACTAGCGCAAAAAATTGACCCCACGTTCAATTGTGTGAAGGCAGGCGGGGCTTGTCAATTGCATTACAAATCGGAGCGAGTTCAGTATTACCCGGAAAAATATCTATGCACCTGCCACTGTCAGATCGCAATCTTGCGAGGCACCTAGATATATCGTCGGGTAGATATCCATCATGAAGTTAATGGTTTTACGTTTCTGTGTTAAATCAATTATAAGTTTATTTATTTTATTTATTTATTTATTTTATTTATTTAGTTTTAGGAAAGCCATTGACATTATATAACTTAATACTATTTAAAAATATGCGTTACGCTATTACTTCAATCAACGTTCTCGTGGCGCAGCGGTAGTGCATCTGCATACCATGCGAGAGGTCCCGGGTTCGAATCCCGGCTGGGGACAAAAAAAAAAACCCCAGGTCTTGGATGTTTACATGTTTGTGATGTCGTTGTTTCTGGTTCCCACGACACAGGGTATCCTAGTGTGGGGCCAGAAGCAATGTATGTGCCTGTATGTAAATGTTGACACAGAGTGATTTACTCTACAGCACATCTTCAGACTAATCGAGAGGACTGGGGCCGTTTTTGAGAGTGAATTTTGTAGGAAGAAATAATTCTATCGTTTTTAGGGTTCCGTAGTCCGACAAGGAATTCTTATCGGTTCGCCATGTCCGTATGTCTGTCCGTCTGTCCGTCCGCGGCCTAGCGCAAAGACCGGTGGTACTAGAAAGCTGTAATTTGGTGTGTGCATACATATTTATCACGCCGACAAAGTTAAACAATAAAATGTTGGAATTTGAACATGAAAAGTGGAGATGTATTTTTTTCTCTCGTCTACCCCATCATGTGGGGTATCGTTGATTTGGCCGTTGAAAAATATTGTGGGTGTATAAAGATCATTGTTTGATTTAGGGTTCCGTTTGCGAAATAATAAGCTTTAAAGCGCTAATTTTTGTCCGAGTAGGGTGTCCGCCCATCTCCTGGGTAAACGCTTGATTGTAGAATCGTGAAAAAATTATCACGGCTAAGTAGACTTTACAAATTAACGAGTAATAGGCAACCAACTTATAAAAGTAAAATTTCATAAAAAATCCAAAATCCTAGAAATCAAACGATTTTTAGGGTTCCGTACCCAAAGAGTAAGGGACCCTATTATTAAGACTTGGTTATCAGTCCGTCCGTGAGCCCGTCCGTTTGTCACCAGGCTGTGTCTCCTGAACTGTAAGAGTTAGACAGTTGAAATGTTCACAGATGATTTTATTTTTATTCTATTTTATTTATAAGAAACATACAGTCACAAACAAAAATCAAACAAGAAAAAAGGACATTTAAACAGACCTGGAGTTTCCTTAGTTAGAACAAAGATAATTACAAATTTTGAACTTCTTGCGACGGACAGTTACGCCAGTAAAACACAAATACAAAGGAAAATGATCAAGTGATTAAGACACTTAGTATCGCTATCAACAAAGTTGTGCCACAATGAAATAATACCTTAATTTGAAGTACTGGCTTAGAATTTTAAAATACTATTGTTAGCATTAAAGTAATTCTCCGGACGAGGATGTAATTAGATCATTAATACTACCGCATTTTTCTTGTCCTATACCATGTCATGACATGAAACTGTCATTCTCACACGTCGTGTGCACTCTCCGCGTAACCAAAGAGTATATAATCACTACGTCGCGTAACTCAGGCGAATTCCGCTAGCAAAGAGGTTGCACCGGGCCTAAACTGTTCGTCCAGACTAAATTCTTTCACTCATTCTTCTCCAACCGCTCTTGCGCTGTAATAATAATAAGCCGTAACCCACACAAAATGCATGGAAGCGAGTTTATTTAAGCTGTAGTACTATTTAGAGAAGAAAACGGAAGTTGATGAGTGTTGACGATGGATTTGAGGCGAAAAGGTTCGTTTGTTAGCGATGATGACTGAGACGTAGGGGAATTCTAAGGGTATTCTTACAGTATAACAGGCCAGCGCAGTGCTTAGGAAAAGCATTAGAAACAATTAAAATGATGACAATAACTGGCATCTATGCGGCCATCGCTATTTATTTCAACTGTGCTAAGGGTCAAGGTCAAGTACGACCTATACTAATTAGCTCCATAGAATTTAACTGTATATAGTGACCTAACATATCTGGAAAATGATGTGGAGTAGCTGCTTTTGTGCCACAACACGGAGAGGGCAAAGTAGAACACAAAACACTCACTGTCATCATTCCGCGGCTGAAATAGCTTCACGAAAAGATCTTCCATCAACACTAATGACCTTATATTAAAAAAACAGCCCAACCTTGGCCAATGGGTGCAAAAAAGTTATGTATCACGAGTAAAACCATCACCATCAGCCGGCATTTCTCAAATCACCAAGTGACATTTATTGATGTGAATTGGTTCCACGAAAACCGATGAAAAAACTTTTTTTAATTTAGAGAACCGATACTACCACATGCGCTGCGCGGCATGCTGCGAGGAAATCTTGAAAATAATGCCATGGCCTTAGCGTAAATATACCATTATAATACATCATCATCACTATAACCGACAGCCCGCTTTGCCGGGGATGCCTCAAAAGAGAGGAAACACCCGCCCATGTGACCATTCACTGTGAAGGCGTGGAAAAGCAACGGACTGCTATCATTAGGAAGCTGGAATCCCTTCAGGAGGCCTGTAGTGACATCAGAGCACTGCTGGCCTTCTGGAAAGAGATAGGCTGACTGGAGTAAACTCACGGCTTTGCTACGTACAATGGCCCAACCATGAGGCTAAGTGCGGAAATCTCAGGTCTAACTAACTACCTAACTATCATCATCATCAGCTATTTGACGCCCACCGCAAGACATAGGCGTCCCTCATGATTTTTCAAGCCTCGCGGCCTTGTGCCGCCCGCATCCAGGGACTCCCCGCTACCGCAACCAGGTCGTCAGACCATCTGGTGGGGAACCTGCTCATGCTGTGGCGTCCGGTCCGCGGTCACCAGGTCAGAACTATAATACATAGTTTGGTCCTAAAAATAATCAATTCAAGTAATTAAATTCACACAGTGGTATTTATAAAAACTCAATTACATAAACACTCCTCAAATGCATATTTACCTAATAGTCTGTGGTAAATGAAAAGATTTTGAAAATGTTTTTTAGATGAATCGTGTTTTTAAATAACACCGGATATTTTGGGTTTCACCTACCAAATGAGGTAACATCAATATTTGAATGGCCTTTCTGCACAATGTGCAGGTACCCTTGATGTGCGTAAGTACACGTAGTATGGATGTGCCACAAGAGAAACATACACTTCTATGCCCAAACGTAGGAGCTGTTGCTGGCTCAGACTGGACAGCATCTCGTAAGCAAGCAAAACATTCAATGCAAACCTGCGCTTCACGTGAAATCTGCAAAATATACATTATATTTTTTCAGTCAGTGGCCTCTTTCATAGAACTACATTCATCGTTTACTATGTCAATTCGAAATACATTGCAAAGTCGACTAATCCACAGGCCAGCTAGTAGCAAGACTCTACTACGCAATGTACATCAAATTGTCATAATAAACCCCGAATTGTAGTTTTATGAAACTCGGCCCTGGTAAGGAACTCAGAGTACTCTGTCTAGTTCTCTAGGTTAAAGTTAGGGTATGTGGAATTAATCCATACAAAAATTATTATAAAATAAATTAAGTGAAAATGTAAACACATTTATATCCGTGTAAAATGGCGATAAAATGCGTAAGCTTTAAAAGCTATCTATATACAATTAAACTTACCGATGTCGGAAAAATCCAAGTAACGATAGTGTTGTAAATATTATCACCAATTCCCTCAACGACCTCCATTGCAAATGCCGCAATCCGAGGGAACAATTATGCATCGCAAATTCAGGGTATCATCCATAATGATGGAGTGTGTATTTTACGATAGAATACACACCAATATGGAGAGTTACAAAAACACAAGAAGTCTCTAGCTTAACTCATTCACTCCGTCACACTTCGTCTCACAAAAGTACTAACATTCATGCGAAGTAGTTAATAAACAAATATAAATTCTGATCATGAAGAAAACAATCGCAAAACCTTTATAATGATAGGTGACAGGTCATAGCACAGATTATGAACGATGACGTTCAGTGCTGCAAAATGTAATTTATATCGATCATCAATTCGATTCCATCAGTCACCATTTCATAAAATATAACTGAAATGTAATATAATTGATTTACGTGATGCGAGTAGAAAGCCCGGTTATTATGCCTCATATCACCTTTACATAATAACATATATAATGTGCAGTCTACTTACATAAACCATGACATTTTAGTTGCAAAGTCACCCATGCGTAGGTACTGATTACGTTATGTGCCCACTTTAGGGCACGAATCGTCTTGCATGCTAGCTCGATGACTTTCAACTCCCCGAACAAGTCGGTTTCCGATAAGGCTTTACATACGTTGGACCACACACATACGCTGCGGCAGAATGTACAAAAGACCGAGAATTATATTCTGCCACTATGCTTAGCTTTTTTGGAGTGAGGTGAAGTCTGGGGACATGGGGTGTACCTCATACACATGTTTCCTCTCGATATTTTCCGTAAACGTTAGACAGTCGTACTGCTATAAAAAAATCACATACAATGTCTGATTCGAAACCAACACCTTGGAATGTGATGCAAGCGTTCTGTTAATACATAACCACCGCTTGCTTAGTTCATTTAAAGGTTTATTTAAAGATCAGCATCCGAGCGATTCGGTCAAATTAAGGTCCACAAGATCCACAGATCCGTGTGGCACCGGATTAAGAATAGCGTCACTCCATTTCCTTCCGTGGATGTCGTAGAAGGCGACTAAGGAAATAAATTACCAGGAGACGGGCAGCAGCGTTTTCTTGAGATTTCAACCGCATAGGTACTGCGATCACCAACCCGCCTGCCAAGCGTGGCGATTATGGCAAAACCCCTCATGGTTATGAAAACCACAAAGGAGGCCTATGTCCTGCAGTGGGCGTTAAATGGCTGATGATGATGATGATGAAGGTCCACACTGTTGAATCTGTTATCTAGTGTTAGTACCTAATATATAATGTAAACCGCAAATAATCTAAATAAACAGGTGGATAAAGAAATATGCAAATGAAGTACTTAGGTATTATCAAACGAAATAACAAAAGTTATGTTATGCTACTTTTTTCAGCTAAATATACCTATTTTTCCCTGTATCTATTCGATTTGAAAAGTAGCGGTCGGTTGGATGGCAACACTACATTATTGAATGCACAGATTGAGATTTGAATAGGTCTGTGAATGGACAAATGGATTTGTATCAAGATGACAGCTGTCGTTAAACCGGAAGCATTATTTATTGTATAACTTTATTAATTTAGAATTACGGAGAAGTCATGGTTTTATAAGAAAACCCCATTTTTTTATAATTGAAAACATGAATTATGGACACTGAAAACTGGTGACACTATTTAGATTTTAGCGATACTGCTAATGGTCGAGATCCTTTTTAGATTAACGTAACAAATTAATTTTTATACCACATTTTAATGATACCAGACAACCATAGAGCGGCAGGAGAAGAACAATGGATAAATGGATTTCAGAATTAAACACATCCCAATCCACCCACTCCATACCTATGATGTATTTCTGTTGCCGCTATAACAACAAATACTAAAAACGGAATAAAAAAAATATATAAGGGGGCTCTCATACAACAAACGTGATTAAGTTACCGTTTCTTGCTCGATATTAGTAACGGCAACAGGTAGACGCTTGAAATATTCAAATGTTGTATAGATAATGGTACGGAACCCTTCGTGCACGCTTCCGACTCGCACTTGGCCGGTTTTTTAATGAATAAGACTACAGCTATTGCCGTTTCCTAGATAACAGCGAGCCAGTTGTGGTGACGGCTTTGTGCCGCGTCGGTACCCGAATGTGGGTTGGCGACTCGGCCGGACGCGTCTCTGTGTATTCGTGAGTATTTTTATTTCAATTTTAATTCCCCAACACGAACTTTCATATTATAAAATTAGTGGGACTCGTGTTTCAAGGTTTGTAAGCTGGTATTGCTATTTGTGTTGTTTCTTGTAGTCGTTACTTACGTTACGGTATAAGAACGTTTAGATATTAAATGCTATTAGTAACTATTGTAAAACACACATTATTATGTACCCATAGCACAGGGAATCCTAGTTTGGGAGCCAGTAACCACTCTTTTAACCCTTTTCTAAATATAAAGTTTTTTTTTCAATTCATTATTGGCGCCTGTTTTCAAATAGATAGATTATTAATTGAAATATATCCGCCTAAGTTGTGAATGTGCGATGTCAATAAAGTCCAAATTAACCATGCATTAGCAAATTTGCCGCGCAGCACTTACAACAACTCCACTCGAGCGCACCCATATTGTGAAATTACTAATAAACCGAAGCTAAATTAACTGCGTTTCAAATTTAAAACTATCATCTTGACAAACGTACGGTGAGATGCCGTCCACTAAGCGCCAAACTATACAGTGAATAATTCGTCTGAGGGGGCGTAAAAAAGATTTAAGAAAAACAGCAAAAGAAAAAATACGATACATCTTCTAATATTGTAATAAATGAAATAGAACGCAGCCGTACGCCGCCCCCGGGTCCCGCAACCTCACCCCCGCTCGCGCCCTCTGGGCATACGGGTCTGTCAACAAAACGCAATCGCCGCCGCCCGACTCGCTATTTGTAATTTTTTGCAGTTTCTTTGTGAAAACAGTGATATCCGACTTCAGGCCCCTGATTTATGTACTCTTTTCGTTGTGTGCACATTAAACGAGGACCCAGTGGTGTTTGCAGTTTTCTTCCCTAACACGCCTGGCATAGAAGAACGCCGCGTTATAATATATAAAAATCGCGTGTCAAAGTGTTTGTTATCGAACTCCTCCGAAACGGCTTCACCGATTTTTATGAATATTTTTGTGTATATTTGGTAGGTCTGAGAATAGAGGCTAAACAAAACAACGTTTGCCCGGGTCAGCTAGTTTATGTATGAAACAGTACGTAGTGTTATTTTCTTCCTCTCTTTGTGTGTGTGTGTTAGATAGGTTGTGTTGTCGTGAAGTGGTGAGGTCTATTTACATCGATTCTTTGAGGATGAAATGTCGTAAAAGCCATTTTTTCGGTGAAAACGGACTTTGAATGCAGTCTTTCTCAGTTTTTCAAGCTCTTTCAATTTGTACTTTCGTTTCATGAAATTCGCAAAAAAAAATGACTTTTATTTACTACCTTGATTTTTTAACGGGCATCCCAGTTTTTTTTTTATCAAAATATGCTGTAAAAGACACTGGTGCTGTAAAGTTTAGTACATTTTCTTATGGCTTATACTGCAATTATTTTATTGGTTGCAATCCAACTTATTAGTACCATTAGAACGTTGTTTGCTGTAAAAGCCATTGCTGAAGTGAATTTCCTTCGTCACCTTCTACGACATCCACGGAAGGAAATTGAGTGACGCTATTCTTAATGCGGCGCCACACGGACATATATATTTATGTATAAAAAAATGTTCACGCAAACGTTCGCATAGACAGGGCGGAAGCCACGTGGAGCTAGTGTACGGTCAAGTTTGTCGTCGTCAGTGCATTCTATTCAGACATATTAGGGGTTAAAGTATGAAATTGCCGTTTTATTGCAATAGGTTCTTTGAATTGACATATAATCTTCATGGTTTGAGGTTTTCGAATGAAACTTTTTTTTAAGGTAACATTAAACCATGCCGCTAATTCCTGGGTAGTTTGACTAGGGTCGGCTTCCACTATCTCTCTTAATTCATCGTTATTCACCTGTTTGGGCGGTCTTCCTCGTGGCTCGTTCTTTAAGTCGAAATTTCCATCACGAAAGCGTTTAAACCAAAATCGCACGGTGCGTTCATTAGTAGACCCTCTCCAAACGCAGCATTGATATTGCGGGCTGTTTCTGCCGCGTTAGTTCCGCGTCGGAACTCGTATTCAAAAATCACTCGAATTTTCGCAGTATCCATCTTTCTTGTCTAAATTGAATAACAAAAACAATTGAAAGTCGATATTCAAATGTTTCACATTTTTTAAAAAAAGAACATCATAGAAACCATTTGAAAAAAGTTTCATTCGAAAACCTCAAACCATGAAGATTCTATGTCAATTCAAAGAACCTATTGCAATAAAACGGCAATTTCATACTTTAACCCCTATTATTTTGACATACAAATGCATTGTAAAAGCCTGTCAAATGAATACTGAAAAAAAAAACCGTTAAGGCTGTACTTACGTGTAGCATTCTATCTCGCTCGTACAATTGAATAATTTTAGTGTATTTAATGAAATTAGTATACTTTTGATAAATGTGGTCTGGGTCTGAGGGTTTGATAGACAATAAAATTGCGAACCTTCAAGGCGAACGTTTCATATCCTGCATTAAGCTTTTGATGGAGAAAATTTGATTCCAAGAATAATAATTTTGGAAACGACTTTTCTTTATTAGAAATTACGCGTAGGAAAACAAAAAATATATTTACAATATCCGTAATTTAAATATGCATCGAACCCTCAGGCCATATCAAAAGTTTACTCATATTCTTGCAACATGCTCCATGTAAAAGCGGCCTTAAAACGTCTATTACTGAACTGTTTACCAAGAAAAAGATAGAGACACACACACAAATAAAACGTGGTATTATTTTGTTCCTGAGTATATGTGTGTTGGAGAGGGTGTGTTGTTAGCCCTGAAGGTCCTAAGCGCCCGCTCTATGAGAATATATGAGTGTTCGTGTGTTAGAGGCCCAACAACACACCCATTTGCTAGCTCTAAGTCCTAAGCGCTCGCTCCATGAGAGAATGTGAGTGTTAGACAAGGTGTGTTGTTTGTCGTAAAAGTCCTAAGGTCTTTTTTCCGCGCAGCGCGTCGACGTGCGCGCTGCAGTGGCGCGTGCGCGTGCACGAGGCGGTGGGCGGCGCCGCGAGCGCTGTGGCCGCGCTGCGGGCGCTGCCGGCGCTGCGCCGCGTCGCGCTCGCGCTGCGCTGCGGCAGGTAACGCTAGCATACAATGCCACGCACGGACGCAACGACCACGCACGCACGTACTCACGCATACACGCACGTACGCACGCACGCACACACGCACGCACGCACACACGCACGCACGCACACACGCACGCACGCACACACGCACGCACGCACACGCACGCACGCACGCACACGCACGCACGCACACGCACGTACGCACGCACACGCACGTACGCACACGCATGCACGCACGCACACACTCACGCACACACTCACGCACACACTCACTCACACACTCACTCACACACACACTCACTCACACACACATACATACACACACACACATACATACAAAAACACATACACACACAAACACATACACACAAACACACACATACACACACACACACAAACACACACGCATACTCGCTTGTCTCTCAAGGCCTTTGATAATGGTACTTACCTCTCAGGCTGTTCCTGGTGACGTCTCAGCGTCCAGAAGCGGAGGGCAGTTTCGTCCTCACCGAACTGGGAGCCGCCACGGAGCTGCACTGTCTAGCCGCCGTGCCGCGCGGTAACAGGTAAACTTAGATGCCACCTTAACTCACGATTTCCCGATTTAAAAAATAGAACTAACTGAACTAAAAACTGTTACCATAGAATAGAATGGAATAGAAAACGTTTATTTGGCACAAAAACAGTCATGGTTTAGCGTGTACATTAGGTTCTACTACTACAAATTCGCAGATGTTCGTAACTTTGAAAATAAATAAAGTTCACGCTGACTGCGAAGGAAAACGTCGTGGGGAAACCCGCGCATTGGATGGCTCCGAACGTATTGACTTGTCTTTCCTGTGGGCTACGGTGACTAAGCTATGAGGATGGTATAGGGGCTGGGCAAGCCTTCGTTACTCCATCTAAAAAAAAAACAATGTCCCAGGCACTGCAGCGTCCGAGTGGTCCCTTCACCCATCTAGTGTGAGTGAAGGTGCCACTGGACGCTGTTTAAATCGTCTCATTACGTAGATGCGAGGGCCAAAGCTTTTTTTTAGGTTTTACATAATTTAGCTAACTTCATCATCAGCCATTTAACGCCCACTGCACGACATAGGCCTCCCTCGTGGTTTTAAAATCACTAGGGGTTTTTGCCATAATCGCCACGCTTGGCAGGCGGGTTGGCGATCGCAGTACGCGGTTGGAATCTCAAGAAGACGCTGCTGCCCGTCTCCTGGTAATTGATTTCCTTAGTCGCCTTCTACGACATCCACGGAAGGAAATGGAGTGACGCTATTCTTAATCCGGCGCCACACGGCAGCTTACTTACTACCATGAAAAAAGTATAAAATCGCACCAAAATAGCCGCCGCTCGGCGGCGCCCGCCGCGACCACAAAGCTAATTTTCAGCGGTCGTCAAAAAATTATATAAATATACACACGATAATAATAATAATAATTCAAATTATAATAAATCAATTTTATTGAACAATTTATAAAGCTAACACTATGGACGTGTTCCGAAATAAAAAACTTGAATTGAATTGGATTGCATTGAGTTGAATTGAATTAAACTAAATTTAATTTAAATTAATTGAATTGACTTGAACTGGAATTGAATTGAACTGAATTGAATTGAATGAAATTGAATTGAATATGCCTCACGATTTTTTGGGGCCCCGATTATGAAAAGTTTTCAAGGGGATGATGAAGTATGGTGACGTCAACGTAATTGATGTCAGTTCATTAGACGCACACAGTTAGTGTGTGTGTGTGACACATAGTCGTTGTTTAGTTAACAATAAGTTTTATTTCAAACACCTTTCATTATTACGCTGTTCGCGTCATATTCGGTAGTAAACAAATAAACATGTTAACTTAAAGCTTGCATTTACCGCGAGCCACCCCTTCAAGGCTACGAACCAAGACAACTATGGATAGTTATCCACTATCTGCCTCCCTCTCGTACAATATTTCCTGTGTGAGCATGTAAGCGAGAGGCAAATCCGTTGGTGTTCATGTGTGTGTGTGCGTGTGTGTGTGTGCGTGTGTGTGTTTGTGTGTGTGCTTGTGTGTGTGTTTGTGTGTTTGTTTGTGTGTGTGTTTGTGTGTGTGTTTGTGTGTGTGTGTGTGTGTGTGTGATTGTGTGTATGTGCGTGAGTATGTGTGGCTATAACATTCAGATATTCTGCGCCATCTACGTCAAATTCAACGTCTGTCCCCAGCTGGGAGGTTTGGGCCGGCGGTTCCCGCCTGAACGTGTACGCCGTGAACGAGGGTGGCGTGAGCGGGGCGGAGGAAGTGCCCGACTGCGCGGGCGCCTCGCTTCTCGCCGTGGCCTGTACATCGCCTTATGTGCTGTTGTACAGCGAGCCAGGTGAGACATTATTGCGCTACCCAGCTACACTATTTTTGTAGCTTTCTTTTAGTACCAATATTATCACGCTGCGCCCAGCGCTTAGCAAATTGGCTCCATAAAGATTACGTGTGGCATTCAACAAAAGTTGAACAGAACCTCTTTACAGTAGTGCTTAGTCGATCCAGCCGTCGGCTTATTCAGACTCGGCCTTCGTCCCGGTGAGATGGCACTTGTGAAATTACCAGGGCCGGATTTAGGGGAGGGCAGGCGGGGCTACTGCCCTGGGGCCTCCACAAGGAAAGGGCCCCCACAAAAGGCTAATATGTACTATCATTAAACGCCAATCCTTTATGAGTACTTATAACGTCTGTTTGTTTTTCAAATAAAAAAAAAAGTTCGTCGTATTCATTGTAGTTTTTGTTTCGTATTTTTTATTTGGGAATAATTCGCGAAAGAAAGAATTTGTTACATAATCTAAATCGAAAACCATTTCGAGATTTTTATCCAAATAGCAGTATTTTCAATGTTAGAGCTAATGAAATCAAAAGATGGGCTTTATTTTCGGAAATTTAAATTTGTTATCAAACTGCTGCGTGACGTCATATGACGGTTACTCTGTAGGCAGCGGACCAAAATATATAAGTATACTGTGAACACAATATCCAGATCGAGCTGTCAAGCTGACAGGACAGACTGACTTGACTGATGTTCACGTTTGGTTTTTGTGGATTTGCTTTAGTGGTTTTCAGTTTTTCTTGGCTATTTTTATTTGTATAGCTAACACCGACGATTTCGTTAACACGGCTATTTGACCTACGGATTGGACTCGCTGTTTTATAGGAAGACCAACGCATTATTCTGGAAAATGGATAAATTTGTTCGCGCCAACACGAATAATGTACCAAAAGTAGACAACATCATGATACTGAAATATATGGCGTCCAGTGACAAGCATAATGTAGCTGAAATACGTGGCGCAAAAGTTCTGATGTGCAACAAACATACCATTGTCTCTCGACGTTTTACATAATCTGTGGCTTTATGACAGTTTTCAGACTCCTGACTTTGACTCACTCATATGCTAACGCAATCGCGTGACACTCTACACGGCTGGGCCGCCGTATGACGTCACAAATATATATTTCAAAAAATTATTTCATAGTGATAAACTTAATTAATTGAAAAAAAAACGAAATTAGTTTCTTAAAATTACGTCTAATATATCAAAAAATTAAAATACAGCTATCATAAAAAGTTTCCTTCCCGAATTAGGGGCCTCCGCTCCTTCGTTGCCCTAGGGCCTCCAGACCTCAAAATCCGGCTCTGGAAATTACTTTACTTTCCCAGGGTGCATCGTGTATCAGTGGTCAGTGCGGTCTCGCCGGCAGAGCGCCAAGCTCGACTGCAGCAAACTGGCGCCCTGCTCCGAGAGTCTCCAGTCCATCGCGCTCGACGATCGGCTTAGCGAAGAAAACTGCCGGGTGAGTTTTTTAGGCTTGCTGTTCGTTAGGAAGTGAAAATCAGGTGTAACACAACTAAAGACTTTAATACTTGAAAGCACAACAAAACAGCGAGACTATGTCTTCACAGTGCAACGGCCATATGTTTATTTTTCTTTTTAAAACAACCAGTGTTGTCAGTCTGAGAAACAGAATATCCCTAAATTAAATACTATATTACATTGATAAACAATACCTGCGTACCTATCGGGTACCAACCGGGACCGACTCCCACGCCCACGTCGTTTTGAAACTCAATTCTGTCGGGTCGGCGGACTGGGGCACGTAAATCCAAAACACACACATTTTTGAGGCAGTGAATGGAACAAAATCTATTAAAAAATCTACCTATTTATTACATTAACGGAGAGCTGTCATGAAACAATGAATTAGACATACATGTTTCTTAGGGTTCCGTACCCAAAAGGCTAATTCACCCTATTACTAAGACTCCGCTGTCCGTCCGTCCGTCCGTCCATCTGTCACCAGGCTGTATCTCATGAACCGTGATAGTTAGACAGTTGAAATTTTCACAGATGATTTATTTCTGTTGCCGCTATAACAACAAGAAGTGCTAAAAACAGAATAAAATGAATATTTAAAGGGGGCTCCCGAACACAACAAACGTGATTTTTTTGCCGTTTTATGCCCGATATTAATAACGGCAGCAGGTAGACGCTTGAAATATTCAAATGTACAAAACACTACAGCACTAATCTATATATATAAAAATCAATTGCTGTTCGTTAGTCTCACTAAAACTCGAGAACGGCTGAACGGAATTATCTTATCTTAGTCTTGAAATGTTCGTGGAGGTCTAGGGAAGGTTTAAAAGGCGGCGAAAAAATCGAATAATTTCCGGGAAAACCCTAAAAACAGCCCTTTTCTATTTCCCATACAAACGTTTTCTGTGGCGTTACGAAGCTCGCCGGGACAGCTAGTAATAGGGGTTAAAGTATGAAATTGCCGTTTTATTGCAATAGGTTCTTTGAATTGACATAGAATCTTCATGGTTTGAGGTTTTCGAATGAAACTTTTTTCAAATGGTTTCTATGTTCTTTTTTTAAAAAATGTGAAACATTTGAATATCGACTTTCAATTGTTTTTGTTATTCAATTTAGACAAGAAAGATGGATACTACGAAAATTCGAGTGATTATGAGGCACCCATTTTTCGTATTTTTTTATTTTATTGATTTGACGCAAGTGAGTCAATATTGTGGGTAAGGTAACGTTAAACCATGCCGCTAATTCCTGGGTAGTTTGACTAGGGTTGGCTTCCACTATCTCTCTTAATTCATCGTTATTCACCTGTGTGGGCGGTCTTCCTCGTGGCAATTTTTTAAAAAAAGAACATCATAGAAACCATTTGAAAAAAGTTTCATTCGAAAACCTCAAACCATGAAGATTCTATGTCAATTCAAAGAACCTATTGCAATAAAACGGCAATTTCATACTTTAACCCCTAATATAATATATTTCTGCAATACCTACCTCGAGTTTAAAGGTCACATTCGTTTAAATTATTTCTGTGCTCATAGTGCTCTAGTGTTTTGAAGTCGATTTTTACTTTTTTCTCTTTTACTTATACACTCCACAGGTGACCGCGATGTGTACGTTGAGGACCGAAGTTTACATCGGTACCGCGTGGGGTTGTGTCGTGGTAGCTGAGGCAGCCACGTTGCGTCCCATCACCATATTCCGTCCCTATGAAACTATGGTGAGATATAATTACTTATTTATTCATTCATTCACTCACCGACTCACTCACTCATTCAGTTATATACATATTAGGGAAACTTGCAGCTCGCATTAAAAATGGGCATATACTTAGTGTAACTAAAAAGGACTAAACGTAGGTTTATCGTCATCATCATCAGCCATTTGACGCCCACCGCAAGACATAGGCCTCCCTCGTGGCTTTCCAAGCTTCCCGGTCTTGTGTCGCCCACATTAAGGAAATCGATTACCAGGAGACGGGCAGCAGCGTCTTCCTGAGATTCCAACCGTATACTGCGTTCGCCAACCCGCCTGCCAAGCGTGGCGATTATGGCAAAAACACCTCATGATTGTACCCAAACGTAGGATCATATCGTATTTATTATTGTTTTAGTTAAGGTACATCTTGTCTTAGATAGATAGATAGATAGAATATTCTTTATTGTACACAAAGATTACATTAACAGAAATTCAATAAATCGCGGCCTTATTAGGCACTGGGCTACGCTTCAGTACATTCTGCGTAGAAGTGAATTGAAAGGACGCCCCTTCCCACGTCCCATGTGTGTGGCGCACTCCTTGAAGGGTGATTCACAGTGCTGATTCACCTTAGTTAGTTGGCGAGTCGTTTCTTTTCTGATGTGATCCATCAAAGAGACTCCGAGGAAGGCTTTGAGGAACGGTCGAGGAGACAGCTCGCTGGACCGACGATTTGAGGCGGATTGCCGTTAGCAGCTGGATGAAGCTGGCCGGGGACGGACATAACTTGTGTACGGAATTTCAATCTCCAGCAGTGGGAGAATACTGACTGATTGTTAAATCAATCAATCAATCAGCCCGTATTCGTCCACTTCTGAACTTAGGCGTGGGTATCCTACGCCGCGTCTACACTCGAGAACCTTGGCACTCCATCGACCATCGGTTCTTCGGTATTATGTGGCCAGCCTACTACCGCTTGCAAATCTTATAGGCTACGCAAAGGTGCGATTAAACGGCGCGCAAACACGCGAGCCGCGCCCCGTTTGAAGCTGGGTTCTGAGGCAGACTTATTGCGCGGCGCGAGCAAAAACTTGGGGGAAATATGAATCCTATTATTAGAATTTCGCCGACCGAGGTCACTAACACATTCAATGATAGTCATTTTGGTATAGTTATTAGTATCCAAAACTCAGTACGGCTCAAGTAAAACCATATCTAGTGATAATTTTAGACTCATGTTCGCGATTTTTGTTTTATTTATTCGTTTTGTCTGTTGTGTATTTAGTTTTCTTTCTGTTGTTGTGCATATTATGTTACTTATGTGCTTGTTTTGTTTCTGTGATGTATCTTGTTGGTATAATAAATGTCTTTCTTCTTTCTTCTTCTTTTATTTTTTTTGTGCTATGAAATTTAAAAAAATTAAAAAATAATAACCGATAGGACATTGAAAAGTATTTTTCAGATTTTAAATACCAACCATTAGAGAGTAAAATCGATCGAAACGTAGTGATCCGACAGAGAACCAAAGTCATCGACATAGCCCACCGAATTAGCATGCTGAAGTGGCAGTGGGCCGGCCGTATCATCCGAAGAGCTGATGACCGATGGGGTAGACGAGTTCTCGAGTGGAGACCGCGGATCGGTAAACAAAGTGTGGGACGTCCTCAGACTCGGTGGAGCGATGATCTTCGCAGGGCGGCTGGCAAGAGCTGGATGAGAGTAGCCGAGGACCGTGAGAGGCCTAAATCCAGTAGTGGACAAGCGTAGGCGTATGATGATGATGATGATGAGAGAGAGTAAAATGTATTTTTCACACCTGCTATTCAGAAAAGATCCCTTGATTCCCTCAAATGAGGGATCAAAGTTGTACTTTTCTTCCCTGATATTCTAGTTTATTTTTATTGCCCTCGGCATGATCCGTGTGCAGATTTTCACAAAATGTAATTCCAAATCGATTTTTATTTTGTTGCAATCGATCACAATTGTCTTCCACGGCACATAAATAATTTTTCCTTATAGCAGGTGTGAAAAGCAGTATGTGTCACTCGGTAGCAAAATTATTTCCGTCTTGGGCGTAAACACTTGAATCCCTCGCTACGCTCAAGATTCTACTTTAGAATCCCGAGAGAATCTTTCGCTTCACTCAGGATTCAATATACCGCCCTCGCCGTAAATATATCATTTTGCTCCCTTGAGACACAATCTACTATTAAAACACGTGATTTAGAGGTAATGTCGGAGAACCCAGCTTTAAACAGCCCGCTCGGCGCGGCTCGGTATGGCTCGGCAAGGCGCACGCGGCTCGGCTTGTGGTAATACGCTCCGTCTAAACAGAACAGATGATAGTATCTCTGTAGTCAGTCTCCATATATTTGTATACCTAATAAATCATTCGTTCATATTGAGAACGGACAAGGGACGGCGCGGTTCAACAGCTCGCGTTGTTGCCGCCGCGCCGTGTATACAAATTAGTGTTAAGCTCGCCTAAGTATTTTCTTCCAGGTGACCTTGATCTCGTGCTGTCCGCAGGTTCGAGCCATAGTGCCGCTGCAGCCGCTCAAAGGAGCTGACAGCGGGTGTATGGTGGCCACGCTCGGAGCCGGATACCGCCCGCTGCTGCAGCGGTTCGTGCCGCAGCACCAGGTAAGACTCCGGTTTTTCGTTTGTACATACTTTACAGTGAATAAGAGACTCACCCCCGCTTTCTCGTACACTAACAAGCTGTTAATCTACTGTTAAAAGCTGTCAGTGGTTTGTTTTTGTATGTATGCACTTTGGTGAATTGACAGCGTGTTAGTGTACGAGAAACTGCGGGTAAGGCAAATTAAAGTTTAATTAAAAATGTTTTTTTTTTAAGTTTAAGTTTAATTCCTCAACACTCATTAGTCGTTGCATGCACGCACGCCGGTTTCGGGTACTTTTTATCTGGCCCTTTGTTAATACATCCTCTATTTGGTCAAAGTATGTCCATCTGGGTCGTCCCTTACCGGCCCTTCCATCCACATTCGCTCGATATATTTGTTTTGTCAATCTTTCTTCCTTCATCCTCTCCACATGTCCAAACCAGTTGAGGAAGCGAAAGAGATCTGTCAGGATCGTAGCAAGTGGCAGTCCCTGGTCTCTGCCTACCCCTCTGGGATACAGGCGTGAGTTTATGTTATGTTATGTAAGTTTAATTAAAAATCAAAATTAAAAAAGCATTTAACTAAAATTCTTCAAGCAAAAGTCGATTTAAATGGCGACTTAGTGACATTTAAGAAGTGGTGCAAGTCGGCCTAGCAATATGAATCGTTTATTCACAAATACAGGTAATATATAAAAAACCGGCCAAGTGCGAGTCGAACTCGCGCACGAAGGATTCCGTACCGTTAACTATACAACATTTGAATATTTCAAGCCTTTACCTGTTGCCGTTATTAATATCGAGCAAAAAACGGCAAAAAAATCACGTTTGTTGTATTTATTTTATTCTATTCAGTAATTCAGTAATTTATTCATTATTAAAAAGGAGGACAGTTACATTCCTTAAACCATCGTATTTTGATGCTTATAGTGTATAATATATACATTTAAGGAAAGACGATAACATCTGAACTAGTGATAAACACTATCTCAGATGTCAACGCCCACTACCGCAAGGTTTCAAAAATACTTAGTATTTGTTGTTATAGCGGCAACAGAAATACATAATAAGTGAAAATTTCAACTGTCTAACTATCACGGTTCATGAGATACAGCCTGGTGACAGACGGACGGACGGTCGGACGGACAGCGGAGTCTTAGTAATAGGGTCCCTTATCCCTTTGGTTACGGAACCCTAAAAAGGTCTTAAGGTTTACATTAGTTCATTCCATGTTCTGCCCTTTAAAAGCTTATGAATACTCATGCAAAACTGCAATAATAATCGTAATGACAGTAATAGGTACTTGTTTCAAGTTCGCAAGAGTCACCAATTAATTTGAATGTCACCTAACATACACCATTGGGTTGTCTGGAAGAAATTGCTTTTAATAATAAGAACGCAAATTGTACTGTGTGTTTTTACAATTTTTTATGTCATGTGCTCTAGTGTACAATAAACAATATTCTTAATAAGATTCTACAATTAATTAAATATGTTTGTCACACAAGAAGTCGTTAATATTGTAATAGCATTCGTCGATTAATAAAAATTAATACACAAACAATTTATGTTTTAATTGCTCAAGGTCTTTAATGTCATTGGGAATTTTATTGTTACTAACGGAGCCATACAGAAAACGCTTTTGCTCATTAGAGGATTGCTGGATTTTTGTAGGCATTGCCTATGTCTGTGATGCAAGCGTATGTCGTTGGGATGAACTGTGGAGACCTTAACATAATATTACATATACAGTACAGTAAGGAGGTGACAGCGGTTGTTTGGTGGGCGGATATACTTGTAGGCGGATACCGCGCGCTGCAGGTCTGACTTCGTTTTTCATTTGTACATACATTACATCAACTCATAACATTACATAAGAAGCCCACAGCGGGTGTTTGGTGGCTGCAGGTCTGACTTCCGATTTTCATTTGTACATACATTACATAAACTCATAAAATTACATAAGAACGTAAATAAATAAAAAAATAACAATATTCTTTATTGTACACCAGGAAAACACATACATAAAATAAAGAAGTCGACACTGGATGAATTTTCTGAAAGCCATCATCGGCATTAATTCCAACGCTACCTGTGTTCATCATAAGCAGCCTATATAAGTCCCACTGTAGGGCACAGGCCTTCTCTCAGAGAGAGTATGGGCTTAATCACCAATCGCTGAGGTATGTGAATAGCTCAGACACTCACGTTGCTACTATAACTTCACAAATGTACATGGCTTAGAAAACAAAGTCATAGGTACATGGGAATCGAACCTGGGTCTCTCGCTCCCGAGTCCAATGTTCTAACCAGTAAACTATACCACCGCCTGTGTAGTTTCCCAATATTTTCTTCATTCCAGGCGAATAACAACGCGGCAGCCAACAGCGCTGGCAGTTTCTGCCTACTCTGGCGGGCAGACGACTGGCAGCCGGACTAACTCCGGCCAGGCTCAGCCACCCAGGTCCATCCAGCCGCCAGCGCGCGTCTCGTCACGGTGTTGAACCCGCGGGACACCAACCGTCAACCCACGAGCCAAGTAGATAAAGTATTTCACTAAATGACATGACCGGGTATGCTGATGAGACAAAGCTTTCGTCACGATGTTGTGCTCGCGTAAAGTGTGCCGGTAACAACGATGAGCCGAGTTTATTTCACTGGAATACTAACCAGGTGTACAGCTCAGACGATGTATCCAGCTGGCGATGAGGGTTCCCTCACAGTGTTGTGGTTGCGAAAACTGCCTGTTACGACGAGCTAAATATTTTTGTCGCTAGATTACAACCTACCAGGCAGGCAGGCACCTAACCTCGGCAGGTATGCTGCTCAGACGAGGTATCGAGCCGCCGGTGAGGGTTTTGTCACGATGTTGCGCCCACTAAGCGATGAGCTAAATCCTTACTAATATTATAAACGCGAAAGTTCGTATGTATGGATGGATGTTTGTTACTCTTTCACGAAATAACGGCTGAACGGCTCCGGATGAAATTTTGCACAGAGATAGATTATAGTCTGGAATAGCACATAGGCTATTTTTTATCCCGGAAAAATACACATCAAAATTACTACGCGAACGAAGTCGCGGGCAACAGCAAGTAAATAACGCTATAACGTTATAACGCTAGGTACCAAGTAAGGTACACCTCTTATTTAGGATCCAGCTACAGTTGAGAATTTCCTGGCGATTCTGTAGGAGGTTCAGTCCTGTAATGGCGAATAGCTAATTTGATTATAACCTGTTATGGTTAAAGCGGCAACCTATTCTGGTATGTAGCTACCGATTCGAATGATGATGGTGGTGAATGCATCATCATTAGAATACCGCTTACAGCGACAGGCAAAATTTATTATGTAGCTGTTTGAGTAAACAAATTGTATTCGAGTGCTGAACTAACAAATTCTAATTCGATAGGTAGAGAAATTTACTGAAAAGATCTCTTCAAAAATGTGTTACATATTTTGCAGGTGTATGTATTACATGCTTGAAGTTGTAATGGAGCAGTGAAGACACAACATAACATAAACTCACGCCTGTATCCCAGAGGGGTAGGCAGAGACCAGGGACTGCCACTTGCTACGATCCTGACAGATCACTTTCGCTTCCTCAACATTCATTAGTCGTTGTATGCACGCACGCCGGTTTCGGGTACTTTTTATCTTGCTCTTTGCTAATACATCCCCCATTTGGTCGAAATATGTCCGTCTGGGTCGTCCCTTACAGGCCCTTCCATCCACATTCGCTCGAGTAGTGAAGAGATTAAAAAAATTAAATTAAATAAAAATTCTTTATTTCAGGCAGTATCCATATATTGTTAGTAACAATGGTGACTTAAGAATTACGTTAGGTTAGGTTGAAGCTATGCCTCTATGCCTTTAAATAATTTTAATAGCATATAATGCTGTTGATAAAGCGTAGATAGTAGAAAGTGACTATTGTCCGCCCATTGTAGTAACGCTGATGACGTTTTTATTTAAAATTTACATCTATAGGGTGACTTCGAATTCGTTCGCAAAATTTGAAGGAGGCGTCTTCCTGAGATTCCAACCGCATACTGCGATCGCCAACCCGCCTGCTAAGCGTGGCGATTATGGCAAAACCCTTCATGGTTTGTAACTGGTCCTGCAGTGGGCGTCAAATGGCTGATGATGATGATGATGATTCGGAAACTCCTTATAAAAATATTGACGATTGAAAACAAAGTATTTTTACGTAAAATTATTGAGCAAACCATTTAAAAGATCTTGAATTATACGTAGTTGGAAACCCCTATTTTAAAGTACATTTACCATACCAAATGAAATGCCATCAGTATTTTTTTGAGGGCTTTTACTAATTAAAAATTACGTATGATGCCCGTCAAATAGCTTGATCGACTTCACATGGACATATTTCGGGTCTGATTTTCGGGGAACACCAACGTGCGATGTGACTTACGACTCTTTGGACTCTGATGCAGCCAAATTAACAATCATTATTTTTTAAATCGTGGCAGGTGGCAAACTATGTTCACTGCCTACCCCTCCGGGAAAAAGGCGTGAGTTTATGTAATGTATGTAAAAAAAAAGTGTCCATCGCAAACTTATTCTGACTGTCCGATTTTTGTTCAAGTTACCTGCCAGACACTGTACCAGGGTACGTGTAGATCTATATAGCACTTATGTCTGACGCGATAATTGCTGTTATCGTTTACTTTATCATACTTTCAAGGGAAACGTTTTCTACTATTATAATTTATACTGTATAATATTTTGTATAAGTAATACTTATTTTTAATTCAGCGGGAAAAAAATAATTGTATGAAGTGAAGCTGTATAGCTTCTGAGTGAATAAAATTTACACCAAAATATGTAAAAGGTTCAAATATAAATAAATATAATTATCCTTTTTTCCTGGGTTCAGGACTGTTCATTTCAGTAAACGCAATTTGGCGAAATTTTATTCAATTTGGTGCAGATTGGGAATTTTTCTATGTGAGCACAATTTAGTGAAAATCTATTTCATTTGGCTAGGATTTGGATTTGTTTGACAGGTGTTTTTACAATGTTTTTGACTTGTAGCAGTATTGTCAATATATGAAATTGACAATACGTCATTGAGACAAAATGTACTCTCCTTAATCAAGAACTGTACATATTCTGCGCGTTAATATAAAAATATGAGTATCTTTACTTTTAATATTGAGTATGAACAAAGAAACTTTATTTATTTTTATTGTGATTTCGGTTGTGCTTTTTTCATTTGTTTTGAGTGTGTTTTTTTTTAAGAATTAGCGAGTATGTTACGGACTGTCGTTCTAGGACCAGTTTCTGAATTGAGAATTTCACTAAATAAATAGTTAAATGTAGAGCTGTCTCTTCGAATTTCTCAGAAAAGAGCGTGACAGAACGTTACTTAAGTATTTACTTGGTGAAATTCTCAAATCAGAAACCGACCCATAGTATAGTGGAGTCTACTTTTTCGTCTTTACAGTTGAATACACCGTAACCGTGCGAGTCGGACTCGCGCACGAAGGGTGCCGTACCATTATCTATACAACATTTGAATATTTCAAGCGTCTACCTGTTGCTGTTATTAATATTAATATTGTATCATCTAAAATGTTTTTAGAACATTTATATAAATCCTGTAAATTAAGGACTTGAAAAGACTAAGTTTGGAGTTTTTTTGTCCATTTTTTCTCCAAATTGATCTAGATTTTGAAATGGACACCTAGTTTAACTTGTAACGTTCATTAAGTCGCAGTTTCTGTGCTACTTTGAATAAAAAAAATTGATTTTGATTTTTATCGAGCAAAAAACAGCAAAAAAATCACGTGAGTTGTATGGGAGCCCCCTTAAATATTTATTTTGTTCTGTATTTAGTATTTTTTTTATAGCGCACACAGAAATACATCATCTATGCAAATTTCAACTGTCTAACTATCACGGTTCATGAGATACAGCCTGGCGACGGACGGACGGACGGACAGCGGAGTCTCAGTAACAGGGTCCCTTACCCTTTGAGTACGGAACCCTAAAACCTGGGAACCTGAAAATAGTCTCTTCAGTAGTAATACTGAAGGGTCGCCAAGCCAGCGGAGTCAGTAATAACACAAGAAGTCGCTACTTGTCTGTCCTACGCGGTCTCCTGCCAATCGCCTGCCTGGAGCTCACAGCTGCTCCGTGGCCATTTCATCCTTCCAGCGATAGCTGGGGCGGCCAATCGGTCTTGGTAGCTCCAGATATGCCCTCTTCGCGGCCCGATCCTCCCCCATTCTTTCTAAGTGACCGAGCCAGCGTTTTCGTGGTATCTCTTCATCATCATCATCATCAGCCATTTGACGCCCACTGCAGGACATAGGCCTCCGTCAGTCCTGACCTGGCGACCGCGGACCGGACGACGCAGCGTGCGTGTAACAGTACGATCATATCTTTCGTGTCAATAAACCATTTGTATACTGTTTGAGTGGGAATCCAAGTTACAGTATTGTCCAGAAATGTCTTCCTATTCGTGTGTCGCGCTTTGATAATGGAGCACCCTCCTGGGAGCTCTAATTTTTCTTCATAATTATTTTTTTGGGAAATTTTCCTTTCTCAAAACAATCGCAAAACCGACAAATCAAAGATGATAAAAATTCTCCCAGCCGTTTTTGAGTTTTCCACGGCGTTTTAAATTTACATGTATTTCCTTTTTGATTGACCTGTCCAGCCTCTGGGACTTGACAAAATATAGAAAGTCGCCACCATCAAGAGAATGCGTCGTTGACTCGAGATGCTAGATCGGACAGAATATAGTAGAAGGATAGGACATGCAAAAATTTACCGATGGGAGGCCATACCAATTTAAAGTCGTTTGTGTGATAAAGGCCACATTTATTTACTGACACGTTTCATTTACTTACATTTGGTTCCGACAAATTGCGAGCATCTGCGACTCAATCAGCGCGCATATGCGCTACTCTTAGTTTCATTTATTATTAATAGTGTCTTACACGTTGAGGTAATTTTGTATTCATTTACATTTATTTTCTCCGTCAAACTACCTCCCACCCTACATATGGACAAGTTTATTTGAAATGTAAGTCATTCGAAATTACAACATTGTAATTTTTTTTTTGTTGCACTAACCCGTGCTAAGGACAATTTTAAAAACCTATTTAGAGACTAAAAATGCCACCCATGCCGGGACTTGAACCCGCGATTTGAACTCGGGGCTGCAAGTGATGTAAATTGCTTCGGCCAGATGTCGCTGCGTGTAAGTAATACAGAGAAAGTTTGTAAAGAGGTTCGAAATTTCGCTGATGCCTGCACTTACCCATTAGCTCAGTTGGGAGAGCGCTGGCACAGTTAGCCAGAGGTCGCGGGTTCAAGTCCCGGCATGGGTGGAATTTTTAGCCTCTAAATAGGTTTACAACATTGTAATTTAGACATTTGCGTCGTGTCATACTCTGCACTATTTTCATCAAATTAAGTTACTTGGGTTACTTTTGTGTCTATATGAAAAAAAAAAAACATCTCCAATTAAGTAATTTACTTTCCCGAGATTTGCTGACAGATTTCATCATCATCATCAGCCTATGCTTGCTGGACATAGGCCTCTCCTATAGCACGCCACTGAGCACAGTCCTCGGCTACTCTCATCCAGCCCTTGCCAGCCGCCCTGCGAAGATCATCGCTCCACCGAGTCTGAGGACGTCCCACACTACGTTTACCGATCCGCGGTCTCCACTCGAGAACTCGTCTATCCCATCGGTTATCAGTTCTTTGGTTAATATGGCCGGCCCACTGCTACTTCAGCATGCTAATTTGGTGGGCTATGTCGGTGACTTTGGTTCTCTGTTGGATCACCTCGTTTCGAATTCGATCTTTCAGAGAAACCCCGAGCATAGCCCTTTCCATAGCACGCTGAGCGACTTTAGATTTGTGGACCAGCCCCACCGTGACTGTCCACGTTTCGGCACCGTATGTCATCTGACAGATTTATTTTTTCGTTTTAGAACTTACCTACTTACCTTTTTTTTTTAAATCAGAACATCAAATGACCTTTGGGGCGCATTGTGCGGGATCTATCGCTCTCTCAACTTTCACGTGCGGGGTATCGCTCCCTTCCTCTTATTTAGTATTTTATACCTTTCTTTTATTTGTGATTATGACCACTGTATACTAGTAAGAAACGGTAAACTCCACTGCCCTTAGCATATGTGAATAAACTACGCCAATACCAAAGATAATATGAATGAATGAAATTGTAAGAATATAATTATTACTATAATATTAAACAATAATGTAGTCTATGGATGTGGTGGAGAAATAAACGAGTTACTATTTAATATTTCGTGTTTTATTTCCGACGGAATGTTGTTAAGCAGGGAATCAAAACAGCAGACCTTAGAATGCGCGTCATACACTTATGGAGGATTCTAAGGCTACAGGAGGTAGCGGTCGTAGCCTAGTAGGTAGAACATTGGACCCGGAAGTAAGAATGAATGATTGATTGATTTATTGCCACAAACAAACATGCTTACATACAATAAGAGAGACCCAGGTTCAATTCCCAGTGCTACCTATCATTTTCTTATCTAGTAATGTGCATCTGTGAAGTTATTGTAGCAATACCACACGCTAACAGTGAATGAAAACATCGTGAGGAAACCTGAGTGTCTGAGCTATACACATGCCTCAGCGCTTGAAATCCCCAATCCACGGCGGGCACGCGTGGTGATTGCGCCCATGCTCCCTGTTCCCTACAGTGGGACGTAAGTAGGCTGCTTACTCGTATGTATATGGAGGATCATTAGTTCTATTAATGAAAATAAACAATTCTGTATTTCTTTTTTTATTTATTTGTACACATATACACAGATAAACTCACGCCTGTGTCCCAGAGAGGTAGGCAGTAGGTAGGTAGGTTTGCGTGCATTCAGCGACTAATGTATACCTATTGACGAAGCAAAAGAGGTTGGTCAGGATTTTAGAAACTGGCAAATCGTGTTCTCTGCCTACCCCAATACAGGCCTGAGTTTATGTATCTACGATTTAGGTTTATGTATCTACGGTTAGACCGCTCGTTCGTTTGTTCAAATAGCTTTCAAGGAGGTCGTAATGTCGCGAAATTTTCGTGTAATAAGTGTTTGCGTTAGTGTTGCAAAGCTTTGCATCGTGTCTGGGTCCAGTTGAGGCCACGCCCCTTAGGTAATAGCGCACAATGCCGTCGCTGCCAGTAGTGGGGAAGGCCAGTCCGCCACCGCTGTCGCCGAGGCACAAACTAGTACCTGGTGACAAAAATAAACAACATAATATGGGGGGACTCTCTTGGATGGAACTAAAACTTTCGTAAGCACTATACCCTTATGGATTATGGCAAAACCCCTCATGGTTATGAAAACCACGAGGGAGGCCTATGTCCTGCAGTGGGCGTCAAATGGCTGATGATGATGATGAGTAAGTAAGAGTAAGAGTATTTATTTGCTAAAGCATGGTAATTACAAATGATGTAGGTGGTAACTTAAAATTATGGCACAAGCATGCTCTACCCGTCAGGGTGTGCAAATATTATTTTTGTTTTAAAAAAAACAAAGTTTGTTGAGCTAAATTAGTAGGTACAAAAATATGTAATAAATCTTTGCATAGTAATAACAATAAAAGAAAAAAAAAATGCTTAAAATTAAACTGAGATCAATGGACCATTTAAGAAGTCCTTTACACTATAATACATTTTGTCTATGAGAATTGTATATAATACCGTTTTAAATTTTGTGAGAGGTAGCTCCGAAATGTTTTGTGGCAAATGATTGAATAATTTTATTGCCATACAATATGAGTTACGCGAGTGTAGAGCTAATGATTGTGCTGGCACATGTAGTTTATTTCCATTCCTGCCTCTTCCGTCATATATTTCGTTATTCTTTTTAAAGATTTGTGGGTATTTTTTTACAAACATACATATCTCATAAATGTAAAGACTAGGAAGTGGTAATATATTCAGCGTTTTGAAGAGTGGTTTACAACTATCTAGGCAACTTGCCCCAGTAAGAGACCTGATACATTTTTTTTGCACTTTGAACGCTCTTTCAATATCAACAGAGTTACCCCATAGAATCAGACAGTATCTGAGGATTGACGATACATAGCCGTGATACGCATTCAAGGCTGCCTCGTTTGTTGCTATCTTGGAAAGTCGTTTTAAAACATATACAAACCTATCTAATTTTAAGCAGACTCTGTTAATGTGTGGTTTCCAGTTGCAGTATTTGTCTATCTCTAGGCCTAGGAATATTGTCGTATCAACTTCTTCTATACTATGATGAAGCACTACACATTATTAAGAGCAACCGACGACGCGAGCTCCGTCTCTGCTCACCGTGATTAAGCTCTGCGAATCAGAGCGAAACCTGGTCGGACTTTTTCGACAAAAAGGCAAGTGAAATGCGGAATTAAGTTAATGACACAGGGGACATTCGATAATACAACATTTGACAGGATGTCAAAGGGAACGCGTACTCATCCGCGCCGAACGACTCGACCACGCCGAAAGAATTTCGTGCATTGTGCGTTCCGACTCGGCACGGTTGATTATTCGGCTCAGGTTGGCTCGGAACGGGAAAGTAAGTATTATGATGGATGTGCTCATCCTTATACGTTCCCGTGTGGCACCCTTCAGCCTGGAGGGTTCCGTACCTGAAGCCTTCAGGTACGGTACCCTAAAAAAGGTTTCCGTACGACATGCGTGCCAAAAGTGGGTAGTAATGTTCCCGTAAAGTGTTCTTACATCTGAGATCGTGCTCTCTTATATTATATGTGCTTAATGTGCTGTAGAGTACCTACGCATTTCAGGATGTTGTTCGAAACAAAACATTAACAAAATTAAATGAAGATACGATGCCCACATTAAATTTACTTAATTAAACAGAACTGGTGAACTTTTAGACATTTATATTTCTTGCAAAATTATAGCCATCAAAAACAGAACTTGTAAAAAAACCAAGTCTCGCAACTCACTTCTTCTACAGTAAAAACTTGTGAGATTCGTGTCATACCAAGTCGGATAATTTATTCAGTCCCTACTTAAGAGTCCTTCTGTCTTAAGTTATTACGTAATTAGCTAATCTAACAACATCTTATAGTGACCTTATGAATATTAAAAATCTTTTATATTTAAATTTTTAAAAAAACTCGGTTATCAAATGAAAACACAATGTATCTCACAAGTAATACATATTATAAAATTAGATTGTTTAGTTTATTAGATTGAAAGTTATTTATGCAGTTGTGTATTTAGAAAACTGGACCGGAATTGCAAAATATTTTAGTTTTTCCTTGATTTATACACTAAAAACACTAATTGTACCTATTCTAAATTTGAAGCTTCTATGTCTGCTAGAAGTGCCTTAGAGTTTTGATGATCGGTCAGTCAGGGAGTGATAAAATTAAGAAAAGTAAATTATGTAATTAAACTACTGGTTCAAATTGAATGAATTTTTTTTTTTTGTTTATTTAAACCAAAAAGTACATTAAAAATGACAACAATCGTTCGGTGCTAATCTATTGTACAATAGTCTTGTCATTGCATCCTATCTCCTAAACTAGGCGAAAAAGCCTGTATCTTAGGAGAAGGTGAAATTAAATTAAGCCTTTAAAAGTGCGTAGATACATGGTCGAGAAGCATTGAGCGGACGACTTTGAATTTGAAATATACCGTCTTACTTCGTTACTGAACATTCAGGCTTCTAGTTTTATTCACAACGAACTTACAGGAGGCTCGAAAATGGCCTGAACTGCTTCGATAAAAGGATCATCCGGCCGTGCCGCTTTTTTTCTCGACTTAGCGGGGGCACGCTGTAGCCTCCAGATGTATAACTTCATTTCCAATTAAGCACTTAACACCAAGAATACCAACTTTTGATTATTTTTCAGAGCTATTCAATGTGGAATATTAAACGAGAAAGAAGCACTAGGTAGTTCTTCTTTCCTGCCTATGCAACAAGTAACCTGCACGGGGATACCGTCCTTTACCCGAAGGATGCCATGCCAACAGAAGGCTTTGCTACTTAAATTTTAAGTTTTTCAACTGGGATTTATTGATGGACCCTACGATTGCAAGTCAGAATACAATTATTGCAGTTCTGGAAGAGCGAATTGATAAGTTACAACAACAAGTTTGCAATAACCGTTTACGCAAAGCCATTGCTCAATCAGAGATGCCTCGGTTACGCATTGTCGAGCTGCCGAAAATGCGGTTTGTATTAAACATGAACACGTATCTATTGAGTTCTAAATGTACCTAGGTCAAATAAAAAGGTTTATGCTAAGCAGTTAAACCTCTTTAGGTTCTAGTTGATATATCACAATGCATAGATATAAAAACAGCAGTCGTACTGTTGAATACAAGAAATGTGCAAGACTATGCAATACGCATAGTCTTGGGCAGTGCCTCAGTCCTACAAGCACTTAACAGCAATCTCACCAACAGCCTGATAGGTACTAGAGTATCACCATGAGTTGGAAAAACTGTCAACAAACAACCGAGTCACCTTACAATGGATAAAGGGTCATAGCGGCTCCTAGGGCAATGATGCTGCGGATGAACTCGCTAGAAGAGGCTCGGAAACTACAGTGGAAGGACCCGAACCCCTGATTCCACTACCATGCAACCAGTTTAGGAAATGGTTGAGGTCGCGAACAGAAAGTCAGCATGCTGAACTTTGGAGAACAGAAACCAAATGCAGACAAGCCAAGGAGGCTCTACCAACGATCTCGGAACGTCTTTCACGTAGCCTGCTGCGTCTGAGAAGGAATTATCTGCGCAAAGCTGTGGAAATTTTAACAGGCCACTGCTTACTAAATAGACATTTCCACAACATGGGACTAACCGACACCCCGCTTTGCCGGGGATGCCTCAAAGAAGAGGAAATACCCGCCCACGTGACCATTCACTGTGAAGGCGTGGAAAAGCAACGGACTGCCATCATTGGGAAGCTGGGATCCCTTCAGGAGGCCTGTTGTGACATCAGAGCACTGCTGGCCTTCTGGAAAGAAATAGGCTGTCTGGAATGAGCTCACAGCTTTGCTACAACAATGGCCCAACCATGAGGCTTAGTGCGGAAATCTCTCAGAACTTTTGTGTTCTGAGGGAAATCTGAAGTCTAACTAACTATCACGTATCTATGTTTTATTTCTATCGTATTGAATAATCTTAAAAAAATATTTATTTAGATTTCCATTGCCTGGATATCTTATAATAATTCTAGGGTTGGCGGACTCTAACACATAAGTCAAAACACAAGTTTTTGAGGAAGTGAAAAAAAAACTTATTATAAAATTACTCCATAGTATTTTTTTTTAATTTTTAATTACTTATAAGTAATTAAAATGGCAGTTTCCTTTTTTTTGTACGAAAACATGTTTATTCATTATACGGAATTATATTTCATTTTCGGACTTAATTATATTCTACAATTATTCCTGACCTAGAAGTATATTTTCTTTTAGGTTCGACGAGTAACAAACGACAAGGCCGTAATTTACCTACAATGTTCCTTGGTATACCGTTGAAAAAAAGTACCTATTGTTTATGAGTGTAATAATAGAGTTTTCACACCTCCTGCTCGACAATGCCTTATTACGTACCGTCAAATATCATCGTAAAGCATGGCCTTGTCTCTCGAGGGCAATAATAATGAAGAATTTCCCTAGGGAATAAAGTGATTTGAATTTAGAATGTCAAAATTCGCATGAAAACTATGGAGAAGCCCCGCATTGCAATTCGAAATTCGAATTGTTGTTCGAAACTCACCTCTTTTTTTTCTTTTTTTTCTGAAATACTGTGTCCTGTGACCGCGCGAAACACCAACAAAAAAAAGAAAAAAAGGCGCGAATTGCAAATACGAATTTAAAAGTTATATTCAATTTAAGTTGCTAAGCCGTAAAAGAGTGTGGACTTTATATTTAATTTCAGGTTTTAATACATATTTTCAACTTATGCAGCCCTGTCTTTTTATTGTCTCCCAGATGGTGTGAAAAGTAGAGTATTCACCTCTGGAATAAAACATGTCTTAGTCTCGGGCGGTATGAACCCCTCGCTTCACTCAGGACTCTACATAACTCCCTCGCTTCGCTCAGGAGTTAAAATTTAACTCCCTCGCTGCGCTCGCGAGTTAACTCGGAGTCCTTCGCTCCGCTCAGGGTTCAATATGCCGCCCATGACATAATACATGGTTTTATTCCCTTAGTACATAATCTACTATTTCACACCTCCTGCTCGACAATGCCTTATTACGTACCGTCAAATATCATCGTAAAGCATGGCCTTGTCTCTCGAGGGCAATAATAATGAAGAATTTCCCTAGGGAATAAAGTGATTTGAATTTAGAATGTCAAAATTCGCATGAAAACTATGGAGAAGCCCCGCATTGCAATTCGAAATTCGAATTGTTGTTCGAAACTCACCTCTTTTTTTTCTTTTTTTTCTGAAATACTGTGTCCTGTGACCGCGCGAAACACCAACAAAAAAAAGAAAAAAAGGCGCGAATTGCAAATACGAATTTAAAAGTTATATTCAATTTAAGTTGCTAAGCCGTAAAAGAGTGTGGACTTTATATTTAATTTCAGGTTTTAATACATATTTTCAACTTATGCAGCCCTGTCTTTTTATTGTCTCCCAGATGGTGTGAAAAGTAGAGTATTCACCTCTGGAATAAAACATGTCTTAGTCTCGGGCGGTATGAACCCCTCGCTTCACTCAGGACTCTACATAACTCCCTCGCTTCGCTCAGGAGTTAAAATTTAACTCCCTCGCTGCGCTCGCGAGTTAACTCGGAGTCCTTCGCTCCGCTCAGGGTTCAATATGCCGCCCATGACATAATACATGGTTTTATTCCCTTAGTGCATAATCTACTATTTTTTCCTTCGACATTCCTATCGTTACCGATTAAATTTGTATGCGCGATCTGCCCAACCCTATGAGACAGAATTGGGATTACAGGTTATTAAAAAAAAATTTGACTGGTAGTGTTGTAACAAGCTGGAAATTGGCGTACTGACAACATAACTTCCTCGCTTTTTCTCGAAGAATCGTGTGCGGGAGTAGGACAAGGACAACATTGGAGTCGTAGGTTCTTGCTTATTTACACTTCATCTATTCTGAGTAATGTTTTTTCTATATTCCCTATGAACCATACGGCGAAACTTACCGTTGATTCCCACGCAGATTTTGTCGGGGGTGTAGAAACTTCTGAACTCTTTTGGGGTCTCCTGTAAGCATGTCTGGAAGTCTTTGTAGGGTAGCTCGGCGAACAGAAGCTGCTGGGACGGTTTGCCTTCGTCGGGGTCCGTAAAGCCCCACCCAGCTACCTGTTGAAAAAGATAAGTAGGGTAGTGTGGATGCGGACGGCAACGGACCGTGAGAAATGGCAAATTAATTTGGTGCACAATCAATAATATTTTACACTACCCTCAACATGCAATTAATTAATGCCTCATTAATGCAATTAATTACGCAATAGTTTTAACTGTAATGTAATTATTTTTCTTGCAATAATAAATAATAATAATCATCATCAGCCCACCTCTGCCCACAGCCGTTTCCCCATCACGTCATCTTTCGCGATCTTGGTGCGGTGGTAGCCTAGTGGGTAGAACATCGGACGCGGAAGCGAGAGACCCAGGTTCGATCCCCAGTGCGGGCATATACCTATGACTTGGTTTTCTAAGTTATGTACATTTGTGAAGTTATAGTAGCAATACCACGCGCTTACGGTGAAGGAAAACATCGTGAGGAAACCTGAGTGTCTGAGCTATTCATATACCTCAGCGCTTGAAATCGCCAATCCGCGGTGGGCACGCGTGGTGATTAAGCCCACACTCCCCCTGAGAGAAGGCCTGTGCCCTACAGTGGGACGTATATAGGCTGCTTATGTATCATGATCATCATCATCAGCCTATGCTTGTCCACTGCTGGACATAGGCCTTTCCTATTGCACGCCACTGAGCATGGTCCTCGGCTACTCTCATCCAACTCTTGCCAGCCGCCCTGCGAAGATCATCGCTCCACCGAGTCTGCTTATGTATGTTATGTAAATATTTTGTTTATGCTATCAACATTATAATCAAACATTTGAAAAAAAAAAACAAAACAATTACGAAACTTAAGACGGGGGGGGGGGTCTTAAGTTGTAAGTTTTTGTTGATCGGCCTTTGTCACACAATGTCACACTTTGTTGACGCCCTCCCCTCCTTAACGTGTGCGTACTTTATGGATGGTCCCTAAGGCCTGTATAGGACAATCACTGCGTGATCGAATCAGGAATGAGGAGATCCGCAGAAGAACCCGAGTTAATGAGCCTGAATCGAAATATTCGGCCCAGGTTCTCAAAATTACCTATGTTCTCGAATAAAATAAATGAAAGCAGATTTTTTTTTTATAAAAAAATGCCTATTTCATCATCATCATCATCATCAGCCATTTGAAGCCCACTGGAGGACATAGGCCTCCCTCATGGTTTTACAAGCTTCCCGGTATTGTGTCGCCCGCATCCAGCGACTCCCCGCCACCCTGACCAGGTCTTTAGACCATCTGGTGGCCCTACCCACGCTGCGTCGTCCGGTCCACGGTCGCCAGGTCAGAACTTTTTCCGCCCAACGGGCATCAGTTCTCCGAGCTATGTGCCCCGCCCACTGCCACTTCAACTGAGCAATTCTTCGAGCTATATCAGTAACTCGGGTTCTTCTGCGGATCTCCTCATTCCTGATTCGATCACGCAGTGAAACTCCTAAAATATCTCTCACCTTTTCTCGTTGGTTACTTATACACGTTTGTCTTGAGACACAGAGTTATTTTGGACGTGAAAATGTGTTTTAGTTTCCCGATCGCTGCCCATTTAGAGATACCTAACCCTGTATTGCGGATAGTTTCATTAACAGTGATATTTAATAACAAAGATGTCTAACCAGCACTAAAAAATTACCCTACGTCCAATAATGTGAGATGGTGGGCGGGGCTTGTGTAACCAATCGGAGCGAGTTCAGTATTACCCGGCAAAATATCTGGCGCCTGCCTCCGTCTGACTGCCATATTGCGAGGTACCTAGATATTTCCACGGATTATCACGTTTTTGTATGAAACCAACCTCAGTTACACTGTCACTTACTGTCGCCCAATCACCGTTAACGTCACGCATGACGCACAGAATGAACCAATCACGGAGTGATTTATTCTACGACACATCTTGCGCTCATTTTATTAGTGAAGTCTAATCGAGAGGGCTGGGGCCGTTTTTGAGAGTGAATTTTGTAGCGAGAAATACTTCTATGGTTTTTTTATTCGTAGCTCATTAATCTATAGAAACTCACAGTCCCCTTGTTACCAGTCCGAAGCTGCTCGTTCTCAAAGCGCTTGCCAAAGTCCAGACAAACAGGCCTCAGGTAGGGCCTGAACTGTAGACTGACTGCTAGCGTCAGGACCGCTATGTCCTCGGCGAAGTTGGACGAGAAACCCAGAAAGCGACGTGGCACTTCTATTTCACTCACCTGCAAATCAATTAAAGATTAAAAAATAAAAATGGGTTTATTGAACGGAAGACAAATTATATAAATGTATACAGTATGCAACTACACCAGGAATACCTGTGTCGTGGGTACTAATACCCTTATAGTATATAGTTTTACATAGGTGTCTTAGCTTTTAGTAACAATAATAAAAAATTAAATAAAGTTAGTTAAATAGCCTATAGTTCAACAGCGCTGTGTGTTAGGTGTGTCTCAGTGTATATGTGTGTGCGTGCGTGCGTGCGTGCGTGCGTGCGTGCGTGCGTGCGTGCGTGCGTGCGTGTGTGTGTGAGTGGGTGGGTGGCTCTACTTGGTAACGGTCAGTAAACCTTCGGTTACAGCGTACGTTACGGGTTTGTTGGTTAGTTACCAGAGATTTGCGCACTGAGCCTCTCGACTGGGTTATTATTGGTATTTTATTCAACCTATAAGGTTCAAATGCACCAAAAGACTAAATAGGTACGTTAGGCATCTTCAATTTATTTTTCAGCTCAATGCAGTAAATATGTCAAACTTAAATCAGGTTGGTGCATGGAAAAGTCATGGGGCCTACATTATGATATGGCAAAACGTAGATTGCCATATCGTCAAACGTTGATGCTTTAACGATACGGCCAGTTTGACTTGGCCTTTTCATGAAAAGGACACATTTCGTGATATGGCTAACCACATCATGATATGGCACAATCTACGATATGGCTACGACATGTACATTTGTACAAATGGCTTCAGTCTGGGTGTATAAAATTTCCATGTTTGTGATACCTTTGCCTGGTTACTATAGCACAGGGTATACGTTACGGGTTTGTTGGTTAGTTACCAGAGATTTGCGCACTGAGCCTCTCGACTGGGTTATTATATGTACATTTGTACAAATGGCTTCAGTCTGGGTGTATTTTCATGTTTGTAATATCTTTGCCTGGTTTCTATAGCACAGGGTATCCTACAGGGTGACTTTGAATTCGTTCACCGTATTTGAAGGGGACATTCTAACAATGATTTAGAAACATAATGTTGCTAGTTTTTGAAGTTATAACAAACTTTCTTTTCAAAGTCCTTAATTAACAGAGTTTATATAATTATTCTAAAACCTACTCGTGCATTGAGCTGGCCTTAATTCCAGACGTCATTTTCTAGGGAATAAATCTTTTTACTTTGTCTGACATTGTCATCTTAGTAATCTTTAATGTTATAATAGCCCTTTTGGCAAAAAGTGTGCTTTACACATTTTTGAACCGCGTTTCGGGCAAGATTATTATATCCTCAGGGATCATATTGCAGAAACGTATACACTACAATGCCCCATAAAGGATGTATTTACCTTTGCCAGCCTTTGGGAACGAAAGTTTATGTTTATTTCTAGTATTATAATATTGTGTTGGCTACCCACAGTTTTAAAGTTATTGAGTCACCCTGTAGTTTTGGACCGGAAAAGTGAGACTGCTCTGATGTCTCTGCTGGCTTCCCGAAGTGATTCCAACTGCCCAATAATATTAGTCTGTTCCTTTTCCGCGCCCTCTTTAAAAACCAATTACTTTCTTCATTCTTTCTTTTACTCTCACAGTAAATGGTCACGTGGGCGGGTGTACAAAAACAAATGTAAGTTTTTAGTACAAATGTCACTAGAACTTCACAAAAACGAAAATTTCAAGACAGAATGGAATTAGGACAGTCAAATAGAGGGTGAGGATTTTTTTTATCAATGATACGAGTTTTAAAAGGATTCGTTAATAATCCTATAAAAAA
Organism: Yponomeuta malinellus; assembly: GCA_947308005.1. Lineage (NCBI taxonomy): Eukaryota > Metazoa > Arthropoda > Insecta > Lepidoptera > Yponomeutidae > Yponomeuta > Yponomeuta malinellus. The sequence continues at coordinate 4,433,116 of OX371022.1, forward strand.
TTATGTCAGAAAATATTCTCCGTAATTTTCTTAGTAGACTATCTTTTTTACAATTTCAAAATAATTCTTTACTACTTTTATCTGTTACGTAACCATAAATCTATCGAACCTAGAAAGTCTAGGCCAGTGGTTCCTAACCTTTTCAATATTGTTAGCCTTATGAAAATTAGGTACTAAAACAATTACTAGAACTGATGTGAACCAAATAAACACAGCGATAAAAATAGAGGAAGATTTTTCGGTGGCGCTTTTCTGTTAAGAAAAACAAGAAGAAAAACATTTATGCAAGATACATCACAGAAATAAAATAAGCGGATAAGTAACATAATATGCACAACAACAGAAAGAAAACTAAATTCACAACAGACAAAACGAATAAATAAAACAGGACCATAGGTGTAGCCTGTGGTGTATCTAAGTTGCCACAAAAGGCAGCTGACTTAGCGTTGTATAGAGGAAGTGATCCCTCAGCGCTGATTTTCAGTCAGTGCCTACGGTAACCCATAATTGTACTACGGAGTGCGTGCCATACATACAATGAAGTAAAAAAATATCGGCATAAAATACTTACATGTATTATTAGTTTTAAATTAATATATGTGAAATATAGAGGACCACCATAATAAACTTAAAAGTAAAGTAGGTACTTAATAATAAGTGAAGTAATAAGGAGAAGAGAGAGGAGGATACACACCAAAGTATTATAATGAATTGTTATATTTTTCCTTTTATCTTTATATCTTTATCTAGTTTCAGCCTTATTTCCCCCGCAGTATAGCTGTTTAACCCCTGCGGGGGTAATTACCCACAGCCACAGGTCCGAAACCCCGCTCTATGATAGATAGATAGATAAAAAGTATGTTTGCTGTACCAAAAACACACACAATAAATATGAGACCAAAAACTTACACAACCTTTATGTTATAATCTGTGACAGAGCGGTGCGCTTGTGGAACGCGCTACCCCTGTACAATTATACATACGCCAGGCCCCGTCAGTCGACGTGTTTAAAAGTAGAATCCATGAGCACTACTTCGAACTTCAGAGTAAAAGTAAACACAAAAGTTCTGAGAGGTAATAACTAATAATCGTATTATATAAGTAAATTTTATGTAGTTGTGTTTATTGTGTTATAGTGTGTATTTTATATGCATTTGGTGTGTATTTTATACGTATTTGGTATGTATCTTGTTATAATAACTATGTAATTTTATTGTAATATACATAGTTTATGTAATCATCATCATCATCAGCCATTCGACGCCCACTGCAGGACATAGGCCTCCTTCCTGGTTTTCATAACCAAGAGGGGTTTTGCCATAATCGCCATGCTTGGCAGGCGGGTTGGCGATCGCAGTATGCTGTTGGAATCTCAGGAAGACGCTGCTGCCGGTTTCTTGGAAATTGATTTCCTTAGTCGCCTTCTACGACATCCACGGAAGGAAATGGAGTGACGCTATTCTTAATCCGGCGCCACACGGAACGGACGAACGCCACACAACGAATGTACCTAATAATTTTTATTTTTTATTTTTGTTCTTGCCACAAATCTTTCTTGGCACTACCTCTTGCACTATCCACATAACCCAAGGTTAGCTGGAAGAAAATACTTGCTAGTATTAAGCTCGTCTTTGTACAAACACCCCTTTTGTGCAATAATAGTAGCTTATGATACTGTTGCATAATAATGAGCCGTAGGCGAGTTTTATTATAGTATCACACGAGTGTTATAAGACCAAGTTATGTACAGTGTCATAATAGTAGTTTATGCAACTGTCATATAATGAAGGGTATTAAAACACGAGTGTGAGTTTATGAAACGAGCGCAGCGAGTTTCATAATAGTAACGAGTGTTTTAATACCCGTGTTATATGCAGTTGCATACACTACTTTATCTTCACTAATGCAATTAAAAATTAAATTCACGCGTACGTGTATAATCACAGTGATTTTGCCGCCATTAAAATTTAACCAATGAGAGCGCAGCTGCGCGCTTCAATAAAACGCGACCAACCTGATTGGCCCTGCAATCAAGTTGGTCGCGTTTTATTGATGTTATAATGAGATTTTACGATATCGATGTGAATATTATACCATCATGTGAAATTGCTTAAATTGAGTGTTTTGTTGTCTGCGCTATAACAGTAGTAATTATAAGTCAAGTATTGAAAACATAAGTAGAATGTTACAACATTAGTGTAGATAAACTACTTTATCTACTCTCATACTATAATACATAAAATAATATAGCAAATAAAACGCTGAATATCAACAAATTTATTTTTACTTGTAATAATGATTGATGTTCTAAATATTACAATTATAAAATTGAATTTTGAACCTTGTTTAATTATTGAAAAGGTTTTTTTAATTTAAAATGTTGGCGCCAAGTCGCAAACATCGATTGCGCATGCGTGTGTCGTCGTATGCGTCGCCGCGGACTCGTTCATTGAAACCTTTTTTTTTAAAGTAGAGGTTCAACCTTCTTGGTCCAGCTGGAGGTTGTTAGGTGTATCGTTATGATTACAAAGTTATATTATGATACAGGTGTAGGTGTCCATACAAGACTTGTATCGTAATAAAACTTTTTTTTTGGCCTATGCGTAATGTTTGTCATAAGAGTTTTGTTTTCAGTTTTGATAATCTTTGTATTATAGTATCAGAGTAGATAAAATATTTTTGAATTGAATTGAAGTATAATAATGCGTTATAATGCGATATAAAGTATAAGACGACTTAGTTCTGGTGCACCAAATCCTGTCGGAATTTGATAGTAAAACGGCTGGAATTTGATAGTAAAACGGCTGGAATTTGATAGTAAAACGGCTGGAATGGAATCTATCAGGATTTGGTGCGCGTAATAAGTATGTATAGAAGTTGTACCGGAATATACGTACGTCAGAGTACTGCGCAGTGGGTTCATGCTGCGACCAGTTCCTGAAAATCTTTCCGGCAGCGACGGCGAAGTCTGACGCTGGCTTCTGAACATCCCCATTATGGTCCCAGATACAGTGTGCAGCTGTGGGAAAAAACACCGTGAAGAACCTGCGCAATGTTTCGGTGAGGAGTGACCCGGGCCTCGATTCCGTTAGTGCATTGTAGTATAATGACAGGTACACTGTCGGGTCACGTGACGTGTTTTTTCGTACCATTGACGCCTAGAAGGTTTGATGGGTGTGCCCGCGTAGACTTAAAGCAGCCATGAAATGAAAACCGCCATGTTCATGCAGTTGTCATGTTACTACAAGCGCCGCCAATGGATTTATTTAGAGTTCCGAAGCTCAAAAGGAAAAAGAGAACCCCCATATCCTTTTTTGTCCCTTTTTTGCCCCTTTTGTCCTTACCCTTTTATAGTTTTTTTTCTTTTGAGGTACATAAAAAAAAACAAAATCTAGTAGACTAACCAGTGATGACCAGTTTTGTGCTGATGATGGTGGCGCCACAGAGTTGGTTAAAAGTACCGTCAGTCTCCTTTTTATAGAGTCCAGCGTGCCACGGGATCCGGTTTAATTTCGCCCGCGTTCCGTTCACAATCAGTGCCTCATACTGCGGTGTTACTCGACCACAATCTGCGGATCAGAAGATTAAAAGACAAGGAAGAAAATGTCAGGTCTTCAGGGTGACTTCGAGTTCGTTCAACGTTTTTTGGCGTGGACCACACAGAAAAGACATGGAGTGAGGGCATGGAAAGGACGCGACCCGTTGCATAGAAAACTCTGTGACTCTGTACAAAGCGTCGCGTCTTTTCCGCGCCCTCGCCCCACGTTCTTTCTGTGTGGCCCACGCCTTTTGCACCATGATTTAGAAACATACGGCGCTAGTTTTGAAAAAAATGGCGCGTCACAAAAAATGATTTCTTACATACAATAACAAGACAAAACGTGATAAAAATTCGAGCTCGAGCTCGATTGTTCGAGCGTCTTGTGGTCGGTGCCGACCGGCGCCAGCCCCTGTATGCCGGAGGAGTAGGCAGAGACCAAGGTCTGCCACTGACAGATCTCTTTCGCTTGATCAACATTCATCAAATCAAATAAACATTAATCAGTTTTTGTTGGTGATCATTAATCAGTTTTTGTTGGTGGTTGGTATCAAAGAGTTCCCAAAGATGGAATCCGTGGCTAGTTCTATCATCAGTGTCCAGCTTTGGGCTCCGTAGGTCGTAGATGGCAGGACGCACTTGTTAAAGACTCATCTTTAGGGCAATCACGATTGACGGAGAAGAACATGTGGAGCAATTTTCTGCTCCTAATATATAAAATTTTAGACTGCAGCGTATTTGTGAACATGTGGTAGTGACGGGTGTGTTAGTCACCTTTGTTGTTCGCATCGGAAATACACTTTACGTACGCCAGGCCCCGATCTACCACGTTTTCTACCCGGGGCACTTGACATTGACGCCCCCAGCACAAACAGCATTTACGACACACATTTTACGGTGTTTTCGAACATCTCTTTAGAATAGTGACGTAATTTTTTTCTCAAATAAAAACGGAATACGACGCGTTTTTTTGTCGTAGCAGTTTTATGTACCTACCTGTTAATTTTGCGAATTCGAAAATTCAGTTTTGTTTATACAAAGTAGTGAGTTTTCGAATATAAATTTATTGCTGTGGTCTGTGACTCTATACATCTTACCGCGCCCCTCGCCCCACCTCTCATCTGTGTGTCTCGCGCCTATTTATTTATTTATTATTGCAAGAAAAATAATTACATTACAGTTAAAACTATTGCGTAATTAATTGCATTAAGATCTCCTAAGAACGCGTTCGTGAACTTGCCGCCCCCTCTCCCCCTAGATCCGAGCCTGCCGTCGGCACGGTGAAGCGCTAATCTAATCTATTCTAATTTAATCTGATCTAATGCAGCCTTACCATAACACGTTGCTATAGTCGATTTCCAAGCTCCGCCAGTGCAGAATACACTTGGATCTCCGCTGATCTGGTATCCAGAGTCGCACGTCACGGTGATAATGGCAGCGTGGAGACCGGCCCCTGGGACGGCGTCAGGGGATCCCTCGACCGTGTACCTCCCGTTGTCAGGATATGGAGGCAGGATGCAAGATCCGGTCGGAGCTGGTCGGTTTTGCGTCGGTACTGGCTTGCTGGAATACATAGTTTTAGACGTCAAGATTGTTTTGTAGACACTACATACCTGGGTGCAATATGGCCAGCCTGAAAATATGGCCGCAAATACCATTATTCCAAACACGAATATTTGTAATAACCTGAACATCATCATCATCATCATCAGCCTATGCTTGTCCACTGCTGGACATAGGCCTCTCCTATTGCACGCCACTGAGCACGGTCCTCGGCTATTCTCATCCAGCTCTTGCCAGCCGCCCCGCGAAGATCATCGCTCCACCGAGTCTGAGGACGTCCTACACTACGTTTACTGATCCGCGGTCTCCACTCAAGAACTCGTCTACCCCTGAACCTGATAACCTGAACGTGACCATTAATTGTCGCTAGTGTCCCACCCATGTATCCGAACTACAGTACAAATAAATATCCGAACGGCGGTACTGTCACCCTTCGCGCGCGCCCGCTAGTCGCCTCGCCCAGCGTCTCTTAAAGTGAAACATGCTGTTGAGGTTATAAAAGCATTAAGTAAATATTGTCCTGTAGGTAGATACTTATTGTTATTTTTCAAATAAGAATCTTTATTAATCACATTACAACGTTGCGTGATGATCGTAATTTGATTTTTGTTTGTTTAATTAGCAAAGTAATAGTGTTTTAAAACCCTATTAGAGGCTAAAAATTCCACCCATGCCGGGACTTGAACCCACGACTTTGATATCTTGAAAATTTATGTTACTTGTAAAGCTAGTTCTTTACCTGTACTGAATGTCGCCCAAAGAACATGTTTTAAATAAATCCCGGCATGGGTGGAGTTTTTAGCCTCCAAATAGATTTGCCCGTCGCTGTAGCATCTTACCCGGGGACTCGTTGCCTGATGAAGCTCCCGTACCGTGAGACCTTGGTGAAGGTGGTAACAGCATACGTGTTGCATTTGGTATTATTACTGGGAGATGAGGAGACGATCCCGCGCAAGTAGTAGCGGGTGACTCCTCTGGGGTCGGTACTGGGGAACACCAGTCCGCCACCGCTGTCGCCCTTGCAGAGCGCCGTGTCACCTTGGGAAGAAGAGAAGAACATATCACATAAAAGAGTTAATTAGGTATAGGCGAATTTGGACTCCAGATCTTGAACATAACGATGATTTTCATTTGTTATTTTCAAGGTCAGGATTAGAAGGTTACGCGCCAATCGTTCTCAAGAAGTAATAGCCAGAAATAAAACAAAAACAAATAACATCCATACACCACAATCAGTTGTCCTGGTCCCAAACTAGGATACCCTGTGCTATGGTAACCAGGCAAGGACATCACAACCATGGAAATACACCCAGACTGAGGCCATAAAAAAGAAGAAAATTTGTTAACTACGCCGTGTGCTCTGACACTGTAGATGCCGACTTCTTCAAGTTATTATGATCGGCAAGATTGAGGGAAGGAGGCTGTTTCGCTTGGCAACAAATGAAGAAGAATATAGGGAGCTGACAGCCAACCTCCATTCATGGAAAGGCACAGGTAAAAGACCAAGGGCTGGCGCGTATCTCAGCCAGAGAATAAGTCCGTATGAAAAAAAAAATCGACTGTCTAACTATCACGGTTCATGAGATACAGCCTGGTGACAGACAGACGGACAGATGGACAGCGGAGTCTTAATAGGGTCCCTTGCCCTTTGGGTACGGAACCCTAAAGAAGTACATACCTAGGTAGTATATTTATAGCTTTAATTTTGTTAGTTTGCGATCACCGCCTGCTCAGCGTGGTGATTACGGGAACACGCCCTCATGATAAGCATGTCTTTGCGGTGTGCCCTAGGGTGGGGATGTGTCCAGCCGTGGACGTGCATTGGTTGATGACTATGGGATTGCTGGTTGTGTACCGTTAGTGTATCCGGCGCAGAACTTGTCATTGCTCAGCACTTCCCAATAAGAGCTGGGCGTTTTCCGGAGGCAGCTGTTGATGTCCATATACGGAAGCTCGACGGTTCTTAGCAGCGAGGATAAGTCGCCTGCTCGTGATATCAGACCCCATCCAGCAATCTGAAAAAGTTGACCACGGTTGTTAAGATTTTTTTATAAATAAGTATAGGTAAATACCTAAGTTTGAATGTCACTTAGGCCTTAGATGTTCACACTTGCAAGCAAGATTATAAGACTAGTTAGACCAAGGGATCCAAAGGATCTTTGAACCAATCTGATTAAAGTCTGGCAACTGATGGAAGATACCATTGAAAAAATAAAAACGAAAATGAGTCTCATAGCCTATCATACGTAGCAGGGCTGTGATATCACTCCAGCCAGCCTATCTCTTTCCAGAAAGCCAGCAGTGCTCTAATTCCACTGCTGTCCTCTCTAAGGAATCCCAGCTTCCCAATGGTAGTGGTCCGTTACTTTTTCATGCTCTCACAGTGAGTGTTGGCAAACTCAACCGCCTTGCGAGGGACAGAGATGAGCTGACTTCTAACCTTCGCCAGTCGGGGAGGCACCAAAAGAAGAAGGAGACAATATATAGGGGGCTGACGGTCAGTCCTATGGTGTGGAAGTGTTTATTCACTGAGGCGTGGCCCGTTAGATGTGCATCTTCTAAGACCCAACAGGCTCCGTACCAGGCGTTTCGAGATTGTTGGTAGAGCCTTCTTGCCTTGTTAGTCTTGAGACTGGTCCAGTCCGCCTATTGCTTTCCAGAAAACCAGTAGTGCTTGTATTCACTGCAGGCCTCGTGGAAGGATCTCAGCTTCCCAATTATGGTGGGCCGTTGCTTTTTCACGCTCTCCCTGTGAAAGATTACGTGAAAGGGTATTTATTCTACTTTAATCGCTGCTATAGCAAGCGAGCTGTCGTTTAGCCCCATGTTGTGGAAATGTTCATTCAGACAAGTCAAAACTTCCACCGCTTCATGCTGATCACCTCTTCAGAGATGCTGTAGGCTACGTGTCAGGCGTTTCGAGATTGTTGGTAAAGCCTCCGTAGCTTGTCTGCATTGCACTGCATTGATGTTAAGATGCTCGTCACTTTCTCTTTCAAACTTTTTGTGACATTTTGGCAGGATCAGCTTTCTTTATTTTCTCTTAATTTTTTCCGTTTTACTCTTTATATGACGTTTTGGTGGACCTGCAGCCTAATTATGTGCACCAAATCCTGTCGTAATCCTGACGTTTGCCATCAGATTTTCATCGTCAGACGACTGAAAATTCCATACCTTGTGCTATGGCAAACGTCAGGATTACGACAGGATTTGATGCACTTCATGATTTGCTGCGCGCGTAATATAGGAGCAGATCCTTAACTTTTTCTAAAGGAAAGTTTTTCTGGGAAGATCTGCCGATACTCACCTTTCCCAAACTGCCATCCGTGAGCTGCGTTTCCTCTAAAGCATTGTCGAACTCTAAGCAGACTGGTCGCAGGTAGGGTTTGAACTCGAACGGCTGCGTGAGGATCACCAAAGCGATGTCGTCAGCCAAGTTCCGGTCCTCCCCACGAAAGCTATCTGGGATGACCAGCTCTTCAACCTGTAATCACAAGGATTCGGCAACGGGAGGTTAGACGAAATTCTTTTAGGTTATGTTTCGTATTTGTTTAGTGTTTTGTGTGTGTGACTGTTGGTGCGATTAATGTTTCTCTTTCTTTCTTTCGAAGATCAGCGTACGAAGAAGAGCGGGTGCAGTCCTCGCGCTGCTGCACAGCAGATGTTGTATGTTGGACAGCGGTGGAAGAAAAAGAGGTACTTTATATCTTAATAGAATTTGTTTATTCACTTCACAGTTATTGGTAAAGAATTACATAGTTTTAGTTAAAATTGTAGGTGGTCGATAACAGTGTGCTTGATCACCCAGCGATCACTGCGGCCCGTATCACTTCCTATATTATGCATACCAAATCCTGCCGGTTTATTGACGTTTGCTATCTCAAGTTAGGAATCCTTCAGCATTTGGTGCGCACAATTAGTCGGATCTTAGGTTAATGCGTCTTCTTCTTCTGTAAGCTTTAACCAAGCCGAGTTGAATTTCTAGTGTCAATACCTACCTAACACTCGTTCACGGTAAAGGAAAAAATCGCATGCAAACCCGACTGCTAGACTCTCTGTGAGAAAAGAACTGTGCTCTACAGTGAGATGCTTAGCCTCGAAAGTCCTGACCTTAGGAGGATATATAGGCAGCTTGTTTTGTTTATAGGCTTATTCATCATCATCATCAGCCATTCGACGCCCACTGCAGGACATAGGCCTCCTTCATGGTTTTCCTAACCATGAAGGGTTTTGCCATAATCGCCACGCTTGGCAGGCGGGTTGGCGATCGCAGTATACTGTTGAAATCTCAGTAGGACGCTGCTGCCCGTCTTCTGGTAATGTATTTCCTTCTGTGACATCCACGGAAGGAAATAGGCTTATTACGGGCACCAAATTGCGAGCGACTGTATAAACTGACTCGTTGGTATAGCGATTAAAATGCTTGATAACGAAAACAGAGGAGGCGGGTTTGATTACCGCCTTACGTGCTTGGTACAAATGGTCTTAGTCTGGTTGTATTCCCATGTTTGTGGTGTCCTTACTGTACCACAGGATATCCTAGTTTGAGACCAGAACAAGTGATTGTGTTGTGTGGAAGTTATTCTCATTATAAATTACACTTACAAAAGAGAACTGCGCTGAGGGTTCCTTCTCCCGCCAGGGTCTGTAGATCTTTCCAGCAGCCACCGCGAAGTTAGAAGCCGGGAACTTGACGTTGAAGTACAGATCCCAGAAGCAGTGCGCAGCTGTGAAAGGCCACGAATGATCATGTTTTTTATTGGATTTTCTTTGGTTTGTCGAGGGTGGATGTGGTGAGGTACCAGCTTTCAAAGAACTTGCCTGTAATAGGAGTGCATGGAAGATCCTGTATCGACAAGTGTCAAATTTAAATGGTCTTCTGGTTATTTTTGCTGAAGCACCAGAGTGCGATATGTGTTTGTGGATGGGATTGGATTTGGAAGTGTGGTGAAGGTATGTGGAGAATGCGCTCTGGTTGTTCTTTTTATTAGCTTATTTTGTGTCCCACTCATGAGCAATAACAGTTTCCCAGGCACTGCCGCGTCCGAGAGGTCCCTTCACCCATCTAGTGTGAGTGAAGGTGCCACCGGACGCCGTATAAATCATCGCATTATGTAGATGCGAAGGATGGGCGAGAGCCTCCCGTTTAGCTCTCTACTTCTCTCTGCCACCGTCGTCCCGCCATCTCCGCTCTTGGCTATAAAGGTGCGGTTTTACCGGCTACAAGTATGTTTCCCGTTTGAGTACCTAGTGGTATTATATGGCAGCTGGTGGTCTACATCTGATTTCATCGCAGCTCTTCGGTTGACCTCGAAATCAAGATAAGATAAGATAATAATATTGCACACAAGAAGCGAGACATAAAATATGAAAGTTACAATGAGAAAGTACAAGCAGGCGGCCTTATTGCCTTATCAAAGATGTTAGTTTTAAACTATATGGCGCCACACGGCTCGGTCTTTTGCCTTCTCTTCCCATGTCGAGTGGTCAATTTCGCAACGTTTCATGTGGCGTTTCTGCATGTCCTTAGTCTAAATAAATAAATGCCCATGCAGAGGAAGCGGGGCAAAGGTGTTACCACCTACCAGAGAGTACAACGTTGCGGCTGACAATGCTGCCTCCGCAGATGAGCTTGTAGGGGCTGGAGGTCCGCTGGTACACCGCCGCGTGCCAAGGGAGCTCGCCGCGGCCCGCCGTCGTACCACCTACCACCATCGGCTGCAGGCGCGGAGTCGTGCGACCGCATTCTGTTTATTAAAATTTGTGAACAAAAAAGGAACTCTGAATTTGCGATAGATCGTCTTGATTGAGTCTCGTGTTAGGTTCGATAATATTATTAATTTCAAACATACAAACGCACACACATACATACACAAACACACACACACACACACACACACACACACACACACACACACACACACATACACACACACACACCCATACACATTAAGGCATACATAAACTTACGACTGTCTCACTGGAGGGGCAGGCAGAGACGATGAATACGATCCTGGCAAATTTCTTAACCTTCGTTAATACATCCCCTATTGCTGCCAACAACATTCGCTAACTTCATATGGGAAGAAAAATCTGGATAAAGTGGGATTTAAACTCGCGTCTTTAGATACGAGTAGGTATGAGGTAGGTAGGTGGAGGATTTTGATCTCACCTGTAAATATTGGTTCTATGTCAGGTTTGCTCAGTGTGGTGGAAATACTACCTGAAAGAGATGTAATATTATGATAAAATAACGTAGTTTTCATACCTACACGATTTATTTTTTTATTTTTGGGAAATTAAAATCCAAGTTTTTTAAGTTTTAATAAAGGACATTCGAATGGTGGCGTGGTGGCCGGGTCAACTATCTCCCTCTAAAATGGTTGAGACTGGTGATGACTGACACCTGCGTTGTGTTCGTGTGTCGGGCCGCAGCATTAATGTTTTTCCTACTTTTGTAAGAAAATTAACTACAATCTGTTCATCCTTGCTTGTAAACAATATTCTAATCTCAAAATTGACATTTGATGCCGAAACTAGCAAGTTAAGAAGAAGAAGAAGAAGAAGAAAGACATTTCGTGCAGTTTGTTTATAAACATAGCAGCGTGTTATCCAAAATGGTGTCCCAGGTTACTTCATTTATGGGAATATGGCAGTTTGATTTCGACTAAAAAGTCATACTTTGCGGGTAGAATCTTGTTTACTAAATTGGACAAGTCAGGATGAATAGACTATACTTAATGTTTTGGCATTTAATCATGGAATCTTATCATATAGGTAAGCAACTGAAAGATGGAGTTTTTTTCCCGGTGCCTTTTTCTCCACTACAAAGTGGGCCCGAAGGCAGCGGATAACATGATACCGCAAACAGAATGTAAATTTTAAAAACCTATTTAGAGGCTAAAATTCCACATTAATAGTCCTCAGCACGGGTTAGTGCAACAAAGAGAATATAAAGAATGTAAATTCTTTACGCGGAAACAACTTTTTGGTTGCTTTGATTTCTTCTTTGACTGAGGTACCTACTGATTTATTAGACTCATCAACAGGACACAGAATGAACAAAGAATTTAAATTAGTTCGTGATGGATATGAAAGAGAAAATTATTCATTTTCAGCCCTATCACACTAGCGATTTGCTAATTTGAAAGCGAAGCGATGGCGCAGCGAGCTCGCCGCGATTGCGTAATAAAATGAGTAGAGATACACATTTGATAAATGTGGTCTGAGTGTTTGATGGATAATTAAATTGTGGATATTCGTGGTTTTTTTTTTTGTTTTTGATTGAGATAAGTAATTTGATTGTAAAATTGATAATTTTGGGACCAAATTTGTTCAGCACTACGTACATTTAAAACAAAAATGTAATTAAATAGTCCGTAATTTAATTATGCATCAGACCGTCAGACCACATTTATCAAAAGTATACTAATGTTATTACAATCATTAAAAATGTTAAATTGTGTGAGTTACACAGCATGCTTCACGTAAGAGCAGCCTTAAAACACGTTTTGTTATACGTGAAGCTTTTATCAGTATTAAAGTGATAACCTTCATAATAATGTTTAAAATTTATTTTATTACTGTACAAACACTATGTTGTGATATATTTAAGTTCACCCTGAATGGACCACTGTGCCCCAAGATACAATTTAATTTAGTTTGGGGCTCAGAGTTACCTACCTACTTTATGTTGTTACTTTTTGTTCAGCTCATTAAACATTTTGTTTTTGTTTGTTTGTTTGATAACCTCGTTTTTTGAAGTAGTTAATTTTTTCTTTATTGTGAATTACTTGAAATAAAAATACAGCAATAATTATACTAATGTGAACCATTCATAGGGATTTGAGGAAACTGCCGAACGCCAACATAAACTGGTTTACCTATTTTGAGGTACCTAAGGTACTTCACTTAATTTTTTAAACTTTTTTATTCTCTTTTTTTTCATAAGAATGTGTTACAAACTTCGTCTTTCTATTACATTGTGAGTAGAAAGAAACTAGAAATATTATTTCGTATCAACTTATTAGACTTCATACTAAGCAAGCACAAACAAGAATTTATTTATTTATTTATTTAATATTTAGGAAAACTATTGACTAAAAAATATAATATTACAAAGCTTAGATAAAAACAGACAGTCATTAAAAGTTTCCACAGATAACTACAACGAACAATGTTAAATTGGTATAACTAAATCAGTTATTTTACAGACAATTAATTTTAAGGATTAAAAAACAATTTTGACATTATTGTATTATTTATCTGTATTAGATTTGTCAAGTCCAGTTTTTTATTACAATTTGTTTTCTTTTTGTTGTGTTATGCCTAAATAGCCCAGTCACAAGCCCATAATATAAATAACTACCTACAAATCTCGAAATACCTGGTAAATGAGATGAAAATATTTAAATGTGGCAGTATCGAATTCGAAACACAAGCGTGTCAACCCTGTCGCGCCTACTCCGATCGAGCGAGCGTAGGTAGTTAAGATAGTTACTGTGAAGGAAGACATCGTGAGGAAACCTGAGTATCTAGGTTTCCTCACGATGTTTTTCCTTTACCGTTAGCGAGTGGTATTGGTACTTCCCGAATGTACGTAACTTAGAAAACAAAGTCATTTGAGTTTACTTTGTACCTACCTATATGAAAAATAAAGCTAAAATATGAAGTTTGATCTGCTGTCCATTGTACGAACAAAACTCAAATTTTATAATGGTAGGAAATTATTCACTTACCAAGAATCACACCAAACGCGATCCAAGACGTCACAAACATTATAAGTACTGTTTGATTAACGGCCCGACATACTTATTTACGGAAACTGTGTGAGGATTATTTTATAAATGCAAGAATCCTAAATGGTAACTAATATTTTTGCAATATAAACACTTTTTAAACTTAATTCTTAAAAAATATCGTGAGCTTCACTTGAGACGTTTGCAGAAATAATCGCTCAGACTCTTTAGCGTTTAGTTCAGAATTGAGACACTGTATCCTCGTACAGTGGTACAGTATAAATTAGATCCGCAATTACATTTCTGTTGCAAACTGAACGTGCACCCTAAGCGTGTATAGACCGACGTGCTCTCAACTGTAGGTACTAAATTATAGTCTCTTCGACTGTACTGATAGCCTTTGCCATGAAGTTACATTCAGGGGTGCAAGTCTCTTAAATGCAGTAATTATTTTTATACCTACTTTATTGTACAAAAAACAGGACATTATACATAAAAAATAACATGTACAGAGGCGAGGTTATCTCTGTAAGAGATTTCTTCCAGCTGACTTAGGCGCGAGACACAGATGGGACGTGGGGCGAGGGCGCGGTAAGATGTCAGAGTCACAGACCACAGTCCTTGCTCTGCGCTCGCTCTTGGTCTGTGTCTCTCTCGTAGCCATATCGTAGATTGTGCCACATCATGATGTGGTTAGCCATATCACGAAATGTGTCCTTTTCATAAAAAGGCCAAGTCAAACTGGCCGTATCGTTTAAGAATAAGAATAAGAAGAAGAAGAAAGATTAGACCAGAAAACAAAATACATTAAACACTACAACAATAAAAGCCAAAGGAAACATAAATATTATCAAAATGTCAACCTATTAAAATCAAATTAAATTCATTCGCAAAAAGCTTCGTCAAATACAAAAATGTGAAATATAAACAACTGAAAACAAAGAAGAATAAACTTTATTTGACAACATTACAAAGAATTACATCCTTACAAAGAATTACAAACAATAGGTGCAGAATTAAGTTAGTAAACCATAGGACACATTTGGCGAAATACCTGTACTGAAACTTAGACACACAAAGTTGCCAAAAATGGGCCAGTCTCAGCATGATGCCAAAGCAGGGCTTTGGCGCTGGTTTTCAGACCGAACCATGAATGAAAAAGATGACTTGTTTTACAAATATGTTTATTTTGCAATTACTCGTGTGCAATAGAGTTTAAACTATATAATTCTGAAGTTTCTATTATAGCTGAGTACATTTTAACAGCATCAACGTTTAACGATATGGCAATCTACGTTTTGCCATATCATAATGTAGGGTACCCATGACTTTTCCATCCCCCAACCTGATTTAAGTTTGACATATTTACTGCATTGAACTGAAAAATGGATTGAAGACGCCTAACGTATTTAGTGTTTTGGTGCATTTGAACCTTATAGGTTGAATAAAATACCAATAAAAGAAGCAAGTTTATATTTTATCACTCGTAAAATACAATGCGGTGGAATGATTACAACAAAATAAGATTGCTGCCCTACTTTCCTCATTTTGCACAGTATTTACGGGAATATTGCCGTCACTAGAAATATTTTCTGTCGCCTCCATGGTAGAAATACACAACAAACTAACATCAGCGCCTCTAACGGTGGATAATGGAAGTATTTTACGATATGGCCGCTAACGTTTGGCCGCATCATGAAATAGTCATGCATTTCGCTATTCAAATCGTCAAACGTCGGTCGCTCATTCATCTGGCTAAGCCATCGGCCAGTTAAACTTGGCCTTTTCATGAAAAGGACACATTTCGTGATATGGCTAACCACATCATGATAAAATCAATTCTATGATATGGCTACGACATCTCTAAACATCTTACCGCGCCCTCGCCCCACGTGAGTCTCGCGCCTTAGAACAGGTGAAGCAGTATAAAATATTCAGTAGAGTTTTTTTTTAGTGACTCGCGAATACTAGTTATATATTAAACGGGTCTAACTGGGTAATTGCCTAATAAATAATCGCGATTAGACGATTACAGATTTCATTGACACTATTGGGTAATATAACCCGTGCAACTTAAATCGGCGCTTTGTGCTTTTCGATCTTCTTCGTGAGAGATGCCTATTTAATTTGCGCGGGTTATACCATTGGAACGACATTGTATTGGTATGGCTTAGTGGACTACGAAAGTAGCAAATAGCAGCTATTTTCGTGATAATATAATTATATTTAACAAGTATATAACACCAGCAGGGCCGCGGGCGCGGCGGCGGCTATGGCAGAAGGCCTTAAGCGGCGCAAATACTCTATCCTTGGGGACAGCTACGTTTTTGCACCGTTTGGGGTCGAGACGATGGGTCCGTGGGGCCCTGAGGCGCGTAATCTTTACAAACAAATATCTATGCGCCTCATCGACTTATCAGGCGACCCTAGAGCTGGTAGCTACCTCGGTCAGCGCATCAGCCTGGCCATCCAGAGGGGTAATGCCATAGATTACTATCTATGGTAATGCTGCCAGTATTTTGGGAACTCCCCAACGGCAGCGGTCTAGAGACAATCTATCATATATAAATATTTAGTATTATACTATAAATATTTATTGTAAATATGTAAATATGAATAAACATTAGTAAAACTCCCACAAGTATTTGCATGTATTTCTTTATTAGAGCAAGTCGCCTAAGGCGTAGAAGGCGACTAAGGAAATCAATTACCAGGAGACGGGCAGCAGCGTCTTCCTGACATTCCAACCGCATACTGCGACCAACCCGCCTGCCAAGCGTGGCGATTATAACCATGAGGGAGGCCTTTGTCCTGCAGTGGGCGTCAAAGGTCTGATGATGAAGAGCAAGTCGCAACTAGACTAAGAAGACTGGTTGGGGTATTTAAAACACTAAGACATATTGTGCCTCGAAATTCCAACGTATTTAACAGACAAGGTTTACCAAAAAATCAACTAAATGAAATATGTATTGCCCTGGTACAATCGGTTTTAATGTACTGTATTCCGGTTTGGGGTGGTGCATCCAACGTAAAATTTCTAAAGCTAGGTATAGGTAGTTATCGAAATGTAAGAAGCCCGTTTTGACAGCTACACAAAAATGCATTTTACTTTGGATTTACGCGAACAAATACATAAAAAGACACATACTCTGGCATATTATTTAACGCTCGAAAGAAAAAAACAGATTTTCTAACCCGAAAAGTTACTCGTAGTTTAGATTTTTAATGTTTTGGATCTCAAACTAGGTTAGCTTTTTTGACGACTTTTAGAACGAGTGCAGCGTGGTCTTATTAAGGTGATGTATTTTAAGAAAATACCATATTCCACAGAAAGATTATATAAAGAAAGCAACCTCTTATCCATTACAAAATTATATAATATACTGCAAATCCTGTTAGAAAAACACAAAAATGTACCTTATAACTCTAATTTAAAAAGTAAGAGAAGAAATGACTTATTTTATTTTATTTGGTGTACAGATCACAACCATTACACGATATAAAAGTAATAATATGACATGAGTACTAAGTTGTGGACTAAAGCGTGCACACACAACATTGCCACATGAGTATCTGAATAAAGATTAAATTTTAGGGATAAGCTTAGTTAATAATAATAAACACATTTAATAAGAACTAATTTTGCTAGGATGCAGTACAGCGCGCAATCTATATAATAAAATAGATAAAATACACAATATTTATGAAAAAACTCATTTCGAATGTAAAAAGATAATAATAAAATGGCTAGATTCCTTAGGCTATAACGATATAGAAACATTTCTATTAAGAAACATACAAATTTAGCAGCTCATTTTACATTATACGGATATTTTATATTATATTTACATATTTTATAATATCATATCATGTCATATCATATCATATTATGTCATAACATATCATATCGAGCCATAACATATCGTAGCATATAATGTTATATTTTATCCTATCATAATATAATGAAATTATTGTAACATGATGAATTATGAAATCTAACGGGTAAGTCTTTGGTAATTTGTTTTAATTGTTTAAGACTTCTTTAAACAATTTGAAAATATAATAATGTAATGTATTGTTTTTCTATTCTTCGTGATGAGTTTACTGTTTACTTTATTTTATTGCATGCTGAATACGGTATTTGGCACGATCAACAATAAATTATTTCATATGCTCGATTAAAACAAAAATTAAACATTTTTTTTTTTAATTTTATTATTAGACTTCAGGCCCTGATAACCAATCAAGTAAAGATCTCGTTTAGTAAACCAGTTCTTTGGACTTAAGGAAAATGTGCGTGTTGCGAACATGAGTCTGGTGATACCGGATTTTTAGACATTTTTTAATAGATTCAACGTACCTTCTTAACATAAACTCACTGTATCCCGGTCCCGGAGGGGTAGGCAGACACCAGGGTTTGCCACTTGCCACGATCCTGACAGATCTCTTTCGCTTCGTCAACATTCACTAGTCGTCGCATGGACGCACGCCGGTTTCTGGCACTTTATATCTTGCCCTTTGCTGAT
Source organism: Yponomeuta malinellus (assembly GCA_947308005.1). NCBI lineage: Eukaryota > Metazoa > Arthropoda > Insecta > Lepidoptera > Yponomeutidae > Yponomeuta > Yponomeuta malinellus. The sequence continues at coordinate 4,451,481 of OX371022.1, forward strand.
ACATCCCCTAGTTGAATTTTTTCTGCTTCGAAAACCTGCGGTATGTGAACACCTCAGACACGCAGGTTTTCTCACGCCAAATGTGACCTGAGATTATATATAATATATGTTACGGCTAAAACCCGAAGTACGGCTACACCTAGTTTTAGCCGGTTAGAACTATAGGTGTAGCCACTTAGTCTTGGTTAAATCTAGTATAAGCCGATTGTTTTCGGGTAAGTAAGTAAGTAAGTAATTTCGTTTTCACACCTCCTGCTCGACAATGCCTTATTACGTACCGTCAAATATCATCGTAAAGCATGGCCTTGTCTCTCGAGGGCAATAATAATGAAGAATTTCCCTAGGGAATAAAGTGATTTGAATTTAGAATGTCAAAATTCGCATGAAAACTATGGAGAAGCCCCGCATTGCAATTCGAAATTCGAATTGTTGTTCGAAACTCACCTCTTTTTTTTCTTTTTTTTCTGAAATACTGTGTCCTGTGACCGCGCGAAACACCAACAAAAAAAAGAAAAAAAGGCGCGAATTGCAAATACGAATTTAAAAGTTATATTCAATTTAAGTTGCTAAGCCGTAAAAGAGTGTGGACTTTATATTTAATTTCAGGTTTTAATACATATTTTCAACTTATGCAGCCCTGTCTTTTTATTGTCTCCCAGATGGTGTGAAAAGTAGAGTATTCACCTCTGGAATAAAACATGTCTTAGTCTCGGGCGGTATGAACCCCTCGCTTCACTCAGGACTCTACATAACTCCCTCGCTTCGCTCAGGAGTTAAAATTTAACTCCCTCGCTGCGCTCGCGAGTTAACTCGGAGTCCTTCGCTCCGCTCAGGGTTCAATATGCCGCCCATGACATAATACATGGTTTTATTCCCTTAGTACATAATCTACTATTATTTCCTTCTCACAGAGGTATCACAACATATAGTAGGTACAATTTGAGTAATCAGGACTAATTCCTATGTGAGAGGCTGGAGTCCATACTAGGAAAGATCCTGTGTGACAGATCTCCAGGCCCTCACTAAACTTATGATGCATTGTTTCTCAATTGTATGTACATTTTTTAAAGTTCTTAAGTTTAACAGGAAATTATAACCGGCAGTGTTATTATAGACAATATAAATTTTAAAACACTAAATTAATGGAAACATAAGATGCATGCGTACTCAATGAGCGTATGCATGTTGATTGAGTGTATGTGTGAGTATGTGTGTGTACGTGTGTGTATGTGTGTATGAAGGAGCACCTTGTGCAATAAATGAAATACAATTTAATCTTATTGAGGTTGAGTTAGGAAATTATATTTAAGAGATCTTCAGTAGAATCATAGGGGAGTGTTAGCAACCAGTCTGTTACTTTTTTCTTGCAGCTGTATTTGGTAAGTGAGTATATTGATAAAATAAGATTTGCTTTGTTATACAAATAGCTACCCAAAAAGCAGAAGAACTTATGAGAAAATTTGGTTTTTAGGGAAACGGGTAAAGCTAGGTCTAGCCGGTACCTATCAATCCGGCTAGTACTAGGTCTAACCAAACCTTAGTGGCTGATGCACCTATAAATGCACCTAGAAAACCGGTTACTTTGTAAAAGTAATTGTATACCTATGTCTAATATAATATATGCCTAATATGTGCATGTAAAATTCGTATTCAAGTATATATTTTATATAATAAGTCTTCTTGAGATGGAGCCAATGGTTATAATTTTACAAAATTCTAATTATAATTTTAGTGCATCCCTTAGTTATTAGTTAGTAACACATTGTACGCTTTGATGCGCTTAAAATAGTCGTCGTTTGAATTAAGATTTGTTAAAATGAATATAAGAGTCCCCAAGAATCAAGCTCTGACTAGTTTGGGGGCTGCCATTGAAACCTAGATATTAAGTAAAATAAGCTTGCAATTCCGGGCATCGAATTCTGTAATAACTGTGTAATTTAAAAAAAAAACATTTTATCTTTTTTACTTTAAAGTAAAAAAAATATACTTTTACTTTTTAATTAGAAACGACCGCCGCAAAAAAATTTAATCGGTTCACAACACTAGTCCGAATACGCGTCACGTACAGCCTTTCTGTCACGTAACTGTTCTATCCACTCAATCGGGTTAACCATTTTGACGACTCCAAAGTGTCAAACTAGGTATGTATGTACCGGCAAACTCGGCAAACGTTGTTTTTGCCATATTAATTAGCCTACAACCTATTCTCAGACCTACCAAATGTCGTCGTTCGGCATCCCAAACCGCGAACGTGAATTTTATCAAATTTTACAGGGGACACTCAGTTTCTAGTCTAGAAACTTTAGAAATCATACCGTCGTACACATACAAAAATGTCGAAATAATGGTTTTGAAGCTAACATGGCTTAAGTTAGTCTAAAAACCATTATTTCGAATTTTTAGTTTTTTAGTGTCTTCTGTAATTTTTTATAAATTTTTATAAAAGTCACGTTCGCGGTTTTGGATGCCGAACAACGATTTAAACAAAAAACAAAAATCGGTGAAACCGTTTCCGAGGAGTTCGACAACAAACACTGTGATACGAGATTTTTATGTGTATATTAGTTTTGACAGTTCGGAGTAGGTTAAATCAGACCACTCCATACAGTGGAGGACTTACATAGTACCCCCTAACAAGTGTGCACAGTGCACACCGAACCTTTCCACGTCACGTCACATGCGTTATGTAGGATCAGTGTGGCTGTACCTTTAGCGTCGCAAAATCAAACCAGTTATTCCAGTAACGTGCTTGAGGAAAACATGGCATTGCAGTTGTAGCCTTTCTGTTTATAAACACCTCGAGCGCGAGTTCAAATGGTCATTTGATAACTGGAGATAAATAAAATCAATTGAGTATGTTGGCGGGTACCTACTTTAACATCTAACATTTGCGTGAATTGTGCAGTGACCAGTGATCATTTGAAAACGATTTAAAAGGATTAAATTGAAGTATTTTAGGTAATGGACTAGAAATGTTTTTTAAATTGTTTTTTTGTGTATGTCTGGCGAGAGGCGCTTTTGGACAGCTGAAGGGTGAGTACCTAGTCTTTTGTTTGTAAGGCTTTTTAGTTAGCAATGAACGTGACAACTCGCACTACAAATACATACATTTCCCTACATCTCCTCATACAAATAAAATATTACCATTTTGTGTTTTAAAAACCTAACAATTGCAATTATAATTTTTTTCTTTTGCTAACTTTATCACCTTATTATTATAGTAATTTGTAAGTAACGAGCATCCAATCCGAAATGCGCTGGGCCATATTTTCTTGTATGACTGTCACTCTGCGATACGGTCGAAAGGCCAGTGCAGGTGACGTGGCCAATCGGGAAACAATTTGTAGGTACTTTAGGATAACTATCTCATTGTAAACCGTGAACCGTATCATTTATTCGAAATACATTTACTTAGAATACATGGGCCACACAATGCGTGGTAACAAATACCAAAAAGGCCGCCGACGATCTGGCCTAGGAAGAACCCACTGGCTACAAAACCTCGCAGAATGGTTTAATTTTAATTCAAGCACCACCGAGTTGTTCCGCGCCTCAACATCACGAGCCCACGGCACTTAAAGAAGAAGAATGAAAAATAATATTGTACACATACATACATATATAAACTCACGCCTGTATCCCAGAGGGGTAGGCAGAGACTAGGGACTGCCACGTGCCATCACTTTCGCTTCCTAAACATTCATTAGTCGTTGCATGCACGCACGCCGGTTTATGTCAGTGAACTTAGCATATCATTTTCCAGCATATCAAAAATAAATGAGAGTTCTTGTCGCATGCAGCAGAGTTCTATAGTTCCTGATACTTTTCAGAAATAGTTCTGGCGTTTTCACATAGAAAAAAATCAATTGAAAAAATTAGTTTATTATTAGTTTATAATTAGTTTCTTTATATTTAACTATTACTATGCTAATACTATGCCTTTTACTACTCGAAACCGGCGTGCGTGCAAACAACGACTATCGTGGCAAGTGGCAGACCATGGTCTCGTCCAGCCCCTCCGGGATACAGGCGTGAGTTTATGTTATGCTATGCCTTTTTTTAAAGAAACAAATCCGGCCAAGTCGAGCAGGTGCGAGTTAGACTCGCGCGCTGAGGGTTCCGCAACATCATCACCTCGTTAACTGTCCCAGTGGACAGGGTTGGATTATTCATTTTGTGTCGTGCGTCAGATGTGTCAAAATATGTACGTTGTATTTGACGATTCTTAGTAGGCCAAATCAGACGACTCCATACAGTGGAGCACTTACGGAGTAACTCCCCTGGGGCCTGTTTCATAGAGAACTACAGTTAATGGATTTTTTTTATTATCAGTTATTTTATTTTACTAAGAAGCTCACAGCGCAAATATAATTTAGATTATTTTCGATGAACAATTTGAATTAAATTTAACATAGGCCAATTACGAGCTATGACAATTTGAGGTTGCAAAAGTTGACCAATCCACAGATTGACTAGTAGGTATGAAGTTTTGGCTAAAAAATGTACATCGAATTGTAAGTTTGTGAAACTCGGGAGACGGAGTTCAGCTCGTTTACTTTTTTATTGTAAAACCCCTACGGGTGTCGTGAAGCGTCATCTGTTGTTGGACTACAAATACCCCCATTTCACTGACATTGTTCAATTTAAATAACTACATAAATGAAAGATAAAAAATAATAAGTAAAAGAAACATGAAAAAACTTTAAAAATAAAGTCACCGGGATTCGAACCATACTTTGTTCCGTAGATTCGCTTCCGTCCAACTGAGCTATCGTAACGTTACCGATCGAGGCGAAATTATATCTGTATGACAGTGTCCCACTGCTAGGCAACAAGCCTCCCCTTTAGACTTGAATGAATGAATGCAGCCTGTGCTGCGGGATGCAGGGCATCCTACTTCCATCCCTCCTCATCTTTGGCAAACTCTTGCCACCCAGGTAAATATTTATCTGTAAGTTACTGGTGTGCAATAAAGAGTTTTCTATCTATCTATTTAGTCAAGTCGTCACACCATCTCCGCCTCTGTTTGCCATGTCGCCGGTGACCATCGCACGGTATCCAATCGGACAAGCATCGTAAATATAATCGGTTTCTCGTACACTAGCAAGTCTCTGAGAGAAGGCTTGTGCCGTGCAATGGGACGCATATAGTAGATAGCACAAAAAAACAAAAACTGTTAACCTACTGTTAGCTGTTAGTTATTTTTACTGTATGCATGCACTTTGGCCAACCGATAGCGAGAGATACCGTCAGCACCTTTTAGCTACGGAACCCTAAGACTAAATTGTTTGTAGCTTGTTCTCTTTGTGACATTATACATTATAATTGTAATTTTGTACTTATGCAGCTGGATCATCATCCGCTGAGTTAGTTATCTAGTCTCGTTACTGCTTGCGTCACGTTAAAAACCCACAGTATGTAGGGGTTTCCCAACAGTATACATTTAAATACATTTTGTATACCCGGTTAAACTTTAGATATGGGAATAACCTACAATAAAGGGTTCTTACGAGATCTAATTCGCGGGCAATATTCTACTGTCAATGTTTGTCCTTGAAAATGTCAAGGTTGACCTGCGGTCGACTGTATGTACACGTTTGACAAAAAGGCCATCAGCGCAAAAGTGGCCTAAGCTTAACAAAGTATGGAGATAATGAGCATGAATTTAAATTAAATACATAGGTATGTCTGCTTCGTTGGCAAAAACAATACGCGCAAAAATAATGTCTACAACGCCATCTGTTACCCATGGGTGGAACTACGGATAGGCCGGTTTTGCATCAAAATTTATTACCTACCTATGTTTTAAATAAATTGCGATAGATAAGTACGAATATGAAAAATGGGTTAGCCCACTTTTGACGGCCTCAAATGTGGTCTAATCTAGGTCTAATAAAATTAGGTACGCCTTTTTAGGGTTCCGTACCCGAAGGACGCCAAACGGGACCCTATTACTAAGAATTCACTGTCCGTCTGTCTGTCAGTTTGTCTGTCATAAGGCTGTAACTCATAAACCGTGATAGCTAGGCAGTTGAAATTTTCACAGCTGATGTATTTCCAAAAACCTATTTAGAGGCTAAAAGTTCCACTCATGCCGGGAATTGAACCCGCGACCTCTGGCTAACCGTGCCAGCGCTTTCCCAACTGAGCTAATGTGCAAGTACAGGCATCGGCGAAATTTCGAGCCTGTTTACAAACTTCTCTGTATTATTGTAAAGAGGCTCGAAAAAATAATTTAATTGAAATACCTCTAAATAATCCTGAAAGCAACTTTGCTTCACCAAAAGTATATGAAAATGAAAGTGTAAATTAAAATATCTGTAAGTAGTTTTAGTAGCAAGTCGTACTTAATAATAATTCTAAAAAGTACCCGAAACCGGCGTGCGTGCATGCAACGGCTAATGAATGTTGAGGAAGCGAAAGTGATCTGTCAGGATCGTAGCAAGAGGCAGTCCCTGGTCTCTGCCTACCCCTCTGGGACACAGGCGTGAGTTTATCTTATGTTATGTTGTAACAATAACGTTTTGTTTCTTTCAGTTGACGACCCGTGCACATCTAAAGACGGCGTCGAGGGAGTATGCAAGACTGTAATGCTCTGTAATCCTGCCGTCACGTGAGTGAATTAACAAATTAACAAGTTTACTATAGTGCTCTCTGGCGTGGGACAGGAAGGACATAGGGCGAGGGCGCGGAAAAGACGCGACGCGTCGCATAGAGTTCGCGCCCTCGCCCCGTCTCTTCTGTGTGGGCTTCGTCCCGTCCCTTCAGCGGATTTGGTATGAAAGTGAATTGGATGGACAGCGCGTCTTTTGCACGAGTATGTGTACCACGTCTTAGCTTTCAAGATATATTTTCTTCACCTTTCTCATGTTTTGTTATTGTATATGGATGTGGTTAAGCCGATTGATTTTTAATTTAGAGCTTGGCATGAAATTGTGCATAAAGAGTACGATTTAGCTCAGAATTTTTGTCTTTCTGTTATCATATCACTCAAGCAAAAAATTATTTCAACGCTCTTTGACGGTGACGTTGAATAGGATATAGGTACTCGGCTCCAGTTGATCGTGTTGACGGCATTTAAATTTTAAAAAATGTGAACCACATTCACACACTTTCACATTTTGACTACACCGAGTGTTAGAAGACTTTGGCTACTTGGCCTTGTAAGGAAAACGAAACAGAAAATATTAAACACATTATGACAAGAACTAAACAAGCGTGCGTGCGTTCGTGCGTGCGTGCGTGCGTGCGTGCATGCGTGCGTGCGTGCGTGCGTGCGTGCGTGTGTGTGTGTGTGTGTGTGTGTGTGTGTGTGTGTGTGTGTGTGTGTGTGTGTGTGTGTGTGTGTATATGTGTGATAGATAAATCATTTATTTGTGCTAAGAGACACACACACATACAGCAATAAGTACATATAGAAAAGTTGAAGACATACAATAGTTTAGGTACAACTACAGACTTATCTTACAAACTAACCTATATGTATAAACATAAAGTTCTATGGCAGGCCATATAAGGCCATATATGGGTGTGCCACAGAAGCTCAAAAGGTCGTATCTCAGCATTATAAATATCCACTTTAAATAAGCAGATTTTTACTGATTTTCAGCTACAGTGTGTATGTTTGCGTGCGTGCGTGCATGCGTGCGTGCGCGCGTGCGTGCGTGCGTGCGTGCGTGCCTCCATGCGTGCGTGTACAATCTTGCATGTATATTATGTGTCAGTATGACAGTGAATGTGTCCAGGAGTTAGTAGTTTTAAAAAAGACTAAATAATTAATTTCTTATACTTTTCAGGGAGGTAAGGAAACAAGAGTACCACACGTACAATCGGTGTGGCTTCGACGGCTTAGAGGAGATCGTGTGTTGCGTCGAGGACGGCTTCGGCGATAGAACCGGTTAGTGACACTTATACTTGGACCTTTCGACCAATCCAGAAAAAGACGGGAAATATTTAACACACAACAAAAAAAAACCGGCCAATTGCCAGTCGGACTCGCGCACAAAGGGTTTCGTACCATTATCAATACAACATTAGACACAAAAATCGAGAAAAAACGGCAAAAAGTCACGTTTGTTGTATGAGGGCCCCCCTTAAAGGTTTATTTTATTTTAATTACTATTTATTTTTGAAGCTAATATAGAACTGAATATTTTATGAATATTTCAAGCGTCTAGGTGTTGCCGTTATTAGTATCGAGCAAAAAAATGTATTTGTTGTATCGGAGCCCCCCTTAAATATTTATTTTATTCTGTTTTTAGAATTTATTGTTATAGCGGCAACAGAAATTAATACATTATCTGTGAACAACTGCCTGGCTATCACGGTTCATGACATACAGCCTGGTGACAGACAGACAGACAGACGGACAGTGACGTCTTAGTAAGAGGGTCCCGTTTGGCACCGTTCGGGTACGGAATCCTAAAAAGTAACGCACATTTGCGATGTAACTTTTTTTGTTCTATTTTATAATTTTGATATTTTTCTGCATCCTAGTCTCAAACATACATTAGCGCTAGGCAGCGAGATCTGGAGATGGGTCCAACTCAGTATTAATCCGCCCGAGAGTATAGTTACTCTTAGATGGATCTGGAGATGGACCGGCCATTTGACGCCCATATCTTAACATATAAATTAATTAAAAGTTTCAACTAAACCAACAGCAGACCCCACCACGGAACCGTCCGTGTCATCCACGCCGGATGCAAAATCCAAGAACACACCGTTCACACGCCGCCCCGTGCTGTCTCTGGCTGCGGGCGGCAAGCCAGCAGCTGCTGCCAAAGCGCCCGCGGCAGCCAAGGCCAGGCCTCTGAGGAAAGCTGAGAGAGGTGGGTCAAAAGCTGGTATCGCTACGTGCGCAATCGTTAATAGCTCGGCCGCCATCTTTAAATTTCAAAATGTCGGCAATCAAAATTACGTAGTTTTTCTCATGTTCTCGGGTATCTAGACAACACCTTGCCGTTTAGGTACAGCTATTTTACGACCACGGGGCTACGGTTAAAAAACCCTACAGGGTTCGTAAGATTAGGGCTATAACCTAACCTAACTTAACGAACCTAAATATGTCGTGGCGGGAAACCTGCAGCCGTCAAGGCGCCCCCGCCCCGGATACCGCGGCCATACGTACCTCTGATGAAAGCTAAGAGAGGTAAATTTAGTATAACGGTATTAAAAATAGGTACATGGCATTATTATCCTTTATATTATTTTGTTAGTACATATTATAAAAAATTATTACTTCTTATTACCTCGCTAACGGTGAAGGAAAACATCGTGAGGAAACCTGGGTGTCTGAGCTATTCACGTTACCTCAGCGCAAGAAATCGCCAATCCGAGGTGGGCACGCGTGGTGATTAATCCCATACTCTCTCTCTGAGAGAAGGCCTGTGCCCTATAGTGGGACGTATATAGGCTGCTTATGATTACTTCTTATGTTTCTGATAAGTAAGTCACTTACGTATAAAATTTGCAGTGCCCTTACAGAGCTCATGTTGAAGACCATTATAGGTATATGTCAAGACCTTGACTTGAACTCGAACTTGAAAATGGGTATCACATAGAACCGGTAGAATCATATGTCGGCCGCCATTTTAAAATTTCAAAATGTCCGATTTTTCTCATGAACCCGGTATCTCGGCAACACGATGCCGTCTACAGCTCAGCTCTAGCGCATTCCTATACTCTTTTACGACCACAGAGCTACGCTTAAAATTGGACTGGAGGTCTATAACCTAGCCTAACAAACCTAAATATGACGTGACGGGAAACCTGCCGCCGCCAAGGTGCCCCTGGATGCAGCGGTCAGGCCTCTGAGGAAGGCTGAGAGAGATGGGTCAATAATGGGTCACTTAAGTATTTTACGACCTCGGGGCTGCGAATAGAAAAACCCTGTAAGACTAACCTGAGTATAATATTTTGGTGAAGACATTTTTTCTTATAATAATAACTTCCACACAACATAATTAGTTGTCCTGATCCCAAACTAGGATACCCTCTGCTACGATAACCAGGCAAGGACATCACAAACATGGAAATACATCCAGACTGAGGCCTTTTATACAATTCAAGTACGGCGGCTGGCCTCCAATGGGAATCGAACCCGTAGCCTCTGTTTCGGCAGTCAAGCGTGTTAACCGCTAGACCAACGAGACCGTCCAATATTTGGCGCCTAAGCGTAACATTCGCGTCAAAGCTTTGTTCTCATTTCAGAATGTCAGAAAATAAAGGAAATGCTGCCGCCGCCAATCGACTCCTATATCTTGGGGGGTAATGAAGCAGCTTTAGGCGAATTCCCGCACATGGTAAGTACCAGGTCACTCAAAAAGTATTGCGAAAAAAAGTTTTTATGTATGAGAGACTCGCCAGTTACCTATAATCTATTTTGGAAATATGATTATTTGTGAGTAAAAATAGGTACGTTCCAAATTCAAACGAGGTTTGGGCCGTCGACGATTTGAAGCGGGGGAAGATTTTGATCTTTGACTGGCTATTTGGTATCAATTCCTTTACGGAACCAAAGAAACATCAACGCCGAATATCGAACATATACTACCAAATGCTTGGCCTTCGATTTTTAGTCAAATTAGAATAGAATAGAGAGCCGGTTTTTTTTTACGTACTTTACTGTACGTAAAAAAAAACCGGCCAAGTGCGAATCGGAATCTCGCACGAAGGGTTCCGTACCATTATCTATACAACATTAGACAAAGATCGAATTTGAGAACAACGCCATCTACAGAAACCAACGAGAAGCGTTTAACATTGACATTTAACGACATGACATCGGCGCTGTGGAGGTTACATAGAAGGCCGCTAGATGGCGAGCGCTGTCTTTAGACAACGTTTGTTGTGTGGAAGCCCCCCTTAAATATTTACTTTAGTATTTGTTGTTATAACGGCAACAGAAATACAGAAATTACAACTGATCTCTCGGTTGCAACATTATGCTGAGTTGGGCCCATTTTGGGGACTCAATACTTAAAACTTTCTGATATTTTATTTATTTTTTGAAAGAAAACAAACAATTGTAGAAAGTCATAAAAATCTTACATGCATATTTTATGTAATTGCACAACCAGTGAAGTTTTCTATAGATTAATACCTACAAAGACAGAAAATTTGTTAAATAATTTGCAATCTACTCTGTTACGTACGTAAGCAATGAATTGTCTAGGTACTTTACTTTATGGTTTAATGGTTCTTGCTTAAGGTGATAATCTAACAGATCACCTCGATCTGTGACTGTTGGATTTTGTTTTGTGATTTTATGTTTTTGAGTATTGTGTCGTCAAATAAATATTTCTGTCTTTCTTTCAAATACATCATCTGTGAAACTTTCGACTGCCTAACTATCACGGTTCATGAGATACAGGCTGTATGTCTGTGACATACAGACAGACAGACGGACAGTGAAGTCTCAGTAATAGGATCCTGTTTGGCACCCTTTGGGTACGGAACCCTAAAAATGAGAAAATTCAATTCAATTAAATTTTTGGTGTAATGGCAACCGGCCGATGTCGACTATTTCTGCGAGGGTCACGTCATTACACGACAGAAAGACAGACAGACAGACAGACAGTGAAGTTTTAGTAATAGGGTCCCGTTTGGCACCCTTCGGGTACGGAACCCTAAAAATGGAAATTACTCAGTCAGATATTTCTTAAGAGTACAGATGGCGGCCTCACCACTAAAAGTAATTAAAAAGTAATTTATAAATAATTGCTCATATTTCTGTCCGTAAGCGGTGGTAGCCTAGTGGGTAGAACATTGGACTCGGAAGCGAGAGACCCAGGTTCGGTTCTCAGAGCGGGCATGTACCTATATATGAATTTGTTTTCTGAGTTATGTACATTTGTGAAGTTATAGTAGCAATAACACTCGCTAACGGTGAAGGGAAACATCGTGAGGAAACCTGAGTATCTGAGCTATTCATAAAATTCACATACCTCGGCGCTCGAAATCGCCAATCCGCGGTGGGCACGCGTGGTGATTAAGCCCATACTCTCTCCCTGGGAGAAGGCCTGTGCCCTACAGTGGGACTTAAATAGGCTGCTTATGTAAATAAGTGTTTACTCTATCTATCTAGGTATGTATCTAATTAACGTTAATCAAGAATTGCGCATTTCGGAGACACAATACCCGACAGATGACTTGAACAAAAATCCGTGCAGTCGGGCTACAATGTTTGCGTTTACAATGGACAGAAATACGTACATACATGAACATACTTAAGCACCCTATATACGTCCCAATGTAGGGCACAGGGCTTCTCCCAGGGAGAGAGTATGGGCTTAATGAACACGCGTGCCCACCGCGGATCGGCGATTCCGAGCGCTCAGGTAGGTGCGAGTATGTGAATAGCACAGACACTCAGGTTTCCTCACGATATTTTCCTTCACCGTCAGCGAGTACAGCCCCGACCACTGGCTAGCTCAAGTCCCGGCATGGATGGAATTTTTAGCCTCTAAATAAGTTTTTAAAATTGTCCTCAGCACGGGTTAGTGCAACAAAAAGAATAAGTATAAGTATTTGTAAGCCGAAGCAGGTAGGTATATGGTTTCGAACATTATATACCAAACACCTATCAACTACCAAGCAAAAAAAGCGGGACGGGACGGGATTGGACGGGACGGGCCGTGACGGTACGGGAAGGGATGGGATAGACCACGATTATTTTATTTAATAAATAATCGTCCCGTCCCGCTTTTTTATCTCTTGACATGGTCTCTCCAATGAGATTAAAACAATTTTTTTAATGCAAGAAAGCATTAAACGAAATTTAAAAAAAATCGTGGTGTAATTGACAAAGTGTAATAATTGACATGTCTGATTATAATTAACCCTGTCATATAGACTACCTCGTTGGTCTAGCCGTTAAGACGCTTAGCTACCAAAACAGCGGTCGTGGGTTCGATTCTCACTGGGGGCCGCCGTGGCCTCAGTCTGGGTGTATATTCATGTTTGTGACGTCCTTGTCTGGTTACCATAGCATAGCGTATCCTAGTTCGGGACCAGGGCCAGAGATTGTATTGTGTGGAAGTTTTATTATTATTATCACATAAACAAATTATAATTTTTCACCAGGTGCAAGTTGGATACGTGGATTTGTCTAAAGACAAGGATAAGGACTTAGGGATTGAGTTTCTGTGCGGAGGGACGCTCATATCGCAGACCCACGTCATGTCTGCAGCGCACTGCTTTGTCCTCAGATTACTTAGGCAGAGGTAACTATCAACGCACGGTTGACAGCAGGTCAACTTTTACAATGTTTTTGTTGCAATGTTGCCAGGCCCAAAAATTGAAAAGCCGTACTCCGGTGCATGTTTGGCCGAACATTTTTTTTAAATTATTATTACAAGTAATAAAGACTCATCGGGTACATGGGTTAGTAGGCAGATAAAAACATTAAAACTATGTTAGTACGTGCTTTTTAACTAACTAACTAATGAAGGCTTTTCAAAGCGTCATTAAAAAAAAACCACACGGTACCGATAGACAGTGCTGACGTCACATAATATGTCAAAATTTACATGACATCACTGTGTACCCTTCTCTGTGGTTTCTGTCACGTTGCTCGCTTATTGTTTCCAAAGAGTATGTAATCACTACGTTATAAGAGTCGGCACTTGCTAACAACACGTTTTCAAAATTATGAACGTAGTTTGTACCAACCTAACAAAAAATAGTATAATACCAACATGAGAATGAAATTGCAAAACATTAGTGATGGACTGCTTATCGATATCGATAAAAAAAATAGAGACGTCTCTCCCCTTCTCATTTTCATGCTTTGAAAATTAAAGTAGGCGATAAATCCCAACACAGTAGGTCAACTCAATTATTTCGAGTATGACATGGTGTGAATGGATTATCGCTTACTTTCATAATGAAAAAGGCAATTTTTTAAATCAAATCATTTATTTAGCATCAGGTGTAAACAATGTCACCAATGCGTCACGTCGCTATCAAAACTTTGCACTTTGGTCGAATTTCAGATCTTTGGAGTCTGCAACAAACAAAACAATAAGTCAAAAAATATATTATCTATACCGCAAAATTGAGCAAAATAAAACAACATAAATCATTTCTGTTCTTGCTGTGTGGTGTTCGACGTTTAAAATTAAGTAGTTGTGATAAATTTTAGACAGCATGTAGAAATATCTGGCAGAAATCAATCGTCCAAAATATCGATAAAAAAAGTACCACATGGGTACCGCACTACAACCGGCGTTAATTTAAATTTGTCAAAATCGTAAATTGTTCTAAATAATTCAGTTGTTTTATCCAAGCGCATTAAATAAATATCAAAATTTGCGTACATTTATTATGATAAACTTGCTAATTTTACCTGTTTGGCTCCAGTGGATATCTGGTTAAGAATATGCCAGACGTACATTAATTTCTGACTCTTCTAATGCCACAAATTTCACATTTCCTCTATGCTTTTCCTCCCATATTTCTTGTTTAATCACTTTTCACGCACTACACCTATTGCTAAAGTTAAAATAAATAAAATAATGCCACACAAAAACGACAAACGAACAAAATTACCGGCCATTTGCAAAATACGTAATACCAACATTACCAACATTAGATTTCACATATAACCCGACTTAATTTTAAATCATGATACATCTACGTGATTCACGGCGGAGTTAATGCCTTTTGTTTTAGCAGGATTATATTTTTTGTTTCAATGTTGGCACAAAGTACGTTCATAATATTTTTTGTATGGAGTGACGAGGGCCTGATTGTTTCATTGACGAGAGGAGAGATGTTTAGATTATCGCGTCAGGACGCGATCGACCACGATTATTTTTATCTTGTAAACTAGGTAATTAAATTGTTGTTTTTCTAGTTTTAAGTACAGTCAAGTTGGGTAACATTGAATTTCCTTACAACTTTGAATAAATATTGTCTGGAAAATTGCACACATAAAAACTTCTAAGGTAATAGAAAGACTAACGGTAAAAACTGGCACTTGGCCGGTTTTTACCGTTAGTCTTTCTATTACCTTAGAAGTTTTTATGTGTGCAATTTTCCAAAGACAATATTTACTTATTCAAAGTTGCAAGGAAATTCAATGTTACCCAACTTGACGTTACCTACTGAGAATAGATAAAAAAAATGGCCTCTTCAATGAGATTAAGACGCTTTTTATGCAAAAAGCACAAAAAAAATCGTGCTTTAATTAACAATGTTTATTAACATGTGTAATAATTAGTAACTCTTTACATTTTATTTTTTTATTTTATTTTATTTGGTGTACAAAACAGATCACAACCATTACACGATATAAAAGTAATAATATGACATGAGTACTAAGTTGTGGTCTAAAGCGTCCACACACAACATTGCCACATATATATGTACATAAATAAATGTCTCTTTAACTGACGAGACAGGACGGGAAGGGATAGAAACATGATTATTTGATCAGTTGCCACAGCAACCATGGTTTTTAATTGTTCTTTTCAAAGTCATAATCTAACAGGTTAAAAGATATATAAAGAATATACATATATACATATAGTTTTTGTATTATCAAGCATTACCTGCTTGCTCAAGGTTATTACGTGTCAAGTAGTTAATTAAGAACCTAACTGAAATTAAAATGTATTCAGCTATAATAGAAACTTCACAATTATATAGTTTAAACTCTATTGCACACCAGTAATTACAAAATGAAAATATCTGTAAAACAAGTCATCTTTTTCTTTCATGGTTCGGTCTGAAAACCAGCGCCAAAGCCCTGCTTTGGTATCATGCTGAGACTGGCCCATTTTTGACAACTTTGTGTGTCTAAGTTTCAGTACAGGTATTTTGCCAAATGTGTTCTATGGTTTACTAACTTAATTATGCACCTATTGTTTGTAATTCTTTGAAAGGATATTAACTTGATTACCTATGTGCCTACTGTATGTAATTCTTTGTAATGTTGTCAAATAAAGTTTATTCTTATTCTTATATAAAGAATATATCTTTTAACCTGTTAGATTATGACTTTGAAAAGATCAATTAAAAACCATGGTTGCTGCAGCCCGATCGGGTCATTTAGAATTTTATAGATTAACGTGGCTTCTCCAAAGACAAATGAGATTAACCCCTGAACTGCCCTCGCGGAATGCAACGTATAGGTGGCCCATACTAAGTTGGACACAGATCTGTGTCGCGTCGCGGCAGACGAGTGGTTTTAGACATTGTTTTGTGCAAGTTCTCAGTTTAGAAGGTTTCAAATGACGTAGTTTCGCGTTCTCCTTTAAAAACCTAGTTCTCTTCACAGGGAACCGGTGCTGGTGCGAGCCGGTGTGACGTCGCTGGCCGGTAACGCGTACAACCCGAAGACGGATTATAACATCAGCGTAATAATCTCACACCCGCAGTTCGACAAACACAGCTACGATATCGCTATTATCAAGTGAGTTCATTTCTACTAGGTATTCTGTCTTTGTGTTCTCGCCAACGGGACTGAGCTACAAAGAGATTATTGACCGACTTCAAAAAAAAAGGAGGTTGTCAATTCGACGCGTTTATTATATATATACTTATATATATATATATATATATATATATTTTTGTCTATGTTCACGCATAACTCCGTCAAATCTTAAACGATTTCGACAATTGTTCGAATAGATATTAACGTCCCATTGGTCCCATTTGAATTTGGTAAAGATCCGATGAAGACTTCCGGGGATGGAGAACGGCACTCTTCCAAACGCCCATCCTTTAGTAATATTCGTATGTTTAATAAAATAGCGTAAAAATAGTAGGTACCAGGGTAATTTGGTGATGATCTGTAAAGAGTTTCAGAGATGGAAATTGAGAACGTTAAATTTTAAAGCAATTAATTAAGTAGGGTCAATTATAAAAATACCTATTTAGAGGCAAAAAATTCCACCCATGCCGGGACTTGAACCCGCGACCTCTGGCTAACCGTGCCAGCGCTCGCCCAACTGAGGTACCTAATGGGCAAGTGCAGGCATCGGCGAAATTTCGAGCCTCTTTACCTACAAACTTCTCTGTATTACGTACAAGGCAGCGACAACAAGCAGTCCGCCTGTCAACAAGCTGTATCTCATGAACCGCGACAGTTAGACACGTGAAATTTTCACAGATGATGTATGTCTGTTGCCGCTATAACAGCAATACTAAAAACAAAATAAAGTAAATATTTAAGGCAGGCTCCCATATAATAAACGCGATTTTTTGCCGTTTTTTGCTCGATTAACGGCAACAGGTATTCAAATGTTGTATACGGAACCCTTCATGCGCGAGTTCGACTCGTAAGTATTCGACTCGTTTTATTAGTATATCACTCGTTCACAGGCTAAAGCGGCCGGTACCTCTGTCGGAGTTTGCGCACCCCGGCTGCCTGTACGCACGATATGACCTACCCTCTCACGCCATCGTCAGTGGGTGGGGCATCGCTGATTACGGTTAGTTTGCTGGAAAATTCAAGTGACAGTAACAGTTTATCGATCAAGGATCGAGATTAGGGTTGCCAACTTTTTTTCTCACAAATATAGTATTTTCGAAGCTAAAAATATAGTACATGGCAAAATAATGGTAAAAAATAGTGAAAAATAGCGGCAGTCGGCACGCGCGATTCACGGACTTAGACCTGAAGAGCGAGCTTTAGAAAAAGATTAAGCTTGGGTTCCGCTTTACGCAAAATATGGTAGTTTCGCCTACTATATATTTTTTTTAGAAATATAGTATTTGACCCTATAATATAGTAGGATACTATATTATATAGTAGGGTTGGCAACCCTAATCGAGACTGTCACGATACTGAAGAGATTCCGTCTGCCTGCGTCTAAATTCAATGATACACTTACACAAACGCACACTAACACACCACCGCGGATTGGCAAATTCAAGCGCCGGGGTGTGTGAAAGCCTCAGACACTGAGTTTCCTCACGACGATTTCCTTCATGTTTGCGAGTGGTATTTCTACTACCTATAACTTCACAAACAATACAATGGTAACTAATGACTGCCTCGTTGGTCTAGCGGTATCACGTCAGATTACCATACATACCGTAGGTCGTGGGTTCGATTCCCATGAGGCCATGTGTACAAACCTACGGCGGCCCCCAGCCTGGGTGCATTTCCATGTTTGTGAGGTCCTTGCCTGGTTACCATAGCACAGGTGTGACGCATCTCAAATAAAAGGTTTTGAATACTTTTTAATTACACGATTTATTCAAACAATCACAAGTTATTTTTCATTACTCATACTCTGAAAGGGGGTCATTGTTCATCCAGGCACCGTGCTGAAAGTGGTACATGCCTGCTCTAAAGCAGAAAAGTATTAAAAAAAATTATATGAATCGTAGTTTATATTGAACAACGCAATGGTAGTAACCTATACAGCCATAAAACGATTAATTCTTCATTTATTAGTTTTGTTGACATTTAAATTAGGTATTTTTGATGTTTATAATTAATATAATGTACTTTATGTATTTATTAGTCACTTTCAAGGCGAGATGTGATTTGCGAAATAAATTAAAATATTGTTTAAGACACAGATAAAACCACCAAATACGCAAATTCAAAATCGCCATCTTTCGCGGTCGCGCGGCATCTTGCGAATTGTGATGTACGGCTAGCACAAGTTGGCGCGCGAGCTATCTCGCCGCGAGCTAGACCATCCGTCTGTTTCGGCGTGATTTCCTTAAGTTTTATATTTTTTGATTTTAACTGGCTTGTGTTTACTTTCCTCGTATTCGTAATGAAAAGTAGTGTTTTACTCGTGTGATAGCACCCATTTCTGCCTCGAACTATTGGCGCTCTCACTTCGTTCGACCGCCAAAACATCTCGTCAGGAATGGGTGCCTTTCAGCCCTCGGTTAACAATCTACTATTCTTGTACTATTCCAATCGATCGCTGGAAGGACTTGCATCATTCCGCGGCCCCGCGCGTTTTCTGACTCCCTTCTGCCGACTCCGATGCCGTATCACGTTTATGAATATTGCTGGATATTGTCTAATAGCTGCCATCACCAAAACTCGACACTGGCAGAATCCTAGGGATGCCATAAGAATTGAATTGAATTTGATATTGTCACATTCTAAATGCATAGTCATCAAATTGTGTAACACAGGGATCCTAGTTCGGGACGTGGACTTGACAAGTTGCATGGTAGTTGTCACATGTTTACTTTTCCTCGACAGAGAACAGAGTATACAGCGAGTCATTGCTGAAGGTGAACCTGACCGTGGTACCCATGGATAAGTGCAGGGAGCTGTACAACTCGGTGCGACTGCGGCAGGCGATCGAGGACAATATGCTGTGCGCAGGCGACGAGAAAGGCAAAGACGCCTGTCAGGTACGGTGACATCACATATTACTTATATAGATGTAGCTTGGTCTGCGGATGACATGGATAGTTGCAAAGTAGCCCGTAACGTAATGGAGTAGAGTGGACGATTGCGAGGTTGGTGTACTGTCAACTGAACGCCGCGTTCAGAACATGAACGAATGAAGGAATGAACTAATTAATTAATAAAAACTTCCATCCACACAATACAATCACCATATTACTTTATAATCTGTGACAATCACTTGTTCTGGTACCAAACTAGATATCTACCCTGTGCTATGGTAACCAAGCAAGAACATCAAAATCATGGAAATACTTACACCCAAACTGAAGCCATAGGTAGAGGCCGCTAAACCAATGAGGCAGTTTTTGTTTAGGTATAATAAAACTTTAGTTCTGTTACATACAACCGCAACTTACTGCTATTAAACTGAAACCAAGTGCAAATGCTTGTTTTATTTTCGGCTGAACAAGTGAGAAAAATCAACTCATTAGTTGAGTCCACTGAACTAGGCCACTGAACTAGTGAGAATAGAGGTATCATTTGATGCAGAAACGCTATCAAGAACTAAAAGTTCTGTTTTCCTCGTATTGCCATTGCTTACGCTCCAGCCTTTCGTGTTTTTATGACAATAATATTATGTGACGTCATGGCAGAGGTTATCTAAAGAACAAAAGGCCGACAGTGCGCAGCGTTTTGTTCACGAAGTCTAAATTAAAATTTATGAGATCGAATCAGAAACGATGAGATCCTTAGACGAACGAAAGTCACGAATCAGAAATGATGAGATCCGTAGACGAACGAAAGTCGTCGACATAGCCCAGCGGATTAGTAAGTTGAAGTGGCAGTGGGCGGGGCACATAGCAGTCAGAACTGATGGCAAATGGGGCCGAACAGTTCTCGAATGGAGACCACGTATCGGCAAGCGCAGCGTAGGACGACCAGCCACAAGATGGACAGATGACCTCATCCAAGTGTCAGGGAGGAAGACGCTGGATGCAAGCCGCTTCTAACCGTTCTTTTTCGAAATCCATGGAGGAGGCCTATATCCAGCAGTGGACTTCTTGTGGCTGAATGATGATGATGATTTCCAAGTCTCAAAAAAGCCTACTTAATTATATTCTTTTTGTTGCACTAATATAACCCGTGCTGAGGAAAATTTAAAAACCTTTTTAGAGGCTACGTAATACGTAATACAGATAAGTTTGTAAAGAGGCTCGAGATTTCACTGATGCCTGCACTTGCCCATTAGCTCAATTGGGAGAGCGCTGGCACGGTTAGCCAGAGGTCGTGGGTTTAAGTCCCGGCATAGGTGGAATTTTTAGCCTCTAAATAGGTTTTTAAATTGTCCTCAGCACGGGTTAGTGCAACAAAAAGAATATAATCATGTAGGTACAGTGATACCATTCCGATGTAAAAATCTAACTGCAAAGTGGGTTACTCGGGGCTGCAAGTGACGTAAATTGCTTCGCCCGATGTCGCTGCCTGTACGTAATACAGAGAAGTTTGTAAAGAGGCTCGAAATTTCACTGATGCCTGTACTTGCCCATTAGCTCACTTGGGAGAGCGCTGACACGGTTAGCCAGAGGTCGCGGGTTCAAGTCCCGGCATGGCTGGAATTTTTAGCCTCTAAATAGGTTTTTAGACGAATTCTTCCACAGATATTAAAGCCGACTTGCATCACTTCTTAAATGTCGCTTAAGTCGCCATTGTAATTGAGTTTTGTATGGAGAATTTTAGCTAAATGCTGTTTAAGCCACATTTAAGAAAGTGGTGCAAGTCGGCCTTAGATTGAGTTGCTGTTAAATATTCCAACACTCTTTAATCTAAAATTGTTAATTTGCTGTATTTTCAGGGCGATTCCGGTGGGCCGCTGCAGGCGCTGACTGAGGGCGACGGCCATTACAGAATTATTGGTGAGATTACTTTATTATATTCTTTTTGTTGCACTAACCCGTACTGAGGCCAATTTTAAATACCTATTTTAGTACATATTAGGAAACTTTTGACGTTCCTAGTTATTTAAATGTTATGTAGGTACCTCAAAGGTTGTTTTTCATCTTTTCACGTTTAAAAATGTCTATTAACTTCCTTTTTAATAAGAAGAAGAATTCGGTATTTGACACGATCAACAATAAATTATTTCGTATGCTCGATTAAAACAAAAATTACAAAATATCTCGAAAAATTTATCTCTTTTAGTCAATTACTAGTTATTGCAATTTTTAGATAGATTAAACATAAAAAGACTGCTCAGTGGCCTAATTACGCTCACCAAATCCTGAGCGATTCCAATCGTCTAACTGTCAAATTCCATACTAATTTGACAGTTAGACGATTGGAATCGCTCAGGATTTGGTGAGCGTAATATAGGGGCTGAAATGTGACGTCCTAAGGCAGTATTTTCATACAAAATTCCGTTTTAAAAGTAACTCATTTGATATTTTGTCAAATACCCAATTGTTTATTGTTTTTTTTTTCTCATATTTTATTTGATTTTTGTTTCGTTTTTAATCGATGTCCAGAACATTTGTAGATGTTCGTAGTTGACTGTTTTAGCCCTCATAACATAACTCCCGCACAACATCTCAGGGAGAAGGCAGTGGCTGAAAACCAGGGCTGCCCGGGACTGATCCAGGTCAGCACCAGCTGAGCCACTACCTTTTGACTTATTTTGTGTCATCACTAGTTAACCCTTACTTTGTTTTAAAGTTTTTTTTTCTGATGAGGCAATAAATATTTTTTTTATCTTTTATCTTTTAAAAACCTATTTCGAGGCTAAAAAGATGAGATTATTTTATACAAGATATTTAAAGTTCTTGAAAGGGCCCAAGCTACCCAGCAGTGGCAGTTTAATAAATTATCCCGCTGCGGTCCAATACCAGGTAGTTACACTGTGTTTAAAAACACTGCTCGCCGGACTGTCTCGTTGGTCTAGCCGTTAAGGCACTTAGCTACCAAAACAGAGGTCGTGGGTTCGATTCCCACTGGGTGCCGCCGTACATTTGTACAAATGGCCTCAGTGGGTGTATTTTCATGTTTGTAACGCCCTTGCCCGGTTACCATAGCACGGGTATCTTAGTTTGCGACCAGGACACGTGATTGTGTTGTGTGGAAGTTATTAAGAAAAAGAAGTAGAAGAAAAATACTTACATTTATTATACTAAGAAGACACATCACAGAAACTAAATAAACAACATATTAATATGCACAACAAAAAGAAAACTAAATACACCACAGACAAAACAAATAAAAAAAGGACCATAGATGTGGCCTAATTATTATTCTTATTACTTATGTTCAAGGTTGTTCTAGTCAGTGATAGCCGTTTTGGTCCTTCCAGGCATCGTATCCTTCGGCGTATCCTGTGGCACCACAACTCCTGGCGTCTACAGCCGGGTTTTCAGCCACCTGGACTGGATCGAGAGCATCGTGTGGCCCTAGGCCCCTATTTTCGAACGCCCTGAGATAGCAGTGATCGGAACGAGGGATTGATTTTGCGGCGTGTGAACTATTTTAAACTATTTTATTTTTTACTTTTATTTTATTTTCTTTATAAGAAAGAAACAGTCACAAACAGTAATCAAGTGAGCAAATGAGACATTTAAACAGACCTAGGATTTCCTTAGTTAGAACAAAGGTCATGTATGATATTATGTAAGGTGGGCGCGCTCATTTACAAACGTCATGGCCATAATTCAATGGTCATGGCGGATCGCAATGGAACTTTAGTAATATTTTAAGAGGAAAGTTTCTTTATTATTATTTAAGTATTGTCACCGCCACTTCAACATGGTAATTCGGTGGGCTATGTCGGTGACATTGGTTTTCTGTCGAATCACCTCGTTTCGAATTCGATCTTTCAGAGAAACCCCAAGCATCGCCCTTTCCATAGCACGCTGAGCGACTTTAAATTTGTGGACCAGCCCCGCCGTGAGTGTCCACGTTTCGGCACCGTATGTCATTACGGGTAGGACGCACTGGTTAAAAACTTTCGTCTTTAGATTTTGTGGGATTGGCGATGTGAAGACTCGTAGTTTCCCATACGATATCGTTTTCTCTATACATATGCTTTTACTCCCTTTTTTCAATTGGCGGACTTATTACTGGTTAGTAGAAATCTCTTCCAGACCGCGGGAAGATCAGCGGTAAGTTAAGTTTATCAATTTGAACATAGGTTTGTAAGAGTTTGCAGTCAGTAGGTACTCGTTGATATCAGAGGTCGATTTCAGTAGCAAACTGGGGCGATAACCAGTATTATAATAATTTAGTTGGCTATTCGGACCTGGGCCTAGATTCTGTTAATGCATTGTAGTAACATGACAACCGCATGAATATGGCGGTTTTCATTTCATGGCTGCTTTTAGTCTACGCGGGCACACCCATCAAACCTTCTACGCGTCAATGGTACGAAAAAACACGTCACGTGACCCGACAGTGTACCTGTCATTATACTACAATGCACTAACAGAATCGAGGCCCTGGATGATAATTTCCTCGGGTGTATCATCATAAGGATTACCAACAAAATGTATACTGACTGAACATGACAATTTGGGTATTTGACAAAATATCAAATGAGTTACTTTTAAAACGGAATTTTGTATGAAAATACAGGCTTATGACGTCACATTTCAGAGCACTCTTTTTATGTTTAATCTATTTAAAAATTGTAATAATTACTAGTAATTGACTAAAAGAGATACATTTTCCGAGATATTATGTAATTTTTGTTTTAATCGAGCATATGAGATAATTTATTGTTGATCGTGTCAAATACCGTATTGTTTTTGTTTTTTGGAAGTGTCTAGACGACCGGTAGTGGCGTCAGAACATTTAATTTTCCTGTTTCTGGAATCGTAAATTTGTTTTAAGGCTGAAATTAAAATATTAATGTATAAAGCTTACAGATTTTTATTTATTTTTTCAAACATGTAAAGAGCACAACTCATACATCTCGTTAAAAATATAAAGTCTGCCCAGCGGCAAAAACACTAACACTTAGATGTAACATGTGAAACAGAACTTAAAAAAGAACAATTAAATTATTTAAAAAAAAATCCTTGACTGAAAGAAGTCAAATATTATGTTAACATTTTAAGTACAAACTTCCACCGTATCTCCTTTAAAATATAACCGTGTAAATAAATGCTGTTAGTGATCCCAAGAGGTGTATTTAAAAAAAATCTTTTTTATAAAAAAAAACATGCAAAGTCACTGAGTTCCTACAAAAGTATGAATCATTTATGAAAATGAGTTATAGTAAAAAAAATAGCTGAAACATTAAGGTTCCACAATGTTATACAACGTAGATAGACAATATGACTTGGAAAATAGAACTTAAAAAAATATGTATAACTTTGTTCCACATTTCAGACCTATGTTATCGGACTACAATCTATTTTTTTAAGAACAAAGGACACTAACTCAGTAGTTAGGTTGCCAGCATGAACCCAGCCAGCCTTTGGCCTTTGCTTCTACGTAATGGAGTGAAGCGACCACTTGGACGCTGCCAATGGCAACCTTGAAATGTCTCTTAACTTTTTCTTAAAAAAAATGTCTTAATAAAAGTTTATCCGCACTACACCGAAACCGGGTTAGAAACTATAATACCAGATCAAATATAATATTACTACTCTTTATTAGTTTTAAAAGGCGTTATTGAAATTATGTAAGACCCGAACACAGCTTCATTATCGATGACTAGACCAGTATCAAGAAAAGTTTAAATTTCTCAATTGTACTTTAAATATAATATTGAGACATGGCGCAGATATATCTATGAAAATTAAAAAATGTAAATAATTGAGATTTTTTTAACTTCTGTTTAATGAACGTGGTTAAATTATCCAGGCGTGTAATAAAAAAATCTCTCCTTAGTGTACCTATGTACCTACTCAAGGAATATTTCCACCAAATTTTAAACCTCAATGTTCACTGGTTTAGTCTGTGCGTTGTCTGTCAGTCCCTCATGCAACTGTTTTGTAAGCATGGCAGAATCCTTAGGGTAGCCATTAAATAAGAATTGAATTGAAGCATCGAAGATAAGAATTATTTCAGGCTTGTGTGCGACCGCGCAGCTCGGTCCGGTTTAATGTGGATACACCTCTAGTCCAGATTCTTAAACCTCACATTAAATTCATAACTCAACGCGACATGCCCCCTGTGGGGTACAATCTGTAAACATTGAATTGCCAGACTGGTGCCATCCAAATGTATTTTAAAAGTATATGCATGGGGCTGGGTATTTCTTGAATATTATTCATTCAAAAAATTCCCAGCCCTATTTCCTATTTTCTGAGCGTGATCATACACTCGTACGTAAGCAGCCACTAAACATCCCACTGCCGGGCACAGGCCTCTCGACCGAAGCACGACAATAGCTCTTATTTGTCTCTATTTGGTAGTCTACTACACATCGTCATTGCAATGGTATAACCCACGCTAATTACAAATGAACCGCTTACTGCAGAAAGGAAACATGTACACAAAACAAAACTTTTCAGGAGACACAAAAAATTAACATCTGTAGGACATGTTGCCTTTTTGCAGTAAACAATACTCTTAGCATGACGTCACACTATTAATGTTAGCGACAGTTGTTTCTTTTTTACAGTAAACGATAACACATTTTTGACAGAAACTCAATTTCGCCGCTGTGCGCACATGTCTTCTTTCGGCAGTAAGCGGTTCAAATACAAAAAATACAAAAGTCCTTTATTACGCTATCCATCTCAGAGTACGTACATTGACGGTAACTACTTGTAGGTACAAAATTACGTGTAGCAGTAGACGCCGCTCTTCCACAACTAGAATGGTGCTGTAAAAATAGTGGATGATGAAACAATACAATTTAAGGCGGTCCAGGGCTCTCCCAAGTGAGCTAATGGGCAAGTGCAAGTATCGGTGAAATTTCGAGCCTCTTTACAAACTTCTCTGTATTACGTACAGGCAGCGACATCTGGCCGAAGGAATTTACATCACTTGCAGCCCCGAGTAACCCACTTTGCAGTTAGGTTTTTATATCGGAATGATATCGCTGTACCTACATGATTATATTCTTTTTCTTGCACTGACCCGTGCTGAGGACAATTTTAAAAACCTATTTAGAGGCTAAAAATTCCACCCATGCCGGGACTTGAACGAAAATTGTCCTCAGCACGGGTTAGTGCAACAAAAAGAATATAATGATATTACGTAGTCTACATTATTTTTTACCACTAGCAGGGCTTCAGTTGCTGCATAATTAAGTACGACTTGCATCACTTCTTAAATGTCACTTAAGTCGCCATTTAAATCGACTTTTGTATGAAGTTTTAGTTAAATGCTGTTTAAGCCACATTTAAGAAAATGGTGCAAGTCGGCCTTAGGGTCTTAAGCCAAGTAGTGGTAAGATTTTTACATTCAACGCGAGTCGTTAGGTAATTAAATAGCGATCTCGAATCGCGCGAGGCGCCGATTTAAATTGCACGGGTCATACCATTGAAATGCGATTTGTTACTAGACTACCAATATTGTCAATGTACGTACCTACTAAGTTGACTCTTTTGAACAACTATGCATTAGAGACTCGCTGCCCAGGTCTTCGAGGAAAGTGTCGCAAGCTCTTTATCAGTGGATCGATGGCGCCATCTACATTTGTGCCCCGCTAACGCCGGACAGTTTACAGGTAATATCCCATAGAGTGCGCGCGCGCATTCTTGTAGTAGTCGAAGTATTCCTGGGGGGATCCCGCGTGCCGCTTTACCGCCTCGTCCAGCTGCATTTGATCACCCCAGTCCGCCTGGAACAGTACAAACATTATAGGCCCATTGGCGTAGCTGCGGGGTAGGAGAGGTTGGAGAATAGAATAGAATATTTGAATCATGTGATTTTAAAACAACACGTGTCCTTTCATTACAACTTGTCAGGAAATAGAAAAAATGTTTTATTGAAATACTAATATCTACAATAGCAATATTTTAGCATATTATGTTAATTTCTGTATGAATAAACTACATTGTTTTTTCTAATGTAAATCAATAGGTCGGTGTAAATAATTTAATTAAAAAAAATGGACAAGTGTTATTTTAAAAACACACGTGACTTGTGTTGTTTTAAAATCACACGATTCATTTAGTGGGCAAAAACATTAGCACAAAGCTTTTACAAAATAAATGAACTTAAATGCTATACACAAAATTACTGATTCGCTTCTGATGCCGTGCTAGATTAAAGAACTGTGTTACAGCAATCAGTGCTAATTCCCCACCGGAGTGACAATTTATTTGACCTAAACAGGGATTGTACAAACCGACGTAACAATTTATTTAACCTGAACTTGAATTGTACATTATGAATATGAAGTTTTATTTAATAACTAATAATATTTTTACTATGTAAAGAAAAATATCTTTATATTCTAGAATTCAGTAAATTTATAGGTATAAAAAAAATAGTATCTATTATTCTCATAATACATCATCCGTGTAGCACCGGATTAAGAATAGCGTCACTCCATTTCCTTCCGTGGATGTCGTAGAAGGCGACTAAGAAAATCAATTACCAGGAGACGGGCAGCAGCGTCTTCCTGAGATTCCAACCGCATACTGCGATCGCCAACCCGCCTGCCAAGCGTGTTGATTATAGCAAAACCCCTCATGGTCATGAAAACCACGAAGGAGGCCTATGTCCTGCAGTGGGCGTTAAATGGCTGATGGTGATGGTGGTGACTATGAGAAGCAAAGGCTTATGCCTAGGTTGGGCGAAAATTATTTACTAATGTAGTTTTATGAAACAGGGCACCGGGGACAGGGGTCGGCTGTATGCATCAAAGGCTGTGCTTTTTTTTCAAAACTAGCACCATATTATGTTTCTAAATCATGGATAGAATGTCCTCTTAAGATACGGTGAACGAATTCAAAGTTTTTCATTCGAAGACGGAAACTCACAAAATTGGGGAAGAGCGACCGTTTCTCGTCAAACTTTCTCTCGTTGACGCAACGCAGCAGGTAAAGTCGCTCGATCCAGGGCCAGATCATGTAGTCGAGCATGCCAGGTCGGGAGTCCCCACCGAAGAACATCGTGCCTGGGTGACAAAATACATTACATAAACTCACGGCTGTATCCCGGAAACCAGTAGGCATGGAGAGAACCAAAAAGTCCCCAAATACATCCCAAAAAATTACATAGCCTAGAAGATTAGAGATAAGACAACATAATGTTTTATTTACACATTTATATGAAATGAAGACTAAAAACCGGCCAAGTGCGAGTCGGAATCGCGCACGAAGGGTTCCGTGCCATTATCTATACAACAGTAATAGACACAAAGATCGAGAAAAAAAAAGGAAAACCCTTAAATATTTATTGTATTCTGTTTTAATTATTTGTTGTTACAGGGGCAAACAGAAATAGGTACATCATATGTGAAAATTTATTATTACGGTTCATGAGATACAGCCTGGTGACAGACAGACAGACAGACAGACAGACAGACAGACGGACGGACGGACGGACGGACGGACGGACGGACGGACGGACGGACGGACGGACAGACAGACAGACAGACAGACAGACAGACAGACAGACAGACAGACAGACAGACAGACAGACAGTGAAGTCTTAGTAATAGGGTCCTGTTTGACACCCTTCGGATACAGAACCCTAAAAAAGCACACAAGAAACAGTAAAAAAAAAATGCACGTTGAAGTGACACTGGGCTGATCACATCTGTTCCCGAGTGGAGCCTGGACGCCCACCAGCTCCCTGCACCGAAGATCTGAGGCAGATTCTTGGCAGCGGCTGGGTGACTGTGGCCGAGGACAGAAAGAAGTGGCGTGCCTTGCGGTAGACCTATGTCGATAATTTCCCTTAATAAAGGCTGTTCGTATTTGAGAGTGGAATATTATCAACTCGGATGTATATTGTATACAAAGGATTCCCCTCTTTATTTTCACCCTTAGACCCACCAGATTGTGCGTTGTCTGCCAGGTTGTTATGCCTTTTTTTCTTGTGATTTGTTAATTTGTCCCAATAAAAGTCTTTCTTTCTTTCTTTTCCAGTCTTAATTTTGCAAAACGTTCAAGAAACTCTGTCTTGAGTCGGTCCTTAAACAAATGTTGAAAAGAAATGAAACAAGTATAGTGGTCAAAGCGGCAGTAAACGGCTGATTGCGAACAGTCGAAGATCGAGGCGAATGGCATGAGTTGATAGAGACCTACACTCAGCATTGGGTGGCTCCAGGTTGAAAAAGGAGAGAGCACAGAAACAACAATGAAATATTCACCTCTAGCCGCCAATTCCCGTTCGAAGATGTCCAGGGTCTGTACAATCTGCTCGCTGCCAAACGCGAAGTTTGTGTCAAAACACTCAAGGCTACCTTTGATGAGCTGGGAACGGTAAAAGAACTAAACAAACAAATTGATAAGTTGGGGGGGGGGGGCAGTAAACAAACAAACTGATGTGTCGGGGGACAGTAAAAAGTTATGACCTGGGGAGGGTAAACAAATTGACAAGCTAGGGACGTCAAAGGAACACATGAAAACATTGTGTTTGTATAATACCCGAAAAACACCTTGACTTTGATTTTACACGGACGTAAATCGGGTTTCATTGGCTGGGGACGCGGGATTGTGACTCACATTGGTTATATAAACATTAAACATACATACATACATTGCTTCTGGCCCCACACTAGGATACCCTGTGTCGTGGGAACCACTAACAGCGACCTCACAAACATGTAAATATCCAAGACCTGGGTTGTTTTTTTTTTTAGCCGGGATTCGAACCCGGGAGCTCTCGCATGGTACGCAGATGCGCTATCGTTGCGCCACAACGTAACGACTTGGTTTTCTAAGTTATGTACATTGTGAAGTTATAGTAGCAATACCACACGCTAACGGCGAAGGAAAACATCGTGAGGAAACCTGAGTGTCTGAGCTATTCACATACCTCAGCGCTTGAAATCGCCAATCCGCGGTGGGCACGCGTGGTGATTAAGCCCATACTCTCTCCTTGAGAGAAGGCCTGTGCCCTACAGTGGGACGCATATAGGCTGATTATGCTTATGCAGCATAAGAAGTTCTGTTAAGCCGATTTTACTATTACTCCGTTCTAACGTCTCGGATGATTTCGGCATGACGTCCTAGCGCGTAACGATTGTTTACCTCATTGAACCTCTCGATCAGGAGCCGGTCCTGCGCCTTCCTGTAAGGATCTCTGGAGTGCAGCGGGTTCCGCGTGTATTTTTCGTCCAGGTAGTCGCATATGACGACGCTCTCGAAGATATACTTGTCGCCCTGGTCCGTCGGTGTCTCGAGTACTGGTATCTTCACTGCGTTGAAGAAAAGTAAAGGAACGTAAACAGCCTGTATAGTGATAGTTAAAAACATAGATAGCGTTAAAAATGACCTCACGTTCAATTGTTACTTGTCAATTGTGTTACCAGTCGGAGCGAGTCGAGTTCAGTATTAATTACCCGGCAAAATATCTATGTACCAAACGTCAGACCGCCATCTTGCGATGTACCTACCTAGATATTTCGACGGGTTACACATCATAAATTTAAACACTACCAATATAACTCACTCTAACCATTGAAGAAATCTGCACTAAGTTTTACCCTCAAGCTTTGGACTTATAAATTAAACATATCAAGATCACCTATCTTCGTCAGTTTATTGAATTGGTAACAAACCATCTAATGAGGGTTTGTAACCCAAAACAAATGAGTTTTGCCTATACCTGAATGACACTTTCTCCAGGTGAAATACTGGATTTACTCGCCTCGATCTATTAAAAACATAGAGATTCAGTTGACTAGGCAGCTGTGTTACTGATATAGCTCGAAGAATTGCTCAGTTGAAGTGGCAGTGGGCAGGGCACATAGCTCGGAGAACTGATGGCCGTTGGGGCGAAAAAGTTCTGACTTGGCGACCGCGGAACTCCCCACCAGATGGTCTGACGACCTGGTTACGGTGGCGGGGAGTCGCTGGATGGGGGCGGCACAACACCGGGAAGCTTGGAAAACCATAAGGGAGCCCTATGTCCTGCAGTGGGCGTCAAATGGCTGATGATGAAGCTGCTGTGGACAGTCGATTTGACGAGACATAATACGGTGAACTCACATCTCTGGTTCTTCTCCCGGAACCAGTCCGGGAGTCGAAGGGGGTCCAGTCGGCAGAGCTCGAAGGGCGCCTGCTTCGCTTCCAGGATCAGGAGCACCCGGTGGCCGTAGGGGTTCATGTCCACGTGGTACAGACGCAGCTTGTCCTTCAGAGGCGGCGGTGGCAGCGCGCCTTGGGGTGCGAAAAGATTTTACCACTATTATTATATTATTTATTATATTATCCACACAACACTTCAATATTTCAAGCGTCTCCCTGTTGCCATTATTAATATCGGGCAAAAAACGGCAAAAAAATCACGTTTAATGTATGGGTGCCCCACTTAAATATTTATTTTATATTGTTTTTATAATTTTTTCTTATAGCGGCAGCAGAAATACATCATCTGTGAAAATTTCAATTGTCAAATTATCTCGGTTCATGAGATAAAACCTGGTGACAGACGGACGGACGGACGGACAGACGGGCGGACAGCGGAGTCTAGTAACATGGTCTCTTACCCTTTGGGTACGGAACCCAAAAAACGATTCCTCTAAAGCACCCCTCAGATAGATGCAGTTTATTTAAGCTGTATTTACGTCTTTCCCTTGTATAATCTCCAACACAGACAGATTCAATTGGCGTTTATCGAGTGTTTTAAGGAATCGTGTTTTTATAAATAAGACCGTATAATGCAGTAATACCTCGACTTACGCTACCCCGACATAAGCTAACCCGGTTTTACGCGACTTTCAAATCTTGTCGATTCGTCTTTTGTTTGAGCGTCACACAACATTATCGACTTACTGCCCCACGCTATTGTTCAGCTAATATATACGCTCGGACTAGATGCGCAGAATCAATGCACAGCTTAGCTACAGGTCGCGCAACGAATTATGAGCGCTCGCCAAAAGTGGCGAAGATGTTCGCGCAAGTTATTGCTTACGCACAAAGTTCAAAATCGCGAGAAAAGTCACAAAATAGCCACCGCGCCTTCAAGGTCAGCGCTCATAAACCGTTGCGATACTTGTACAAGACTTCAAGAAGATCTATGCATCTATTTTTTTTTATACGAATTATACCCCGACTTACGCGAATCCCACTTACCTACGCGGTTATCGCTCAGTCCTTTCGCGTAAGTTCGGGGTGCTTAAAAAAGATCTGAAATAAAAAAATAACCAACAACTCGACTGCTGAGCATTAACTACTAAGCAGGCGGGACCAATCTAGGTACCTAGCTATTTTGAATTTTGAATCTAAATTCCCATGTCTCTGTCATAAATAAGTAAATGAAAGAATTAAAAAAAACAAATAAGAAATAACCAACCGGACTGCTGAGCATTAACTACCTACTAAGCGGGTGGGACCAACCCAGGTACCTCGCAATGAGTTAGTGTTGAATTTTGGTCCCGCCTGCTTAGTAGTTAATGCTCAGCAGTCGGGTTGTTGGTTATTTTTTCAATTTTGTCTTTTTTGTGATATTTTTATTTTTCGTTGGTTTTCTAGGTTTTAATATGACGCCCAAACACGACGAATCGATGGAGATATTATTTGCCAAAATCTGACGATTGGTTAAGGAGTTATAAGGGAACACAGAATCGGACACACCTACTTAAACACATACATACGAGCCAAACACATAACCCTCTTTTTGGGCTCCGCCGCAATCGGGTAAAAAGGGTTGCATTAACAACGTACCTCTTGTCTGCACTAAAAAATAAATGTAGTCTCGTAAAAAATAACTATAGGGTTGCATTTACAAACTACCTACTCGTCTAAACTAAAAAATAACTCCTCCGAAACGGCTTCACCGATCTTTGTAATTTTTTTTGTGTAGGTCTGAGAATAGGTCGTAGGGTAATTAATATGGCGAAACAACGTTTTCGGAGTCAGCTGGAATTGTGATATAAAGGGCGTTAACGAATTTTTGTGTGATGCCTATGTGTCTTATTTTCGTTTTTTTTATTTTATTTTGTGGTATCCGCTGAAAACCGGCTGCTATGAAAGGTGGTCGCTACCGGCCACGGCAGAAAGCTGAGCGAAGGCAATTTTGGTGCCAATTCCTAGTTTTTAAATGTTTAGATGATAAGTTTTATTTTTATAATGGTACCAAATAAACATGATATCTGTCTATAGTTAAAATATCTTTTTCCAAGAGATGGATGGCTACACAGTCATGTATTGTAATTTTAAAGCTGAAAACTCCCAAAGATGATTGGCTACGTTTATATTGGTACTAGCTGACTCGGCAAACAATTTTGCCATATTCATTCGCCTACGACCCAGACCTGCCATTTATACAAAAAAAAATCATAAACATCGGTGAAGCCGTATCGGAGGAGTTCGATAGCAAACACTGCGACACGAGATTTTTATATGTCAGATTTTATCTATCACTGAATTACAAGCGGGCGGAACCGCGGGCGCAGCCAGTCGATGATAAAGTATTTGACCTTTGCTGTAGGTAACGTATTGCTAAACTCGTTGACATCATCACCACGAAGTATACTTAAGTACCTACTCGTATTTTTGTGTACAATAAAGAATACTTATTCTATCTCTCTTTCTATTTAACAAATATCATTGCTTAGCAAACAACGCCGCCCAATTCGAAATTTAGCGGTCTTGCCAAAGATTTACAAAGCCGAGGTTACACCAGGTACTTTTTCTGCAAATACAGTAATCCTCATCCAGTGATAGTCGTAGTCGCTTTATTCGTAGTCCTCGTCGCATTAACGTATATAAAAAATGGCCAAGTGCGAGTCGGACTCGCGCACGAAGGGTTCCGTACCATTATATATAAATTACATATTAGACAAAGATCGAATTTGAGAACAGCGCCATCTATAGAAACAAACAAGAAGCGCTTAACATTGACATGTAACGACATAACATCATCGGCGCTGTGAAGGTTACATAGATGGCCGCTAGATGGCGAGCGCTGTCTTTAAACAATGTTTGTTGTATGGGAGCCCCCTTAAATATTTATTTTATTCTGTTTTTAGTATTTGTTGTTATAGCGGGAACAGAAATACATCATCTGTGAAAATTTCAACTGCCTAGCTATCACGGTTCATGAGATACAGCCTGGTGAGAGACAGACAGACTGACAGACGGACGGACAGACAGACAGTGAAGTCTTAGTACTAGGGTCCCGTTTTGCGCCCGTCGGGTACGGAACCCTAAAAACCAACCATTTAACTATCACTGCATCGCATCTAAATCGTTAAACTGTTCATGCTACCCACGCACGCAACAAATCTTCGAATAAACTTCGGCCTCGACCCCATTCTTCGTGGACGGATGCATTTGAATATATTGTGACTCACAGGAGACAGGCGTGGGGCACATAGGAAGGACGTGGGACGAGGGCGCGGAAAAGACGCCACGACCTTTCAATGGGCACTGGCCTAAATATTAACAATAGTTACAAATGATACATCATTTTAATAAAATGTACAATTATAAAAATAATATTCAATAATTTCTTATATATTTTTGTCAATTGTATCTGAACCTGAACGTTCGTTTCACACGTGAATGATAGTAGATTTAATATTTTTGATTAAAAAACGCTATTCTGTAAAAAAACATAAGAATATAAACCTATTAACCTCTTTTACGTTTGCACAGATTAGGAGTATTTTTAGTTTTGTTTACTTAAAGAGTTTTTCAGCATTATCGAGTCATGGTATCAATAGAAACTGATAGCTCGTAAGATCTCAGTAGATGACGTACTTCCGTGTATAGCGTACTTCCGGTAACGTAGACTCTGGTTCATGGTTTTCGCTTTAAAATTAATTCAAGAAGGCCAAATCGAACTATTCAGCCCAGGCTAAATTTAGGTACATATTTTCTCACAAAAAAAAAAAGAAAACTGTACTATTTTTTACTACAGTGCCCATTAACTTTCATACAAAATGTACTGAAGCGATGGGAAATAGCTTACACAGATAAGACGGGAAGGCGGCGGCGGCGAAGCGAACTCTATAGGTACAACGCGTCGCGTCTTTTCCGCGCCCTCGTCCCACGTCCTTCCTATGTGCCCCATGCCCTAACAACACATAATTGCGTGCTACGAGAGATCTCTCGTTGTAAACAAACCTTTGACGAAAATCGTGAAAATCCGTAGTGAACGGACCATTTCAAATTGTCGTGAATTTTCAGTCACACATATCGTAGGATTAACAAGTTATTGGGGAGAAGGATAATTATTACAGCTCCCTGCTCGCATTGTATTTATATTGACTCAAATCAAAATCGATTAAAAAAATGTTAATTCCTTAATATAATACTTGGCCTAACGAACCT
Source organism: Yponomeuta malinellus (assembly GCA_947308005.1). Classification (NCBI taxonomy): domain Eukaryota; kingdom Metazoa; phylum Arthropoda; class Insecta; order Lepidoptera; family Yponomeutidae; genus Yponomeuta; species Yponomeuta malinellus. The sequence goes on from OX371022.1 coordinate 4,487,217, forward strand.
AGAATGTCGATTTGATTAACTACCTACAGAAAAGTAGAAGATGTAGAGATTCAATTTGAGAATCTTGTTTTATCTTTCATTTGAGACGCCAAAAACGCTATGAATTTAGCATGATCATGAAGTCACTATATTTGGAAAAAAGTCGAATCGCCATGGTTGCCCCAGCTCTAATGTTTGTTTACAATCTGTGTGACGTCATTGCAGAATTAATCTTAAAACATCATGGCTGACAGCTTCATGAAAAGCGGACTTTAAAATTGAAGTTTTGTAGTTGAAGTCTAATAAAACTTAGGACCTATTTAAAAAATGGGTGCAATAGCGTAGGTACCTAATCTGTCACTGGTTATAATAGCACACAATCTTTAGTGGTGTGTTCTGTGCACACAATACAAAAGGTGACGTCATACGTGGGTACCTACGCTGCATTGCGAATGGAATGAAAACAATAATGAACAGCTGTTTTCTGTCACTCACAGGAGAACAGATATTTCATAAACTACATGCATACAGAAGAAAAGTAGGTATAATCTTAAATTTTTAATATCTAATTAGAAAAGTAGCGAATGAAACCAAATTAGAAGATTATTGGATTTAAAATTACAGATCTCTAAAATAGTCAAATTCAACTTACCGGCTGTTTTCGTCTGATAATAAGACATTTCCGTGAGTTTTCTTCAAGTTGACCCCAGCTAACCTGTGTATTTCGACCGCAATGCGGGTAAGACCATCCAAAGTGGACGAAGAAATAAAATAACGTCACTTTTTAAAATAAACAGTATTCGCCTGCCGCCCGCTCGACTAGGTAGGTCTACTATGATGTCACTTCTTGACCCGATTACGTATTATCCTACTGAATACGCAATACTTCGTTGCTGGAGTGGTTGTCGCTTGAAAGAAATGTTTTAATTCGGTCGGTTACACAAAGAAGGCCGTGCGTGCTATTGATGAGCCAATGTTTACTTCATGCACGACAAAAAAATCAATACCTATATTATATTCATCTACGTCAGCTGTCTTGATCTAAACAATAAAATTATTGTATCATGTATGCAGTGTAATTCTAAAATGAATCATTATTAATTAATAGGACTTTATTTGCTATCAAGCCGATTAATTGTTTACTCGTGACATCTAGTGGCCAGTAGAAATATTACAAACCCAGTAAAGTAGCGACATCTAGTATCAAATAGTGACCACCAAACCATCATATACGCGACCACAGAGTAGAATAGATTTTTTTTTCTTGTAAAAAAAAACTGTCATTCATCATAATTTTTTCGTGGTTATGGTTTCGACGGATTACCGACGCTATTTAATTTTTTCAATTTACTTCAATCCACTGCATTTAATTAAACCCAAAGGTACTCTAATACCGCACAAGAACAACCCTTACAACTACTGAAAAGTTACAATCAACAGTAACGTGAACTTGTTTGTTTATTCTACCAAACTTTTAGTTGAGACGAACGTAAACAGGTTTGATAATCCTTGATTCCTGCTCTGTTTTTTAAAAAAACTCGACTCTAAAACGCTCGTCTAATGCAGTTTAACAGCGTTGCGCAAAGGGAATGACGAATTTAAACTACATTTGAGGATTTTTGCAAGGAATCGTGTTTTATAAATGTTGTACTTTAATTGTTGTTCATTGAACCGAACACAAACGTTTCTCATATAAGAATAAGAATATTTATTTGCTAAAGCATGGTAATTACAAATTATGTAGTTGGTACAGGTATGCTCTACGCGTCAGGGTGCGCGAATATTATTTTTGTTTCTAAAACAAATGCATACCTACTTGTTGGATTAATTAGTAACTAAAAAAAATGTAGGTACCTACATAAATTTTAAAATTTTTGCATTTTTAGCTCAAAACTAATTAAGTAGCCTAATCTGGGATCCATGGTCCATTTAAGAAGTTCTTTACACTATAATACATTTTATAAGAATAAGAATGTTATATCCAGCCACAAGATGGACAGATGACCTCATCCAAGTGGCAGGAAGACACTCGATGCAAGCCGCTTCCAACCGGTCTTTGGAAGTCCATGGAGGAAGCCTATGTCCAGCAGTGGACTTCTTGTGGCTGAATGATGATGAATGTTATATAGGTTTAAATTTTGTGACAGGTAGGTCCACAATTTTTTATGGCAAATGATTAAAGGTGTGATTTATTTATTACGTACAAAAACACACAGAAGAATCTTAACTCAGAATTACAACAAAAAACACACACATAAAAAGACAATACAAATTAAAATACAAACAAAGAAATAATAATTATCGATACAAAATACACCCGCAGGTTTCGTCAGTCAAAATGGTAAAATAAAAAAAAAATAATACAATGTCACATCTGGCCCAAAAGTCCCCATGATTAAATCGTTTTATTGTCATACAGTTTCATGAGTGAAGAGCAAATGATTGAGCTGGAACATATGGTTTATTTCCGTTCCTGCCTCTTCTATTATATATTTAGTTGTTCTTTTTAAAGATTTGTGGGTCTCATAAATCTAAAGACTACGAAGTGGTAATATATTCAGGGGTTTGAAGAGTGGCTTCCAACTGTCTAGGCAACAACTTATAGATCTGGGTGAAATTATAAATTGTAGAAGGCCCGACAGACATCTTTGCGTGGATATATTTCAGGTCTTACTGGTAATGGGAGGTTGGATGTGACTTTAAATTCTTGGGACCCAAATTTACTTAGATTAACTAATAATTAAAGTAAAATTTTGCTTTCACCCGTCCATCATAAGCTCATTCCACCTGTATGGATGTGTGCTTAAGTTATCTGATAGGCATTATAAGAGTACAAGAATATTTATTCAGTCCAGTAATGTTACAGCATGTGGTGCAGAAGCCATATGATGCAGAATTCCTTTCAGCCGCATAGGTAACTGGTGCTTCATAACCAGTTGCGATCGAATATTTTTTCATCTGTGTATGAAACCAGTTGCAATCAAATACTTTTTGTCCTTGCATGGAACCAGTTACTAACGAAACCTTGTAGAAATAGAATAATATATCTTTGTAAAGAAAAAAAAAAACTCCTTCAAAGCTATTTTAAAACGATCAAAGAAAGAATCACTCAAATTGCTTCGTAAACGAGTAATCGCATTACAAACATAAAAAACATATTATACTCGAATTGGGAACCTCCTTTTTGAAGTCTGTTAAAAAGTAGAGAATTGCCATCGGAATTGTAAAATAGACCTGCATGTCGAATTAGGTATGTTACAGTGTTATAGTTAAAGAACTCTTAAGGGCAATTATAAACAAATTGGTACTGTATATGAAATGTTTTAATTTCATGAAATAAATTAATTAATAAATTCACATTTAAGGAATGTCTCCAGTCCGATAATTTTTTTGTAGGTATCAAAATATAATTTTCAAAAAACACTACTTGGTACAAGGTACTTGATAACAATAATGGCTAAAAGCTTGCCATTGCCACCATTTTTGATCATGTTGTCATGTTCATGTTTGTGTGGCGCCTTACACTTCTCTCAGAACTTTGTTATGGTGAAAAAGTTAGGAAAGATGTTTGTGTGGCGCCTTACACTTCTCTCAGAACTTTGTTATGGTGAAAAAGTTAGGAAAGATGTTTGTGTTGCGCCTTACACTTCTCTCAGAACTTTGTTATGGTGAAAAAGTTAGGAAAGATGTTTGTGTTGCGCCTTACACTTCTCTCAGAACTTTGTTATGGTGAAAAAGTTAGGAAAGATGTTTGTGTTGCGCCTTACACTTCTCTCAGAACTTTGTTATGGTGAAAAAGTTAGGAAAGAGGTTTGTGCTGCGCCTTACACTTCTCTCAGAACTTTGTTATGGTGAAAAAGTTAGGAATGATGTTTGTGTGGCGCCTTACACTTCTCTCAGAACTTTGTTATGGTGAAAAAGTTAGGAAAGATGTTTGTGTTGCGCCTTACACTTCTCTCAGAACTTTGTTATGGTGAAAAAGTTAGGAAAGATGTTTGTGTTGCGCCTTACACTTCTCTCAGAACTTTGTTATGGTGAAAAAGTTAGGAAAGAGGTTTGTGCTGCGCCTTACACTTCTCTCAGAACTTTGTTATGGTGAAAAAGTTAGGAAAGAGGTTTGTGCTGCGCCTTACACTTCTCTCAGAACTTTGTTATGGTGGAAAAGTTAGGAAAGAGGTTTGTGCTGCGCCTTACACTTCTCTCAGAACTTTGTTATGGTGGAAAAGTTAGGAAAGATGTTTGTGTGGCGCCTTACACTTCTCTCAGAACTTTGTTATGGTGAAAAAGTTAGGAAAGATGTTTGTGTTGCGCCTTACACTTCTCTCAGAACTTTGTTATGGTGAAAAAGTTAGGAAAGATGTTTGTGTTGCGCCTTACACTTCTCTCAGAACTTTGTTATGGTGAAAAAGTTAGGAAAGAGGTTTGTGCTGCGCCTTACACTTCTCTCAGAACTTTGTTATGGTGAAAAAGTTAGGAATGATGTTTGTGTGGCGCCTTACACTTCTCTCAGAACTTTGTTATGGTGAAAAAGTTAGGAAAGATGTTTGTGTTGCGCCTTACACTTCTCTCAGAACTTTGTTATGGTGAAAAAGTTAGGAAAGATGTTTGTGTTGCGCCTTACACTTCTCTCAGAACTTTGTTATGGTGAAAAAGTTAGGAAAGAGGTTTGTACTGCGCCTTACACTTCTCTCAGAACTTTGTTATGGTGAAAAAGTTAGGAAAGAGGTTTGTGCTGCGCCTTACACTTCTCTCAGAACTTTGTTATGGTGGAAAAGTTAGGAAAGAGGTTTGTGCTGCGCCTTACACTTCTCTCAGAACTTTGTTATGGTGGAAAAGTTAGGAAAGATGTTTGTGTTGCGCCTTACACTTCTCTCAGAACTTTGTTATGGTGAAAAAGTTAGGAAAGATGTTTGTGTTGCGCCTTACACTTCTCTCAGAACTTTGTTATGGTGAAAAAGTTAGGAAAGATGTTTGTGTTGCGCCTTACACTTCTCTCAGAACTTTGTTATGGTGAAAAAGTTAGGAAAGAGGTTTGTGCTGCGCCTTACACTTCTCTCAGAACTTTGTTATGGTGAAAAAGTTAGGAAAGAGGTTTGTGCTGCGCCTTACACTTCTCTCAGAACTTTGTTATGGTGAAAAAGTTAGGAAAGAGGTTTGTGCTGCGCCTTACACTTCTCTCAGAACTTTGTTATGGTGGAAAAGTTAGGAAAGAGGTTTGTGCTGCGCCTTACACTTCTCTCAGAACTTTGTTATGGTGGAAAAGTTAGGAAAGATGTTTGTGTTGCGCCTTACACTTCTCTCAGAACTTTGTTATGGTGAAAAAGTTAGGAAAGAGGTTTGTGCTGCGCCTTACACTTCTCTCAGAACTTTGTTATGGTGAAAAAGTTAGGAAAGAGGTTTGTGCTGCGCCTTACACTTCTCTCAGAACTTTGTTATGGTGGAAAAGTTAGGAAACATGTGGAAAATTAAATACTCACTTTTCATGTCGTTTGATTGTTTGTTATATATTTAAGTACCTATCCATCTGTTGCACTCTTTGAATTCAAGCTGAAAGAGTTCCTGTGCTGGTAATATTATTTATCTTAAGTATAAGTGTATTATATTTTTAGTAAATATTTCTTTCTCTGTGTACAATAAAGTGTAATAATGTCGTTTCTCAGACCAAAATGTCCTCGAACCAGCCCGAGAAAGGGAAAGAGGAAGATGAATTCAACGACACTCAGCATCTGGAGCCAATAGTGAAGGTGGAAATAGAGGAAACAACCCCCAGTGAAATAGAGATAAAGATTGAACCGGAGTCAGAGCCTGAGACTGAGCCGCCGGAACCAAAGAAGTAAGTTGAAAATTTTTTAGGATCATCATCATAAGCTGCCTATATACGTCCCACTGTAGGGCACAGGCCCTCTCTCAGAGAGAGGCTTAATCACCACGCGTGCGCGCCGCGGATTGGCGATTTCAAGCGCTGAGGTATGCGAATAGCTCGGACAATCAGGTTTCCTCACGATGTTTTCCTTCACAGTAAGCGAGTGGTATCGCTACTATAACTTCACTAGTGAACATAACTTAGAAAAAAAAGTCATAGGTACATGCCCGCGCTGGGAATCGAACCTGGGTCTCTCGCTTCCGAGTCCAATGTTCTACGCACTAGGCCTTTTTTAGGGTACTGTACCTCAAAACGAAAAATGGAACCCTTAGAGGATCACTTTGTTGTCCGTCCGTCCGTCCGTGTCTGATAGTTTCAGCTACCATCACAAAATAGAGATATTTCTACAATAGCATTTTTGGACATAATATGCATCTCCCAGCCCCTTAAAAAAATGGCCTAGAGCCCCGCCGTTTCCCCTCCAAATACCAGCCTCACCGACGTAAGCGATACAAAACTAAACAGAGAACAGAGTCAAAATCTGTATCTCTGTTTTGTTGACCTAGAGAAAGCTTTTGACAGTGTGCCTCGTGAAGCCCTTTGGAAGATTCTGGAGAAGGTTGGATGCACTGTGAAATTTGTCAGACTGATTAGACTCCTGCATGATGACATGGAATGCTGTGTGTCAGTCAATGGTGAACGAACAGGGTGCAACAATTGAGCCCTCTCAGTGGGAGCGTAAAGCGGAAGATCGCCCAGCTTGGAGACTACTAGTGCAGGGCAGTGTGGACGAGTTTGAAAAGTGGAGACTGCTCGACTTAGATGCCAAGCGCGACGAGCTAAAGGCCCGACCACCGGCGGCCATACAATATAACTACGTCAATGGTGTCTTGACGTGCGCCCTATGTGCTCGAACTTTCCGAGCCAAGATCGGCTACACCAGTCACCTGAGGGCACACCAGCGAAACCCTCAACCATAAAGAAATGAGAGCCCTGTATGCGGTCGCTATGGCCGAACACGGCTCGAAGGAGGAGGAAAACTGTAATTCGCCTTGATAGTGCTATACTTTCGACATAACATTAATATGTATGTAGTACCTATATAAAACATTTACATACAGGCACATACAGGCACATTCATTGCGTCTGGCCCCACACTAGGATACCCTGTGTTGTGGGAACTAGAAACAACGACATCAAAAACATGTAAACATCCAAGACCTGGGGTTTCTTTTTTGTCCCCAGCCGGGACTCGAACCCAGAACCTCTCGCATGCTATGCAGATGCACTACCGCTGCGCCACGAGGTCTCGTCAAAATCTCGTGTCACAGTGTTATCGAACTCCTCCGAAACGGCTTCAACGATTTTTATGTTTTTATTTTGTGTATATTCGGTAGGTCTGAGAATAGCTCATAGGCTTTAATATGGTAAGACTTAAGTTTAAAGATAAAATTATGTAATAAAATTGTCTGCCGTTAAGATTAATATGATAAAAAATTTCTATTACTAAAGTTTAAAATTTAAAATTATATAATAAAAATGTCATAAGTGTAAGTAAAACTGTTAAAAATAAATTCTTGAAATAAGTCAAAAAATAATTAAAGAAAATGTCAAAATATAAAATCTAAAACATAAAAAATTAGAGTATCTCTCTCTGAGTACCCCGACGCCTTGTCTCTGACTACTCCTGAGAGTAGTGACAAGCAAGGCGCCGGGGTTGAACATAAAAATTAATGGTGTAATATATTTACATGTCAAAAATATAGTTATAAAAAATTAAAACTTTTTTAGACATTAGAAATAGGACTTTTATTGTACAATTTTGGATATTTTAATTAAAGACTAAAGGTCGCCACGTAATAAATGGTGGCGGTACCTGTTTAAAAAAAAAAAAAATTGTAAGACTTGCTATCTATAATGTAACATTTCTTCAGACGTTAAAAATAAATCCAAAAACCAAATTCTGAGATATGTTTAAAAGACTGTTCTTACGTGGAGTATGCTGTCTCGCTCACACAATTTATTTTTAACGTCTGAAGAAAATGTTATACACATGGCAAGTTTTGCCATATTAAAATGCCATGTGATGTCAGTCCTACCGAATATAAACAAAAAAAAAAAACATAAAAATCGTTGAAGCCGTTTCGGAGGAGTTCCATTACCATGATTTGTTCCTTCACAGAAAACGCCGCAAAGCAGCCACACCGACTGACGTCTTACTGTGCGACCACTGTGACATGGAGTTGAAGACCACGCGGCAGTTGAAGAACCACCTCCTGAAACACACAGGGGAGAGGCCCTACATGTGCAATATTTGCGGCAAGACATACATCCAGCTCGGACATCTCAGTGACCACACGTTAGTGCATACCGGGCTCAAACCGCACGGCTGTGAGCACTGTGACAAGGCCTTTTACAGGTGATTAAACCTTATTTTTATCACAGACAAGATACAATAATAGTTAATAAATAGTTGGCGATCGCAGTACGCAGTTGGAATCTCAGGAGGACGCTGCTGCCCGTCTCCTGGTAATTGGTTGCCGTAGTCGCCTTCTACGACATCCACGGAAGGAAATGGAGTGACGCTATTCACACGGAACCCGCCAACCCGCCTGCCAAGCGTGGCGCTTATGGCAAAACCCCTCATGGTTATGAAAACCATGAGGGGGAGGCCTATGTCCTGCAGTGGGCGTCAAATGGCTGATGATGATGACGATGAAATAGTTGGCCTTTGCATCTACGTAATGAGATGATTTATTCCTCTCCTCCAACAGTACAAAGAATCTTAGATCATTTGATAATCTTCTTCTGTCCATCCCCATCCATCGTACAGGTTTTGCGGCGGATTCTTTTGTCGTAACTGCTGTGCGGCTCTGGAACGATCTGCCGGAAGAAATCAGGAGAGCCCCCTTCACATCCCTCCTTAATATGCCTTGTCCGTGAACGCTACCTTAGCGCTATTTACCACTGACTGTCCGTTCAGACCAATTAATATAGTACATTGTTCACCGAGAGGAGAAAGTGACCGATTACCGTCGAGGGTGTCGTTTGAAGCCCGAGCCGTAGGCGAGGGCTTTAAAACACCCGAGATCGGGAATCGCAGTTTCTCTCGAGTGATACATAGTGCTTTATACTACACCTGCTTGGAAAGTCGTCTGCAATTTTCACATGTTCTTTTTTCAAATTGTTTATCCTGCCGCCGCAGGGTCGCACTGCCAGCCCGACACCATCCAACACACAGCTAGTGGCCAGTGTCATTTTGCGAACTTGGAGATAAAAACTCACTGTAAAAACTTTTTGGCTTTTGATATTTAGGTTACCGGCGCATAGTCTTACCCAAAATTAAAAAAGAAAAACCACGTAAGAAATGGATTTTCATACACTTTTCTCTCCCGCTCAGATGCGTTTTCTCCCCGCATATTTGTTCGATATGCAATGACGTACTATCTACCGTAAATTTGATAAAAGTATTAAGGTACTTTCCAAGCAGGTGTAGTATAAATTTATTTTTCATTGTAAGTGTTTGCTTTTCCTTTTTTTTATTTTTCTTTTTCTAATTTGCAATAGAGTAAACATCCATTCCTACCCAGTTCTTATTTTGTCTATCTATATAAATGTATTGTTATAAATATGTATAATATTATGTACATATATATTAATATATACCTTATCTTATGTATAGTATATAGTACCGTAATTATTAGTGATTATATAATTAATAGCAAGTATTAGTGTTTATTGTATTACATCATTGCTGAAATATTCATTTTTATATGTGCCTCTCTCCTTATAATACATTTAGGTACTTATAAGTACTTTTATCTCTTTCTCCTGCAGGTTGACTGGTAGAAAATGCCATTAGCATTAACTCCATCTTTTGTACACTGTCTTTGTGCAATAAAGAATTAATAATTTATATGTCCACTTCACTCCCACTAGATGGGTGAAGGGACCACGCGGACGCTGCAGTGCCTGGGACATTGTTTTTTACATGGAGTAGGCTTGCCCAGCACCTATTTACCATCCCGATGGCTTAGTCGGCCTAGCCCACAGGAAAGACGAGTCAATACGTGCGGAGCCAACCAAGGCGCGGGTTTCCTCACGATATTTTCCTTCACGGTTTGTTATTGCTGCTACAAATTCGCAGATGTACGTATCTTTGAATATAAACAAAGTCATAGGTACGTGCCCGCACTGGGAATCGAACCTGGGCCTCCCGCTTCCGAGCCCATTGTTCTACCCACTACCCACCGCTGGACAGGCAATAATACTTAATACAGGTGTAAAAAAATCCCCTTAAGTATAAGTAGCCTCTATCTTCCCAATAATAACACATAGAATATAAATAACATACATAAACTCACGCCTGTGTCCCAGAGGGGTAGGCAGAGACCAGGGACTGCCACTTGCTTCGATCCTGACAGATCACTTTCGCTTCCTCAACATTCATTAGTCATTGCATGCACGCACGCCGGTTACGGGTACTTTTTATCTTGCTCTTTGCTAATACATTTCCTATTTGGTCGATTTAGAATCGCTCGTAGCCCCGGCTGCCTGAGTGATCTTAAACGATCACGAAGGTTAAGCAACACAGGGCGCGTTCAGTGCATGGATGGGTCGCCGTCTATGCCTAACGCTAGTGGCATTTTTCCGAGCGGTTCCGTGCTTCGCAAGGCACGTTAAGCTGTTGGTGCCGGCTGCCGTCGATAGATGGCAGTCGTTAAGCCAAGTCAGAGGCCATAGGGCGGCTTGATAACTTCTGACAGTAGACGAGCCACTAGTCTACAAGCCTCCACCAATCCGGACTTGGCCCCCGTGGTGGAGTATGGCCTATACCTTCCTCAGGGAAGAGACCCGTGCCCCTCGGTGGGGACATAATGGGTTGATGATGATGATGTCCGCCGTCGGGCCGTTGGGTCGTCCCTTACCGGCCCTTCCACCCACATTCGCTTGATATATTTGTTTCGTCAGTCTTTCTTCCATCAAACCAATGAATAGCAAAAAATATAAATATAAATAACAGCACTGGAAATTAAATTAACATTTACGCTAGGTTTGAAAGTCAGAAAAACGAAGTCCACCAAAAGTCACTGTTTTTTTTTGTTTGATTTTTAAATAAAAGGAGGTAGGTACCTATCTCCTTGCATTTCATAAATTTCCAATGACTTGGTTTTCTAAGTTCCATACGTTTGTGAAGTTGTAGAAGCAATACCACTCCCTAACGGTGAAGGAAAACATCGAGAGGACACCCTAGTGTACAATAGTCCGACTATGAGGGTGCGGAAATGTCAGGTCTAACTAACAATAACAATATGTAGTAACTGCCACACAATACAATCACTTGACCTGGGCCTAGATTCTGTTAATGCATTGTAGTAACATGACAACTGCATGAACATGACGGTTTTCATTTCATGGCTGCTTTAAGTCTACGCGGGCACACCCATCAAACCTTCTAGGCGTCAATGGTACGAAAAAACACGTCACGTGACCCGACAGTGTACCTGTCATTATACTACAGTGCACTAACAGAATCGAGGCCCAGGTCCCAAACAAGGGCGTTACAAACATGAAAGTACACCCAGACTGAGGCCAATTGTACAAATGTACGGCGGTACCCAGTGGTAATAGGACCCACGACCTCGGTTTTGGTATCTAAGCCCCTTAACGGCTAGACCAATGAGGCAATCAACGCTGAACTAGAACCAAGACGTAAACTAGAACTATGTAATCGCATCAATTAAATCATAGGCCGCCATTCCGTAATGTCGGACATGTATTTACTTTGGTGTGTATCCTTCTATCTCTCTTCTCCTTATCATTTCACTTGTTACGAGTCCGTACCTGCACTGATTGCAATATAACATAGGCAGATTCCCAATAAGATATGAATCACCCGAAGGATTGACAAATCTAGGTGCTGAGCAAGTAGACTTGATGTGAGGTCTCGGCAAGCAGCCTCTACGCCTTTGCCGCACCACCGCTGATAGCGCGAGGACACCCCGATCATCGTGATCAATAGAATAACTTAGTATTTAATTATTTAGTATAATTCCTGTAATTCGATTTTGAATTAATGAAATCAACATCGCGCTGGACATTTGTCTTGTTTTTAAAAATCCTCTCCGACGGCCAAGTCCATATTTCACTTCACTTATATTTACTCATTGAATTCAGTTTATTATGGTCTTCCTCCATATTTCACACGTATTAATTTAAAACTAATAATATATGTAAGTATTTTGTGACGATATTTTTTAACTTTATTGTATGTACGTTATTGCATTTGATTTAATTCTTTTTAAATGCACCACGGCACGCACTCCGTAGTACAAATTATGGGTTACCGTAGGCAGTGACTGAAAGTCAGCGCGGGATCACTTCCTCAGCACAACGCTGAGTCAGCTGCCTTTTGTGGCAACTTACATACACCGCAGGCTACATCTATGGTCCTGTTTTATTTATTCGTTTTGTCTGTTGTGTTATTTATTAGTTTTCTTTCTGTTGTTGTGCATATTGGGTTGCTTAACTGTTTATTTTGTTTCTGTGATGTATCTTGTTGGTATAATAAATGTCTTTCTTCTTCTTCTTCTCCTTCTTCTCCGTCTTCTCCTTCTTCTCCTAATCCGATTACACCGCGAACGAAATCTCAGGCACGGCCAGTGTATAATAAAATTCTAATTTGACAGGAAATCCGAGCTGGAGCGCCACGAGAAAATCCACACAGGTGATAAGCCCTACCAGTGCGAGCTTTGCCCGAAGAACTTCGCCCAGAAGAGCAACTTAGTAATGCATGTGAAAGCTCACAAGAACGAGAGACCGCATGAGTGCGGAGTCTGCAAGAAACGGTTCATAACTAAGAGCAAACTCAACTTACACTCCAATAGACACGCGAAGAAGATTAAGAAAGGTGCTCAGCTGATATTGCAAGATGACCTCATAGTTTGATCGACTTAAAGTGCACTTTGTGGATATTATCGCGTGTTTTTGGCAGCTGAGAGGATAGCACAGTCTACAACTATTGAAAAATATGTCCCAGACTCTTAGCCTGACGGAGTGGTCACTTATTCTATATAGTTTAGGTATAAATCACCACTGGAAGCCCGTATAAATCGGTCTTAGCGCATCGGTCGAATGCTGGCCTCATATTGTAAATTTGTAGTAGTATACTACTAATTGTAAAGGAAAGCATCGTGAGGAAACCTGAGTGTCTGAGATGTTCACATACCTCAGCGCTTCAAATCGCCAGTGCGCGGTGGGCATGCTCTTTGAGAAAAGGCCTGTGCTTTGTTATGGGACGTTTATAGGCTGCTATGTGTGCTGCATAAATCATCTAGCTTTGATAAGAATTAATAAGTATAGGATTAAGTTCTTACGGGCAACAGTACATCCACTCTTATTTCAAGACACCTACCGGTAAAACTCTTTTCAAACAGAGTCACAAAAATCAATCAATTCAATTAGCTTTTATATCCTGAACTTTTCGTATCAGTTTGTGTTGAAACTGTTACGAAATTGTGCTGAATTTATAGAATATCTCTTAGTTCAGTGTGCCTTCTGGCAAAGGCCTCTTCCAATTATCTCCACCGTCTCCTGTCCTGTGCGACACTTCTCCAGTTAGGTCTCTGTTACTGTGCTGCTCCACCTTTTGCGGGTGCTGCGTATTATGTGTCTAGTCCTTCCGCTTTAGTTGGACTATTTTTCTATTTTTTTTTTGTTATTTTTTTTCCATAACACCTTTTTTGACGCTGATATATGTGTCTCGTTTTCTGTCTTTCTTTTTAACGCCATCATGCTTCTTTCCATAACCCTTTGGCAGTCTACTGCCAAACTGCATGTCTCTGTGATGTTTTGACAGTGACCAAGTTTCACACGTGATGGAGATATTGAACACCTTCCGCTTAATTCCGTTGCTGAGATCGGTGGATCTCATCACTTCCAATCTCACACAAAGATCTCTTCCAGTTCCAAAGAAATTAAAAGGCGAATAGCAAATGGATGGGAACGATATTGATCACTAAAGGAAAACTCACTATTTACATTTAATTCAAGACATTCAAAAGTCACTGCAACAATGATGTCAATTGGGTTAACCATTTTTAAGATTCCAAAGTTTAGTTATCACAATATGTATATATTTGACAGTTCAGAGTGGGTTAAATCAGATAACTCCATGTTTACATATTTTGACACTGGAAACCTGAAAATAGTTAACACAATACTTTGGATAGTTACGTGATGGGACGGCAGGGCCGCGTTTCACAAAACTTCAATTCACAGTTTATTATGACAGTTCGATGTACACTGCGTAGCGGAGTCTTATTTGTTAATCGACTTTGGAATTGTTTACTGAATGGTTTGATAGCACGATGCTCACTATAGTAGGTACTTGTTACTTTTCAATACAATCAGTTGCACAATGCAAACGATTACAAATCTTCATAAGTGAGATCGCACCCAGTTTTGTGTATCTTTTTGACGACCTCGTGGCGCAGCGGTAGTGCACCTGCATACCATGCGAGAGGTCCCGGGTTCGAATCCCGGCTGGGGACAAAAAAAAAACCCCAGGTCTTGGATGTTTACATGTTTGTGATGTCGTTGTTTCTGGTACCCACGACACAGGGTATCCTAGTGTGGGGCCAGAAGCAATGTATGTGCCTGTATGTAAATGTTTATGTTTATCTTTATCTTTCCATAGTCAAACATTGATCCCCATCGTCCACCAAAAGTGGATTTATCCATCGGTTAGTTTGATGATTGTCACTGTTAAAGCGATCCTCAATATCGGAGCAATGAGTGACATCACTGTCATCATTTCTTTGCAGAATCACCTCTTCCATTTGGTCGGTGGGCCAGTGACGACTTGTTGACGGTACTGGGTCTAAAGTGTCATCTTCCATTTGGCCGGTGGGATCAAAATGACTTTCAGTTACACTTTGTCCAGGTTTTACAGTTAATTTCGATCGTCTTTTCTTAACATTTGGATCCTTTTGTCTGCTTTTTCCAGCATATCCACAATCGCCTTTGTCCAGAGTTCACCAGAATCAGAGTTAAGATATTTTTGTGGTAATCTCTTAAGTACAGCTCGCGCATCATAAGGGTAGATACCACATGCTCGAAATCCTGATATGAGGTTTGTTCTCATACTTGCATCTATAGACAGGAGTGTTTTTGCTAAGAGACCTGGAAACTTATCTTTGGGAACCGTTCCCTTGTATTTCAGTTTCCATTCAGTTAAAACTGCTCGCCATGCCTGCTTAAATCCTCTGAAGACAGCAACTTTCAGAGGTTGACACCAATGTGTTGAATTGTGAGGCAGCAGCACAAACCTGATGTTGTTTTCTTGGCATTTTTTTATTATATTTAATGATATGTGGGAACTTAAGTTGTCTTCAATGAATAGTTTTATACAGGGACCTTTGTCATCATCAATTTTTTAAAAGAGGGCAGTGCAATTGTTTCAAACCAGTCTTCAAATATGTCAAACCATCCAGACCGTGTGCGATTGTCATAGTTAATCATACATGAGGGGTCTACTCCTATGACAGCATCATGTAAATTTTCAAAATATTGTGTTATATCTGCTGCACTTAATTCAGCTCGAGCACGTTTAATGTTCGTGCACAACCTGATTGACAGTTCTGATTTGTGTCTCTCTAGAAAAGAATAACACCATTCTACACCAGGCATGTTCATTTCAGATCGTGGACTCACTTGTCCCTTACTATCTAAGTAAGCTTTTACTAACAATCTCAATTCTAACATTCCCCACTCGGCTAAAAGAAGCAAGCCTTCAACAAGTTTATCTTCTTCCTCTGCGTCTAATTCTGTTGGGCGACCGATTTTTCCCATATCGAGATTTTTATTTTTCCTTTGTAATGTAGACTTCGGAATCTTATATTTCTGTTCAGCATCCCTCAAAGTCAGCGTTACGGCTTTAATTTCTGCGACAGCCTTGCCCAACGTCTCCTGTGTCCAATTTGCGTAGGGCCTGCTCCCTAAACTTCTGTTATGCCTACGTGGCATATTGGTTCGCGTTGCCTGAAAAAAATTAAGTAAAAGTGGCTAACTTGGGCCATGTCACAACTTGCGGGAAACTTGGGACGGATTCCCACGTTACCCCAGAGTAGTGTCGCTAAACAGTAAAACATTCGTACCTCACTCAATAGTCACTTAATCGACAATACTTTGAGCGAAATTAAATCACTATAAACTGCTTTTAAGTACTTAATAGAAATGCACATTTCAAATATAACCTCAAAAGCTTAAGGGTAGGAAAAAAAATTTAAGCAGCTACAAAAACATAGCCTAAATTATCTGCAACTTATGGCCTTTATAACTGTAGCACGAATAGCTCGAATATCCCCGAAATACAATTTTTAGAAAAAATACTTCTTTGACACTCAAACTGAAACCGACGGTTTAACCACATACAACGTAGAAAAGTGTTGCTAGGGTGAGATTCAAAATAAAACCATTAGTCCCAAGTATCCACGTAGTCCCAAGTTTTACGGTATCTCGTAAAATAATGTTTTTATGCATGTACACCCTTATAAGAAAACGTTCAGAATTCAATGACATAACGAAATCTAATAAGTTTTATTTTATTAGAGTAACTTTATTTTTCGCATATTTTTTGACCCCGAAAACCCCGAAAAAATATGGTTATATGATTTCTATGGTATAAAAGTAAAGTCACTCCAATTAAGTTAGAAGCAAGTTCCCCATTGTTATTCTATGAAATAGGCTCAGTAGGTGCGGCGCATGTTCCGACTTCAAAAATGAGAAGGTTCTCAATTCATCGAAACCTTTTTTTTCACGCACTCATGTTTATTGTACGATGTACTTAAGTTGGCGCTTTTCGTGGCTCTACGTGTTCGCGTATTTGCCAAGATTTATACTACACTGCAGGTTTTCAAAATCTCAGTGCAAAGAGTCGACGAAAAACCTGGCATTGGATGGTTACTGTTTGCTAAATATGCAAATACGAAGCCGAGTGACACGTCGGCTTGGCATATAAATTAATAGTCTTGATTATAAAAAATCAATCCCACTAAAAAACTCTTTGGTCGGTTTACATCAGAAACGCCGGCTTATGCTTATATCATTAAATCAGGAATTCCTCTCATAAGCTGGCTTTAAGGGGCTCGAGGGAGTAACGCGAGGAAAAAAAAATCGTATCTTTTTTTACAGATCAAATTTGCAAAAAGTGTCAGTACAATCTCTCAATCATGTTAACAGTTATTTTTAGGACCCACGACAAATATATACGATCACGAACCTGGGACTAGATAGCATTTATGCCAAAAACGGCCGTTTCTGGCGTTAATGCTATCTAGTGCTAGGTTTTTGCCTTAGGTTCAGAGCCATGGGTCCTAAAAATAACTATTAACATGATTCAGAGATTGTACTGACACTTTTTGCAAATTTGATCTGTAAAAAAAGATATGATATTTTTTCCTCAGTGGCGCCAGTGCTACCAAGTATTTTAGTCGGATCGGCTTTATAAAAATAAGACTCGTGTATCTTTGGTTTATATTGAGTTTAAGATGTAATGTACATAAATAAATTAATCGTACAGTTGAGAACTGTGTTTCATTAGATCCGCTAAAGCGTGCTGCTTCGCTTCGCTCCATCCATACTTAAAAACATAGATGTCTAACTAGCGTTAAAAACTTCATTGTATGTACAGTCGACAGCAGGTTAACCTTTACTTTTTTTAGCATAATAGCCCTTAACATTGCTGATAAGAGTGCACGTGACGTATGTATAGGTTGATTTATTATCGACTGTACCTAGCGACAAGAATATTTTCAAATCGTGCTTGTAGCGCCATCTTACGGGCAGTAGCAAAACCAAAATTCAATTTGCTACAAATATTTTTTTACGCCTGGCAACGTTGTTACCTGTTACTGTCACCCATACTACCTAAAGCGCGGTATACACGATCCATCTTGCCGTACGTCCTGCCAAGGCCATGCACGATGCAAAAGTACTATGAATATGCTTGACGTACGTCGATAATTATTATTATTTGTTTGCTGGACTTGACGGACCGATTTTTCATCCAGCGAGTACCCCCACCACCGCGAACATCGTGCAGATACAGTGAATAACGCGGACGTACGTCAGCGCGGTCCCGTATCGTGCGTGCTTGTCGTGTATAGACTTGTTGTACAGCAGATTTCATTCTGAGCTTGCGTCGCAAGGTGGCTGCACGTCTCAAAATGGACCGAGACACTCTTACGAAATTTATCGAAAAATATAAATTTCATACATGTCTGTGGAATGTTTCAAGCCCAGACTTTTTTTTTTCTTTTTTTCATCCAGAACCTCTTCCTACTTTTTTTCCTCTCTTCTGCCGCTGCTGACAATAACAGAAGAACTCCCATTTTTTGGTGTTTTGATAAAACAGGAGGCATTTTATTAAACACAAAACACGGTCCATCCCAGCTGTACGTCAGCTCAAGGCCGCGCCGCTGGATGTAGCATACAGACTATCCAGCAAGCATCAATCGTGTCGTGCGTGATCAGTATCGAACGAAGAGGACGTGTTTTGTGTTTAATAAAATGCCTCCTGTTTTATCAAAACACCAAAAAATGGAAGTTCTTCTGTTATTGTCAGCAGCGGCAGAAGAGAGGAAAAAAAGTAGGAAGAGGTTCTGGATGAAAAAAAATTATCATAAACGTGCAGAGTATACTCAAATGAATAACATCATGACTGATTTGAATAACGCTATCAATCGTTGCAGCTTCCCCTAAAATGGGTATGTACCAGATCTTGTAAAGCATTTATTCTTTTTTGTTTGTTCATATAGTCTGGGCTTGAAACATTCCACAGACATGTATGAAATTTATATTTTTCGATAAATTTCGTAAGTGTCTCGGTCCATTTTGAGACGTGCAGCCACCTTGCGACGCAAGCTCAGAATGAAATCTGCTGTACAACAAGTCTATACACGATCAAGCACGCACGAAACGGGACCGCGCTGACGTACGTCCGCGTTATTCACTGTCTATCTGCACGATGTTCGCGGTGGTGGGGGTACTCGCTGGATGAAAAATCGGTCCGTCAAGTCCAGCAAACAAATAATAATAATTATCGACGTACGTCAAGCATATTAATGGTACTTTTGCATCGTGCATCGTGCATGGCCTTGGCAGGACGTACAGCAAGATGGATCGTGTATACCGCGCTTAAGGACTCTGTACCCAATAGCCAAAAAACGTTTAAAAAAAAATGTATTGGTCTGTGGTCTATTCATCACAGAAAAATTTGGTGCGCGCTGTTTATTTTGGTTTGGTTTTGTGCAATTTATCAAGAAAAAAATCGAGAATGTGTGTCTAAACTGCGACAAAACCGTTATTTATTCAGTCCCAACAAAATGTCTGCATCTCTGAAATCGGAAAATTCTATAAAAGTCCCATCGGCCTCGTCTTCTGATGGATCTGACGACGAGTCTGAAAAAGAAGGTGATTATGAGCGTACGGTGTCAGCGGTTAAGTTAGAGCCGATAATATGCCTGGATTCGGTGTCAGAAGCGGAACCTGAAGGTGACGAATGCGAAGAGAAAAAGTCATCTGAAACCACGAAGTAAGCATTATATTTCATTTTCAGCTTTTATCTTCACGTCGACAAACCATTGATAAAAATTGTTAAAATGGAAAATCAATTATATCAGTCTAGTTGCTTATCCTAGGTCATTCATTCATCTCATTAATTCAAGAAATATCAACCCCTATCATAGATTTATTGACTTTGATAGTCTCTCAAAGTTTTTTGTTTACCCATAAAAGGTTGACTAAAATCAGATATACCTATGGTAGCTTATAACAACCTATTTTATTTAACAATAAATGGTCTGGTTAGAGCAACGCACAATGTCTTGCTTACAATACTGCCCATCCCCTCCACTGCCCCGCATCCCTGTTTTCTTGCCTTGTCTAGGTATGTTGATTGTAATGTGTAAATCATAGTAATATTATTTTATCTGTTGTAACAAGGTCAGTACAGACACTGAAATAATATTTACAATGCTGTGCAAAGTAAGCGGTGGTAGCCTAGATGGGTAGAACTAGACTCTGAAGCGAGAGACCCAGGTTTGATTCCCAGTGCGGGCATGTACCTATGACTTTGTTTTCTAAGTTGTGTACATTTGCAAAGTTATAGTAGCAATACCACTCGCAAACTGTGAAGGAAAACATCGTGAGGAAACCTGAGTGTCTGAGCTGTTCACATACTTCAGCACTTAATGCACTCTATGTATGTTATGTATGTGCAAAGTTATCGCTATTGAACATAAATTGGATACAAACAAAACATTACAGACTGTCTACGTCAGTTTGTAAAAAAAATATTACAATAAGTATGTACTGATTTCCTAATTAAACTGTAATATATTGTTTTTTGTTTTAAGATTTTTATTGCGTAGTATATTCAAGCCGTTTTATTTCAAGTATTTTTCACCTATTGATTGTGTGTGATTGTTTGAGGCCAACAGGGGGGAAAAAATATTATATCTTCGTAATCCACTTTTGCAAAAACTGTCACATGGAAATCCCATTAATGTATAAGTTTATATAAATTAATTTATAAGTAATGCAAGGCAATCGTGTACAAGTTTATTGGCCCCTGGTTCTGAACACTATTTTCAAAACCTAGAGCTGTTAAAATCGACCAAAAATATTTTTTATTAGTCATAACCTTTCTACACAACCAACCGCTTTCAAGTCCCAATATGTTTTAGTATTGAGACAGTGTGTCATTTAGTCAATATATCTATATATAAAAATCTCATGTCACAGTGTTTGTTACTGAACTCCTCTGAAACGGCTTCACCAATTTTTATTAGATTTTTTGTGTATTGTTGGGAGGTCTGAGAATAGGTTAATCCATTAAAACAGGGTTTGCCTGGTCAGCTAGTTTATTGATGTTTTACGATACCAACTTGACTCTAAGCTTAGTAACTATGTCAAAATCTTATTGTAATTATAAAGTAGCGATCGATGAATTAATGTCTACAATGACTTACAGCCTTATTTATAAAAACACGATTCCTCTAAACTAAAGCAGTCCTAAGAGTCAGTTTATTTAATCTGTGATAATGACTTTTCCTTGTAAAATCTCACACAGAAATCCCATTAATATACATATATAAGTTGGTAAGTAATGCAAGGTAATCTTGTTCAAGTTTACCACAGACTAACTTAATCGGCGTTTTAAGGAAACGTGTTTTTTATAAGTAAGACCGTTATTGTTTCTGATAGTTCTCTAGTAGCTCTCGCAGTTGAACAACATTAATTTTCCACTTTATTTCGATCAAGTTTATTTTATGTTGTAAAAACATGGTGTAAAATAAAAAAAAGTATTAACATCTCTAATTTCAGATCGGCACGACCGCACACTTGTGTCCAGTGCGGTCGGAGCTACAAAATGTCTGGATACCTAAAGCGTCATATGCTATCCTGCAATCCTAACGAAGAGCGAAAGTTCATCTGCACGTTCTGTGGAATGATATTTGACCGCGGCGCGGCTCTCTACCACCACAACTTCAGGCACAAAAATGACAAAAAACACAAATGCAAGGAGTGCACGAAGACGTTCAACAGGAAAAACACCTTGGACCGTCACATGCTGGTCCACAGCGGAGAGAAACCATACCACTGCGACGTTTGCTCGAAACAGTTTACGCAGAAACAGAACTTGCTCATGCACATAAAGGTCCATAAGGGGGAAAGAGACCACAAGTGTGCGGTGTGCGAGAAGAGTTTTATGACCAGGAGTAAGCTGCGGTTGCACAGCAAAAGACATTACAATCTAGTCAAACCGGAGCTGGTGGTCTGTTCACCTTAAATTGTGGGTGATGTCTCGGGAACTACAGCGTCTGATTGGCCACTCATCTCGTCATTAGTTCTTGTTATCCCTTATAGGGGTCACAAAACAGATCACCACAAATATCAGACATTGGCATAGGGGGGGATACAAGTGGGTCCCTTCCCAGAATCATCTTAGGACATTAGATGCTCCAGGTTTATCGTTCTTCAAAGCGGCCTGGCTTTGAATAACGAGAAACCCAGAAATAAAACCGTAATGAGAATCACCAAAAATTGCCAACGACACTCCATAGAACGTTTATTTTTAAAATTTTCCTTGTTTTTATTTAACACAAAACTTGTGCCAATAAAGCATTTTAATCTTTTTTACATTAAATTTTAACACGCAATTTTAATTAAATTTTTCCATTATGCAAAATTCTACAGATTCGTTCTATGGACTTTTTGGCTTATAAAATAGTGTTTGATAATTATAATTGAAATAAAATAGGGTTTGTTTATTTCAGCGCACGATACGAACGTTACGATAAATGCACTTAAGGGGATCCAGTACGCTAACTAGCGCATTAAAAAATAAAAAAATAATTTCTTTTACAGATCGTATTTGCAAAAAGTGTCAGTAAAATCTCTCAATCATGTTAACAGTGATTTTTAGGACGCACGACAAAGAACCTAGGATCTCGAACCTGGGACTAGATAGAATTTATGTCAAAAACGGCTGTTTCTGGCGTCAATGCTATGTAGTCCTAGGTTTTTTGCCTTAGGTTCACGGCCATGGGTCCTAAAAATCACTATTAACATGATTGACAGATTGCATTGTCCCTGGAGCCCCTTAACGCGCGATTCTATAATTTCCTTGTTGAAGTTCACAATGAAAATCACAATGCAGAAGCAAAATGTACATTTCAATTCAAGAAATACTGAATAGGTACGGTTGACAGCTGGTCAACTGTTACATTTTTCCTGCAGTTGTCTTTTACGTAACTGATTAGAGTGCACGCATGAAAGGCGCCGCCGACGACATTGTGAAAGCGGCTGGGAGACATTGGACGAGGCTCGCAAAGGACCGGATGGGTTGGCGTGAAAGAGAAGAGGCTCATGCCCAACAGTGGGCTCTGTTTATAGGCTGATTAGATAGATAGATGTAAAGATTGTTGTGCTGATCGTCTGCACTCTTTCTGATCTTAGAAAATGGGCGCTAGGTGGCGATGACGTCGCACTTTCATCGATCGCATCCCTACGACAGCACTATTTCAATCGCGAAATAAAACGTCTACAAGTGAGTACTTTAGATACGCCGATGTCTCTTAATGTAAATAGGAGACGTTATTGATGCTGTAGCGGCCGTAGAATA
Source organism: Yponomeuta malinellus (assembly GCA_947308005.1). Taxonomy (NCBI): domain Eukaryota; kingdom Metazoa; phylum Arthropoda; class Insecta; order Lepidoptera; family Yponomeutidae; genus Yponomeuta; species Yponomeuta malinellus. The sequence continues at coordinate 4,510,247 of OX371022.1, forward strand.
GGTTTTAATGGTTGGTGAAGGTGCATTCCCAAGTGACGAACACTGGTACAATTTTGTTCCTTAAAAATTTCTGTAAATTTTTGTTACCTACCTCGTTCCTATTTTGCAGAAATTGATTTCTACATTCTATGTAGGTACTTAGGGAATGTACTCGTACTACGTGACCAGTTCAGGCGGGGAAAGGGGGTCTTCAAAATACCACGCTTGGTACGCGTGTAAAAAATGGTTCACGCAGTATGGTTACGTCCCTTTGTTTAAAATCTAGATTAAGTAAATGAATTATCTTGAAAAAAAAAATGGTTTTTTATTTCTAACGTTTATTTTCTAGAGGTATATTGTAAATTAAATTAACAAGTATTGTAAATTAACAATATTCGCATCTTGAGGTGGCCCTGGGCTTGGAGTCTTAAACGCCTTTATTTGCCGCTATTTCGTAGTCTACTAAGCATTATAATGGTATAAACCGCGCAAATGAAATAGACATCGCGAAGGAGAACGAATCGCGCGAGGCACCAGGTTAAGGCTGGATTCTCCGAGCGCACGGATTTGTATGCGACATATTGCGCTGCACGGGCGAAAAGTTGGGGGAACAGTAGGCCTTTTTGAAATTAGAGAAATACAAAACATATCAGAAACTGTTATGAAAATCAAGAGGGAGGCCTATGTCCTGCAGTGGGCGTCAAGGGGCTGATGATGATGATGAAAACATATCAATCGAATTTGGACGACCGACGACGTCACTAATGCATTCAGTGACAGTAATTTTGGTATATTTTTAGCTATCCAAATCTCAGTACCTACATCTCAAATAAAACCATATCTAGTGTTAATTTAGACTCAGGTTCGTGATTTTTTTCGATGCTGTAGAGTTTTAAAAGAGCGATACGAGAACGTGGGCGAGTTACAAACGGAATTGTGCCATATCATATCTTTTTTTTTATATGATAAAAATTAGAACATAGATAAAAATTATGATTTTTTTTCAGTTTTTAAATACCGTTACAGAGTAAAATGTGTTTTAAAACACCAGACTTAGGGGTAATGTCGAAGAACCCAGCCTAAGTTGCACGGACTATACCATTGAATACGAGTAGTGAGTAGACTACTAATAGTGTCAAAAAACAACCATTACCATTAGATTATAACTCTATTGAACAACTATGCATTTTAGTGGTATAACCTGCAAGTTATAACCGTGAAGTTATATTAGCAATACCACTCGCTAACTGTGAAGGAAAACACCGTGAGGAAACCTGAGTGTCTGCGGGGTTCACATACCTCAGCGCTTGAAATTGCCAATCCGTGGTGGGCACACGTGGTAATTAAGCCCAAACTCTCCCTGCAGTGGGATTTATATAGGCCGTATTAGAATTTGACTAATAAAGTTTTTAGTATTTGTTGTTATACCTAACGGCAACAGAAATACATCATCTGTGAAAGTTTCAACTGCCTAGCTATCACGGTTCATGAGATTACAGCCTGGTGACAGACAGACAGACGAACAGTGAAGTCTTATTAATAGTGTCTCGTTAGGCACTCTTCGGGTACCTACGGAACCCTAAAAACTGAGTTGGTCTTATTTATAAAAAAACGATTCCACTAAAACAGCCCTTAGTGAGGCTTAATATGTCTGTCTTCAGGCAGATCTTAACAAAATCATGATTTATTAAAAGCCACAGACTATATAAGAATGAATGAAATGCTTACTGTGCCTGTTACCAAAAAAACAACAGCGTTTTATAAATCATAAAAAGTTAAAACGCCCACTAAAGTTAAATTGAATACTCTTACTTAAAGATACTTTAAGAGAGGTATTAGGTATTTAATTTTTTATAAAAGGGACCGTGTTGTAATAGGGGAAATAATAGTATGAAATTGCCGTTTTATTGCAATAGGTTCTTTGAATTGACATAGAATCTTCATGGTTTGAGGTTTTCGAATGAAACTTTTTTCAAATGGTTTCTATGATGTTCTTTTTTTATAAAATGTGAAACATTTGAATATCGACTTTCAATTGTTTTTGTTATTCAATTTAGACAAGAAAGATGGATACTGCGAAAATTCGAGTGATTTTTGAATACGAGTTCCGACGCGGAACTAACGCGGCAGAAACAGCCCGCAATATCAATGCTGCGTTTGGAGAGGGGTCTACTAATGAACGCACCGTGCGATTTTGGTTTAAACGCTTTCGTGATGGAAATTTCGACTTAAAGAACGAGCCACGAGGAAGACCGCCCACACAGGTGAATAACGATGAATTAAGAGAGATAGTGGAAGCCGACCCTAGTCAAACTACCCAGGAATTAGCGGCATGGTTTAACGTTACCTTACCCACAATATTGACTCACTTGCGTCAAATCAATAAAATAAAAAAATAGGTACGAAAAATGGGTGCCTCATAATCACTCGAATTTTCACAGTATCCATCTTTCTTGTCTAAATTGAATAACAAAAACAATTGAAAGTCGATAGGTATTCAAATGTTTCAAATTTAAAAAAAAAAGAACATAGAAACCACTTGAAAAAAGTTTCATTCGAAAACCTCAAACCATGAAGATTCTATGTCAATTCAAAGAACCTATTGCAATAAAACGGCAATTTCATACTTTAACCCCTAATATTAGAGTTAAGGGCCTGGTATCTGACTCAACTCCAGTAGCCTACGAAGGCCAGACTCGCTCGACGATCCAGTCTAAGTACTTGTGCACATTGGTGTAGACCCCAGGGACCCCTTGTCCGCATTGGGGACCCCAGGATACGATGCCGCGCACCGCGTAGCTGCAAGGCAGGTCCTTCATGTACGCCATAAGAGGCCCGCCGCTGTCGCCCTGGAGGATAGGATTGGATTGAATTAAAAGAAACGACGAATTGACAACTTCCTTTTTTATTTCCGAAACAAGTCCAATAAAAATCTACTCTCTCGCTGAGAGAAGGCCTGTCCCCATAAGAAGAAATCTAATTAACGTCCGGGGCTCTGGCCGGCCATCGAATCGGTCCATTCGTACCAATCCAAGTAGGAAAACATTCATTTAGAAGATCTTAAGAAGAGTTATTATTTTTGGCCATTCTTTCGATTGGCATCATAAAAGTAGGGGTGTTTTTTTTACATTAAAGTCGGTTCGATTCCCAGACAAGGCAAGTAATTCTTAGAAAATTACTAACTTTTAAAAATAATATAATGTCTTCTTTCAGCAAAATACCCTATCTACGATATTTAAGGTACTTTCCCTTCATGGCCCATAATTTTGGGAAGCCCTGTATAGGCTGCTTATGATTATGAGAACACGCTTAAGATTTTTGAAGCTAGCCTCACGGTCTTTTTGATAAAAACACGATTCCTAAATAAGTATAAAATGTAAATATATTTAGTAGAAAATTTCTAATAAAAAATTGGAAACTTTCAATATCTATCATTAGATTAATTAGCGAGATAATCATTGCATATTAATACTAATGAAAATAAACCACGAAGTGGTCACCCCACACAATGAAACAAATAGATGATTTATCTATCTAACTATCGATACTTTTTGCGCATAGCTACTCACATGGCACGAGTCGGCGGCAACTTCGCTGTCGGCGCCGGCGCAGATCATGCCCGCCACGTCCCACCCCCGCGGCAGCCCCTGCGGGTCGATGAGCCTGCTGCAGTTGCTCGTGTCGAACTCTGATATCAACGCCTGGAAACAGTTCATCGAATCAGCACACTGTTTACCTATTATTCGGCTTTAGCCGGACATGTCCTCCTTTTTACAGTCGTCTCCGGCCAATTTATATACAAGTCCGGCTTTTCGATTTTAGACTCGCATTTTGGGGGCGCGGACAACGGCAGGCGGCGCGACAGGCTTTCAGGGCTAAATGTCCGGCTAAATGTGGGCGTGAACTCACGGCTTTTCTATTAACGGGCCTGGCAGCCCTAAGTACCTATAACGCAGCAGTCAGATTGCTGGCCGAGGACAGAAGGAAGCCGCGTCCTTGGGGGAGGCCTATGTCTAGCAGTGGACGAGTATGGACTGGTTGAACCCTACGTATGTCTCACCTTAAGCAGGACGTCAGAGGTGGCGCCGGCAGCCGTGCCACTGGTCTCGCCCCACCCAGCGAGTATGCGTTCATCCGATAGGTCCATTTCGGGCAACGCCAGACATGCAGGCCGAACGAAGTCGGAGAATATTACCCTGGGCGTTAGAAAGAGAGAGAGAGAGAGCTTGGTAAGTAGGTATTTAGTTAGGCCTGGAGCACACAGGAAGGACGTGGGACGAACTGGCTGTTACAGTATTAACTACCTGCTGTCGAGCTCCAGTAGAGCGATGTCGTAATACTTCTCCGTGGCCTTGTATAACTTGTGTTTTTCATGTCGTACCACGTTGTGGAGGACCCCTTCGCGCGCCGAGGACTTCGACAGCGTACCGAGCAATACGTAGCGTACCAGCCCGCTGGAATGAGAGAATTGGAAGGTAGGTATAGAGTTATATTTTTAACAGACTTCAAAAAAGGAGGAGGTTATCAATTCGACGCTTATATATTTTATTTGGCTATGTTCCTTCATAACTCCGTCACATCTTAACCGATTTCGACAATTCTTTCTTTGTTCGAACAGGTATAACGTCCCATTGGTCCCATTTGAAGTTGGTGAAGATCTGATGAAGGCTTTCAATACAATACAATACAAATATCTTTATTGAGAAATACAATTTGCCACAGAGATGGAGAATGGTACTCTTCAATGCACAGCAGTAAGCCCTAATGGGGCCCATGACGGGTAGAGCATGCTTGTGCCATAATTTTAAGTTATCACCTACATAATTTTTAATTACCATGCTATAGCAAATAAAATACTCAATACTCAATATCCGTATGTTTCATAAAATAGCGTAAAAGTAGTCCCAACTTAATTTGGTGATGTTCTGGTGAAGACTTTCGGAGGCGGAAATTTAGAACATCAAATTTTAAAGCAACGAATTAAGTAGGGTAAATTAGGGTTATAAGGGACGTATTTCTTTTCTCCCGCTCCCCCACTAAAAATTGAAAAATTAAAATTTTAAATAAAAAATAAAAACCGACTTCAAAACACAACAGCACTAAAAAGTTAGAAATAATTTAAATAATTAGAAGTATTAGGGGTTAAAGTATGAAATAGCCGTTTTATTGCAATAGGTTCTTTGAATTGACATAGAATCTTCATGGTTTCAGGTTTTCGAATGAAACTTTTTTCAAATGGATAGAAACCATTTAGATAAGAAAGATGGATACTGCGAAAATTCGAGTGATTTTTGAATACGAGTTCCGACGCGGAACTAACGGGGCAGAAACAGCCCGCAATATCAATGCTGCGTTTGGAGAGGGGCCTACTAATGAACGCACCGTGCGATTTTGGTTTAAACGCTTTTGTGATGGAAATTTCGACTTAAAGAACGAGCCACGAGGAAGACCGCCCACACAGATGAATAACGATGAATTAAGAGAGATAGTGGAAGCCGACCCTAGTCAAACTACCCAGGAATTAGCGGCATGGTTTAACGTTACCTTACCCACAATATTGACTTACTTGCGTCATATCAATAAAATAAAAAAATACGAAAAATGGGTGCCTCATAATCACTCGAATTTTCGCAGTATCCATCTTTCTTGTCTAAATTGAATAACAAAAACAATTGAAAGTCGATATTCAAATGTTTCACATTTTTTAAAAAAAGAACATCATAGAAACCATTTGAAAAAAGTTTCATTCGAAAACCTCAAACCATGAAAATTCTATGTCAATTCAAAGAACCTATTGCAATAAAACGGCAATTTCATAATTTAACCCCTATTATTTATACATGTAGGTATCGTAGAAGTATAATTTGTAGTCGGTGCCCAGTTTCAAGACGAGCACATATATTTTGGGCACCGGCTCCAATTTATACTTCTACAATACCTACATGTATAAATACGTCTAATTATTTAAATTATTTCTAACTTTTTAGTGCTGTAGTGTTTCGAAGTCGGTTTTTATTTTTTATTTTATTCTGCTACATATTATAACAATGGGGATCGACGAAAATTTTTAAAGTTCTTTTTAGGGTACCGTACCTTTGGGTAAGGGTACTGTACGTCTGTCTGTCTGTCTGCCTGTCACCAGGCTGTATCTCATGAACCGTAATAGCTAGACTGTTGAAATTTTCACGGATGATATAGGTATTTCTATTTCCACTATAATAAAAAATACAAAAAACAGAATAAAATAAATATTTACGGACGGCTGCCATACAACAAAAGTGATTTTTTTTGCCGTTTTTTGCTCGATATTAATAACGGCAACAGGTAGACGCTTGAAATATTCAAATGTTGTATACTTAGATAATGGAACGGAACCCTTCGTGCGCGAGTCCTTCTCGAACTTGGCCGGTTTTTCTTACTTTTAACCTAAAATAGTTGCTTCTAAATAGATAATCTCAAGGAACTGGAGAGAATTTTACAGTTTCTGCAGCTTCCCCCGGTTTTAAAATTAATTAAGGTTAATTTTAAAAACCTATTTAAAGGCTAAAAATTCCACCCATGCCGGGACTTGAACCCGCGACCTCTGGCTAACCGTGCCGGTTCAAGTCCCGGCATGGGTGGAATATTTAGCCTCTAAATAGGTTGGTTTTTAAAATTGTCCTCATCACGGGTTAGTGCAAGAAAGAGAATATAAAGTTAATTTGCATATAAGAACTCGGAAGTACGTCACAGAAAATGAAATACGTCAACTAAAAATCAAAAAACGTAATACCTACCTACCTACTTAATAAATAAAAAATAGAAAACAACCTCCATGCTCCATAGCAATTCGTTAATCTGTCAAGTCTTAGGATACTGTAGCCAGGACAATTTTTCAGATAGTAGAAATGTTTTATGCTAAGCGATTTATTTACATAGTTAGGTAGGTACTCAAATAGAATTCAAAATAATGATGGAGTAAAAAGTCGGCGGGGCGGCCACAGCCACTTCATCTTACTAATCCGCTGGGCCATGTCGACGACTTCCGTTTGTCTACGGATCGACTTCACTTACTTCACTTAAGCGTAAATAAACAATATCAGAACGAAAAGTAATAAAAATCCAAAAAAACTATGTTTTGGGCGTCTTATGGTCGGCGCCATTAAAAAGAGTCCCAATTTATCTTAGTACCTACATATTTTCTTTTACTTAACAAGAAATCGCCAATTCGTGGCATGGTGGCCACGCGTTGTGTCAACGCTCATCACACATCAGACAGAGCAATTGTGCCCGTTTAGACCATAAACGCTTCCGTGTAGAAAACAGTTGGTAGTATCATGTACTTAGTATAACGGATCTTGAACACTCACTAGTCCCTGTGCGAGACCACGTGCGCTGCGGTGAGAACGAAGCGGTCGCTGATGAGGGTCCCTCCGGCGATCCACTTGATCTTCCCATCGGGATCCACGTCGTTGTGACAGCCCAGCAGTGCCTGGGTTGAAGAGCCACTAAGTTAGTTTCAAACATCACTTTCGATAATTAACACAAGCATTAAGACATCTTCATCTCATCTCAGTATTCACTTTATTCATTATTCCAGAGTAATCTGGACAATTGACGCTGTTGGTGCCGGCTGCCGTCGATAGATGGCAGTCGTTAAGCCAAGTCAGAGGCCTTAGGGCGGCTTGACAACTTCTGACAGTAGACGAGCCACTAGTCTACAAGCCTCCACCAATCCGGACTTGGCCCCCGTGGTGGAGTATGGCCTGTACCTTCCTCAGGGAAGAGACCCGTGCCCCTCGGTGGGGACATAATGGGTTGATGATGAATCTGGACAAAACAGGACGACGACGGTCAGTGGGCAGACCAGCAGCCCGATAGTTGGACGATTATAGCGGAGTGTGTAAAAGGGACCGTGTGAGATGGCATTTGGGGGAAAAGGCTTATGCCCACCGGTGGGCACCGATGGATGATGATATAATTAATTTATTCACGCTCTGCGGATCAGACCAAGACCTGGTCGGACTGACAAAAATTCAAGTATGTCATTCCGGAATTGTGTTAAATGAAAATGAAATGAGTTAATAAGACAATTTGAGTTCAGATACAGGATTACTTCTCGAGCTGCGTCCTTCTTTGGCATACTTGAAATTCGCTCAGCGGATCAGGTGCAGCAGAAGACCAGCGCTATTCACCTTTGACTAGCATTTTGCTGAGCTGCAGCCTTTTTCTATTGTAGCACTTGTGTTCGGCATGATTGTATTGGGTGCGTCTCTCCGTAAGTTTGTTTTATTTTGTGTTGGAATGGAACTAAATGTTTTTCACTTTCACTTTCAAAATTGGGGTGTTCAGAATACCTACTAAGAAAGGGGGCGATAGAAGAGGGATCATCATCATCAGCCATTTGAGCCCACTGCAGGACATAGGCCTCCTTCGTGGTTTTCATAACCATGAGGGGTTTTCCATAATCGCCACGCTTGGCAGGCGGGTTGGCGATCGCAGTATGCGGTTGGAATCTCAGAAGACGCTGCTCCCCGTCTCCTGGTAATTGATTTCCTTAGTCGTCTTCTACGACATCCACGGAAGGTAATGGAGTGACGCTATTCTTAATCCGGCGCCACACGGAAAGAAGAGGGATGGCTAGAAGTAATTCTAAACTGTACACCCTATATTTTTTTTCATATACCGTCTTTTGTAGTACGGGAGGCCTGGAAACCTAAGATACAGATCTTTTGATCTAGTTTAGGCTCCAGTCTTTCCACAAATAGTACATTCTTTTGCTGTGTATCATTTACCTATTCAATGTTGTTTTCGTGTGTGAATGTAATTTGTGGACAGAAAATAAACAAATATCTTATCTTATCTATAGAGGCAATGCTTTAGCGGGTTTTCTTAAAATACAATTTTTTGAGGTGGTCTTTATTTTCCAAAGTGTAATCTAGAAAATATTACATAAGCAGCCTAATATACGTCCCACTGTAGGGCACAGGCATTCTCTCAGGGAGAGAGTATGGGCTTAATCACCACGCGTGCCCACCGCCCATTGGCGATTTCACGCGCTGAGGTATGTGAATAGCTCAGATACTCAGGTTTCCTCACGATGTTTTCCTTCACAGTTAGCGAGTGGTATTGCTACTATAACTTCACAAATGTACATAACTTGGAAAACCAATTCATAGGTACATGCCCGCACCGGGGATCGAACCTGGGTCTCCGACTTCCGAGTCCGAGGTTCTGCCCACTAGGCTACCACCGCTTCACCGGAAAATATTACGATTAGCTGAAATCAATTTGGCCACTCTAGGTATGTCTGAATGTTTATCGGGGCAGGTGGTGCCCAAACACTTTAGTGATTTTTTATCACACCTGCTCTGAAAATACATACTAATTATACCAATTAGAGGGAAGAAACGCCTTTATCCCGCCCTTCAAATCCTTTCATCCCAAGGTATGGAAGTTTGTATGAAAATCCTTCCGACCCAAGGGTGGGAAGTATGTATGAAATTCCATTACATACCCGGTTTTTTTTTTAATTTGTCAGCAGTCATACTGCAAAGAGACTTTAACTGTCTACTAATTAAATTTCAAGTAAATTGTTACTGGCCACATACAGTTTTTTTTTACCAGTTACCAACCTCCTTGGTGCATACAGAAAATTAAAAACGAAATTATTTTTGTATATAAAACGCGCGGAATCACGGAAGAAGTGGCTGCATGACCTTATGATCTTAGCCTACTCCAGAAACGGGCGAATAAAAAAAGGAAAAGCCCGCGCATTTTCGCAAAAACTTCGATTGATTTAGCATTTATCTTTGTGATAAATTTCCTCGTAGGTGTAATAAAAAGCACTATACATACCTCAGGATAAAGTACAGTTCCATACCTCAAATGGTTTGCGCCCCTCGCAAGCTCGTGGCGCAAATAATCTCGGTATGGAACTGTCACTTTCTTCCCTCTGAAGTAATGTACTATTGTTTCTTGCTTTACGTCACAGACCCTAGGTAGTGGGTATCGAAGACCGCTGTACACAAAAGGGGTAGGGGCTCGAATATCCGAAACTCTAGGGGATAGTGAATGATTCCCGGGAAATCGGTGGGGTATCTACACAGGGATGCACTAAAAGTGGTTTGGTCTGTCTGACCATAGTCATATACATATACTTAGGTACAAATACCTAGATGTGTTCGGCAGCACGCATCCAAGAGTATTCAGATGACACCAAGTTCGCTAGGCACAGTACAAAGCAGTGGAAGCGTTGACGGACGGGAGAAAGCGCTATTATCCGTTAACCTCCTCAGTCCTGGCCTTGAAAATAACAATCGAAATCCATTGTTATTTTCAAGGTCAGTACTGAGGAGGTTAAAGGCACATAAGTTCCAAAGCTAAAGGCATGGTGATCCAAGGGTAATACGCTGGCCGTCTTCACGCTGTGAGACGGCGCTTTTAGATACCTAGCCATGTCAGTCTGTCCGAGTGTATTGGAAGGGAGCTAACCAAGAGGGCTAGGTCCTGGAGGGATGAAAGAAGGCGCTCGGGGAGTTAAAAAACATCTAAGTGTCTATTCTCGGACTTCTTTTGACAACCGTTAAACCCTCACCATATGTGGGAACTCCTTGTAGAGCGCCGGCACGCCTGCGGAGATCTTGCTGACCAAAGTGGACATGACGCACGCTTTGCGTCGCTCGTACCGGCCGCTGGGACCTTCGCTCCGCTCGCACACGTTCGTGTAACGCTGGAACTCCACGCATTCTGAGAGAGGCGTGGATAATTTTGAGATGTTACAAATTGAGGAGATCCGATAATTACCCATCCAAAATTGCTCTGTAATGATGCACAGGCCTTCTCTCAGAGAGAGATTATGAGCTTAAGCACCACGCGTGCCCATCGCGGATTGGCGATTTCAAGCGCTGAGGTATATGAATAGCTCAGGCACTCAGATTTCCTCACGATGTTTTCCTTCACCGTTAGCGAGTGGTTTTGCTACTATAGCTTTACAAATGTACATAGCTTAGAAAACCAAGTCATAGGTACATGCCCGCACTGGGAATCGAACCTGGGTCTCTCGCTTCCGAGTCCAATTTACTACCCACTAGGCTACCACCGCTGTTCCAACGTACTTACTTTGTGCGGGAACAAGAATTAGGCATATCCTTATGCACATAGCGCTGACGGGGCGACTACTCCATCTCTTTGTGATGATTTTATGCGAAGGACCAAACAGTTACAAATCTCAAATCTCTGTGTTGTTAGTGGACGTACTTCTCCAAGCGACATGCGCAATCTCCTTCTCAGGTTGGGGCATCTTGGGGCACTCTTTGGGTTCGGGTTCTGATATATCGTTGTGCTTATCCTCACAGCATGTCACCGGTAATCGCCCGTTGTAGCGACACACCTGCCAAATAAGATTGACGGCTCAAGGTGCGTTTAGACTTCAAGAAGATAAAAACAATTATTCAACGCCACATAGAGATACATAATAATAGAGAAAACCGGCCAAGTGCGAGTCGTACCATTATCTATACAACATTAAACACAAAGATCAAGAAAAACGGCAAATAATCGTGTTAGTTGTATGGGAGCCCCCCCTTAAATATTTATTTTATTTTAAATTATTTATTTTTGAAGTGAATATAGTACTAAGTGTTCTGTGAATATTTAAAAAAAAAACGGCAAAAAATTACGTTTGTTGTATGGTAGCCCCCCTTAAATATTTATTTTATTCTGTTGTTATAGCGACAACAGATATAAACCACCTGTAATCTATTTCACCTGCCTAGCTATCACGGTTCATGAGATACAGCCTGGTGACAGACAGACAGACGGACAGTGAAGTCTTAGTAATAGGGTCCCGTTTGGCACTCTTCGGGAATCCTAAAAAGGGAATACAGAAGATAAAGCAGATATTAAACAAAAACAGAAGAAAAGTGAAACCACAAGTGAGAAAAGCAAAGGCCAAGGGTACTGTAGGTGTACGTGTAGGTATGTCGATGCAGCGGATAAAAGACCTTGTATAAGCTTCTACAACAAAATTCCTCAAGATATATTAGAGTTACCTCCAACGCGATTTAAAAAATGTGTTAAGCACACTTTGTGCAAAAAGGCTTACTAAGTATAACATCAAGGATTATTTAGAAGACAAAGATGTTTGGCATTAAACAGTAGATTAATATTATTTAAAGGACGATTGTGACTAGTGTTCAACACATTCATGACTAATATTTTAAGTTGATAACTCTGTTAATTAAGTTAAAACGTGTTTTGAAAAGAATAAATGTGGAGTTTCTTTGTTAGCTTCTTCTCCACATAATCCATTAATTGTGAAACTAACAACTTTGACGTTCATTAAGTAAACATTCTGTTTTTACAATGAATAAAAATATTTGAATTGAATTGAATTGAATTGTGCTCAGTATTAGCTGAGGGTTTGCGTTCACAACACTGATTTTCAGCAACTGCAGGGGAAAGACCTTGCGCCCTTTAAACATTTCCAAAACTGGTTGCATAGTCTCTACCATCCAGGGAATGGTTAAGTATGGTTGAGGTGACAAGCCATAAAACTGCAATATAAACTTTGGAGAACGGAAACAAAGTGCAGACGAGCCAGGAAGGTTGCATCAACAATCTTTAAACTCCTCACACGTTGCCTGCTGTGTCTGAGAGGTAATCTGCGTAGGGCAGTGACAGGCACTGCTCATTGATCGATAGCTTGCTATGCCGCGGATGCTTTAAGAGGGAGGAAACACCCGCCTATGTGGAAAAACAACGCTATCATTGGGAAACTGAAGGCCTACAGTTACATAAGAGCATTGGCTGGTGGAGTAGCCTTATAAGTCTCACGGTTTCAAATGGCTCAACTATGAGGTTATGTCGGGTACGTCTTCAGTCTTGTGCGTTCACTATGTGTCTATGTACGGGCAAAGCTTAAACGGGGCAATACAACCCTACCTGATGTCAATCCTACACTGTCGTTTCTGGTTTGTAGTTCAAAGAGACCTTTATGTCTTTTTTTAATTAGGTAAGACAGGTTAACACTTGAACCCAGTCACGCCTGATGGTAAACGAAGGCGATTCTAAGATGTTACGTGTTTACCTCAAAACGAAAAGTCTTTTAAGCGTGCGCGATTAACTGACAATCCAGAGAATACTGATGCTGCCATCATGCAGCTTCAAGGCAAAATGAAGGTGCGATGTTCTTTTTGTAGCTAACTCCGCATCGGCACGAGAGATCTGTTAGTTAACCCTGGTTACCCCACCTTTTTCATCATCATCATCAGCTATTTGACGCCTACTGCAAGACATGGGCCTCTCTCGTGGTTTTCCAAGCTTCCCAGTCTTGTGCCGCCCGCATCCAGCGACTCCCCGCCACCGTAACCAGGTCGTCAGACCATCTGGTGGGGGGCCTTCCCACACTGCGTCGTCCGGTCCGCGGTCGCGACCCCATCTTTTTGGGTTAACCTTATTATTGATCGAGTAACCTACCATATTTAAGGATCGGATTACTCCGTCTGTCGTGTCACCAAAAGCCGCTCGGAACTGCCCAGTCTTATGCAGGTTGGCGTTTATAGGACAGCATACAATTTCCTCGCCACTTCCACGGTGGTAGGCGCAGTGCTGCAAAATGAAACCAGAAATCAACAATTTATTTCAATGTAAGGAATTTACATTCTGTTTGTTGAATGACAAGGTCCAGTGTTAGCCGCTGCCCTAGGGCAGAAAAAGACAGCGAAAAAGAACTGCACTCTCGCCATCTCTTCTCAAATCATATTATAATGTAGTTAGTTATGTATATAATGTAACTTGAACCTACTTATTAAATTATAATAGGTTCGAGCACCTACCTAATGCATAAATACCTACCATCCACAACACGATCATAATATTATGTCAATCTCAAACTATAGCTTGTGCTATGGAACTTAATGTTAAGTCCAAAAGCAAGTATGAAAAACACTCAGACTGAGAGGGCAACATTATGCTGAGTTGGGCCCATTTTTGGGACTCAATATATTGTCTTATTTACAAAAACTCGATTCGTTAAAACACTTCTTAAACGCCGATTAAAATAGTCTGTGGTGGAGATTTGGAAAGGAAAATATGTAGCCACAGATTAAATAGGTAGTTTTAGATTGGTTTTGGAGGAATCGTGTTCTTAAAGACAAAATGTATAAAATTCACACTTCCAAATGTCAAAATGGTTGACAGCAATGTTATATTGGGGAATGATAAACTAGACCTTGTAGATGAAACTGTATTTCTGGGTATCACAATTGATGCAAAGCTTCAATGGGGTCCTCATATAGGAAAATTGGCAAATAGGCTCAGTTCTGCAGCATACGCAGTTAAAAGAATCCGGGAACTAACTGATGTCGCAACTACTAGGCTTGTTTATTTTAGTTACTTCCATTGTATTATGTCCTATGGTATACTACTGTGGGGTCGGGCAGCAGACATTGAGACCATCTTCGTCCTGCAGAAGAGAGCGATCAGATTCATATATACCTAAGCTAGGCAATAGAGATTCGTTAAGAGATTTCTTTAAAGAAACTAACATCCTGACAGTTGCTAGTCAGTATATCTATGAAAATATTATGTACCTACGTTAGGAAAAATATCAGTGACTTTAAAACTGTAGGTAGCCAACACAATTTAAATACTAGAAATAGACATAAACTTTCGTTCCCAAAATTTAGGCTGTCAAAGGTTAATACATCCTTTATGGGGCATTGTATACGTTTCTACAATAAGATTCCTGAGGATATAATAAGCTTGCCAGAAACGCGGTTCAAAAAATGTGTGAAGCACACTTTGTGCCAAAAAAGCTACTATAACATTAAAGATTATTTAGATGACAATGATGTCTGGAATTAAAGCCAGTTCAATGCATGAGTTTTAGAACATTTATATAAATCCTGTAAATTAAGGACTTGAAAAGACTAAGTTTGGAGTTTTCTTGTCCATTTTTTCTCCAAAATGACCTAGATTTTGAAATGGACACCTAGTTTAACTTGTAACGTTCATTAAGTCGCAGTTTCTGTGCTCCTTTGAATAAAAAATTTAGATTTAGATTTTGATATCTACCTTGTGAAGGCCGTTAAAATTTTCGACACTTATTTTATTATCATTGTTTGTTTTCGTGGTAGGTATACTTTTGATTTTATTTTGTTGTATAATTTTTATGTTTTTGAGTATTGTGACATCAAATAAATGTATTTTTATCCCAACTATTTGAAAAGGACGACGTGGTTCGCCTATAAGTGCACCCAAAGGTGGTGTTTTCTATAGGAAAGTTCCAAACATGTTACACTGGACCAACGAGGCAGTCAATATGATACTTACAGTAGGATGTACCCGGTCCACGCGGACTTGCTGGTCTGCATACTCGCAGTCCGTGAGGTTACGGCACGTGCCTGCCACTCCAACAGATACCAAGCACGAGTCGCCTGAACAATATTTTGTACGTCAGGAAAAATATCTGGGGCCCATATTATGCGCACCAAATCCTGAGCGATTCGAATCATGTACCTAACTGTCAAATTCCATGCTAATTTGACGGTTAGACGATTGGAATCGTTCACGATTTGGTGGGCGTAATAGGTATATATAGGAGGTAGCCTAGTGGGTAGAACATTGGACTCGGAAGCGAGAGTCCCAGGTTCGATACCTATGACTTTGTTATGTTGTACATTTGTGAAGTTATAGTAGCAATACCACTCACTAACTGTGAAGGAAAACATGGTGAGGAAACCTGATTGTCTGAGCTATTCACGAGCTATTCAGCGCTTGAAACCGCCAATCCGCGGTGGGCATGCGTGGTGATTAAATCCACACTCTCTCCCTGAGAGAAGGCCTGTGCCCTACAGTGAGCCGTATATAGGCTGCTTATGTTCTGTTATGCGTTATTATGGGGGATTTAGGGACAGGTAAAAATAAAACCGACTCGCACTTGGCCGGTTTGTATTTCAAAAATACCTAATTCTTCCCCAACTATTCGCTCGTGCAGCGCAATAAGTCCCATACAAATCCGTGCGCTCGGAAAACCCAGCTTTAATAACAATAATTACTTCCATACAACATAATTGGACAAGTAAACTGGACAGTAAACAGGCACTTCACAAACATGGAAACACACCCAGACTGCGGCTACTTATACAAATCAAGTTCGGCGCCCTATAGAACCTAGGACCCCTGTTTAGATAGACGGATAGAGATAGAGACCACTTTATTGTACATAAAAAATTGTAAAGAGGCTCCAAATTTCGCCGATGCTTGCACTTGCCAGTGGGACGTATACAAGCAGCTTATGTAGATAATATAGGAGCAGCACAGAAATTACCGAACTGCGACGGAGTCCAACAGGAGGGTACCTAGTGTGTTTGTTGGCTCATATGTATGTGAGTATGAATATAACATAAGGATGTGTTAATGTATACCTTATTCGTTACCCTAAATAATTAAAATAAAATAAAACGTATGTTTGTCCTATTGTGTATGTCCTCATAACTCCTTAATCAGTGGGAAAATTTTGACAAATAAGATCTCAATTAATTCGTTGTGTTTGCGCGAGTGTCATAATATTATGCAAGAAAAAAAAACATAAAAATCACAAAAAAGACGAAAATAAAAACTAAAATGAAAAACTAATCAATAATCCGACTGGTGAGTAAGTATTAATTACTAGGCGGGACCAAGTTCTACAATGTAACTCAATGCGAGATACCGGTCAATGTTGGTCCCGCCTGCTTAGTACCTACTAGTCGGGTTGTTGGTTATTTTATTTCAGTCTTTAATTTTAGTACAAACTTATTTATATAGCATGTACACGTCCCACTGCAGGGCACAGGCCTTCTCTCAGAGAGAGAGAGAGAGAGAGTATGGGCTTAATAAAGTACCAACTCTGATTGATTTTCCAGATGTTTTTATACTTAGATAAAATAATTAGTTTTGGTGTTCACTATCCGGATGTTTGGAGTATTACACTCTATAATCTGTATGTAATACATAAATGCTTAGGTACATCCAAAAATGTGAGACCCGCGAAGGTTTTTTTTATGTAGCCCATAAACGTCTCACTGCAGGGCACAGGCCTTCTCTCATGCTGGGGCCACACTATCGGGATATGCGGTTAATTAACGGGACATGCCATATTCCAAAACAGTCCGATACTTCGCGCTAATTAACGAAATAAATATTTTTTCAGGCATTCGGATACCTCGGGGGGCAGTACATCGAAGGGATTAACGCGAGAATTCTTGCGATCGGGCGGCTACTCTATCGCTTGCCATTTCGTACCGGGAGCGCGAGCCGAACGGACGCACTACAGATTACGATGGAGTGGACAAACGAGAAAGTAATTAAAATTTTTGGAAATCCTCCAAACAGAGCCATATTTGTGGGACCCAAGAAATAAATGATTTAGGATAAAAAAATAAACATACTTAGTGTAGGTTTTCTGTGAATTTGTATCATCCACCATCTTATTTTTTATTGTTCTTGGAATATGAATATCTTCTTTTTCTTTGTGTTCCTTTTTGTCATTGTACGACAGTAATATAATAAATGTGAGTGGTTGACCAAAAAGAAATCATCCGTGTGGCGCCGGATTAAGAATAGCGTCACTCCATTTCCTTCCGTGGATGTCGTAGAAGCCGACTAAGGAAATCAATTACCAGGAGACGGGCAGCAGCGTCTTCCTGAGATTCCAACCGTATTCTGCGATCGCCAACCCACCTGCCAAGCGTGGCGATTATGGCAAAACCCTTCATGGTTAAAAACCATAAGGGAGGCCTATGTCCTGCAGTGGGCGTCAAATGGCTGATGATGATGATGATGATGATGATGACCAAAAAGGGACCTGGAAGGATTGGAAACCGTTATTTTTTTATTTGAATTTTTTAATCTGTGGTATTTTAGCTTTGTTTCGGTCTAACCAGAATATTTTTAGGTGCAGTAGTTATTTTTTTATGATTTTTTTTGTGAGCCGAGGCAGTTTTGGAAACCTGATTATACGCGAAACTTCAAACGCGATTTCCTCGAAATCAATTACTTTCCCTTGAGGTCCCTTTTTGGTCAACCATTCACAAATTCATATAGGTAATAAATGGTAATAAAGAATACAGTGTGGCCACTGAAAATACGCAATAATTATCGAGATAACTCACGCGTTAGTTCACGCGATGCTGGACATCAGCATATCCCGACAATGTGGCCCCAGCATCATCGCGCGCATCGCGGATTGGCAATTTCAAGTGCTGAGGTATCTGAACACCTCAGACGCTCAGGTTTCGTCACGATGTTGAAGGTAAATTGACAATTAAATAAATAAATAACTACTAAATAAATAATAATCAGAAGTAATTGCTAGGCCAACGAGGCAGTCGAACCGTCCTTACCTTCTTTTAGTCCATTCACAAATGACACCAGGCATAATGCACAAAAGACAAACAAAAACATAGGTACTTAAAGCAAAAAGTCTTCTGTACAAACAAGCTTAAGAGACAAACAAACGAGAAGGAATATTAAAAGTAAACTTTTCCTCGTAAGTCAACTCCTCACTTTAGTTAGTTTTAAGTCACAACAGCTCACAAGCGAATAAGGAAGACGTGTTTACCGTGCGATTTTGTGTTCAGACTAAATTATTTACGCAGGCACATAACTATGAACGTAGGTACTTACCTACACCATACCTACCAGTCCTCATCTCGTCTCGTTTGTAGTAACTGGTTTTACTTGTGTTGTGAGTGACTGAGTGATAAAATTAATGACGCTTGTGCAAGCCATTTTCGTCTGAATTACCTAACTAAGAAGGACGAGTGACGGACGACTCATCGATACAAACCACATTAATAACATCCATATCTTTTAGGGCCAAATTACACCATTGTTATTGTTTCTTCTGCATAAACAACATAACATAAACTTTCGCCTGTATCCCGAAGGGTTAGACAGAGACCAGGGTCTGCCACTTGCCACGATCCTGACAGATCCCTTTCGCTTCATCAATGTTCAACAGTAGTTTTTTTGGGTTCCGTAGTGTTAACAAGGGAACCTTATAGTCTGTCTGTCTGACTGTCCGCGGCTTAGCACGATAGACGATAAGTACTAGAAGGCTGAAATTTAACATCATCATCATCATCAACCCATTATGTCCCCACCAAGGGGCACGGGTCTCTTCCCTGAGGAAGGTATAGGCCATACTCCACCACGGGGGCCCAGTCCGGATTGGTGGAGGCTTGTAGACTAGTGGCTCGTCTACTGTCAGAAGTTGTCAAGCCGCCCTAAGGCCTCTGACTTGGCTTAACGACTGCCATCTATCGTAGGCAGCCGGCACCAACAGCTTAACGTGCCTTGCGAAGCACGGAACCGCTCGGAAAAATGCCACTAGCGTTAGGCATAGACGGCGACCCATCCATGCACTGAACGCGCCCTGTGTTGCTTAACCTTCGTGATCGTTTAAGATCACTCAGGCAACCGGGGCTACGATCGAAATTTAACATAGATATACAATAATATACACGCCGACAAAACGGTTACAAAACAACATTTACCTCCCACATGCTCTGGGCTACCTCCCCTACACCTAAATTAGGGATGCATTTTGTTTTTGCCCTCACCATAGTGTGCTCCAATTGCACCAATCGCTCGTAGCCCCGGCTGCCTGAGTGATCTTAAACGATCACGAAGGTTAAGCAACACAGGGCGCGTACAGTGCATGGATGGGTCGCCGTCTATGCCTAACGCTAGTGGAATTTTTCCGAGCGGTTCCGTGCTTCGCAAGGCACGTTAAGCTGTTGGTGCCGGCTGCCGTCGATAGATGGCAGTCGTTAAGCCAAATCAGAGGCCTTAGGGCGGCTTGACAACTTCTGACAGTAGACGAGCCACTAGTCTACAAGCCTCCACCAATCCGGACTTGGCCCCCGTGGTGGAGTATGGCCTATGCCTTCCTCAGGGAAGGGACCCGTGCCCCTCGGTGGGGACATAATGGGTTGATGATAATAGTGTGCGGTATCGTTGGATTGGTCGTTTAATAATATTGTGGGTGTAGCAAAACCATTTTTCGATTCCGGGTTCCGTTTGCGAAATATTAAGCAATTTTTTGTTAGAGTAGGGCGTCCCGCCTCTCCTGGCTAAGCGATTGGTAAAAACATGAAAACATCAGGGCATCAGCAATAGTAGGCGTTGATTCGTTTTGAAACACCCAAACCGTGGACTGGCGCTTGGTTTCTGGATCGTATTGACAAATCCAGGACTCATCACCGGTAATGATGTCGTATACCTACCTACACGCCGAGACGAGCCTGCTTCAAAGTTGTTTATCATATCACGGCACCATTCCACCCGGGAATGCTTCTGAGCGTCAATGAGTATCCTCCTTACACGAAGACGCACGTGTAGAATCTAGTGAATGCTTTCCGATCCAATCTGCAGTACGCAGTGATAGTTAAAAGCATGAAAAGAAAAAGAAGAAAAACATTCCTATTTAACGCCACATAGACACACATAATTATGCAGGAAAAGTAAACACAGAAAATAAGGCAGATATAGGACAAAAGCAGAAGAAATGTGAAGCTAATAGCGAGAATAAACAAAGGCTAAGGGTACCTACAGTGGATGTACTCTGTGTGTCGATGCAGCGGTAAAAAGGCCTCATGCTCAGTATTAGCTGAGGGTTTGCACCCACGACACTGATTTTCAGCTAGGGCCTTCTGGTGACTCACGGAGCATGAAAACGGAACAAACACACACTCATACTCATAATACATACAGCCATACTTACGCACACAAGCACACTCATACTTATATAGATGTCTAACAAAAACGGGCGGGGCTTGTCAACGATATATTCTGTGAAACAAATGTCGAAATCGAATAAGAAATAACGAAGTTACAGCGATTTTGGTGCACAGGTTCAAAAAACGGGCGCGATTCTGACGCTTGACACGTCACAGGTTCCGATGAATATCGCATCTCGGGTGATCTCGGTCGGTCTTACTGAATGGATGCGTGCGCACGTCGTTTTTAACGTTATTTTACGTTAACGGTATTTTTAACGCACGAACGACTCCAATCGTGTAGCTGTCAAATTAGTATGGAATTTGACAGCGATACGATTGGAATCGCTCAGGATTTGGTCACAGGGGCCTAGCTTGAACAAAGAATTTGCGCTGTAAGGGTGAACATACTATGTACGAATGTATGCGTCCCTGCAAACATCAGTTACTACAATCAGCTTAGGCATAGACACACACATGTAACGTTAGTGTGTGCGTGTCGCCTCGCTTTTGAGCGGAATGTTGTTCGACTCTGTCTTTGCGTGGTATGTCTATATCTAGATCGTTGAATGACTTTGTACCGCAGCGACGGGTTATCTGCTAAGTATTGAAACTTGTGTGACCTGCCATTTAGTTAAACTGCAGTTGACCAAGCGTTATCAGCTTCGAATACCCCGCTTTACGGTCTTGTTTTTGTCGCCAAGCTATCTAGATTAGTTAAAGTAGGTAGTTGATGGTTACCGAAGAAAGTTAGTACCTACACCTACCTAGCAAAACATAGCTCTTCAGTCTCTCTCCGACTTTTCAGTAAAGATCCACATTCACCACTTTTGACTTTGAATAAATATTGGCATGTACTAATAACTTCGTTTCCTAAGTCACTGTGGCTGTGTTGTGTAGACCATGTCAAGAGACTTGGCTACAGCCACACAGGAAAAACTATTTTTGTAAGCAGGTTCGAAGATGGTCTCGAAATAAAGAGGCGGAATACTGAGAATTTTCAAGAGATTTTATTGATTTTGTGCTCATAGGTACTTATGCTGTGTTTGTGATATTAATTTCAAATCTATATTCAGCGCCCCTATATTGTGCAGAATACACCCTTTCAATCTGTTCGAATTGTAAGTGCGACAAATATTATATAATGTAATAGTTCAAAAATTTACAAAATATTTTTGTTATTTATTGTGAAATTTTGCCGTCCCCTAACAGTGCCGCCCGGCGGACCGCAACCACTACGGTACGCCACTGCGTAGTAGCGCCCCTGGTGGGGTTCACTTAGGGTCGGGCCACACTACGCGGACTAAGATGGGGTAAGACCAACTCGTGGTGTGAGACTGACTCGTGGTGTAAGTCTGAGGACCGACTTGTGGTGAAAGGACCGACCTGTGGGGTAAGACCGACATGTAAAACGTTGGATAAAAACGCCGTATGGAACCCTCAAAACGTCAGGATCGCTCTCTTTTGAAAGAAAATTTTTCATGTGTTTTGCCTACCATCAATTTTTTTTTTGTAAAAGAGGAGAATGATGTAGCGGCGCTTGGGAAGCGTGTCGCAGACACAACCCGGCAAGGACAAGTAGTTCCTATGCCGCGGATCTTGTAAGACGTGTACGTTTAATAAATACCTAATTCAGTTTCATTGCTGCGTTTCATTGAGTGCAGGGAGTACTCCGCAGTGATACTTACATCTCTCACGGGTTCATTTTCCGAAAGGTGCCAAAGGGAGCATGCTTACAAGATCTGCCTGTCTCACCTATCAAGTTACTTATAGTCTAGTTATAAAAATACGATTCCCTAATCCACAGATGCAGAATAAATAGTCTGTGGTAAGGGGTTTTTTTTTAATCGGTTTAACGGCTCTGGATACTAGTCCTTTTGAGCCTTGGTAAGGGGAAAAAGGTAACCACAGATTATATTAAGTGCAATTGAGGAACTGAGTTTTTTTTTACTATTTAAGAGTTTTTTTTTATAAATAAGACTGTCTGTTAAAATGTTTACAGTTTATAGAGTACTTTATGTATCATATCATAATATAGTTCGGCATAAACAAAAATCCCCATTATCCCATTATCGCTTTGACTACTTTGACCTTTAAGAGTTCTCTAAATAAACTTTACATTAATTATAGTCCACGAATTTCTCTTATCTGTCTGGAAAGAAGATATTATTAAAGAAGAAGAAGAAAAAAGACATTTATTATACCAACAAGATACATCACAGAAACAAAATAAGCACATAATTTAAGTAACATAATATGCACAACACAGAAGGAAAATTAAATACACAACAGACAAAACGAATAAATAAAACAGGACTATAGATACGATTCTTTCATTCTGTTGATGGAGTGAAATGGAGTGGATTGGGGCGGAGTGGAATGGAGTTCAGTTGACCGGAGCAATGCGAAGTGGAGCGAAGCTAAGTGGTGTGGACCGGAGCAGAGCGATGTGTAGCAAAGTGGTGTGGTGTGGAGTTGAGCTGAGCGGAGCGAAGTGGATCGGAGTAAAGTGGAACGGAGCGGTGTGGATTTGGTGAGGGAACGGTGTGGAGCGAAGTGGAGTGAAGTTGAACGGAGCGAAGTGGAGCGGAGTGGAATAGAGTTGAGTTGAGCGTAGTTGAGTGGAGGTCTGTGGAGTGTGGAGTTGAGTTGAGTGGAGAGAAGCGGAGTGGAGAGGAGGGGATAATAGGGAGAAAGTGGATAAACACATAAGTATTTTGCAAAAAATGCACTGAAGTGGATAAATTTCAAAATTCATCACCCATTAACAAAATATAATAATAATATAACGTAACCTAACTAATATAACAACATCCATAAAAAAAAAAAACACTTGGCCTGACAACAAACTAGCATACCCTTCGGTATGGTGACCAATTGATAAGCCGACATCTGCATTTTCTTTGAAACACACTTGGCTTCATTATCACATTAATACTTTGGTGGGATTATAATAAGCAGCCTAGATACGTTCCACTGTAGGGCACAGGCCTTCTCTCAGAGAGAGAGAGAGAGAGAGAGAGAGAGAGAGTATGGGCTTAACCACCATGTGTGCCCACCGCGGATTGGCGATTTCAAGCGCTGAGGTATGCGTATAGCTCAGACACTCAGGTTTCCTCACGATGTTTTCCTTCACAGTTAGCGAACGGTATTGCTACCATAACTTCAGAAATGTACATATTGTACATAGAAAACGAAGTCATAGGTAGGTACCTGCCCGCACTGGGTATCGAACCTGGGTCTCTCGCTTCCGAGCCCAATGTTCTACCCAGTAGGTTACCACCGCCCACGTTGGTTTCATGCCACCGTTAATTACGTAGTGTTTATTAATGTATCATGTATTTGTGTTGGGTACCTCCCATAAATGAAATAGAACCCTTTCATTATATAGAATGTAAATAATTCCCCAACTACATCAAAAAATTATGCGAGTGGATGGCAAGGGACCGTGAGAGGTGGAATGTGGAGCTTCTTTGTTAGCTTCTTTTCCACATATCCATTAATTGTGAAACTAACAACTTTGACGTTCATTAAGTAAACATTCTGTTTTTATAATGAATAAAAATATTTGAATTGAATTGAATTGGAATTTGGGGGCACAGGCTCAGAAATTATGATGATCAGAAAATGCAATACAAACAACGTTTAGCTTCTTTTTAAGGTTCCGTAGTCAACAAGGAAGCTTTATAATTTCGCCATGTCCGTCCGTCGGTCTGTCTGTTAGTACTTATTAAAAAGCTGAAATTCACGATGAAATTTGGCATCCACATATAACGCCGGCAAAACAATAGATAAAAATCTATAAAAAAAAAAATTTACAGCGCAAACGACCTTTTGTTTAATCAGAAAACTTCTAGACTTTGATGATCCATCAGTGAGTGAGTGAGTCAGTACCATTTTGTCTCCACGGCCTGCCTCCGCAACTTGCCTTGCCCGTCTCCACGGCCTGACTCCACGACTTGCCTGCCCGTCTCCACGGCCTGCCTTTGGATGCATGAACATTGGAGCAATATTTCTTTTTGGTAACCTTCTAAACCCTCTGCAACTTTTCTGTCCTGTGACGTAACAGGCTTCGAAGATAGAGGGGATTCGAAAAGGGCTCGAATGGGTTCGTGTAAATATATACTTACACAGTGTGGGCCGGCCATGAACTTGAACTGGTGCACTCTATGCTCCTTGCACAGTGTGAGCCGGCCGAGAACTTTGTTTTTTCGGAGCAACACTTTTAAACTGTCAGAATTCTACATTATGGCAATATACAAGATCATCCTTTTAAGCTGTCATCAAATGTTTGGTAGAAACACATTTTATATATAATAACATGTCATTTTATACATACCTAATATTCTTTATATAACACCTGCTCGTCAATGGCATATTATGTGTCATGCAAACTCAACTTAAAGCAAGTCATTTGTGTCCAATGGTCTAGCCGGGTCATTATAAATGTACTGAATTTCATAAGCCCCTAGGGAATTATGACATTTGAATTTGGAATGCAATCAACATTGAATATACGAGCTCCTGCAATACATGACCAAACGTCAAAATTAGAATATAAACTTTTCATAGAGCCCTACACCAAGAAGAATTTATTCAAAATTAGAATGAAAACTTTTCATAGAGCCCTAAATCAAGGAGAATTCTTTTTAATTGTATTATGTTTTATTGCCTCGCAGTGTTTATATAAAGTAGAGTATGCATTTTGGGGATAAAGCAGTGTATTTGTCTCGGGCGTTTTTGAACCCCTCGGCCTCGGGATTCTAGCTTTAACTCCCTCGTTTCGAGTTAACCCTAGGATCCCTCGTCCTTGGGTTCAAAATATCGCCCGAGACATAATACACTGCTTTATCCCCTTAATGCATAATCTACTATTATTGCCAAACATAAATTCGAAAAATGATTTCATAAAGTTTGTTCCAAAGGCGAACTTATCTCGAAGAGAAATCTCATCCAGCCAACCTTAGCACAGGGTGATTAAACGTAGATAACGGGAAGAATGGAGAGATATTTATGACAACGTAATTGAGTACCTAATAATTAAGATAATGTAATTAAATACCTACACACATACACGCTCAAACCGGGGTGGTTTTAAGCCGCGGCAATTCAATTAGTAGTTAATGTGAAATGCAATCTGTTTCATGTATTAAGTTAGACGTAAAATAAACATAAACTTCCGTGTGGCGCCGGATTTAGAATAACGTCACTCCCTTTCCTTCCCTGAATGTCGTAGAAGGCGACTAAGGAAATAAATTACCAGGAGACGGGCAGCAGCGTCTTCCTGAGGTTCCAACCGCATACTGCGATCGCCAACCCGCCTGCCAAGCGTGGCGATTATGGCAAAACCCCTCATCGTTATGAAAACCATGAGGGAGGCCTATGTCCTGCAGTGGGCGTCAAATGGCTGACGAAACATAAACATTAGTTGACAAATCCGGTCTTGAGCTCAGAAATCCCGTTTCGATATGACCCACGCACGCACCGCTCTAGCTGGCTGGTAATGGCAGTAATGGTTATCACCACAGAATATAGGTATATCTGTGGTTCTCACAGATTGGAGTTTGGATGTTGGTCGTCTGCTGGATTTCACTACCTACGCTCGCTCGGGTGCGTAGAATCTGATCATGCCCCCGTTTTCTCGTGGTCCACTAAACTAGACCTATTTCTGTTTGTCCTACTACGATCCGTTGTGGGTGGAAACTGATATGGCACTCTGGGTGTGTTCTAATCTCGATATCAGTTTCACCAACAAAAAAAAAGAATAAAAAGTAGAATATGATCTCTGGCACTTAAATATTGATAAAGCAGCAAAGAGGTTTTTTTTAAAAAGAATATTGGATGAAAACGGGACTTACGTGAAATAATTTTTTTATAAAAAAGTATTTTTGTGAAATGGGAATTGGTTGCAACGCATATTGAGTGAAATGGGAATTGGATTAATAATGAACTTGGATCTATAAAATACTTGTATCTAATGGTCCGGAGCGATCCTGAAGAAGGCTCAAGGTCGCCCATCGAGCAATGGAGGGAGCTATGTTAGGAGATATAGCTCAAAGAGTTGCTTAGTTGAGGTGGCAGTGGCCGGGGCACATAGCACGCGGAACTGATGGCCTATGGGGCCGAAAAGTTCTCGAATGGAGACCACATATCGCTAAATGCTATCTAGTCCCAGGTTCTTTTCTTTGTCGTGTGTCCTAAAAATCACTGGTTAACATGATTGAGAGATTGTACTGACACTTTTAGCAAAGGAAAAAGATCAAGTGATTAAGACACTTAGAATCGCTAGCAACAAAGTTATGCCACAATGAAATAATACCTTAATTTGTAGTACTGGCTTAAAATTTTAAAATACTATTGTTAGGATTAAAGTAATTCTCCGGACGAGGATGTAATAGTATTGCATGGAGACTTACCAAAACACAAGAAGTCTCTAGCTTAACTCATTTACAGGCATTTATTTTACTGAGACTCTGTCTCACAGAATTCATGCGAAATAGTTAATAAAGAAATAGGTATACATTCTGACTTCATGCGAAATAGTTAATAAAGAAATATACATTCTGATCATGAAGAAAACCATCGCAAAACCGTTGAAAACGTGGTGATTATATCACAGAACACATATGATTATATTCTCTGTGGTTATAATTATAGGTGACATGACGTAGCACAGATTAGGAACGATGACATTCAGTGCTGCAAAATGTAATTTATATCGATCATCAATTCGATTCTATCAGTCACCATTTCATAAAATATAACTGAAATGTATCTAATATAATTGATTTACGTGATGCGAGTAGAAAGCCCGGTGATTATGCCTCATATCACCTTTACATAATAATATATAATATGCAGTCTATGTAGATAAACCATAACATTTTAGTTGCAAAGTCATCCATAACATAATCAGTCAGGCATTTAAATCTTTACATGCGTAGGTACTGATTACGTTATGTTCCCACTTTAGGGCACGAATCGTCTCGCACGCAAGCTCGATGACGTTCAGCCCCCCGAACAAGCCGGTTTCCGATAAGGCTTTACATACGTTGGACCACACACATACGCTGCGGCAGAATGTACAAAAGACTGAGGAGTGTAATCTGCCACTATGCTTAGCTTTTTTGGAGTGAGGTGAGGTATGGGGGCATGGGGTGTACCTCATACACATGTTTCCTCTCGATGTTTTCCGTAAACGTTAGACAGTCGTACTGCTATAAAAAAATCACATACAATGTCCGATTTGCACCCAACACCTTGGAATGTGATGCAAGCGTTCTGTTAATACATAACCACCGCTTTCCTAGTTAATTTAAAGGTTTATTTAAAGATCAGCATCCGAGCGATTCGGTCAAATTAAGGTCCACAAGATCCACAGATCCGTGTGGCACTGGATTAAGAATAGCGTCACTCCATTTCCTTCCGTAGATGTCGTAGAAGGCGACTAAGGAAATAAATTACCAGGAGATGGGCAGCAGCGTTTTCTTGAGATTTCAACCGCATACTGCGATCGCCAACCCGCCTGCCAAGCGTGGCGATTATGGCAAAACCCCTCATGGTTATGAAAACCAAGAAGGAGGCCTATGTCCTGCAGTGGGCGTTAAATGGCTGATGATGATGATGATGAAGGTCCACACTGTTGAATCTGTTATCTAGTGTTAGTACCTAATATATAAAGTAAACCGCAAATAATCTAAATGAACAGGTGGATAAAGAAATATGCAAATGAAGGAGGTATTATCAAACGAAATAACAAAAGTTATGTTATGCTATTTTTTTTTCAGCTAAATATACCTATTTTTTCTCTGTATCGATTCATTCGATTTGAAAAGTAGCGGTCGGTCTGATGTTAACACTACATTATTGAATGCACAGATTGAGATTTAAACAGGTCTGTGAATGGATCAATAGATTTGTATCAAGATGACAGCGGTTGTTAAACAGGAAGCATTAATTATTGTATAACTTTATTAATTTAGAATTACGGAGAAGTCATGGTTTTATAAGAAAACCCCAATTTTTTATAATTGAAAACATGAATTATGGACACTGAAAACTGGTGACACTATTTAGATTTTAGCGATACTGCTAATGGTCAAGATCCTTTGATCTTTAAAAAAAGAGATTTGTTTTTTCCTCTGTGTCGCTAGTGTAACACCCTGGACCGCCTTGACCTGTAGAATTCTAAATGACCCGCTCGGACTACCATAACAATGGTTTTTAATTGTTCTTTTCAAGGTCAAGGACCTAACGGATCTAACAGGTCAAGATAAAGATTATCGTATCTTCGTCGTTTGTGACGCCCTTTATTGCGAACCGGCGTTTCTAAATTAAAACCAAACTGCTACGTTTGTACGGCATGGACACTGTTCTAAATAAAGTTCCGTTTTTTTTCGATAAAATGTTTTTTTTTTAAATAAAAAACCTTAGTGTAGTACACAATTTCGCCAAACTGCGTAGCAGTTTGTTGGCGGAGCGCAAACTCATTCGGCAGTAAATTAGGCACGGAAGTATGTCATCAAAACAAACAAAACTAAAACGAATCCTAGTCTGTGCAAATGTTGAAGAAGTTATAGTCCGCACAGATCTTTTCGGCGGTAACGTGAACATAGTCACAGATCGTCTGCACTTCCTTTACTGTCTTAACAGTGTATGTGTGAGTAATTGACGTAGTGTGATGCGTAGTAAATTAATATTAGTCAATTACTAAAGTAGTCAATTACTCTCACATATCTACACTGTAAAGAGAGTAAGCGATGTGCAAACGATCTGTGACTATGTTCACGTTACCACCAAAAAGATTTGTGTGGACTACCTATACTTATGTTTTCTTTACAGAATACCGAGATATTATTATTGTCAACGTATTATGCGTGTTTTTATACATGTGAAGTGAACGTTCGAAGGTCGAATGAAAGTCATACATTCACAAAAATACAAGGAATCAGTGAATATTATTTATTTATGATTGAGCACTATAATTAAACAACACGTTAAAACCTTTTCTCATTCACCTGTGAAGCGAACCTTAGAAGGTCGAATAAAAGTATGCAGTTATTCACAAAAATACAAGAAATCAGTGATAATAATATTATTAATTTACCATTATTTACTGAGCTTACACCTTTAGAACGCCGTATCATTTGTAGGTAACTATTGTCAATATTCAAGACAACGGCCAGTGGCGCCCGCTTCGCAGGTGTGAACAAGCCATTAGTCGAGTTTAAAATTATATTTATTTAGGGGTAATTTTAGTCGGAGTTAATTTTAATCATTCAGCCCCAGACCACGCTCTCGATCCATGGCACGTAGTAGGAGACGCGCGTGTACACGCCCGGACCGTTTCCGCATCCTCTCCCGAAGGAGTTTACCCCAACCACAGTGTACATGCACTTCAGCACCGAGTTCTTCACCTGCGCCGGCCCACCGCTATCACCCTGCGGGAAGATTTTTTTTTAATTTGTTCATTGAACATTTTCAGAAACAAAAAGATTAACTCAAAGATTGTTCAACGTTTGCCAGGCCCGCTAGTCACATACATTTACTGCGACTTTCAGACGTTGTATGAAAAAAAAAAACCGGTCAATTGCGAGTCGGACTCGCGCACGAAGTGTTCCGTACCATTAGACACAAAGATCGAGAAAAAACGGCAAAAAATCACGTTTGTTGTATGGGAGCCCCCTTAAATATTTATTTTATTTTATGTTAATTATTTATTTTCGAAGCGAATATGGAACTAAATATTTTGTGATTATTTCAAGCGTCTACCTGTTGCCATTATTAATATCGAGCAAAAAACTTTGTTGTATGGGAGCCCCACTTAAATATTTATTATATTCTGTTTTTAGTATTTGTCGTTATGACGGTAAAAACTATACATCATCTGTGAAAATTTCAACTGCCTAGCTATGACGGTTCATGAGATACAGCCTGGTGACAGACAGAGAGACAGGCAGACAGAAAGACAGACAGACGGACAGTGAAGTCTTAGTGATAGGGTCCCGTTTGGCACCCTTCGGGTACTGAACCGTAAACAACATATGTGTCGGGTTACAAAGCTGTTGGTTTAACGTTAAACGTCTATAAGTAAGCGTTAAATTTTTGCTCAAACTGCTTAATGTGTTACGCAGCACTGACGCTAGCTAGCGGCTCGAATCAAGGGGATCTGAGTAATGGCTCCTTTAATCATATTAATTCCTAAGAAAACATGAAAAACAACAATTACTTACAAAGATACCGATAAACTGCATGAGCCGTTTGGTAAAATAGTATATTATGCTATATTATACTATAGTATATTATACTATAGTATATTATACTATAGTATAGTATATTATAGTATACTACAGTATATTATACTATATTATACTATAGTATAATATACTATTTTACCAAACTGCTCATGCAGTTTATCGGTAACTTGGTGGCGATACCTTATACATGCTTAATTCTGGGTAGATTGAAAGCAGCGGCTATGTAATTACTAATTACAAATGCCATCTAATTAGACTATTACCTACCTTTAAAAAACCTAAAAGAAAAAAAAAAAACGGAAAAGTGCGAGTCAGACTCGCCCATTGAGGGTGCCGTACAAATTCGTAGGTACTTACATGTTAGAAAATTAAATAGTTCAGGAATCGAGTCTCGCAGTTTTTTCCGAGCTTTTCCCGAATTTCAAAGAATTCTTTTTTTCTGATTTAATTACAAATGTGTAGTTTAAAGATGTTTTCCTGTACTTGTAGTATAAGACGATATTACTTGCCAAATCTCATAGTTCTAGGTCACCGGAGAGTACCTTATAAGTTTTGATTAACTTGAGTGTCGAAATATACATTTTTCTGCGGCATAAACCGCCGTATCTTTTTTTTTAATTTAACTTAGAAGTTTGATTTTTTTTTGGTTCAAGGGATTTTCAGACTTGTGTAATTTCATCTCGATACCTCTTCGCGATCGTGGCAAGTGGCAGTCCCTGGCATCTGCCTACCCCTCTGGGATACAGGCGTCAGTTTATGTACGTGTGTACCTCCTCGCGTTCCCGAGATAAAGGGTCTTGACAGACAGACGCACGAACGGACGGACAACAAAGTGATCCTATAAGGGTTCCGTTTATTCCGTTTGAGGGACGGAACCCTCAAAATAGTTGAGAAAGCTTGTTTTAAGTTGATAAATATTGGTTCCAAAAATACCGCCCCCTCCGGCTAACCCGCGGACTCGCGGCATGCACGCACCCCTCTGGCTGGCTACTAATGGTTCTCATAGATACGAGTTTGTGTGGATATTTTTCTGCGATAGTGCCTATTAAAAAACAAAAACATGGCGTATTCGATAGTTAAGGCACATCCATTCTGCTATGGCTTTCACACCACCCAAAATTCACGGTGTATAACTTAACAAGTGCCAAAAGAAACTGTTCTGTAACACGGCAGAACGCGACACTCCTCGAGTGTCTTAGTACCGGGGTGCGGGGGTGGCGGAAACGCTCTATTTCTGATTTATTGTTTAACGCTGCCGAACCTTAAGGCGCGGGACACACAGATGGGACGTGGGGCGAGGGCGCGGTAAGATGTATACAGTCACAGACCAAGAGCGACCGCAGAGCAACGACTGTGGCCGTGACTCTATACATCTTACCGCGCCCTCATCATCAGCCCTTTGACGCCCACTGCAGGACATAGGCCTCCATCATGGTTTTCATAACCATGAGGGGATTTGCCATAATCGCCACGCTTGGCAGGCGGGTTGGTGATCGCAGTATGCGGTTGGAATCTCAGGAAGACGCTGCTGCCCGTCTCCTGGTAATTGATTGCCTTAGTCGCCTTCTACGACATCCACGGGAGGAAATGGAGTGACGCTATTCTTAATCCGGTGCCACACCGCGCCCTCACTCTCATATGTAACCGTCTCATACCGCAATGCGGACAAAAAATTTATATGAAATGATAAAAAATAAATATTTTTCTATTCTATTCCTCGCTCCACGTCCCATCTGTGTGTCTCGCGCCAAAGCACTCGCCCTCCGTATCGTGATTTGCATTCCCGATGATGCGCGACAGACAAGCCCTTTGGAATGCTGGCCGTCTAACCTGACAGGAATCATCGTACACGCGGGCGATCCTGTCGGCAGGCGGGATAGACGTATTCCTCAAATCGTCCAGCTGCTGCTGGTCACCGTAGCAGATCTGACGGTCGTCCAAATAGCCTTGAGCCATTTTGTGCTCTCTGCCGAACCAATTTTGGCACTCGTCAGGCGGGAACTTGGCCAGTATCACCTGCGGAAAACAGACGTGACATTTAGGTATTGGGGGATGAAGCTGTTTGTCAGTATATTTGGCGGGAAGTCATAACCACTCACTGTTTAGTACAAATTCAATAGTCTTAGATAATTTTGTTTACTTTTAATTTCTCTTTCCTGTTAGAGGCTGTCATTGGCTTGCAAACAAGATTATATTCTTTTTGTTGCACTAACCCATGCTGAGGACATTTAATTTTTTTTTAAATTTTAAAAACTTATTTCGAGGCTAAAAACTCCACCCATGCCGGGACTTGAACCCGCGGCCAGATGTCGCTGCCTGTAGGTGCGTAATACAGAGACGTTTGTAAAGAGGCTCTAAATTTCGCCTACGCCTGCACTTGCCCATTAGATCATTTGGGAGAGCACTGGCACGGGTGGAACTTTTAGCCTTTTTTTGCACTAGGAGGCCTGGTAACCTGAAATACAGATCACTGATCTAGTTTAGGCTCCAGTCTTTCCACAAATTAGAAAAGAAAGAAAGAAAGACATTTATTATACCAACAAGATACATCACAGAAACAAAATAAGTAACATAATATGCACAACAACAGAAAGAAAACTAAATACACAACAGACAAAACGAATAAATAAAACAGGACCACAGATGTAGCCTGTGATGTATCTACATTGCCACAAAAGGCAGCTGACTCAGCGTTCTATTATCGGATCTCCCGTTTTGTATCTATATAGGGCATCTCACGGCTATGCCACATGGAGGGAAAGTACCTTGAATATTGTAGATGGAACATCATCGTTGAACCAGAAATCGAACCCGCTACACGAGAAAAAAAATACTCTGTAGCTTTATTATACCGATCGAAGGACTTCATCACATGGATTATTTTTTACTAAATAACATAGTGTGAGAAATAAAAGGAAGACCATTAATTTTAACATTTTTCATTCGAAATTAATCAATTTAATTTATCAAATATGTACTCAAAATGAGTCCCATTCTGTTGAATACAAAGTCACACTCTTTTGATTATTTCGCTCCCTGATGATTATTTCTGACACTATGTTATTTAGCAAAAAATAATCCTTATGACGGAGCATTTCGATCGTTATGATAAAGCGACAGGCTAATTTTTTTAGCTGTTAAAATGTATATAAGTACGTCACTGTAAGAAAACGAATATTAGATGACCTCTGCGCTCTCAGTAGTAAGAGAGTCAATTGGTTGCTATGGAAACCAGTCAACTTACTACTGATTTTAATTTTATTATTATTATTATCTACTATTCAGCGGTGGTAGCATAGTTAGTAGAAAATTGGACTCGGAAGCGAGAAACCCAGGTTCGATTCCTAGTGCGGGCATGTAAGTACCTATGACTTTATTTTCTAAGTTATGCACATTTATGTAATTATAGTAGCAATACCACTCGCTAACGGCGAAGGAAAACATCGTGAGGAAACCTTAGTGTGTGAGCTATTCACATACCTCAGCGCTTGAAATCGCCAATCAACGGTGGGCATGCTTGGTGATTAAGCCCACATTCTCTCCCTGATAGAAGGCCTCTGCCCTACAGTGGGATGTACCTGTATAGGCTACTTAATATTATGTTTATTATTATTATTAACTTGTATTGGACTTGTTCTGAAAATAAATAATTTATTATATTATTATTATTATTACGGGCACAAAATAGCATACTTTAACTCAATAAAAAATCCTTTTTCTTAATGTGGCTCTGTACGGTTTGTAGGTACCTATGCCAGCGTAAAAGTAGGGAAACGGAACTTGGAAAAAGGTTTAAGAACCAGATTAATATATGTCTTGATGTCTATTAATAATTGAACTAAATGCATCATAAAATTAAAAATTAATAGCAATCATATAACATTTAAAAAATATGACTTATTTAATGGTAATAAAAGAAACAAATGAAATTAAACTGCTATTGCAATGAGAACAGAATTCGTTCACAGATTAATGTATAGATACAATCTATCCGACCATAGACTTATCATATTTTTGTCTCTTTTTTAATAGGTATTTAAAACAATGACCCTTTTTAAAATAACTTAATTTTATTTTTTTTTCCGCAGTTTCACTGACCGTTAGAGAATGACGATATTACGGCGATGAATGAATAATGTTATACTCTGATCTCTAATCGTTAAGTGTAACCGTGGTAAAAAATCATGTTAAATCAACCCCAAGAAGTATAGAGATTTCGCCTCAGTACCTTATTCTAATCTATTAATAGAGCCTACTACTAAAGAGAAGGGCTCTTTCACGCCAACCCATCCGCCCCCTTCCTTGCCAGTCTTGTCCAATGTTTTCTAGCCGCTTTGACAATGTGAAACTAACAGCTTTGACGTTCATTAAGTACCTGAACATTTTGTTTTTATAGGGAATAAAATTTTTGAGTTTGATTTTGAGTCGTCGGGCCACCGGGTTGGTGGTCTGCCCACCGACCGTCGATCCGATCTGGGCCACCACTCTTAGTCCGACTCAGTACCTATATTTATCAAATCCATAAGCCATTCATAACATCTACCTATCTATCAAAATCAATAGGTACCAATTTTAACTCAAGAAATTCAGCCTCCACACTTCAAGTCTTCGGCACCGCACAGGAAGTGTCTCTTCATGGAACAACATACCTTCTGCAGCCTGTCAGCGTCCTTGCCACCATCTGAGGTGTGGCCCCAGCCGGTGACGAGGGCCATATTGTTATCTACGCCTCTCCCCAGGTCCAGACAAGCCGGCGTGACGTAGGAATCCAGCTTCATACTGTGGAGGCAAAGGTGATGTGATAAAGTAGAACTGTAACGACGCTCACACTACAAACTAGACATGGGCCTGGAGACTGCTCGCGGAACCATGGAAACCGAATCGGTTATCCAAATAATAAATTGCCAACGAAACTATAAGGCGCGGAGCCCATGGATCTGGACATGGCGCGGATATCGTTCTGTTTTATTCAAATACGGTGCGAAACACACGGTAATAAGGTCATTATTTGAACACACTCAAGGGCCTTTCGTCGGACGTGCTAAGTATGTGATTTCGGTGCCCGCGCCCGATTGCAGTTTCGCAGTCAGCGCTCACGTATGGCGCATGTCTTCTGGGGAAGGAATTGAGAAAATTAAATAGGCGTGACAACATCGACTTTAACCTCCTCATTCCTCACCTTGAAAATAACAATGGTTTTCAATTGTTATTTTCAAGGTCAGGACTGAAGACGTTAATATAACATTCGGTGTTCTTTGCAGTAGAAAATTAAACATTGTGGAGATATGACCTTATTACCGAGTGTTTAGTACGGTATTTGAATGAAACATAATGATGTCAGCGCTATGTCCTTGCCAGGCGCCAGATCCGTGGGGTCCGTGCCTTAATCTGCTCCAAAATCTTCCCCATCACCCCTGCATCCAGGGTTAGGGTCTATTCTATTCTATTTCTGTTGCCGCTATAACAACAAATACTAAAAACAGAATAAAATAAATATGTAAAGGGGGCTCCCATACAACAAACGTGATTTTTTTGCCGATTTTTGCTCGATAACCGATTAACAGCGGCAACAGGTAGCCGCTTGAAATATTCAATTGTTTAGACAATGGTACGGAACCCTTCGTGCGCGAGTCCGACTCGCACTTGGCCGGTTTTTTCTGTTTTAGAACGAACACAAATAACTTATTCGGGGTTTGTATTGATGGGTTCCCACACCGCGGGACCCCACACCACCTGTCCACTTTCGAATTCATATTCATAAAGTGTTCTTTACCTATCTATCTTTTTTTTTTGTATCCTTAGTAATATTATGAACGCGAAAGTTTGTATTTATGGATGGATGTTTGTTACTCTTTCACGCAAAAACGGCTGAACGGATCCGAATGAAATTTTGCACTGAGGTAGATAGTCTGGATTAGCACCTAAGCTATTGTTTATCCCGGAAAAATACACATCAAAATTACCACGCGAACGAAGTCGCGGGCAAAAATAAATTACTGTTTGTTAGTCTCGCTAAGACTCGAGAACGGCTGGACCGTTTTTTTGTGGAAGTCCAGGGAAAGTTTAAATGGTTAGAACAAAAACAAAAATAGATAGATGTCAGTGATACTAAGTTCACCGAGTCAACTAGTCTCGTATCTCTCATCTTACGTACCCACAGGAGCGGTGGCAACCCAGTGGGTAGACAATGGACTAGGAAGCGAGAGACTCAGGTTCGATTCTCAGTGCAGGCACCTATGACTTTATATTTTTTTTGTTGCACTAACCCGTGCTGAGGACAATTGTAAAAACCTATTTAGAGGCTTAAAATTCCACCCATGCCGGGACTTGAACCCGCGACCTCTGGCTAACCGTGCCACAGGTCGCGGGTTCAAGTCCCGGCATGGGTGGAATTTTTAGCCTCTAAATAGGTTTCTAAAATCTATGACTTTGTTTATTTTCAAAGTTACGTACATCTGCGAATTTGTAGTAGCAATACTACACGCTAACCGTGATGGAAAACATCGTCGGGTAACCCGCGGTTTGGTTGGCTCCGCACGTATTGACTTGTCTTTCCTGTGGGTTAGGCCGACTAGCCTGTCAGGATGGTATAGGTTCTGGGCAAGCCTAATCCACCTAAAAAACAATGTCCCAGGCACGGCGGCGGCGTCCGAGTAGTCGCTTCACCCACCTAGTGTGAGTGA
Source organism: Yponomeuta malinellus (assembly GCA_947308005.1). NCBI lineage: Eukaryota > Metazoa > Arthropoda > Insecta > Lepidoptera > Yponomeutidae > Yponomeuta > Yponomeuta malinellus. The sequence continues at coordinate 4,547,912 of OX371022.1, forward strand.
AGGCGCCACTGGACGCTATATAAATTATCGTATTACGTATAAATCATCTCATTACGTACGGGTTACGTGTCTTCAGCAATGCGATGTCGTGGTACCTGCTTGGAGGCTTGAAGTCTGGATGCTTAATAATCTTGTGCACCCAATAAACCTGATGATCCTTGTAGGGACTGGACCTGTCAAGGACCCCGGTTCGGACTAGCCTCACTTTTTTACTGAAAAAAAAAAGCACTCAACACTGGAAGGCCGATCCAAAAGTGTGATGATAATACACATACAAACAAAGCAAGACATACTTAACCTCCTCAGTCCTGAAAATAACATCATCATCATCATCATTCAGCCACAAGAAGTCCACTGCTGGACATAGGCCTCCTCCATGGATTTCCAAAAAGACCGGTTGGAAGCGGCCTGCATCCAGCGTCTTCCTGCCACTTGAATGACGTCATCTGTCCATCTTGTGGCTGGTCGTCCCACGCTGCGCTTGCCGATATGTGGTCTCCATTCGAGAACTTTTCGGCCCCATCGGCCATCAGTTCTGCGGTCAGGACCTAAGAGGTTGAGGACACTGGCGCTCACTGGGGAATGCAATCCCGGGATACCGGGATCCCGCTTACATCTTGCGGGACTAGTCTCGGTCGAAAATTGTGCGGGATCCCGTCGGGATTACAAAGAAGATTACTGGTACTGGTGCCCTTTTCTGTTTTCACGGAAGCACCTGAGGCGTTTGGAGTCCGAGGTGGCTGGGTGCTATACATTACTGTACGGTAGCCGGCTGCCTTCGACTTTAGTGTATAACTGTATATGCCTCACATGTTCTCGTCACGATTGTTTTGTTTTTATTTTTGTTTTGTTGACGTTCGTGTATTTTGTTTGTGTACCTTCGTGTCTACTTTGTGTTTCTGTGACAATTTAAATAAATGTGTACCGGGCAGAACACATAGGTATTATTACTGTTTATTATTATTTACAGAACTGTTAGAATAAGTTAATACTTATAAGTTAATCTTGTACCGGGTAGTACATATAATTGTTAGAATAAGTTTAATATAAGTTAATATTGTAATAGAAAAACTTTAACATGTACCCATTTAAAATTATAAGTTGATTTGTTAGTGTTAAGATCACTTTGTACAATGTTAGTACTTAAGGTGCCTAGTGTAAGTCTTTGCTTTGTATTCATTGGTCCATTTTTGCGGGCACGCCCCCAAACTAATCGCGTGCTTCACACGCAACTAAGTGCGAACCTAATTTGACGATATATTTCGTGCACTTTTCCGAAATAAACTACTACTCGTATCTTCTCTACGATCAAGAACCAGCCTTTTAATTACCTCCCTACCTCAAGAGATAACATATGTACTTAGGTAGACTCAAATATAGTACATATTTCTGGTCCGATCGAGCCAAATAAAGACTGGTTCATCATCTACGATGGTTGGAACGCGCAGTACAGCGGGTATCAAGCACCAAGACAGCCCAGCGAGTCCCTCGGACGCTGTGGCAGCAAGTGCGTCAGGAATCGAGACTACAGTCTCAACCAGCATCGTGGCACCGACGCTCACATCGCAAACCGCCGCCACGCTGACTACAGACCTCGACGCCACTCTGCGACCGCAAGTTGGAGCTACGCCACTACACGGTACTACATCAAGCAAAGCGCCCTCAACCAAGGCGTCCTCTACTAAAAGCCGACGACGCGAGCTACTCCGAGTTAAAGAAGAGCTCCTTAAAAAGGAAGCAGATCTCCTTAGAAAGGAAGCGGAAATCCTCAGAAAGGATAAAGAACTCGCAGCATTACGTGTCGCCTTGAACGAAGACAGCGAAGAAGAAGAAGAAGAAGAGCGGAACACCGTCCGCAACCACGAGCGCACAGAATCCTGGGTCAACGGTCAGCGTGCCATGCCAGCCGTCATGCCAGAACTTCACAACTCTACGCCAACGGAGCCCGTCCCCAACCAGCAACGCGGTCAAGTACGACACTTAGCACGGGCTAACTTCGCGGTTCCTAACGCCTCACGATACCAACAGACGCGGCGGGCACCCAAGCCGCACGTGATTAATCAAGAGCCCGGGACCAACACGCATCAAGAAGCCGCATACAATCCTGAGGGAGGCGAACCCCGATGCCCCGCCGCTGCACCATCGGTCTTCGACTACCGCGAGCTGGCAAACGCCATGGCCTTGGCCGCGCGTTCGATGCAACCTGTCAACGCTCCGCGCCTTGGTCCAGAGCTGCCAATCTTCAACGGAGCATCGAGCGAGTGGCTCCCCTTCAAGGTGGCGTACTTCGAGTCCGCCCACTACCTCAGCGAGCAAGAAAATCTGGCGCGACTCCGGCGCTGCCTGAAGGGTCCTGCCAGGGAAGCGGTCCAGTGTCTCTTCGTGGGAGCGACGACGTCAGCCGAAGTTCTTCGCCTACTCGCAGCGAGGTTCGGGCGCCCCGATGCCATATGCAGAGCAGAGCTTGAGAAACTCCGGCACCTGCCTCGCCTCAGCGAGAATCCGCGGGACGTCTGCACGTTCGCCTCCAAGGTCACAAACATCGTGGCAACTGTCAAGGCTCTGGGTAAGTTCTTTTATTTACATAATGCTGACCATGTGGACCATGTGCTGGAGAAGCTACCGCCAGCCATGCATAGCGAGTTTTATAATTACGTAGCTGAGCAGCCCGACGATATGCCGGACCTGCTGCTACTCACGGCCTTCTTAGAGCGCAAGGCTGATCGATGCAGCCGCTTTGCCACCGCTGAGGTCATCGCCCCGAGCGACCGGCGGGAGCCAGCCAACACACAGCTCACTAAGAAGGCCGCGCGCACTTATCATGTTGAAGCGCCCGCCACGGCGCAACCACCCTCGTCGGGTAAGTGTCCTATTTGCAACAGGGAAGATCATCGCGCGAAAGATTGCGCTACGATGAAAAAGGTGGAGCCACCGGCGCGCTGGGAACTTACGAAGAAGCATAAACTCTGCTTCCGCTGCCTCAGGACACGTAAGTCCCACCATACTTGTAAATCCAAGAAGTGCCCGGTGGATGGGTGCAAGTACACCCACCACCCCCTGCTGCACGACCCAACTTACGTGCCGCCAGTAGCAACAACCGCGCACGCCCAGGAAGTAGACACAATACAGTCAGAGCCAGAGGAAGTGATCGTCGCGTCAGCCAGACGCAATGGCGGTAACGCCGCCCTACTAAAGATCCTGCCTGTGCGCGTGTCTGGACCACTGGGCACACGCGATACGTACGCACTCCTCGATGATGGCTCTACGTGCACACTGATAGAAACCACTGTGGCAGAAGCCATCGGCGCCAAGGGCACGCCATCACCCTTCGTCATGGAAGGAGTAGCCGGTACAAAAATTGACGTAACTTCCTCGAGGCGAGTCGTCTTCAACATCTGCGGACGCAACGGTGGTGAGCCGATAGAGATCTCTGCGCGTACTATGGACAGCCTACGCCTGTCCCCGCAGACCGTTCCTACAGGCGTCATCGAATCCTGCACCCACCTGAGCGACTTGAGAGATAATCTCCTCGTACAACACGCAACACCGACCGTGCTGGTAGGTCAGGATAACTGGTGTCTTCTTCTCGCTCACGAGATGCGTAGAGGTAAACGAAGCCAACCGGTGGCATCTCTGACGGACCTTGGCTGGGTCTTGCATGGAGTCTACGCATCAGAACGTAAGTCCACGCATCGCATAAATCACGTTCAGGCGCTGCCGAACAACGATGCAATAGAGACACTTATGCGTGAGCACTTTGCTATGGAGTGCTTAGGCGTAGAGAAGAAACGCCCCCATACCGAAGAGGAACAAAGAGCTCTCGACATGCTTAACAAGCACACCCGCCAGTTACCGGCGGGAGGCTACGAGACGGGTCTTCTCTGGCGTAGCGACCACCCTTCGCCGCCAGAAAATCGCCACACAGCGCTGAAAAGGCTCGAGCTCGTAGAGAAAAAGTTAGATCGCCAGCCCGAGGTTAAGCGACAGTATGAGGCCCAGCTGCAGAACTTGATAGGCCAGGGGTACGCAGAAGAAGCGCCAGCCGATATACACCCGACCAAGCGCTGGTATCTCCCCCACTTCGGCGTGACTCACCCGGAGAAGCCAGGGAAGCTCCGCATTGTCCACGATGCTGCAGCAAAGACAAATGGGGTGAGTTTAAATAGTTTGCTCTTGTCTGGCCCCGACCTGCTTCAGTCTCTCCCCGGCGTGCTGATGAGATTCCGCCAGCATCCAGTTGCCGTGACGGGTGACATCAAGGATATGTTCCTGAGAGTGGCTGTCCGGGAAGAGGATAGAGATGCCCAGCGTTTCTTGTGGAGAGGTGATCGGCGCACTGGTCCACCAAGTGAGTACCGCATGAAAAGCGTGATTTTCGGTGCCACTTCGTCACCATGCACGGCCATTTTTGTCAAAGACCAGAACGCTGAGAAGTTCAAACTTCAATATCCGGAGGCGGCCAGGGCGGTGATAGCCAACCACTACATGGATGACTATCTCGCCAGCTTCGCTACAGAAGCACAGGCCATTAAGGTCTCTCGAGAGGTCGACCTCATCCACAAGAACGCAAACTTCCATCTAGATAAATGGATGTCGAGCAGCCATCAAGTGCTGAGTGAACTATCACCAGAACGACAGAAGGAGGGCCAAAGACTGGAGCTGGACCCCACGAAGGTATTAGGGTTAGTGTGGGACCCTGAAAAAGACACCCTGACGTTCAACGTGAACGAGCGTCGCATCGACGGCGCAGTGCTCCGAGGTGAGCGCACACCAACGAAGCGAGAAGCGTTGCGGGCGGTCATGTCCATCTTCGACCCGCTCGGCCTTGCTACTCCGGTGACAGTACAGGCTAAGCGCATCTTACAAGATGCCTGGCGCTCCGGAATCGAGTGGGACGAACCGCTGAGAGACGCGGAGGCCGCGGCATGGAAAAGCTGGGGTGAGAACGTTTTTTACTTACCTCGACTCGCGATCCCACGCCCATATGCGAGCTACTCGACAGCGCAGGACCGAGAGCTACACACGTTTGTAGATGCCAGCTCGACCGCGTATGCTGCCGCTGTCTACTGGCGGATCACAGACCAGCTTGGCCAGGCCCATATATCCCTCGTCGCAGGAAAAGCCCGAGTGGCCCCCGTAGGTAAAGTAGTCTCCATTCCACGACTCGAACTGCAAGCAGCAGTTCTAGGCGTTCGTCTCGCCGAGACAGCGATGCGCGAGCACGATCTGAGACCCACCCGGCGAGTCTTCTGGACAGACTCTGCCACGGTGCTCGCATGGCTGCGCAGAGGCGCCCATGCTTACAAGCCATTCGTGGCCCACCGCATAGCCGAAGTGCACGAGAGCACGAAAATTAACGATTGGCGATGGGTGCCGACAAAAGAAAATGTCGCCGACGATGCGACAAGGGACTCGCCAGGTGGGTTTGACACAAATCATAGATGGTTCCGCGGTCCGGCCTTTCTGAGCGCTACGCCGGACAAGTGGCCTCAAGAGAAAACTCATGCGCCACCAAGCGCTGAGGCGGCCGAGGAGGAGCGCGTGAGCATCGCCCGTTCAACCCCTGAGACGAGCCTTTACGAAGCTTTGCCAAAAATCGACAAGTTCTCTAATTGGCAAAAGGTAATTAGGACAACTGCACGCGTACTTCTATTCCTCGACCACCTTCGCGCTAGAAGAGCGCAAGCGACTACTTGTGCAATCACGCGCAAGCGCACCTCTAAAGGAGCAGACTCGGACCCGACGTGGGGGGCGAGCAAAAGGAAAACGCCATTACGAGGTGACCGTACTATAGTTGCAGGCCATTCTAGCGGTGACCAAATTAGAATTGGACGGGTGGCGCCATCTGTTATTCCCGTCCAGTACTTACTCGCGGCAGAGTTGCTGTGGGTAAAAGCGCAACAACAAGAGTTGTTCGGCGCGGACATTGCCCATCTACGCCGCGGGGAGCCCATACCGGCAGCCAGCCGGGTCCACAAACTCGCTACTTACTTAGACAAAGAAGGGGTTCTGCGACTCCGCTCGCGGATAGCCGCGACTGAGGGATTATCACGCGATCAAAAGGAGCCGGCCATTCTCGGCGGCGAGCACCCGTGGGTGCAACTCTACATCGAGTGGACACATCGCCAACTGCACCACGGGGGCTTCGAACTCACAGCGAATGAGGTGCGTCAACATTATTGGGTGCTCCGTTTGCGGCAGGCGGTACGGGGGAAGTTGAAAGAATGTCTTATTTGCAAAATTCGTAAGGCCACGCCCACCTGCCCGTCGACGGGCAATCATCCCCCGAGCCGCCTGGCGCACGGTAAGAGGCCCTTTAGCTTCACAGGGCTGGACTATTTCGGTCCGATGACAGTGACGGTCGGCCGCTCGCGGCAGAAGAGATAATAATTAATAATAATAATAATAATAATTCATAATTCATTTATTTGTGGATCATAGGTAATTATTTTTTACATAATTGGTGTTCAGTCTTAAATTAGAGATCACTATGGTCCTACCTGTACATAGGCATACAAATATAATTAAGTTAATAAGGCAAAACAAGTTACAATGTGTCATTTAGAAAGTCGTCGATATTATAATAACATTTGTCAATAAGTAGATTTTTTAATGTCTTTCGAAATAAGTCTACATTTAATTCTTTGTACAGTGTTGGTATCTTGTTAAAGATTATAGGCGCCATGCACAGAATGCTTTTTCGCATCAAAGTAGTTTGAGATGGATAAAGGCGTAGTCTATTTTCATTGCGGCGGTTCCTACGTACCGTGTCGCCTAGAGAGGGAAACAGATGAGGGTTGTTTCGTACAAACATGGCTACCTCAAATATATATAAACACGGAAGTGTCAGAATCCGGTGGGTATGAAAAATGGGCTTGCAACTTTCTATGGACTTCATGCGAAACATGGATCGTATACATCTTTTTTGAGTTTTGAAAGCTAGCTCTTTATTAGTGGAATTGCCCCAGAATATTATACCGAACCTGAGAGTTGATTCAGCTAGACCGTAATAGGCAGTCAGGAGTGTCTCTGTACTTACTGTTGTGGATAGTTTATGTAGTACAAACGCTGTAGAGCTTAGTTTTTTGCATAAGTTATCTATATGAATTTTCCAATTTAATTTGTTGTCTATAGTTAGACCAAGAAATTTTGTCGTTTCAACTTCATTTATAATGGTGTCGCGACACTTTAGACTGATGTCAGTAATCTTATTTGATCTTTGGGAAAAATGCATAATGTTCGTTTTATTTAAATTGATTTTTAAATTATTATTATCGAGCCAGGAAACTACAGATGTCAGTCTACGTGTCAGATACGGCGTCCTATTCACCTGTCTCACTACGCGGGCGGTCCATCTAGAGTTAGCCGGAAGTCTGAGCACGGACTCTGCGATTATGGCGCTACGGCGCTTCATCGGCCGTCGCGGGTGTCCAACGGAAATTGTTTCAGACAACGGGACCAATTTCAAAGGCGCCAACGCTGAACTCCTCGCGGCAGCCCAGGGCTCAATGGAAGCCGCAGCTGGAGCCCGCGCCATCCGCTGGCGCTACATCCCTCCCAGCGCACCGTTCATGGGCGGAGCCTGGGAGCGGCTCGTACGAAGTGTCAAGGTAGCTTTACAAACTACTCTGCATGAGCGCGCCCCAAGGGAGGAGGTGTTGGCCACCCTGCTCGTCGAGGCTGAACACACTTTGAACTGCCGACCACTGACACACGTGTCGATGGAGCCCGACGAGCCGGAGGCTCTCACCCCTAACCATTTTCTTTTGGGCGGCCCGTCCCGCGTACCAATGCCTGGTGCCTTCACCGAAGGGGATGCGGCTGGCCGCAAAGAATGGCGAGCAAGCCAATTGCTCGCCGACCGTTTCTGGGCCCGTTGGGTGCGGGAATACTTGCCCGAGCTACAGCACCGGCGGGAGCCCCACGCTACCGGCCCACCGATTAAAATCGGCGATCAGGTTCTTATTGCTGACGGCACGCTGCCACGTAATTGCTGGCCGCGCGGCGTCGTAGTAGCGACTTACCCCGGTGGGGACCAAGAAATTCGGGTAGTCGACGTAAAGACCCAGGGTCGTGTAATGCGTCGACCTACCAAAAGGTTGATCGTGCTGCCCGGTTAACAGCTTACCAGCTCAAGGAGCTGCGGCGGGAGTATGTACCGGGCAGAACACATAGGTATTATTACTGTTTATTATTATTTACAGAACTGTTAGAATAAGTTAATACTTATAAGTTAATCTTGTACCGGGTAGTACATATAATTGTTAGAATAAGTTTAATATAAGTTAATATTGTAATAGAAAAACTTTAACATGTACCCATTTAAAATTATAAGTTGATTTGTTAGTATTAAGATCACTTTGTACAATGTTAGTACTTAAGGTGCCTAGTGTAAGTCTTTGCTTTGTATTCATTGGTCTATTTTTGCGGGCACGCCCCCAAACTAATCGCGTGCTTCACACGCAACTAAGTGCGAACCTAATTTGACGATGTATTTCGTGCACTTTTCCGAAATAAACTACTACTCGTATCTTCTCTACGATCAAGAACCAGCCTTTTAATTACCTCCCTACCTCAAGAGATAACATATGTACTTAGGTAGACTCAAATATAGTACAAAATGTCTTCTTTGTTACTGACCTCAGTCTGGGTGTACTTTCATGTTTATAACGTCCTTGCCTGCCAGACGCTTGAAATATTCACAGAATATTTATTTCTATATTCGCTTCAAAAATAAATAATTAAATTAAATTAAAATAAGTATTTTATGGGGCTCCCATAGAACAAACGTGTTTTTTAGCGGAAGGGAACCCTTCGTGCGCATGTCCGACTGGCACTTGGTCGGTTTTTAACTAGTACAGGTATCAAAGACCCTTACATTATTATTAGCATAAAGTAAGCTTAGCCCTTACGTAAACTCTTCTTTTTAACAATAAACCTTTTTTTTAAATGGTTTTACAATATACAGCGGTCCCAGAGGGATTCGAACCCACGACCTTCGGCACGGTATTCAGACGAGCTAACGCTAGACCGAGTCATAAAAAGCATTCATCATAATCAGCCGGTGTCAGTCCACTGCTGGACATAGGCCTCTCCCAAGACACGCCACTGAGCCCGATCTAAGGCTCGGTCATATCTGCCGCAGGACCAATAACCGTTGGGGTCTTCCCCCTTGGTTCTAGAGTGGAGACCGCGAATAGGCAAACGTAGCGTAGGACGCCCTGTGACCAGGTGGAGCGACGACATTCGCAAAGTGGTGGGCAGTGACTGGGAAAGAAGAAAAAGCATTAATCTAAGCTAATCTTACTATTCCCGGTTCGAGGTGCAATGCCCAGCCGTCAGCACGTAACTGCTACTGAGGATGGTCCCCGCGCATTTCCATTTGATCTCCGACGCCTTATTCACTCCCGGTGGCTTGTAACCGAGAAGCACCTGCGGATAATAAAGTTCTAACTTTCTAATATTATAATAAAAGAAATTAGGCGTGCGGGCATGCAACGACTAATGAATGCTGAGGAAGCGAAAGTGATCTGTCAGGATCGTGGCAAGTGGCAGTCCCTGGTCTCTGCCTACCTCTCTGGGATACAGGCGTGAGTTTATGTATGTATGTAAATTAGGCTACTATACAATAATTGCTAGAATATAACATTCTAAACTTACCAATTAATTTAACACTCTAACACTTACGCACACACACGCACACACACACACACACACACACACACACACACGCACACACACGCACAGATACGCACAGACACACACACACATACACACATGCACACACGCACACACACACAATCCCACACACACTCACACACTGACACAAACTCACACACACACACACACACACACACACACACACACACACACACACACACACACACGCGCGCGCACAAACAAACGCACACAACCACACACAAACACAAACAAACACACACACACACCCCCACACACAAAGAGAGGAACAAATAACTGTTTTATAGACAAAAAAAATCTTTTCTTATTTTTTTCTAAATTTATTTTCTAAGCTGTAAAGTATTTAAAAGTACGATCTCATCTGCAACTAGAAACTGACTTATCTCCAAATTGGCACTGCATATAAAATTTTTTAAACATTTATTTTACAGTTTTTGAAAATTCAACCCCTAAAAGGGGTGCCGAAGTTTGTACGGGGTAGAATATTTGTGGTGGGATTTTATTAAAACTTAGTATTCTTCATAAGAAATTATAAAATAATTATTTCTCATTTTTTTAAATGCAACTCCTAAAAGAGCGAAAATTGGTGCCATAGTTTTGTACGGAGAGTAAAATATTTTGTGGTTAGATTTTATTGACGTTCATTTTTGTCAACTTAATTGATTGTATATATTTCACGGTTTTCCGTAATTCACTTCCTAAGGGGTTGAAACAGGGGGTCCAAAGTTTGTATGGAGAAAAAAGATTAGATTGACATTTTTATTCAAAACTTCACATATGTACTACTTTGTAGACTTTAACCCCTTAAAGCATGAACGTCTTACCAATAAAAGGTGAGTTTCCGACTCACTCACTCATCAACACCCCGCCAAAACCTATAGACTGAGAAAGCTGAAATTTTCCACAGATGTAGACGAGAACTAAAGACGGATTTTATAAAATTCAACCCCTAAAGGAGTGAGAGGAGGAGTCCAAATTTACATATAACCTTAAAATTGATGAGACATCTATTTCACGGTTTTTCAAAAACAATTCCTAAAAGGGTTAAAACAGGTGCCAAAGTTTGTAAATACAGTAACACATTTGTGGTCGGGTTTTATTAAAACTTAGTACAAATAAAATTCAAAACAATTATTTATGAAACCCGTATTTCATCGTTTTTCAAATTCAACCCCTAAGAGGGTAAAAGGGGTGCCAAAATTTGTATGGAGAGTAAAGTATTTGTAGTCGGATTTTCTTAAAACTTGGTACAAATGTACAAATAACGTCAATAACATAATTAATGAGACACTTAGTTCACAGTTTTCCAAAATTCCGGTTAAATGTTGAAAAACCGTGAAATTAGTGTCTCATCAATTATGATGACGTAGGTACGTTTGTACCAAGTTACAATTGAGCAAACCACATTTCACGGTTTCTCAATTTTAAATCCCTAAAAGAGTGAAATAGAGTGCCAAAGTTTATACGGTGGGTAAAATTTTTGACGTAATATTTTTTTTATAAATGTAAAGAACACATGACCTCAAAATTGTTACTAAATAGAAAAAATACACTTCAATAAAATTTATCAAAGATGATTTTCTCAGGCTTTCAAAATTCAACCCCTAAGTGAGTGAAGGGGGTACCAAAATTTGTATGAGAGTAAAGTATTTTCTTGACAGACGTACAAACGTACGTCAACATAATTGACGTGACACTATTTCACGGTTTTTCAAAAGTCAACCTCTAAGACTGTGAAAAGGGGTGCCGGGGGGTAACATATTTATGATAGAATTTTCTTTAAACTTAGTACAACTGTACAAATAATTCACGGTTTTTTTCAAAGGGGTGAAAAGGGGAGCCAAAGTTAGTGTGGGGAGGAAAATATTTATGGTTGAATTTTCTTGAAACTTAGTGCAAATGCAAGTTAATACAATTTATTTTAGGAACCACATATTTCACAGTATTTTAAGCTTCAACGCCTATGAGGGTATAATATAGATGTCAGGAGTAAACATTTTGTGGTCTCATTTACCTACACTACTCTATGTCAAGCGAGTTGGCATCCTTATACTTCCAATGACCATTAGTAAGTCACAGGAACAGTAATTGAACAGCAGGAATTTATCATACGTTGCCTGTTCTAGAGTGAGCTCTTCAAGCAGCCTGGTCGTGTTTATTTTATTATAATATTTTTACGAAGTCCACAGCACAAAATTAGAAAAAATAGGTAATAACACACGTAATAATTCACGTAGTATATAAGCCAATATTTCCAGCCAAAGTCTGGAAATTTCTTAGGACTTTAGGAGTTGGCAAAGCACGACAAGATATCGCCTCCAAAGACTTAGATATAAATACTCTTAATCTCTATTTCTCTTCTGCTTCCTCTATTGATGGAACTACTAAAGCCAACACGTTGAAACATCTTTCCACGCTTCAAACTCCTACTTTCTCTCCATTTTGTTTTAGTCAATTCTCCGATTGTGATGTTAAGAAGAGCATAGCATCAATCACATCCAGCGCTGTTGGCACTGATGCCATCAGTCGGAAAATGATCACTCCCATCGTGGATGTCATTGTTCCCGTTATCACTGGAATACTCAACAAGTCCGTTGTGTCTGGAATTTTTCCAAACGTTTGGAAGGAAGCCCAAGTGACTCCGCTACCCAAGAAGCCCAATCTCGCATCCTTCTCCGAATACCGCTCCATTTCCATTCTCCCATTCCTAGCAAAGGTATTAGAACGTCTGGTACATTACCAGCTCTCCAATTTCCTAATCAAAAATCACATTCTTAATCCTCTTCAATCAGGTTTCCGTCCCGGGCCTAGCACAGTTACGGCACTCATCAACATCACCGATGACATCAGACTTGGGATGGAGAATAGCCAGCTCACGGTCCTCAGGTTGCTGGATTTTAGTAATGCCTTTAACACTTTGACATCCTTCTGGGCGTGCTGTGTTCTCTTAACATATCTCCGATGGTTATTGACTGGTTTCGTAATTATCTACATGGGCGCCGACAGCGTATACGCATTGACGATTCCTACTCTAGCTGGTGTAATACGACTGCCGGGGTCCCCAAGGTGGCGTGTTGTCTCCTCTCCTCTTTGTTATGTTTATTAATGGCATTACTCAGAAACTTAATTCTTCCTACCACCTTTATGCAGATGATCTCCAGATTTATATCCAATCTCCTCTGGATGGCATACACTCTGCAATATCAAAAACGAATACATATCTCCTCCGTATATCAGAGTGGAGCCAATCGTATGGATTGAAAGTCAACCCCAGCAAAACTCAAGTGATTGTTATCGGTAGTGCCAGAATGATCTCTAGGGTTGACTGGCAACAACTGCCTCATGTCCAATTTGACAATGTCCATATTCCGTTTAGTGAGAAGGTGAAGAACTTGGGGATTGTCATCGACAGGTGCTTGTCTTGGGTGCCACAGCTAGCCGAGGTGAGCCGGAAAATGTTCGTTTCGGCGGCCTCGTTGAGAAGGTTACGGAACTTCCTGCCAACTCCAATCAAAATTGCGTTCGCACAATCTCTTCTACTCCCTATCCTCGACTATGCTGATGCTAGCTATCTTGACATTACACAAGAGCAATTAAGTAAGCTTGAGCGCCTCCAACTTCGCTTTACGCTTTATATTCGGTTTACGAAAATATGATCACATATCTGAATATCGTACTAAGCTCAAGTGGCTCCCTATCCGCCTCCGCAGGAATGCTCACATTGTCTCACTTCTCTACTCCGTGCTGTTCAATCCTACCACTCCTATTTACCTCAAACAACGCTTTGCTTTTCTAAATGATTCCCACAGTCGCACGTTGCGATCAGCTCGAAATCTGTTGCTGAAGGTACCTACTCACTCGACGAAGTTCTTCAGTAACTCCTTTTCAGCCACAGCCGTCCGACTGTGGCAATAAGACAGTCCACTTCACCAGCAGTCTTTAAAAGCAGAGTGAAAGAATATTACCTGTCTATAGAATAGATAATCTATCCAATATTACGTAGGTATATTATATTATTTCCTCTCTCCATATATAATTTGATTATTAGTATGTATGTATGTCTATTTGTTTAAATATGTATGTGTGGTTTAAGTAAGTTTATATACTTTTCAATTCATATTTCTTAATTGCACCGACTACCCGTCTCTAACTTCTTTCTTGTCTCCGTATATGGTAGTCTGGAAGAAATTGCATGTAGTAATAAGGCCGCCAATTGTACTGCGATTTATTGAATTTCTGTTAATTTGTCTGTGCAATAAATAATATTCTATCTATCTACCTACATAAAGAGGTTGAGAAAGACTTAAAATCCAGTGAATACAAAACACGCAGCTATAGTCCCAGTTCTCGAAAGTTACAATAGAGGCATGAGTCGTTTTAAAAAAAAGGTTTATTCGACAAAACATAGGCCGTAATTAAATTCTAATTTATTTATTTAGAACCGCTCTTCTAAACTAAACTAAAGTCCACGCGGACGAAGTCGCGGGCAACAGCTATAAATAAATAAATAAATAACTTCCACACAACACAATCACTTGTCATGGTCCTAAACCAGGATGCCCTGTACTATGTTAACCAGGCAACGACATCACAAACATAGAAATATACCCGAACAGAGAATGAAGTTTGAACTCATTCCATAGTTGGAAATCAACTTACCGTGTGAGGAAACTCATTCTCTTTCGCATCTTCCCCACCGAAGATCAGGGAGTCCGTAACGTGGTGGCAGAGCTTCGCACGTGATTGTAACCCCATCATTCGCCTGCAAGGGTACACGAAGCTGTCCTGGTATTCGATGCATTCTGTTGGAAAGATGAGAGGCATATTCAGACAATAGGTAAGAATGCATATCAGAATATACACTGAAAAAAAAACTGAGATAAAAAATAACGAACAACGCGACTGCTGAGTATTATTTACTAAGATTTGGGTCCCAAATTCAACATTGTTACTCATTTCGAAGTATCTAGGTTGGTTCCGCCTGCTTAGTAGATAACGCTCAGCAGTCGGGTTGTTAGTTATTTTTATCAGTTTTTTATTTTGGTTTCTTTAGTGTTTTTTTTTTTTGGATTTTTGCCTCTGACACACAGAAACACGAAGAGTCGTTCGAAATCTTATTTGTCAAAATCTGACCATTGGTTAAAGAGTTATGGGGGAACATAGTATCGGACACACTTAGATACATACATAAGAGCCAAACATATTATCCTCATTTTGGGATCCGCCGCAATCGGGTAAATATACTTTTTATGAGATCACAATGTACATTACATGTTGTGGCGTAAAGCATGGTTAAACTGTAACCCGTTGTTTCAGTACCGATATTTGACCACTTTCAATAAGAAAAAATTCCCCTCTCTCCAGGCTAAATGGGGAAGAAACGTAAAAAAATTAGGGCAGTAACAAAATATAATGGAGCTAAAAGGAAAACTATTCCGGCTGCGTAGGGTTTACAAGTAAACGAGAAATAGGCGACCGATTTATTTAAATTAAAAGGAAAACTTTGTACAAATTCCATTGAAAATGAGTTATAGATGAAGTTGTTGCATAAATCAGGTTGTTCTATGGAACCCTGCAATGCATCATCATCATCAGCCGGTGTCAGTCCACTGCTGGACATAGGCCTCTCCCAAGACACGCCACTGAGCTCGATCTAAGGCTCTTCTTTCCCAGTCACTGCCCACCGCTTTGCGAATGTCGTCGCTCCACCTGGTCACAGGGCGTCCTACGCTACGTTTGCCGATTCGCGGTCTCCACTCTAGGACCAGTCTTCCCCAACGGTTATCGTTGCAATGCGCGTAGCCTTTTTTTCATAACTTACTGTCCCAAGCCTTGCTGCCTGTCTTCGGTGCAGTGACGTCGGGCGAAAGCTCCGGACAGGTATCATTTTCTTCACTATAGTCTGGCAATTCCGGCTCGTACTCGGTCGTCGTCGATGGTTTAAGGGTGGCTACCCTTAAACCCTCGGTCGTCGTCGATGTGGTTCTAATGTAATGATACAAATATTTATGTTAAACCATATATTATATAAACACTAAGTTATGAAAAAAGGCTACGCGCATTGCAGGGTTATACAATATATACGTGATGCAAATAATTATACTTTATTGCAAACACGAGAACACAGTCCAGGAAAGGTACATAACGAAAGAAAATAAATGTACAATGGCGAACTTATCTATGTAAGAGATTTCCATACCAAATTTCATCTAAAAGCCGTTATTGCGTGACTGAGTAACAAACATCTTCACAAACATTCACATTGGCAGCGTGCCGTGTGCTAAAGTTGAAGAGGGGGAGGCGACCGATTACTATATAAGCGCCGACACCAGCCGGTCAAGTCTTCTTCGATGTCGCCAAGGCCTTCGATAAGGTCTGGCACGCCGGGCTCATCTACAAGCTGTACGAGCTGGGTCTCCCCGACCGACTTGTCCGCGTCTTAGCCTTCTTTCTGAAGGACCGCTCCTTCCGTTTTACACGAGGGCGTACTCTCGTCCCCCCGCCCACTCAGAGCTGGGGTCCCGCAAGGCTCCGTGCTCTCCCCCCTCCTGTACATTTCGTACACCAACGACTAACTGTCGCTGTTCGCCGACGACACCGCACTCTACTACAAGAGTCGGAAAATGTCAGCCATTCTGAGTAGGCTCCAATCCGCGGTCGATGAGCTAGGTGTCTGGTTCAGGCTCTGGCGAATCGAGGTCAACCCGGAGAAGAGCACCGCGATCCGCTTCGACCATAAGGTCCGCCGCGGTCTCACCGATCCGCATGCTAGGTACCCCAGTCCCCTGCCGAACCACCGCCAAATACCTAGGGGTCACCCTAGATAGGAGGCTGACGTTCAGGCCACACATCCGGAAGGTGACCCGGACCGCCCGTTTTTACTTAGGCCGCCTATCCTCCATGATAGGCCGACACAGTAGGATGTCCCCTAGGAACAAGCGAACGCTCTATAAGGTTTGCATTCGTCCCGTGCTGACTTACGCGGCACCCGTCTTCGCTCACGCGGCCCCAAATGTCATGTACGAACTTCAGAAAGTACAAAATCTCTTCATACGCAGGGCTCTGAACGCCCACTGGTGCGTCAGAAATGCCGACCTACATCGGGACATGGATATTCCAACTATCCAGCAGTTCATTAAATCTCTCTCAGAGACGTTCTTCAGCACGGCTGAAGTGCACCCCAACCCCCTTATCCGCCAAGCAGCGGACTACACACCGCCCACGACGAACCCCCGTTACCTGGTGCGCAGGCCCAGGAACGCCCTCGTCGACCCGCCCGATCAACTTTCATCTGATCTGGACCGCCTACTAGAGGCCCAGTCCCAGTCAGACGTAGCCCCCGCCCCCGCCGGTGTCCCCGCTAGTGGGGACACCACTCTCACCCAACCGCGGTCACTATGTGACGAACTGTCCCAAGCGGACGCTCCCCTAGGGAGCTCCGCTGCGCGCCCCCCTCGGCATCGAGGTGGGTCGCTCACGATGTCGGTTTAGGGGTCCTTAGGACCAAACCAGCCCCCAGGTGGTGTTTAGTGGGTAGGCGCACTTCCTGTGAGTCCCACATTAGCAGCACGGCCGGGCCCGTGCTGTTATGCATGAGCATTCACCACCTCCCTCCCTCGTGTCCTCCGGAGGGTGCCCTTTTTAGGGTTAAAAAAAAAACCGGTCAAGCTCTGTGTCGGCCGCTACGTAACTGGGAACCGAACCTTCCCAGTTACGTAGCGGCCGGCCCCGAGTGGAGCTCGTTGTTTAAGTACCGTGTAGTAGAATTTTAATAAAACAATGCGCTAATGAACTGACAAAACATTTATCACTTATAATAAATCTAAGCTTTCGTGATGGCGAATTCCCGGATTTACTTAAAATAGCTTCAATTAAACCAATACACAAAAAAGACGACATTACTATTACTAGCAATTACAGGCCAATAGCACTGCTACCGTGTTTATCTAAGGTGTTTAAAAAGCAACTTCTAACCGATGGTACAATTTTCTAGAAAAATATAATATTATTGACAATAGTCAACATGGATTCTGAAAGTTAAGAACCATAAAATATTTATAAAGGTACAGTACAATAGGCGGCCTTATTGCGAATAGCAATTTCTTCCAGACAACCGTATGAACGAAAAATTCTGAAGGAAAGAGAGACGGGTAGTCGGTAATAAATTGTACCTTTCAGGTGTCCGTGGACCAGCTACTGGTCACTGGTTCAGATCGTATTTCAATAACAGAAAGCAAATCGTCCAAATTAAAAATCGCAATAGCTACTCTAATGAAATAGAACTTATAAGATGTCAAGAATTAAGTGCCAACTGCTCTGTGCCAAAAATGCTTAACAAAGAGAACGTGATGCCAATATTATTTGCAGACGATAAGTATATTGATTTTAATGAAGTGCAAAAACTCTT
Source organism: Yponomeuta malinellus (assembly GCA_947308005.1). Lineage (NCBI taxonomy): Eukaryota > Metazoa > Arthropoda > Insecta > Lepidoptera > Yponomeutidae > Yponomeuta > Yponomeuta malinellus. The sequence continues at coordinate 4,566,018 of OX371022.1, forward strand.
TAGATGCTAAATCAATTATAAATAATACCTTAGAAATAATAACAAGTTGGTTACAAATTTATAATTTAGTTGGTCGGACGAATAGTCGGACTCACGCACGAAGGGTGCTATTATCTATACAACATTTGAATATTTCAAGCGTCTACCTGTTGCTGCTATTACCTATATTTCGAGCAAAAAACGGCAAAAACTCACCTTTGTTGTATGGGAGCCACCCTTAAACGTTTATTTTATTCTGTTTTTAGTATTTGTTGTTATAGCGGCAACAGAAATACATCATAATGTGATTTCAACTGTCTAGCTATCACGGTTCCTGAGATATAGCCTGGTGACATATAGACATGCAGACGGACAGTGGAGTCTTAGTAATAGGGTCCCTTACCCTTTGGGTAAGGAACCTTAAAAAACTAATAATGCACCATTTAAAGAGACTAATCTGTTCAAAAGAAAAATAGGCCAAGTGGGTTAGCCCACTTTTGTAACAGTGAATCTGTGGAGAGCGCGCCATGTCTTTGATATAACCTCAAAAGTGTTGTTTTTTGGTGTGGTATTTTTCAAAGTTTAGATAAGCTGGAAAGATGTTATAAAAAGTGTCAGGAAACGACAACCATTTCACATAATTGACATGACATCGGACTTTTTTGTCTCCACTAAATCGCTGGAGAAAAATATCACCCAAGAGACCATAAAATTAGAGTGGCTAAAAATACAATGTCGGAAATTTGAAAAAAATAAGCCTGACAGAATTAATTACTCCTATTCGAACTGTGAGAACTTCCATGTATTAGATGTCCACAAGCGAAATTCAGGTGTAATTTCTCGCCTTGATCTTCTGTATCCATCTGATAATACAGTAACTGATATAAAAATTGAAGATTTGATCAGTCTCTTGCACTACATACCTCCAAATTATCATAGTTTCTACAGTAATCTCAAGACCCATCATGGACCAGATTTACTTCCATTGCCAGAAGAAGAAGAAGAAGATTAGGGTTAGGTTAGGTTTTTGTTGCCATTTGCCCATAGTAAATATTTTTTACATAAGCAGCCTATATACGTCCCACTGTAGGGCACAGGTCTTCTCTCAGGGAGAGAGTATGGGCTTAATCACCACGCGTGCCCATCGCGGATTGGCGATTTCAAGCGCTGAGGTATATGAATAGCTCAGGCAATTAGGTTTCCTCACGATGTTTTCCTTCACGGTAAGCGAGTGTTATTGCTACTATAACTTCACAAATGTACATAGCTTAGAAAACCAAGTCATAGGTACATGTCCGCTCTGGGACGAACCTGGATCTCTCGCTTCCGAGTCCAATGTTCTACCCACTAGGCTACCACCGCTGTTTTTTTGTTTGTGTTTTTTAAAAACATAACATAACATAACATAAACTCACGCCTGTATCCCAGAGGGGTAGGCAGAGACCAGGGACTGCCACTTGCTACGATCCTGACAGATCACTTTCGCTTCCTCAACATTCATTAGTCGTTGCATGCACGCACGCCGGTTTCGGGTACTTTTTATCTTGCCCTTTGTTAATACATCCTCTATTTGGTCGAAGTATGTCCGTCTGGGTCGTCCCTTACCGGCCCTTCCGGTAAGTTCCCTCCCGTCCTGTCCGTGTTTTTTAATATTAAATATATAGTAAATGTTTTTTACATAAGCAGCCTATATACGTCCCACTTTAGGGCACAGGTCTTCCCTCAGGGAGAGAGTATGGGGCTTAATCACCACGCGTGCCCATCGCGGATAGGCGATTTCAAGCGCTGAGGTATACCACCGCTGTTTTTTTGTTTGTGTTTTTTAATATTAAATATATAGTTTTATTTACAAAAGTTCTCTATAAAATTCACACTCAAAGTAGGTTCAACCCACAAGAGAGATAAGAGCCAAAGTGGTCCAACCCACAAAAAACTTATAAACAATGAATTATGTGAACATATGCAATAACCATTTGAAACTGTTTATTATACCACTGTCGGTCTTTGTTTAGTACCTAAGTAAAAATATGATTCTGTACCCGTCGCTAATTTTGAACACTGTCAACTTATTATAACCAGGTCCTCACTATACAGATTACCGTCTAGTGTGAGGTCCAACGGTAACCTCTCTATTGTCAATGGCAACCATTTTCTATACCAATATTAAGATTATCATACTTTTGAGTAATTGAGGAAATGTTTATTTATTAGCAAGTGGTTTAAATAATTTTTTATCTTTTTATCTTATCTTTTAAGTCCATCAAAATGCAATCATAAAAATACCGACTTCCCTCCAGAATTTCTTGCTATTTAACTTTGTATGAATGTTGAAATCATTGGGCCCTCCATCTCAGATCTTTGGTTTTGGGGTTGATGCTTATGCTCTTAGCGCTTCATTTATCATCGAATACCTAATTAAAACTCATATTCGGGTTTTAAAATGTTGTTAGTGAACTGGGTTTATCGTCGGAGCAAATACCGCGAATCCCGGGTTATCGTGAGGTGGGTTTAAGTAAGGTTACCCGATACGTCGGGCGTCCACTCCGCTGTAAATTATGTTTTTCTAGAAGCCAAGTGATATCGCGCCAAGCCAATTATGTAATTGCTAGGAAAAGAACGTCCTGCGCCTTTATTACTTAGTATCTTTTAACGCATACATATGTGTGCGAAAGCGGAATGTTTACTCAGCTCTGCCTTATAGACGATGAGGCTTAAAATATTGTCGGCGATCGACGACTTTTTAGATTTAAGTTCCTTAGCGATTAGATAGACATTAGATAGGTAGTTGGTAGATAGTTGTAAGAATACGTTTGTCACATTTCTATTAAATAATTTTATCACCTTGTGTCTTATTTCCTTAGGCTTAAGAGTCAGTTTCAATAATAATTTTACATTATTTAGTTTTAGGATGATTTTACTTACCTTTCATTTGTTTTCATAGCCAGTACGATGCATATTATGTTATTTACTTTGTAAGCGATTGTAAACTAGATAGAATACCTCTTGCACCACAATTACTAGTGTATTAAATCTGCAGAACAGATTTTCTATGTAGAATTTTATCTCGTAAACCACATTAGAAGCACGTCACGGATTAGGATAAAACTGGTAAAACCACATAGATCAGCCTAAAATCTGTCGAAATACAACACATAGCACTCTATAGAATGGTGACATTGAGCCAAAATTAGCTAACAAAATCTTATGTTTCCGAAAGCGATAACTTTCGATTGGCTCAACCGATCTCGATGAAATTTGCACAGCAGGTAGTTTTTACTAATATCTAACCATTTTTATTCTCACTAATAAGATTTATTAATATTCTTCAGAGTTATTTCGATAGAAAAGTTCAGTCTATTTTCCTCAGTAAATCTGTACAAAATCCTATAAGAAACTTATTAGAATGCTAGAAACTTATTAGAATGTTACTTATTCCAATGAGAAAACATAATTTTAATATGAATTAATCCGTAATTTCATGTAAATTCGCTGGGAAAGTAAATAAAGATAAGAAGGCTATCTATCTCGCTCGCTCACGCACCGCCCTCGCGCAGCCCCCGCCTCGGAACTAGGGCAATTTGATATAAAAGGCGGCCGATCTCCGACGATCGGCACTCACTCATTCATTCATTCGGACTCAGTCAACCCAAGAGGATCCCCGCGAACGGACGAGCGAGCTGGAAGCTGAAGATACTCTCGAGAACAAGGTGTTTTCTTTGCGGCAGTCTACCCCCGAACCGAAGCTGAACCCAGGCTGTGCAGCTAGCCGCAGAACGAGCGGCGATAAGAATTCACCGGAGGAGAGGCAGCGTGAGCGACGAGGCGACGAGCGACGAGACTACTACGGCGGATCGACGTGACATCGAACTGAACGGGCGCTCGACTGGCCCTATACCTATAATACAGTCCACGTTTCTAATTCTTGTTTCTACGGACGTAAAAGAGAGGGGTTGAGAACTGAACTGAAGACGGGACGGGCTCTCGCGCTCTCTCTCTCTTTTTCAAATATATTATCACACAGTGGATATCGCATTTCAGTGGACATTCGAGACGTGACAGCTATATTGAAACGCATCTAATAATTGTAACACAAAGTCCAGTAGATAATTCATTTTTGCCCACAGATAAAGAATAGTCAAAAGATAGGTAGAGTGCGACAAACTTATCTGACCCGGTGAAGGCGTCACTTTTCTCATAGTAAACTTGACGTTTCCATACTATATTTGACACCTCTACCGGGTCAGATAACTTTGTGGCACTATAATCAAGGGCGGGTTATTAAGTAATGACTTCTTTCTGCCTCTAGCCATTGTGACTACTACAAGGGTATGGGGAGTACAGGAAATAGCCCTTAAAGGTGAGGAACCGTGGCATGGACTACCGCTTTGGGGCACACTTGATGCAGAGGATCTCTCTTGCTGTGCAGGCGGGGTAATGCTGCCAGCGTTATGGGAACCATTAGCTAGAGTACGTCTCGGGGCGGTTTGCTACACAGTTGTTTGCATTCTTGAGTGCATATATATATAGACCTGGTCACTGACCATTGCCTCATAAGAAGGCTCGAGGTCGCCCAACGAGCGACGGAGAGAGCTATGTTAGGAGTTTCACTGCGTGATCGAATCAGGAATTAGGAGATCCTCAGAAGAACCCGAGCTACCGATAGAGCTCGAAGAATTGCTCAGTTGAAGTGGCAGTGGGCGGGGCACATAGCTCGAAGAACTGATGGCCGTTGGGGCGACAGAGTTCTGACCTGGCAACCGCGGACCGGACGACGCAGTGTGGGAAGGCCCCCCAGATGGTCTGACGACCTGGTTATGGTGGCGGGGAGTCGCTGGATGCGGGCGGCACAAGACGGGGAAACTTGGAAAACCATGAGGGACGCCTATGTGATGCAGTGGGCGTCAAATGGCTGATGATGAAGATAATGCTTTGTATTTTCAATAAAGAGCTACACAGGGCTGGTCCGCGTTTCATAACATTACAATGTATAGTCTGTTATGTTATGACAATGCGACGTCCATTGCGTAGCCGAGTCATTCTACTTGTGAATCTATGTATTAATAAGCTATGCAATGTCCATCGAATTGTCATCATAGCGAACCGTGAACCTGTGCCATGAACTGTCATCATCTACCCATTATGTCCCCACCGAGGGGCACGGGTCTCTTCCCTGAGGAAGGTATAGGCCATACTCCACCACGGGGGCCAAGTCCGGATTGTGTAGACTAGTGGCTCGTCTACTGTCAGAAGTTGTCAAGCCGCCCTAAGGCCTCTGACTTGGCTTAACGACTGCCATCTATCGACGGCAGCCGGCACCAACAGCTTAACGTGCCTTGCGAAGCACGGAACGGAAAAATGCCACTAGCGTTAGGCATAGACGGCGACCCATCCATGCACTGAACGCGCCCTGTGTTGCTTAACCTTCGTGATCGTTTTAAGATCACTCAGGCAGCCGGGGCTACGAGCGATATTATTAGTGAAAATGCCATGAACTGTAGTTTTATGAAATAGGGCTCTGTCCGCGTGGCTTGAGACGCGGCGCAGAAGCGGATTTCACTTCGCAGCTTCGCACACGAATTTTTTATCAGCGGTGCATCCCATTCCCAATGTATCCCACCAAAACGTAAACTAGTAAAGGGAGCCAAGTTCGAAAAGGACGCCTTAACATTATATTCCCTTAAAATATTCGCTAGCTTCGAGACAAACCAGCAATGGTTTAACGAAGCATCAGATGAATGAACTAGGTATTTTTTAAAACACAACAAATAATTAAATGAATGAGTTAATGAATAAATAAACAAAATAAATAAATTCAGGTCCTAAGTAACTCCGATGTAGATTTTCGGTCTCATTTATAAAAACACGATTCCTCAAAACACTTTATAAAGGCCGATTAAAATAGTCTGCGGTGGAGATTTTACAAGGAAGCGACGCAACCGCAGATTAAATAAACTACCTCTGAAGAGTGCTTGAGAGGAATCGTGTTTTTATAAATAAGTCATATTTTTGAACGAACATCTTCGTAAGCACTACACAATTGTAAACTTAATTCCGGAATCACTTACTTGAATCGCCACTCTTTGAATAAGAGCGAAACCTGGCCGGAGTCGTCCGACAAAAATTCAAGTATGAAGTTAATAATACATTTATATTACCTTTGCCTTCTATTACCAATCGCATCGGCGCCGGAGCAGCACACTACCTGTTCATTTCCTAACCAGGAGCAAATCTGAAAAATAAGACAGTTTTTATCCGACTGCGGCGGAGCCCAACATGAAGGTAACGTTTTATTTTTTCAATCGTACGAGCCAAACACATTACCTTTAAAACCAGGGTTTTTATAGGTAATGTGTTTGGCTCGTATGTATGTATGTATGTAAGTAGATATGTCCGATTCTTTGTTCCCTCATAATTCCTTATCGAACCGTCTTATTTTCACTAATAATATCTCAATCGCTTCGTTGTAATTGCGGGAATGTCGTAGGTTATAATAAAATAAAGGATTTTTTTTATTAAATCACCTATATGTTTTGTAGTTGAAGTGCTCTGCATATTCACTAGATGGCGCTATTTAATTTAAGCTTATAAATAAAATAACATTAGAAAAAACACTTAAAAGAAAAAAACTAAATAACAAATCAAAAGCAATAAGCAGGAGTCTCAAATACAACATGGAGGATAGAGTATTTACTTATAATGTATATGATGATCACTTGTTTTACTGGCTTAAGCCTAGGGCCCTTATTATGTAGCAGCGATATGTTCGGAAGGGTCGTCAACGTCGCGCTTGAGTCCGACAATTCAGTCGAATCTGGCGACAAATACGGTTATTTTTTTGAATAGTTTCGAAATTTCCTGCCACTGAGCAATGAACGCTAAAAATGCATAGCGACAATACCGATTTTTACGGATTGAGATAGGGATTTTGACACTGACAAGCGACTATCTCGCTACTTCCGATAATGTCGCGTTTTTCATAATAAGGGCCCAGACTCGATGAGCCTAAACTGAAAAGCTTCCACTCGCTTGGACATAGACCATTGTTTTCAAAGTTGCCAGCGAATAGTATTTGTATCACGTTCTGTATTGCACAACAACCCAAATGTTTGCCTCTCCTATAACTCCTGCAGGTTGTCTGGTAGAAAATGTCATTAGCATTAACCACCTCTTGTACACTTTCTTTTGTGCAATAAAGTATTATTAATATTAATAGAGTCCCTACCTTTGGTTTTTCATTGCCGCTATATAAGGCATTTTGAGCAGCCTGGCAATCTGAAAAGCGCCTGCATATCCCGTTTTTCTCTCCGTTGATGCATTCTTCACCTGAGTTGGCGTGGAAAAAGCAAAATAAAAAATGTTTTCAGCCGGTCAAAATAAAAAATGTGGAGTTTTCTCGGTGCGATCGTTTTTTGCGAAAATCGCAAATTAAATTTATCATACCTACATGACTAGTATATATTGTAACGTAGAGAAAAGCATTTTAATCCGCTTTGTGAGTTTCAAAACGATACTTTTAAAATAACTCGGATTTTTTTTAAATTGTTGGTTGATTTAATTAAGATTCAATAAATTGCGATTTATTCTATTGAAATATCAACCTATTAATATTTAATGGTTAGTGTAAATATAAAAATAAATTTAAAATTTAAAATATTAATAATAAGGTAAATTTAATTGGTAATTTGTAACTTTAGTTTTAACTAATTTTGTACTTTAAAAATAAATTACACTTTGTTGCCAGAAAAAAAAAATATTATTCACACCCGTCTGTCAAGACTGAAAGAAAAGATTACCTTCATATAGCGCAGCGGCGCTAACAAAAACAATAGCTGTGCGTAATATAAGCAGCAGTCGACGCATTTTCCCCGAGTGTCGTAAACTACTTCTTCAACTTTAGTAGATGTTTTTGAAAAACTTTTGTGTTCTGAGGATAAGTGTCTGCGCGCTGTGCGTACACCGTCTGAACTGTACGGTGAATTGGACTTTTTGGAGAAAAACTCGAGATGACTTTTATTATCGCGTAAGTGAGCTGACCTGCTTGACACCGTTCATCGTAAATTGACCAAGACCAGACCAGTACTATTATCATCGCATGATGCACTGTGGTATCGACCGTCTTTGGTACCTATGATACAGTGTAATTTAACAGTACAGGGTGACTTTGAATTCGCTCACCGTATCTTGAGGGAATGTTTATTTAACGACCATAAAAGCGGTGTGGACTGAAAGACGATGTAGTGACTAGAATTGAGAAAGGAATGTTGCGTTGGTTTGGACATGTGGAGAGAATGAAGAAGGAAAGATTGACAAAACAAATATATCGAGCGAATGTGGATGGAAGGACTGGTAAGGGACGACCCAGACGGACATACTTCGAAATAGGGGATGTATTAGCAAAGGGAAAGATAAAAAGTACTCGAAACTGGCGTGCGTGCATGCAACGACTAATGAATGTTGAGGAAGCGAAAGTGATCTGTCAGGATCGTAGCAAGTGGCAATCCCTGGTCTCTGCCTACCCCTCTGGGATACAGGCGTGAGTTTGTTATGTTTTTTTAAAAGTGGTGTGTAGCTGCTAATGTGTTTAAGATAAAAGTTTTAAATGAGATACAGTGGATGGTGAATCAGCTTTTGCATAGTGTTGCACAGTCACGTGTAATATGACCGAATACAGAACCATGTATGGGGGGGATCCGCTGTCGACTGTACTTTAAAACTTCATCATCATCATCATCATCAGACATTTGACGCCCACTGCAGGACATAGGCCTCCCTCATAGTTTTCCAAGCTTCCCGATGCTATGCCACCCGTATCCGGTGACTCCCCGCCACCGTAACCAGGTCGTCAGACCATGGCCTTCCCACGCTGCGTCGTCTGGTCCGCGGTCAGACGACACGGCCAGGTCAGAACTTTTTCGCCCCAACGGCCATCAGTTCTCCGAGCTATGTGCCCCGCCCACTGCCACTTCAACTGAGCGATTCTTCGAGCTATATCAGTATTTCAGGTTCTTCTGCGGATCTCCTCACTCCTGATTCGATCACGCAGTGAAACTCCTGACATAGCTCTCTCCATTGCTCGTTGGGTGACCTTGAGCCTTCTTATGAGGCCCAGGTCTCACATCCATAAGTCATCACTGGTGACACCCATTGATTATTCACCTTTGTCTTGAAACACTGAGGTATTTTGGATGCGAAAATGTGTTTTAGTTTCCCGATCGCTGCTCATCGGAGTTGGGTTCAACGAGTGACCTCTTTCTCGAAGTTGGATTTACCTAATTGGACTGTTTGTCCCAGGTATACAATAGTGGTTGACAACTTCGAGGTCAGAGCTGCCAACGTGGATGGGAGTGGATGCTACATGGGAGTTCGACATTAACTTAGTCTTGTCCATGTTCATTTTAAGACCCACTCTGTTAAAAGCTCTGTTCAGGTCATTGGGCATTGAACTCAAATCTTCCAGGGTCTCAGCCTATGTCATCAGCGAATCGAAGGTGAGTGATGTACTCGCCAATTATGTTGATGCCAGCTCCTTCCCAGTCCAGAAGTTTGAATACGTCGAATAATATTACACGAAAAATCGTCTTCCCACACCTACAGTATTTTTAATTTTTATGCGACCAATCCAACGATAACCCACATTATGATGTAGGCAAAAAAAATTGCATCCCTAATAAAATGTAGGTATTGTACAATGTGTTGGTATTGTACAATACAACAGCTGTGGTAGCCTAGTGGGTAGAACATTTGGACTCGGAAGCGGGAGACTCAGGCTCGATTCCCAATGCGTGCACGTACCTATGACTTTTCTTTCTAAGTTATGTACATTTGTGAAGTTATAGTAGCAATACCACTCGCTAACGGTGAAGGAAAACATCGTGAGGAAACCTGGGTGTCTGAGCTATTCACATACCTCAGCGCTTAAAATCGCCAATCCGCGGTGGGCACGCGTGGTGATTAAGCCCACACTCTCTCTCTGAGAGAAGGCCTGTGCCCTACAGTGGGACGTATATAGGCTGCTTATGATTGTACAATACATCACCTACAAGCTAAACAAAAATTTTTCGCCTAATTCTACCTTTTTGTCGGCGTAATAAATACGCTTATTTGTGCCAAATTTCAGGTCTCTAGTTCTTATAGTCTCTGTGCTAAGCCGCGGGCAGACAGACATACAGACAGATAGACGGACGGACATGGAAAAACTACAAGGGTTCCTGGTTCCTGGACTACAGAACCCTAAAAACCTTGGACTAACGCCTAGCATTAACGCAAAAAACGGCCGTTTTGGGCATAAATGCTATCTAGCCCATAGATTCTCGGTCGTGGGTTCTAAAAATCACTGATTGAGAGATTGTGCAGAAACTTTTTGCAAAAACGATCTATAAAAAATGATATTATGATTTTTCCCCTAGTGCTACTCTATGGAGCCCCTTAAATTGAAAACGCCAGTTGCGGCTTACTGTGCTCTGGACAGCTAGTTAAGCAAAATACTTTGGATTTTTTCTCGACTAGCCAGAAAAAGTAAATCACAGCTAGGCCATTCTTAAACGACTGCCGAAAAACAAGAGTGCAATGTTTTCAGTCTTTATGTATGTAGGTAGTGTGAATACATTGGTCCATTTTGAAAGCCTATTTAGGGGCTAAAAATTCCACCCATGCCGGGACTTGAACCCGCGCCCTCTGACAAGTCCCGGCATGGGTGGAATTTTTAGCCTACAAATAGGTTTAGCGCAACAAAGAATATAAACATTGGTCCATGTCTGTAACAGTCACGAAACGTGATTTTGTTCGTAAACCAAAATAATGAAACCCTTGTACTACCGAAGGTGCGGTATGTTCTTTGGGAGGGGAGGCCTTTGCCCTGCTTTGGAACACCCATATTATGGAAGCTACATTTATATGGGTGTTCCAAAGCAGGGCAAAGGCCTCCCCTCCCAAAGAACATACCGCACCTTCGGTAGTACAAGGGCACAACTTACAAAAAATGTTAAAATGAGTTAAGTATGCAGAAATGCCTTAAAACACTCCTCTATCTGGTGGGATACAGACTCCCATTAAATTCATTTAAAAAGCGACTTGATTAAATGAATTTAATGGGAGTCTTTATCCTCCTCAAGTATGCAACTTAACTCATTTTACCGTTTTTTGTAAGTTGTGCCCTTGTACTACCAAAGGTGCGATATTATATATCTTTCTTTTGTTTGCAATTTAGTAACTTTAAACATGGTAACATGTATTGCTAGACTAACCTCCGGTTTCTCGTACTCTAACAGGCTGTTAATCAACTGTTAACAGCTGTCAGTGGTTTTTTTTTTTGTATGCACTTTCGTCAACTGAAAGCTGTTAACAGCGTGTTAGTGTACGAGAAACTGGGGGTAAGACTGTATTTTGTATAACTCGGTTTGTTATAACTACTCTACTTACAATAGTATAGTTATAAAAACCTATTGTCAGGCCTGGCACGGTTAGCCAGAGGTCGCGGGTCCCGGCATGGGTGGAATTTTTAGCCTCTAAATAGGTTTTTAAAATTGTCCTCAGCACGGGTTAGTGCAACAAAACGAATATAATAGTATAATTAATTGGAACCTACTAAGTCTAATATAAATATATATTTAATTCCGTTAAATATTCTTCAATTCTATAAGGGTTACCAATAGAGTCAATGCAACAACCATTACTAATATACTTACTATTACTAGTAATATGACTCTATTGAACAGCTGTGCATTTAAGAGACTCGCCCTCTGGTCCTGAAGTAGGATACCCTGTGCTATTGTAACCGGGAAACGATATCACAAACATAACAAACGTTCTTTGTTCTTTATTGTACACTAGGAATTACAATTTATCTATTTGTTTTGAAGTGAGTGATATATTGTCTCCTGTATGTACTTAGGCATTCTCTACTAGGTACAATATTTCTACCAGTGATAACTTGTCATTGGCTTTCTGTGTTTATTTCATTTGTAATGTATCTTTTTCATAGCTGTAAGTTTTCCTATTACCTATAATAAAATAAAATAAAAATTCACCCAGAATGAGGCTATTTGTCCAAATCCCAGGCGTAATCGAACCCAGGGCCTCCGTTTTGGTAGTGAAGCGTGTTAACCGCTAAACCAAAGAGGCAGTCTATGCCCTTAGCATAATCGTTTAACGCCCGTGAACACTCACAATGCATTACATATCACTTAAGTCTCCACTGTATAGGATCATTTGGCTCTACTAATGGTCAGTCACTCCACTCTCGGGGTCAATATTGCCGTATTGCGTTATCATTAAGTTAAAGGCTGCTGTTACATAACTACGGGTTTAGGCCCGGTCTCTCGACTGAGAGTGCTATCCTTTGCCTCAAGCAGACTGTCCAGTACTATACGTCCCGAAATACGCCTGTTTTCGCATGTTATTTGGACCTGTCCAAGGCATTCGACCTAGTCTCGTATGATAAGCTTTGGCAGAAACTCGAACGTGACACTGACCTGCCGTCTGAGGTCCTAGGTATATTTAAATACTGGTATAAAAACCAAAATAATTGTGTGAGATGGGCTGGTTCTCACTCGGATGTGTACCGGTTGGAGTGCGGGGTGAGGCAGGGGGGGTTGAGCTCGCCCCGACTCTTCAAACTGTACATGGAACGGCTGATCTATGAACTCAACAGCACTAAGAGGGGTTGTTCTGTTGACGGACTCACTGTCAACAACATCAGCTATGCTGATGATATGGTGCTGCTGAGTCCATGGATCGGTGCGCTGGAGAGACTGCTCAGAATTTGCGAGGAATATGCGGAGGTCCATGGGCTCAGATACAATGCTATGAAAAGCGAAGTGATGGTGTTTAAATCTGGATCTAAAACTTATGAAATCCCAGCTCCTTTGACACTATCTGGTATTCCTTTGAAACAGGTGACGCACTTTAAGTATCTGGGCCACTGGGTCACCGATGACCTCTGTGACAACTTAGATATAGAGAGGGAGCGCAGGGCGCTGTCTGTTCGCTGTAACATGCTGGCCCGCAGGTTCGCACGCTGTACACAAGAGGTAAAGGTGACGCTCTTCAAAGCTTTCTGCCAATCATTTCTCCCAATCAGGAGACAGGCAGCAGCGTCTTCCTGAGATTCCAACCGTATGCTGCGATCGCCAACCCGCCTGCCAAGCGTGGCGATTATGGCAAAACCCTTTATGGTTGGAGAAAACCAAGAGGGAGGCCTATGCCCTGCAGTGGGCGTAAAAATGGCTGATGATGATGATGAGTCGGGTTGTTGGTTATTTTTATTTCTGTATTTTTTATTTTGACTTTTCGCGCAAATCATCATCATCAGCCATTTGATGCCCAAAGCAGGGCATAGGCCTCCTTCGTGGTTTTCATAACCATGAGGGGTTTTTTCATAATCGCCACGCTTGGCAGGCGCGTTGGCGATCGCAGTATGCGGTTGGAATCTCATGAAGACGCTGCTGCCTCTCTCCTGGTAATTGATTTCCTTAGTCGCCTTCTACGACATCCACAGAAGGAAATGGAGTGACGCTATTCTTAATCCGACGCCACACAGAACACGGCTTTGGCATACAAATCTTCTTTCTTCAAATCTCGCGCAAATAGGACGAATCAATTAAGATCTTACTTGTGGCTTGTGACCGCATGGTTAAGGAGTTATGAGGGAACATAAAATTGGACATATGCACTTACATACATACGAGCCAAACACATTAACCTCCTTTTGGGCTTCGCCGCAGTCGGGCGATTACGAACATTTTAGAAATAGAAATAGAAATAGAAATAGAAAGCATTTATTGTCATATTACGACAAAGGGTCGAGGCTCAGCATTATGCAACCAAGTCAACGCATATAAAATGCCTAAAATTTACTATAATGCGCTAAAATATGCTTTACCCTTGTATTTGCTATATTTGCATCAAAACTAAGCATAGAAAAACTAAAATGTATCACGGACATCTTAGATGTCCGTAATTTTTTTTGCCCAACAAAGCCTCAGACTACATTTACAAAAAAATTGTATACAATACAGTTGAATACAGGTACAAGTACAATACAATTTTGTACGGAATACGATTATTTTACAATAATAAAATATACACGAATGTCCGAGCGAAACGGGATTCCCCTCGCACGATACTGAAAACTTAATGATTCAAAATTTGATCAAAATCGGCCGGTGAACAAAAAAATTCAACTCATCCGTACAGTTGAAATAATTCGAAATTAAAAAATCGGCTTCATGAGACGGCCGTAATTCACACATTTTCTACATCTTTTTCATACATCCCTCTCACGTAGGTAATTCTAAAAATAGTTTCCGAGAAAACCTGAAATTCTTATCATCTGTATTTTTTAATGATACGCTATGCTCATACATCACCATCATCATCATCATCATCAGCCATTTGACGCCCACTGCAGGACTCAGGCCTCCCTCATGGTTTTCCAAGCTTCCCGGTGTTGTGCCGTCCGCATCCAGCGACTCCCCGCCACCGTAACCAGGTCGTCAGACGTAAGGTCCGCGGTCGCCAAGTCAGAACTTTTTCGCCCCAACGGCCGTCAGTTCGCCGTACAATCTCGACTATTTATTAGGGAATCGACGGTAATTAAATTTTACCTAATAAATAATCGCGATTAGACTCGTTTAATTATATAACTATAGAAAGAATGAAAGATGACATTTATTTAAATTGTCACAGAAACACAAAGTAAACACGAAGGTGATCCGTCAGTGACTTTACCGACTTCCGGTGTAGGAGGGCTGGCATCGCTTAGGCGAGACATTTTGCCGATATGCCAGTAAATGCTAAGTACCTTCAGTACTTACTGTTCTTCTGTCGCTTTAAGAGAGAAGTATAGGGGAGACTGGGGTCACTTGATCCCCCCTTTTATTTTTTGACCCTAGCTCCTACAATATAAATCTTATTTGAAAAGTAGTTTAACTTGACAATTCAAAATGAACCAAAATATTATCCATAATGGTGATTGTTGGAATTGGTGCACATTTTTTCAAAATATCTTGATTTAACTGAGAACTGAGATATGTACCATGTGTCCCCTATATGTGGGAGACTTGATTCACCCCATAAGGATGACTTGATCCGGGGGGGATATTATATGATAAGATACTTATATGGGAGACTAGTTATTACTACTAAAATACTTAAGTAAATATACCTACGGCACAAAAAAAACTGTAATTAATGAATGAGAAATAATTTTTATTCTATAAATTCTTACATTGTTATAATTAAGACATAATAAAAATACTTTGGCACTTAGATGTCGAAATAACATTTTTTTTAAATAAGGCACCAGTTTTGGTTAAATATAAAACTAATTGAGTGTTAACTATCTCGCTCTTTCTAATTAAGTACCTATTTGACTTTCATGTTTCTATCTATTTAAAAAAAAACTGGCCTTTGCATCTACGTATTGAGATGATTTATACATCGTCCAGAGGCACCTTCACTCACACTACATGGGTAAAGGGACAACTGCAGTGCTATCTATTTAAATATTTAATAATACTTATTATGTGTATTATAATCTTCCCTCATATGGGACACTTGTTCAGGGGTGATCAAATCTCCCCTAAGTTTTGATACCAAGTCTCCCCAATCGGGTTGAGGTTAGAACACAAAAAATATAAAATAAACATCCGTAAATACGAAACTCACATTTTTTGAAACACACAGTTTAATAGACAATCTCTCCATTGAAAACGTTTATTTTACATTTATTTAACACTATGTAACCACAAAATAGAATATAAAACTTACGAAAAAGAAGTTTCGGCTGCAGCAAAAACGAATGTGCCCGCCATCAATGTGCAGCCTATATTCGTCCCATTGTTCAAAGCCTTCAAAGAAAGAGGTCCTGTGTTTTTGCCTTAGGTCAAAACCATGGTCATAGCCATGTGTCCTAAAATCACTATCAACATGATTGAGAGACACTATGCAAAAACGATCTGTAAAGGGTAAGGGACCCTAATACTAAGACTCCACTGTCCGTCTGTCTGTCTGTCTGTCACCAGGCTGTATCTCATGAACCGTGATAGCTAGGCAGTTGAAATTTTCACAGATGATGTATTTCTGTTGCCGCCATAACAAAAATTACTAAAAACAGAATAAAATAAATATTTAAGGGGGGCTCCCGTGCAACAAGCGTGATTGTTTTGCCGTTTTTTGCACGATATTAATAACGGCAACAGGTAGACGTTTGAAATATTCAAACGTTGCATAGATAATGGTACGGAACCCTTCGTGTGCGTGTGCGACTAGCACTTGGCCGGTTTTTCCATTGGTGGCGCTGGTGTTACTGCATGGAGTCCCTAAGGGCTTTTTTACACGTGACGCCCGTGTATAAGCGCCCTTAGCGTATCAACACCATCAATTTACGCTCAGGCGTATTCCGCGCGACCTATCGCTGCATAACTTGAACAAAAACAGAAACAAACTTGTCTTCGTAAAGACATATTTGGGATCTCAATAGCGGGGGACAAGGTATGTTAGTTAGAACTCTTCGGGCTTCAGTTTAGTCAAATTAACAACTTAGGGTATTGACAGACGGACTGCATTTCAACTGCATTCCGACTGTAAAAGCAGTACAGATGCAGTTGGCACGCACAACTGCAATGAAAGTGCCAACCAACCGAGCAGTCCCACTGCAGTCGATGTGCAGTTGGCATGCAGTTCCCTGTTCGGTTGGTTGGCAGTGTCATTGCAGTCGTGCCGACCGCATACAAGCTGCATCTGAAGTGCAGTTGTGCAGTCGGAATGCAGTTGAAATGCAGTCCGTCTGCCTAAACCCTAGGAGGGCAATCAGAGAGTGGCGGCGGAATCCTGACGTTTGCGATTGCAATCAGTATGGAATTTGATAGTTAGACGATTGGAATCGCTCAGGATGTATAGGAGCTAGACGACGGTCAGTAGGCAGACTAGCAGCCCGATGGTCGGATGATTTCTGAGTGTGAGTATTCAAGAGCAGAGTTCAAAAATATTACTTTGCCTTAGTTTAAGTTTGTTTTTTTTTTATTTTGTTTTTTCTGGTGAAATCTCTTCCTAGTAGTATGTAGGTATATTTTTCGTTCATATGATAATTTTTATTTGTGTATGTTTATTCTATACTTATTTCATATCTATGTACCGTTTATGTATGTGTATTAAATATATAAATATATTGCTTAGTATTGTTTAGTTGCACCGACTACCCGTCATTTAGCTTCTCATTTTTTTTCCGACAGTGGTTGTCTGGAAAAAAATGCTTTTAGTGATAAGGCCGCCAATTACACTGTACTATATTATTGTTAAATTCTCATATGCAATTCCTGGTGTACATAGAATAAAGAATATTCTATCTATCTATCTATTTCGTTGAGTCGGCGGAGGGTCCGTGAATGCGGAAGGCAAGGCACCGAGAGTGATGGCATTTGGGAGAAAAGGCTTATACCCAGCAGCGGGCAGCGGTGGGCTGATGATGATAAAAAAACCGCTGTTCCGTTTCCATAGGAACTCGTCGCTATGATAGTAAATAATAATAATAACAGTTAATTTAATTGTCTCAGAAAAATAATACAAGGTGATTCTTAAATTAGAATGATGCTAGGTACCTACATTTATCAAAAAGCAAATAGTAACATCTAATTAATGGTGAACTAGGTGTGAACGTGTATTTCAGCAAACAGCGCCCCCATCCAGAAAAATATACGTACAGATAGAACTAGGTACAAAAATAGTTTATGTCTAAATCAAAACATATTTTTTTTCTTTATTAATAGGTATACAATATTGTATGAAGTGCAATCTTTATGCTCCAGCTATTAATTAAGTCTTATAAATCTTGTGTAGAAAGAAGTGTGTGTGTAGTTTACATTTACAGTGATAGAGTATTGACCAAGAATCGAGTATACTCCACTTCTGAAAACCAAATCATAATCGTAAGATTTTGTTCAAGATATCTGTCGGCTTATATTATTTTTGTTGCACTAACCCGTGGCATCGCCATCGGCAATCGCTCGTAGCCCCGGCTGCCTGAGTGATCTTAAAACGATCACGAAGGTTAAGCAACACAGGGCGCGTTCAGTGCATGGATGGGTCGTCGTCTATGCCTAACGCTAGTGGCATTTTTCCGAGCGGTTCCGTGCTTCGCAAGGCACGTTAAGCTGTTGGTGCTGGCTGCCGTCGACAGATGGCAGTCGTTAAGCCAAGTCAGAGGCCTTAGGGCGGCTTGACAACTTCTGACAGTAGACGAGCCACTAGTCTACAAGCCTCCACCAATCCGGACTTGGCCCCCGTGGTGGAGTATGGCCTATACCTTCCTCAGGGAAGAGACCCGTGCCCCTCGGTGGGGACATAATGGGTTGATGATGACTAACCCGTGCTGAGGACAATTTTTAAAACCTATTTAGAGGCTAAATATTCCACCCATGTCGGGACTTGAACCCGCGACCTCTGGCTAAGAGTGCCAGAGCTCTTCCAGCTAAGCTAATGGGCCAGTGCGGGCATAGGTGAAATTTCGAGCCTCTTTATAAATACTGTGAGACCGTGAAAAAAATGGTGACGTGACAGGGTATATCGCGTGAAGGAAATTTATTTGACGAATATGTCACGACTCGAAAGTAATTTTTGTTCAATTGAATGGATAAATGAATAACCGAGGTAGATTAAACGCGTGAAAAAGTAGCAGTATTATTTATCTTATTTATCGACACGATGCATTGTTGAAAAAGGAACGATGACTCGATTGGAGCGCCCCCTCGCGTCGTACATCTGAAGTGTGCCACACGGCTTTTGTTGTATATTATAAAATAAATAGTCTTATTGTTATTCTACTGAAGCCTTCTCATTCCTACAGGTTATGGGCCATCCCGTGCCTGCTGGGAAATGAAAGTTCTGCATTAGAAGCAGAAAATAAAGTGAAAAAGTGCGAAAATAAAATTGAAAATTTTCACTAAAAAAACCGTTGACATTTTGTGTCAAAAGTCAAAAAGCACAGATTGAGAATTGCGTCAAAGTCATTTGTGTAAACAATGGCGAACAGTTCAATGATGTCAATTGAAAAACTCAATGGACGAGATAATTGGGCCAGCTGGAGTTTTGCGGTAAAAGCATACTTACAACATGAAGATCTATATGAGTGTACTTATAAAAACGGAACCTAACACCAGCGATCCCAAATCTCAGAAGAAAGACACGATTACCAAGTCGAAATTGATACTGTTGGTAGACCCGATCTTATATGTCCATATTCAGGACGCGGAATGTGCTAAGCTTTAAATGCATGCCTTAAAACACTTCCCAAATACATGAAAAATAGCCTGTGGTAAGGAGAGATGATAAAATATGTAACAAATTTAGAGCGGATTTTTCAATAGTCAGATAAAACTTAACTGGAGAATAAAACTGATGTTGTCACTGTCTTGTCGTACGATTTAGACAGTGATAGCATGCAATTTATTTTCCAGTTAAGTTTTATCTGACTATTGAAAAATTGGTCCTTAATGTTATAACTTGTTACTTTACGACTAGCGCCATCTATGATTGGTTTAGCATTACATATTCGTCTATGTCAATTGGTTGTCTATGCTCGTAATTAAAAATAAAAAGGTCAGTTTGTGGAAAGCTTACGTGGTGTTTTATTAAGAGATTTTCACAGACTATTCAAACTGCATTTGAGGAGTGTTTTAGCTCAGAGGAATTGTGTTTTATAAATGACACCGTTCGTGTTCTTGAATACTTCAAGAAGAGTTTATGATTCATATTTTCACTCCACTTTGATAAAAAATTGAGATCGATAGCTCAATTTTATCTATCTTAGACGGATCCCTGAATGAATAATGGTCTTGTAGATCAAAAATATTTTTAAACGATCAATTAAGCGGTACCCACACGTTGGCTGACAACATCCCTAATTTAGATGTAGGTGAGGAACCCTACATTTTTGTAAAGATTTAGTTTTACCATTTTGTCTGTGCGAATTATATTATATATGTATTTAATAATAACTTCCACACAATACAATCACTTGACCTGGTCCCAAACTAGGATACCCTGTGCTATGGTAACCAGGCTGTCACAAACATAAAAATATATACCCAGACTGAGGCCATTTGTATAAATATACGGTGGCCCCCACCGGGAATCGAATCCACGAACTTTGCTCCGGTAGCTAAGCGCCAAATTAAGTTTTCTCATACTAAATTAAAATACTAAAAGCCCCTGGGGACGACAGAATGTAAGTATTATATAGGGTGACTCGGCAAACGTTGTTTGGTCATATTAATTAGACTACGACCTATTGTCAGACCTACCAAATATACCTACACAAAAAAATTGTGATGAAATTTTTTTTTTTCATAAAAACCGTCTTCGAAGATATCTCGAATAAAAATCTCGTGTTCACACTGTTTGTTATCGAACTCCTCCGAAACGGCTTTACCGATTTTTATGAAATTTTTGAAATTTGGTAGGTCTGAAAATAGGTCGTCGGCAAATAAATATAGCAAAACAACCGTTACGTTTGCGGTGTCAGCTTATTCTTATATAGTATGTAGTATGAGTCCGCGACCAGCGGCAAATACTGTTTTGCAGTCACACTCGGGCAAAAATCTCAAAATCTCGTGAATACGCTTTCGTGGGCAAATAAAATTCGAACAAATTCATTGTGAAAACATGATCCGAAAGTTGTTTTCTAATATTATTTGCATGGCTTCCGCCCGGCCCGCTGAGAAAGTTAGTTGGTAAGTTTATTTTTATTTCTTACTTATTCCATAGTACCAACGAATTTAAGAATGAATATCCAATTACTTTTATAAAAACAAAACCATTCCTTCCTTTTAAAATAAGAACCTCCGCCTCCACTGGGTCGAGTGACGTAACGCCGATTCTTAGGGTTCCGTTCTCAACGAGGAACCCTTATAATTTCCCCATGTCCGTCCGTCTGTCTGTCCATGTCTGCGCAGAGACGACAGGTACTAGAAAGCTGTTATTTGGCATAGATATAATTCATTCATATAATAAGGAATGACCGAAATCGACGTGCCTGCACGCAACGACTAATGAATGTTGATGAAGCCAAAGATGTCCGTCAAAACCGTGGCAAATAGTAGGCCTACCCCTCAGTGAGTTTATAATAGGGGTTAAAGTATGAAATTGCCGTTTTATTGCAATAGGTTCTTTGAATTGACATAGAATCTTCATGGTTTGAGGTTTTCGAATGAAACTTTTTTCAAATGGTTTCTATGATGTTCTTTTTTTAAAAAATGTGAAACATTTGAATATCGACTTTCAATTGTTTTTGTTATTCAATTTAGACAAGAAAGATGGATACTGCGAAAATTCGAGTGATTATGAGGCACCCATTTTTCGTATTTTTTTATTTTATTGATTTGACGCAAGTGAGTCAATATTTTGGGTAAGGTAACGTTAAACCATGCCGCTAATTCCTGGGTAGTTTGACTAGGGTCGGCTTCCACTATCTCTCTTAATTCATCGTTATTCACCTGTGTGGGCGGTCTTCCTCGTGGCTCGTTCTTTAAGTCGAAATTTCCGTCACGAAAGCGTTTAAACCAAAATCGCACGGTGCGTTCATTAGTAGACCCCTCTCCAAATGCAGCATTGATATTGCGGGCTGTTTCTGCCGCGTTAGTTCCGCGTCGGAACTCGTATTCAAAAATCACTCGAATTTTCGCAGTATCCATCTTTCTTGTCTAAATTGAATAACAAAAACAATTGAAAGTCGATATTCAAAGGTTTCACATTTTTTAAAAAAGAACATCATAGAAACCATTTGAAAAAAGTTTCATTCGAAAACCTCAAACCATGAAGATTCTATGTCAATTCAAAGAACCTATTGCAATAAAACGGCAATTTCATACTTTAACCCCTAATACTTATATGTAATGAACGTTAGGCCAAACGTGCTAATGTGTTGCGTGTTATTTCAGCAGAAATCTCAAGCCAACCATTGAATAGCCATACGATGATATAAACAATATAAGGAATGTGTTGGTTTTGTAAAATTGATTACGTATTAAACGGTGAGAATATAAAATAAAATGCGATTTGAAAGGTTAACTCAATTAACTTCCTATGTTTAGTTAGCTTATAAATTCCACAGCGATTAGAGCCATTTTATACAGGGTTACCTCAAAAATGCGCAAAATGATTATTTGTTGTGTCATGTGATTAATACTTCCTTACTTCTTGTCTCTGTTTCTGTATTAGTTATAATTGGAGGCTTTGCTGCTGTCTGTGTGTTCTGATGTTTTAGTCTGATATTTCTACCGTTTGCTTCACAAATAAATAAAGTAAATTCCCGAAACACTTCAATTAGACTTTGTCGTTGACAATAACGTTTGTTCCAAGATTTTTGGAAATTTTCCGATTTGTAGTGCCGCTGTTTCATATAATTATGTCATTTTTAGGGTTTCGTACCTCAAAAGGAAAAAACGGAACCCTTATAGGATCACTTTGTTGTCCGTCTGTCCGTCCGTCCGTCCGTCTGTCAAGACCCTTTTTCTCAGGAACGCGTGGAGGTATGAAGCTGAAATTTATATCAATTACTCAGGTCTACTGTCCCTTGAAGCTGTGAAAAAATCAAACTTCTAAGCCAACGCAATCAAAAGATACAGCCGTTTTTTATGTAACACATCACATTGTGGATTTAAGTAGTAGCGATTAGTTATTACAAGAGTTTGAGTCAAAAATGCGCTTTAAAATTGAACTGTTTTAAATGTGTTTCTTAGAAGGGATTATCTTCTATTTTGGCCTGAGACGTTAGATCCATGTCTGTTCTGGAGATATACAGAAAGAACGTGGGACGAGGGCGCGGAATTGACGAATCCAATTCACTTTCATCCAAAATGTACTGAAGAGACGAGACAAAGCCCACACAGAAGAGACGAGGTGGTACGAACTTTTTCGCGCCCCTCGGCCCGGCCTGTGTGCCCCAGTATTAGAATTAAATAAAGACGAGGTGTTGTCTCTAATAATGTTTATTTACAAGTGATGAAGTATGTACCGACAAAGTCAAAATAAAAATAACGTGTCAATACAAAACTAACAATGACTAACAAAACTAACTAACAATTTCGATTACTAGCCAGTACTACACCACCCAGGCCTTAGGACGTATAAGGACAACGTAAAAAACCCCGAGGTTTCGAAAAAAAAATTACCTAAAAAAAAACGAAAAGTACCCGAAACCGGCGTGCGTGCATGCAAAGACTTAATGAATGTCGAGGAAACGAAAGTGATCTGTCAGGATCGTGGCAAGTGGTAGTCCCTGGGCTCTGCCTATCCCTCTGGGATATAAGCGTGAGTTTGTGTATGCATGTATGGGTAAGAAAAAAAATTGTCAAAAGAAAACTGTTACAAAGTATAAAATAAATATAATACAAACTCTAAACTCAGGTGTTTGTGTTTCATGAATTGCATATTCTGGCGGTAACCTTGTAGTACTAATTGGCGTACCTACAAATAGACTATGCCCTGGAAATAAATTTAATATTAATAATAAGATGGGATTTTTTTAACCCCAATCCCACGCGTGCGATACAATGTATAGGTCTTTTGTCGACCAGGCCAGTTAGCCGGCAGCGCTGAATGGTAAGTGAGACTATTAACTGAGGGCGATTGAGAGGGCTGGCTACGTACGTTCGTTGCGCCGTGGGGTAGATTAGGACAGAGACTGGCATGGAGTCGCAAGAGACAGTAATATTTATTTTATGTAGCCTATGTACGTCCCACGGCAGGGCACAGGCCTTCCCTTCTTCTCAGGATTGGCAATTTCAAGCGCTGAGGTATGTGAACACCATGGACACTCACGTTTCCTCACGATGTTTTCCTTCACCGTTAGCGTGTGGTATTGCTACTACAACTTCACAAATTTACGTAACTTAGAAAACAAAGTCGAACCCACGACCTCCCGAATGTAAGACTGACGTTCTACCGCTCCGCTCCGTACCGTTCTACACTGCAATAGTATATTATTTATATAATAGACAACATAATTAAGTTATGAGTGCGTGTGGCGCCGGATTAAGAATAGCGTCACTCCTCCTTCCGTGGATGTCGTAGAAGGCGACTAAGGAAATCAATTACCAGGAGACGGGCAGCAGCGTCTTCCTGAGATTCCAACCGTATTCTGCGATCGCCAACCCACCTGGCAAGCGTGGCGATTATGGCAAAACCCCTCATGGTTATGAAAACCACGAAGGAAGCCTATATCCTGCAGTGGATGTCAAATGGCTGATGATGATAATGATGATATTATGTTAGTTTAAACCTCTGGTTTAAACAACATTATACAACATAGAATCTAGCCTAACACCCAATTGCAGGCACTCTTGACTGACACTTACATACAAAACAAGTTATTAATAATGGGCGTACATACGTGGATAGCAGGAGAACCTTCAGCTGAAATTTTATATTGATGCATGGCATAAAAATTAAGTTTATAAGTTTATGTTCATTTTTCGTTATACATTACAAAATTATAATAAAATTGTACACACCCAATGGGTAGTGCATAGTTCAATGGTGTATAATTCTATGTAATATCTATGTAACTATGATCAATTAAATAAAATTCATTGATGTAGGCGTAGCTCGGATACCTTACTGCTATGAGTACCTTACCTTACCGTCTTAGACCTTGTTAACTTCTTCATAAAGCAATCTCTACTGTTGCCTATATTTTACCCCATAAGTAAAAAAAGTTGGTAAGATATGTATGTTCGAATCTCTCTCCTATTCTCATACCAAATTATTGGGAAATAAGTCCCAAAATAAGATCTAAGATTTCCCCGCTTAGCCTCGTATTTGAGCCATTGTACGTAGCAAGCGCTGAGTTATATAAATACCTTAAACACTAGGGTTTCCTCACGAGCTTTTCCTTCACAGTTAGCGAGTGGTATTGCTATCAAACTTCACAAATGTACGTAACTTAGAAAACAAAGTCATTGCTACATGCCGGGATTCGAACCCTAGACTGTGAATGTGAGCTCATTTAGACCGCTCTAAATGAGCACCTTAGCGAGAGGACAAAGAAAGCAGAGCGGACGCGCGGTACATCAAGAAAACCAATGCATTTAATATGGGGGTGGTTTATTTTGTAAAACGAACTTTCTACGGGCAACTCCACGGCCTCCCATGACCCTAAACCGCCTGTTGCGTCCGGAACGTTAGTATAAAACGGACGGGAGCCGACCCAGTGTTGCATTGTCGTGCTGGGGAGCGGGCTGCCGAGATCCTGACACCTGCTGAACTAGGTGAGTGGTCCGGCTTAACCCCCAGTTTTTGATTGCAACATTTTTTTTATACGTCGTTTTAAAAACCTTAACATTAGATCAAATTTAGTCGAGCGCTTCCTGTGCCATGTACAAGAAATTGGTGCAAGCGGCCTTACCTTACTTTAGTTTATCCTTTTTTTTTTGCTTCCGTAACCAGAAGACCCTATTACTCAGACTCCACTGTCCGTCTGTCTGTCTGTCACCAGGCTGTATCTCATGAACCGTGATAGTTAGACAGTTGAAAGAGTTTTCAAAGATGACGTATTTCTCTTGCCGTTATAACAACCAGCACTAAAAACAGAATAAAATAAATATTTAGGTGGGTCCCATACAACAAACTTCATTATTTTGC
Organism: Yponomeuta malinellus; assembly: GCA_947308005.1. NCBI lineage: Eukaryota > Metazoa > Arthropoda > Insecta > Lepidoptera > Yponomeutidae > Yponomeuta > Yponomeuta malinellus. Next base: position 4,591,632 of record OX371022.1, read on the forward strand.
CGTTTTTTGCTCGATATTAACGCAACAGGTAGCCGCTTAAAATATGTGCAGAATATTTACTTGTATATTCACTTTAAAAAAAAGTTAACATAAATAAAATCAATATTTAAGGGGAGCTCCCTTACAACAAACGTGATTTTTTGCCGTTGTTTGCTCGATATTAACGCAACAGGTAACCGCTTGAAATATTCAAATATTGTGTAGATAATGGTACGGAACCCTTCGTGCGCGAGTCCGACTCGCACTTGGCTTTTTTTTATCTCATAAATGCCTAGTATTGCAACCGCATAATCTGATAACCTGCTAAACGACTCTTCTCTCCACGAAACAGGATTCATCTAGTGTAAGAGTCAGAAAGTGTTTAAATAATGTAAACAACTAATAACAATTAAATACTTAATGTTCGCCAAACTGCAAAGCACTTTGTTAGCAGCATCATGATCATCATCATCATCAGCCATTTGACGCCCACTATAGGACATATCCCTCATGGTTTTCCAAGCTTCCCGGTGTTGTGCAGCCCGCATCCAGCGACTCCCCGCCACCGTTACCAGGTTTTCAGACCATCTGGTGGGGGGTCTTCCCACGCTGCACTTTGTTAGCGAAGCGCTCTAACTGTACAGCGCGATTTTGGAATCGTTAGCTATATTTTGAGAAGAATGCTCTTTACACGTGAGAAACAGTATTATTAATCATTTTATCTATCTGTGTGGCGTCGGATTAAGAATAGCGTCACTCCATTTCCTTCCGTGGATGTCGTAGAAGGAGTAAAGTAAAGTAAAGTAAAGTATCGTTTATTCATGTACATGGGTAAATAAAATAGATCTTTATATACAGAGTTCCAGTGCATTCCATGTGCTGCCCGTCTGGGCGTATGAATATTCATGCAAGCATGCAATAATTAGTATTTGTATGTCAAATCAAATTATAAAATTGTTCTAATTAAATGTCAAATTTAAAGTAGACATTAAATTGTTTTATCCTCTAAAAAGTCAATAATTCTGTAGTAACATTTATCAATCAGTAACTTAAATAAACTACTTTTGAATAAATTTAAATGCATGTCCTTAATATCGTTTGGCACCTTATTATATATCATTGGAGCCATAAATAAAACACCTTTTCTCATCAATGCGGTCCTGCATCGTGGTAAAAGCAGCCTGTGGCGATGTTGCGTGCGAAGACCTTTGTCACGTATTGTGGAGATTGCAACAAAATATTTCGGATTTGTCTTTACAAAGACTGCTGTCTCAAAAATATAAAGCGAGGGCAAAGTAAGTAGGTTGAGTTTCTTAAAAAATTGTCTACAACTATCAATTGTTTTAAGTTTCCACATTGATCTAATGCAGGAGGCGACTAAGGAAATCAATTACCAGGAGACGGGCAACAGCGTCTTCCTGCGAGATTCAAACCGCATTCTGCGATCGCCAACCCGCCTGCCAATTGTAGCGATTATGGCAAAACCCTTCATGGTTAGGAAAACCATGAGGGCGGCCTGTGTCCTGCATCAAATGGCTGGTGATGATGATGTATCATTTATCAGTAATTGTATAACATATTTGTAAAAATGCGCGTAAAATTTCGACCTTTTCCTCGAATCCGTGAATCCAAATTCGAAGTGGTAGGAAGTACCACGATGAAAAATATTTTCTATTATGTTAAATGTATACGAGTCTATCTCTGATATACCTAAATAATTAATAAAACAATTCAGTTGGCTGGCACCGATCCTAAGGTCGAACCAGAGTTTTCTTTTCCATTTTTATAGCTTTTCGTTCTGATATTGTTTGTCTGTGCTTAAGTGAAGTCATTTCTGATAAATTGGGGTAAATTTCTGATATGCGTCCCATTTAGAGGTATTAACAACATTTGCAGAGAAATAAATAAATTATAATTTGTACACAAGCAAGTAACAAATTCGTCTGTAACAAACCAACGTATAGGCACTCCTGTTAAACGCAACAACTAATTTAGTGTAATTGACTTACCTAGTCCACCCATTTCCTTTAAATCCTCTTCTAATTTTAAGAGGATCAAAGATAAAAACATCGTATCTTTTTCTACAGATCGGATTCGCTAAAAGTGTCTGTACAATCTATCAAACACGTTAATAGTGATTTAAAAGACCCCTAGTCGTGACCATCATCTAAGGCAGGGTATCTCAAACTTATGGGTCCACGTACCCCTGTTAAAATTTCTAGATGACAGCGGACCCCGAACCGCGCCAAAATAAAACAAATAAATAGTGAGCAAACCAGTGTGGCCAACTCTAGTTTTAGCATACTTAGTGGTAGATGAACAATGTTAGAAATTGGGAGATTTGAAAAAGAAAAATCGGTAGATATACCTTTCCTATAAATATACAGCAAATTTGAAGAATTTGTTAGAAAAGTCCCTTTGACGTTACATTATGTAAATCTTGTCGCGTACCCCTACCGTCGAATGGCGAACCCCTAGGGGTTCGTGTACCCCATTTTGAGAAACCCTGATCTAAGGCAAAAATCCTGGGACTAGATAGCATTAACGCCGGCAACGGCCGTTTTATATTATATCATACAAGCGGAATAATAACTAGTAATAGCTCGTAATTCTCTAGGGACAAAAGCGAGAATTGAATGAAAAGATACTTGCCATTTAGTGTCATATCAGGTAGAGTAGAAAGCAGAGAAAGTGAAATTTTCCGTTGCAAAGTCGCCCGTAGCTTAACTAGAATGCAAACAAGTCGCTAGCGGTGGTAGCCTAGTGGGTAGAACATTGGACTCGGAAGCGAGAGACCCAGGTACGATTTCCAGTGCGGGCATGTACATATGACTTTGTTTTTTTGTTAAGTTACAGTAGCAAAACCACTCACTATCCGTGAAGGAAAATATCGTGAGGAAAGCTGAGTGTCTGAGCTACTCACATACCTCAGCGGTTGAAATCACCGATCCGCGGTGGGCACGCGTGGTGATTAAGCCCATACTATCTCCCTGAGAGAAGGCCTGTGGGACGTGTACAGGCTGCTTCAAGTCGTTAGACTGTCATGTTGGTCTAGCGGTTGACACGCTTGACGGCCAAAACAGAGGAGGCCCCCGTAATATGGATTTGTATAAAAGGCCTTAGTCGGGGTGTATTTACATTTTTGTGATGCCGTTGCCTGGCTACCGTAGGGTATCCTATCTTGGGACCAAGACAAGTGATTGTGTTGTGTGAAAATTATTATTATTATTAACTTGATTCCCGATTCGCATTGGAGGCCCCCGGAATGGATTTGTACAAATGGCCTCAGTCTGGGTGTATTTCCATGTTTGTGATGTCCTTGCCTGGTTACCAGTGGCGTAAAGATAGGACGGCAGGGCTGGCAAAATGCCACGGGCCCCCGACCTGCGGGAGCCCCCCGAACTGTGAGGCCGCGAGCTCAGAAGTAACTTAACATTTTTAAGAAAATTTTGTAACAACTATAAGAATGTTTATATTATATGAGTACTTCAAATCAACTAAAGCTGGGACATATATACTACAACTAAAGACCATAATTATTATATGTATATTTTTTTTATTTTTACTGGGAGGGCCCCATCCAATGAATTTGCCACGGGCCTCAGATTGTACAGTTACGCTAATACTGGCTACCATAGCAGAGGTTATCCTAGCTTGGGACCAGTACAAGTGATTGTGTTGTGTGGAAGTTATTATTATTATTATTAACTTAATACCGAAATCACTTACTCAAATTTTTGTCGGAGGAGTCTGGCCAGGTGTCGCTCTTATTCGAAGATCTCTTAATCATGGTGAGAGGGGACGTCGAAGTTTGTAGCACGCGTCGTCAGTTGCCCGTATCTCAAATTATTATGATTAAGTAAAGGCTCACGTGCTACTGACTGTACCGTACAAGTAACGACAACTTCAAGTAAGTAATCAATGAACCCAATCAAAGAAAAGTCTTGGATTTGTCTCGCCTAACTCAATTACACTTTAGGGATGCTGTTCAGTGAAAAGTGACACATATAAAACAAGCTTTTATATTTTTTCGAGGGCAAGAGCAAAAGAATCAATATTATATGCTTTAAGATTGATGCTTTAACTTTTGCCCGCGACTTTGTCCGCGTAAATGTCGATTTCTTCAGAAAAATAATTTAAACGGATGTTAAAGTAATTTTGGAACTGCGTTTTAATTTAATAAGTTCTAGATATAAAATGGAAAAATATGTGACGTCACACTATGGTCTCACAAATCTGAAAAACTGTGACAAGGAGGGTCACAAAATTCACGAAATTAGTGTGACGTACTTCACGGCTTGCTAACCCCTAATTGGCCCCGGACATTCACCATTTAAGTCCGTAGAGTCCGGGGCCCCCTTTCATAGAACTGCAATTCATGTTTTACAATGACAATTCGTAGTCGTCAATATACATTGCCTAGTCGACTAACCCACAGATTATCAAGCAAGGGTGAATGCGCCATATCAATGGATAACTAAACAAATAGATAAAGGCATCATCATCATCCGCCATTTGACGCCCACTGCAGGACATAGACCTTCCTCGTGGTTTTCCAAGCTTGCCGGTCTGTGCCGCCCGCATCCAGCGACTCCCCGCCACCGTAACCAGGTCGTCAGACCATCTGGTGGGGGGCCTGCCCACGCTGCGGCGATCGGTCCGCGGTCGCAAGGTCAGAACTTTTTCGCCCCAACGGCCATCTGTTCTCCGGGCTATGTGCCCCGCCCACTGCCACTGCAACTGAGAAATTCTTCGAGCTTTATTAGTAACTCGGGTTCTTCTGCGGATCTCCACATTCCTGATTCGATCACGCAGTGAAACTCCTAACATAGCTCTCTCCATTGCTCGTTGAGCGACCTTGAGCATTCTTGTGAGGCCCGGTCGGTGACCAGGTTTCACATCCATAAGTCATCACTGGCAATACACATTGGTTATACACCATTGTCTTGATAAACACTTATCCAGTGATAAACAGATAAAAATCTAATTGACAGGTTTGTCAGTCATAATAGTCTATGGATGCTCTGCAAATGTCATGGTGCAAGACATTTTTGGACTTATTCACTAGATAGAGCTTATTCCTGGATAAACAAGTAAATAGAGCTGTCAGATAGAGTTTACGTAAGCAAGCCTAAAAAATTAATAAATTATTGCACTAATCGGCAATAACCTTAACATATTAATATTTACCAATGACGTCACACTAGGCGCATACTTCGCAAGATAGCGGTCCGACGGTGGCAGGATATATTGCCGGGTAGTACTGAACTCGCTCCGATTGATAACACAATTGACAAGGGCGCCCGCCATACCACAATACGATATTTGACATGATCAACAATAAATTATTTCATTGGCTCGATTAAAACAAAAATTACAAAATATCTCGGAAAATATATCTCTTTTAGTCAATTACTAGTTATTACAATGTTTAAATAGATTAAACATAAAAAGAGTGCTCTGAACTGTGACGTCATAAGCCAGTATTTTCACACAAAATTCCGTTTTAAAAGTAACTCATTTGATATTTTGTCAAATACCCAATTGAACCTGGGGTCGATTTTTAAGCGCTAGTTAGACATCTAGTTTTTTTTAACTATAAAGCTCTCACTAATTATTTTTTCATGCACTTTTGCCAACTGTCATCTATTGACTGTAGCTTAAGAGATCATCATCATCAACCCATTATGTCCCCACCGAGGGGCACGGGTCTCTTCCCTGAGGAAGGTATAGGCCATACTCCACCACGGGGGCCAAGTCCGGATTGGTGGAGGCTTGTAGACTAGTGGCTCGTCTACTGTCAGAAGTTGTCAAGCCGCCCTAAGGCCTCTGACTTGGCTTAACGACTGCCATCTATCGACGGCAGCCGGCACCAACAGCTTAACGTGCCTTGCGAAGCACGGAACCGCTCGGAAAAATGCCACTAGCGTTAGGCATAGACGGCGACCCATCCATGCACTGAACGCGCCCAGTGTTGCTTAACCTTCGTGATCGTTTAAGATCACTCAGGCAGCCGGGGCTACGAGCGATTCTATAATATTTACTAGTAAATATAAGGATTGACATGAAACAAGACAATAGCGCGTGCGTCTCACTCTGTACATACCTACACTATATTGTCTATCTATTAATTAACATACCTTTAAAACACGCTTCAATATAATTACATTCTTTATCCTGCCTTGAATCGCTTAAGCTATCTCTTTACCTCAGCGCTTGAAATCGCCAATCCGCGGTGGGCACGCGTGGTGATTAAGCCCACACTCTCTCCCTGAGAGAAGGCCTGTGCCCTGCAGTGGGACGTATATAGGCTGCTTTGCGATACGGTGAACGAATTTAAAGTCACCCTGTAGATACTAGTGTAGCTTATATGCCTGAACGTCCCGTTGGTATAGCGATTAACACGCTTGGGTACCATAACAGAGGTCGTGGGTTCGATTCCCACGGGAGGCCGTACTTGATTTGTACAAATGGCCTCAGTCTGGGTGTATTTCCATATTTTATGATGTTCTTACCTGGTTTCCATAGTAGGTACCGGGTATCCTGGTTTGAGACCAGGACATGTGATTGTTGGCTAGAAGAAATCGCTGTTAGTTATAAGGCCGCCAGTTGTAATGTAGGTACTTTAATTTTTATAATGTTCTTAAAGTAATTCCTGATGTACAAAACGGAATATACGGCAAGATTGCAGATTTACGGCAAATTTTACAAAGTTGATCTAGTGTCAACTGTACCTCTTCTTGAGGCGAACAAGACAATAATGCGAATTGAGTCTTTTATGTAAATTTAAATGTAATGTTTCAAAGAATACCCCGAATACCTCAGATGCCCCAGACATCGGGACAAAATGAGTTATCGTTTGTACAGTCAACACGAAAATCCTTTTCGACGCAGCTTTCAATAATAACGGTTAGAAAACCATGCGGGAGGCCTATGTCCTGCAGTGGGCGTCAAATGGCAGCTGATGACCTATTCTCAGACCTACGAAATAAACACAAAAAAAACCTACCAAATAAATTTTAAAAAAATCGGTTAAGCCGTTTCGGTGGATTTCGATATAAAACACTGTGACACGAGATTTGTATGTATTAGATATGATTGATTCTGAAGGAATAGTTTACACGTCTTGACTAATTATAATAGTTATCCTCGTGTACTTATTATAAACCATGAATTTTGGGTGGTTTGAAAGCCATAGCAAAATGAACGTGCCTTAACAATGGCTATCGTGTACGCTATTTTGTTTTTTTCGAAAATGGCACTTTCCAAAAATATCTCAAAACAAAATCGAATCTATTAGACCAACCAGGAGCGGTGCGTGCCGCGGGTCGGCGGATCATTGCTCTAAAATGATTCTTTCTGATTATGTATCTGATTCTCATTCTTTCTCAACTCGAAACAAGATTTCTCAACAATCTTTTTCTTATATTGCGGCTTTACTTTAAAGTAATAGTCCAAATTTATGGCATTTTTTATTACCAATTACATAACCCCGGCTATCAAACCGGCCATATTTCCGCGTGTATAATAGTTGTCTCCCCGACTGTCCGAGCAAAATATCTGTTGCAAAGAAAATTCTTTACCACTCGCACTAATTAGTATTAAATTGGTTTAAATGTCACGCCTGCGCAATAAAGTATTAATAATAAAGGGTTATAACATTCCGACTTTGATGGCGCACTAATGAAGCCCGTTTAAGCTATCAAGCTCATGATAAGCTTTTACGTAAATTGCTTCTAAGTGTATCTTTGAAGGAACTGACGAGGAACTTGCATAAAACTTAGATTGGAGCGACATTGTTTTTTGCCTTAGGTTCAGGCAGAGCCGGATTTTGAGGTCTGGAGGCCCTAGGGCAACGAAGGAGCGGAGGCCCCTAATTATTCCCAAATATAAAATAGGAAACAAAAACTACAACGAATACGACGATATTTTTTTTTTAATTTGAAAAAAAAAAAACAGACGTTATAAGTACTTATAAAAGATTGGCGTTTAATGATAGTACATATTAGCCTTTTGTGGGGGCCCTTTCCTTGTGGAGGCCCCACGGCACTAGTCCCGCCTGCCCTCCCCTAAATCCGGCCCTGGGTTCAGGGCCACGGGTCCTAAAAATCACTGTCAACATGATTGAGAGATTGTGCTGACACTTTTTGCAAATTTGATCTGTAAATAATTTTTTTTTCTCGGTTGCTCCAATAGGTTAAAATAAAAAATAAAAACCGACTTCGAAACACTACAGCACTAAAAAGTTAGAAATAATTTAAATAATTTGAAGTATTTATACATTTAGGTATTGTAGAAGTATAATTTGGAGCGGGTGCCCAAAATATATGTGCTGGCCTTGAAACTAAATCTAATGGGAGTCTTTATCCCACCAGACAGAGGAGTGTTTTCAAGGCATTTCTGCGTTTTTTGTAAGTTGTGCTCTTGTGCTACCGAAAGTGCGTATGACCACGCCTACAGTTTCTTGAAGTTGTGAAATAATCAAACTTCCAAGTTAACGTAAAACATGCCGCAAAAGGCGTATGTTTCGACACTTTCAAGGGAATCAAAATTTTAAGTGTACTTTCCGTTGACCTAGAACTATGAAGGCAAGTAATATTCTCTTACACTACTAGTACAGGAAAAAACTCCGAAAACTATACATTTGTAATCAAATCATCAAAAAAATGTCTTTGAAGTTCGGGAAACGCTCGGAAAAAACTGCCGCAAAGACTCGATATCTGAACTATTTACAATATGTAAGTAGGTACCTACAAATTTGTACAAATTTGCCCTGGTCACACACTAGGATACCCTGTGCTGTGATCACCAGGCAAGGAGTATTTTCATTTTTGTGAAAAATGAAAACACACCCAGACTGTGAGGCTATTTGCACAAATATACGGCAGCCCCCAACCTACGACCTCCGGCATGGTAATCAGACGTGATACCGCTAGACCAACGAGGCAGTCAATGAACTAACAAGACCAGGAAAATAAAAGGCATTCTTACTTTTTGGAGTCCCGTACCTCAAAAGGAAAAAAAACGAAACCCTTATAGGATCACTTTGTTGTCCGTCTGTCTGTCAAGACCCTGTATCTCGGGAACGCGTGGGGGGGGGTATCGAGTTGAAATTAAAACCGCATACTCAGGTCTACAGTTTCTTGAAGGTGTGAAATAATGAAACTTCTAATTTAACATAAAAAACACGGCCCTTATGCCGCAAAAAACGCATATTTCGTCACTCTGCCCTTGAGTGTCGATATGCGCTTTTCAAAATGTATATATAGGGTATTTTCCGTTGACCTTAGAAATTAAATATGGCAAGTAATATTGTCCTTTACTAAGTACTAGTACAGGAACAATCAGAAAACTATATATTTGTAATTAAATCATAAAAAAAATTGTCTGAATTTCGGAAAAAGCTTGGAAAAAACTGCGAGACTCGATTTCTGAACTATTTATAGTATGTAAGTGCCTACAAATTTGTAAGGAACTCTCGGTGGGCGAGTCCGACTCGCACTTGTCGGTTTTTTATATCTCTACAGTATAATTCCAATCATGAAAAGACAATAGACAGAACAAAAATGGACATAGCCCACATGGCAAAGATGGCGCGCGCACATACGTTTTTGTCAAATTAAAAAATAACAATCTTGCAATGAAACAGTGGTAGGTACTCACTTGAAACGGAGAAAGTAATTTTGCCTGTATGCGCCCCAGTATAATAGGGCACAGGCCCTCTCTCAGAGAGAGTGTAGGGCTCAATCACCACGCGTGCCCGATGCGGATTGGCAATATCAAGGGCTGAGTTATGCTAACACCTTAGGCACTCAGGTTTCCTCACGATGTTTTTCTTCCATTCTTTTTCTTCAGGAACCAACTTGTTTTTAATATGAGTTTATCTGTTTCCGTTATGGTGTAATTACAACTTCACTGCAACCTATTTTTGATGCATGTTTTGCATTTGTTCAGTAAATACGAGTATAAGTATTTTCGTTCATTTTAGCGATGTCCTGCCAAAAAATGGTACGCGCGGGAGTGTCACTAATCTGCGACTATTTAAGAGAGTTGATTAATAAAACATAAACATAAACATAAACATTTACATACAGGCACATACATTGCTTCTGGCCCCACACTAGGATACCCTGTGTCGTGGGAACCAGAAACAACGACATCACAAACATGTAAACATCCAAGACCTGGGGTTTTTTTTTTGTCCCCAGCCGGGATTCGAAAAAAAGAAGAATATACTTTTTATCTTCAACTTTGTGTCCTCTTCCGCGACACGGTCAATATTTCAGTCTTCTGTATGACTGACAATATTTCAGTATGACCTTTCATTCTCACGCTGGTTCCTCACCTTATAATTTTGTGAGTTTATCACATAAACCCTCATATGTTTGGAAATGTTCCAAAGATTGCGCCACGTGACTGCCACGCCACTTAAACACCATTTTACAACAAAAAAATTGCACGATCGTTCAATTTCCGCGTTTACACATTTCAATCGCATTGAATGATTGTCAGTGTTGAGTCAATTGCATTGAACACTTTCGTCAAAACATAGCTTTCAATGAAATTGCGCAATCGCATTGAAATGTATTTAGACGTCTCTGTGCAGTCGAAGCAATGAAATTGCAAGCAATCATCATCAGCCACTTGACGCCCACTGCAGGGCACAGACCTCCCTCGTGGTTTTCATAACTATGAGAGGTTGGCAGGCGGGGTTACCTTAGTCGCCTTCTACATCTACGGAAGGAAATGGAGTGACGCTACATTTTCTTAATCCGGCGCCACAAATTTCATCAAATTCAATTTTCAATGAAATTGAAAGCAATCATCATTCAGCCACAAAAAGTCCACTGCTGGACGTAGGCCTCCTCCATGAATTTCCAAAAAAGACCGATTGGAAGCGGCCTGCATCCAGCGTCTTCCTGCAACTTGGATGAGGTCATCTGACCATCTTGTGGCTGGTCGTCCTACGCTGCGCTTGAAAGCAATATTGAACCGAAATTGCACCGCGTAATATGGCTTTTAGCAAACAAGACCACTCGTGTCGAGATGGTTTTGAGATATTTCAATGCCAAGGTGCAGATTGTAAGCATGAATCGATCTGATTATAAGATTCAAGCATTCAGACTATGTGATCTAGGTTAGTAATAAACAAATTGAACATCGCGCAAATATTTTTCTATGGAACACCGTACAGCGCTTTATTGCAGTTTATAAACCTATCCTATGCTTCAAATTTAGAAAGTACCATCGATACTGATTGTTGTGTACATTGAGTAAGTTACATAATCATTGTTACCAAAAGCTTGCCGATAAACTCCGTTGGCAGTTTGGCACACTTATGAAATTATGATTATATTCTTTGACTGCCTTGTTGGTCTAGGCGTTAAGGCGTTTAGCTACCAAAACAGAGATCGTGGGTTCGATTCCCACTGGGGGCCGCCGTAGATTTGTAGAAATGGCCTCAGTCTAGTCTAGGTGTATTTCCATGTTTGTGACGTCCTTGCCTGGTTACCATAGCACAGGGTATCCTAGTTTGGGACCAGGGCAAGTGATTGTATTGTGTGGAACTTATTATTATTATTGTTCTTTTTGTTGCACTAACCCGTGCTGAGGACAATTTTAAAAACCTATTTAGAGGCTAAAAATTCCACCCACGCCGGGACTTGAACCAGCGACCTATAATACGTACAGACCTCTGTGGTAATACAGAGAAGTTTGAAAAGAGGTTCGAAATTTTGCCGATGCCTGCACTTGCTCATTAGCTCAGTTGGGAGAGCCAGAGGTCGCGGGTTCAAGTCCCGCCATGGGTGGAATTTTTAGCCTCTAAATAGGTTTTTAATGATTTTTTTCTTGTTTATTGAGAATAAATATAAATAAATAAATACAAACTGTTTTCGAAATTAAAAAGATTTTGTCTCTCCTGTAAAGTAGAGTAAAACGACTTATGCGGTGTTGTTTTCTGAGCGACGATTTGTCATATCATTCCTGTTGAACTAAAGACAAGCCTACAACATGATCATCGTAAACAGCCCACGTTTTATTGTATTATTCAATCATCTGACTGCAATATCTAAGTAATATGCCACGCCTAGATGACACCAAACTTTCCCTATAGGCCTTTTATTATGACTATTGTCATTTGTGCCGCATTGCAACAAACAACGTCGGCCTGCGTTGTGATAAAAATGAAGTAATTAAATAATTAATTAATTAATTACACTTTATTGCGTACGACACACTTAATAGGACATTGCATAAGTGAATTACTTATACAGGGTGACTTTGAATTCATCCACCGTATTATAAGGGGGCATACTAACCATGATTTAGAAACATAATGGTGTTAGTTTTGAAAAAAATTACGCATAAAAAAACGTTTTTTTAAGTACTCAAAATTACTTCACTTAAGAATAAACAAACAATATCAAGACGAAAAGTAATAAAAATCCAAAAAAAAGAATGTATTGAGCGTCTTATGGTCGGCGCCGGTGAACTCAATTGTTTTTTCAATTGTTTTCGCAGGTATCGGACATCAGAATCTTAAACCGCCATTGGTGACGTGAATTTGATTTACATTGTTGGGGACCCCGGTCTCATGCACCGGTTTTTGACTACGATTTTTTCTGTAATTTACGGTTTATGCTACTTTTCATTGGAAAGGTTATAACATTTTATCTTTAATTGTCAATAAAACATAAGTATTTCATAAAACAAATAACTTTTATTAGCATCAGAGAATATCTTTGGATGCACTAAAATTCTAAGGTATTGCAACAATGTTCTTTTAAACTCAAAAATTGCTATAATCTTAGTTATTTAACAATAAAATCAGGCTTAGTCAGTCTTACGACATTGGAAACACAAAATAAAATAACATAAATGGTAATACTTCTAAGAAAAAATAATTCAATACAATACTAAAATCACTCATCTTCAACAGCGAAACAGCCAGAAACGGCCAACAATGCACGCGACGCTGTTGCGGGGTAGACTGGCGGTAGGTGGCGTGGAATTAGGCAGCTACTTGACACCACAGCGTAATTCGATGAACGGTGACAAAAATATCTTATTTCTTTTAACTACCCGGTCTCACAGACATATAGGTCACCAATGGCGGGTTAAGCATTCAATATAGGTATTATTATTAGAAAACATTTTTCGACGTTACTTCCTTCCACTTCGTATTTGAATTCACAGGTTGGAGCCAGAGAAATCACGAATATATACTGTTTTTCACGATTAAAAGAACATTCCCTGAAAATACGTTGAACGAATTCAAAGTCACCCTGTACTATGATTTTCCTCGAACTATGGAGTGAGTATTTAATTAATAAAATTTTCATTTTGTTTGTCGAAAAGTTACCAGCCGTACTCAAATTCAATAATATCATACCGCAGCGATTAAAATCGCCAATCTGTGGTGGGCACGCGTGACGACTAAGCCCATACTCTCTCTCTCTGAGAGAAGCCTTTGTCCTACAGTGGAAAGTATAGGGTGCATAGTTATTATAATAAAATCACTCAAATAATACAAATCAATAAACAAACGAATAATAATAATAATAATTCACCATGGGCATCTATACAGTCAGTAAGATAAAGATATAGACAAAGAATACTTTATTTCAAATAGAATGAAAATTCTGATATGTAGCAGAATGATTTAGTGAAGGGCGCAATATTGATGGAGCGCTTAAAGCGCGAATTAAAAAAAAACGACGAAACTCATGGAACAAAAGTTGTTACTCAAAAACAAAATCTAAACCTAAATTTCCGATATGTGAAGGTACTATGTCTCATATCGCATGAGCTAAATAATACATTTTAATTCAATAGTTCCAATGCAGAAGTCAACTGGTAACTGCAGGGAGCTCAGAATAGTGTGATCACAAGTTCTCGTGTGAAACAATATAAAGTACCCCCGCGGAGCTTGACGGGTGGTCTCCGCAATCAAGGGGATACAATCTCACATTCTACGGCGTAAGACACACAGGGAGGAAGTGGGGCGAGGGCGCGAAAACGGCGCGACGCGCGACGCGTTGCATAGAGTTCGCGCCCTCGCCCCGCCTCATCTGTGTGGGCTTCGTCCCATCCGTTCAGTAAATTTTGTATGGAAGTGAATTGGACAGACGACGCGACTTTTCCGCGCCCTTGCCCCACGTCCTTTCTGTGTGACCGGGGCTCTATATCTCTAGAATCTGCGTGCAAAAGACTGCCTCGTTGGTCTAGCGGTATCACGTCTGATTACCATGCTGGAGGTCGTGGGTTCCATACCCATTAGGGGCCGCCGTACGTTTGTAGTAGCCTCAGTCTGGGTGTATTTCCATGTTTGTGATGTCCTTGCCGGGTTACCGAAGCACAGGGGACCTAGTAGTTTGCGATCAGGACAACAAGGTGATTGTGTTGGGTGGAAGTTACTATTATTAGAGGTATATTATTAAAGTCTGCTCATTTTAGTATCATAATTAAATCATTTTATTCCTACCATGTCATATTAAGTAACAATACAAAGTAAATTACAGAATTAAATAAAATGTGACCTGCAGTGGAATGTACATGCTGAAATCTGGGTGGTTTGAAAGCCGCGGTTAGGTAATTGGTAAATTAAAAATGCCATCTAGGTATTACTTGTTTTTTTATGACACATATCCCACTGAGGGAGTATGGGCTTAATTACCACGCGTGCCCACCGCGGACTGGCAATTTCAAGCGCCGAAGCGTGTGGATACCTCAGATACTCAGGTTACCTCACGATGTTTTCCTTCACCGTTAGCGAGTGGTATTGCTACTATAACTTCACAAACGTACGTAACTTAGAAAATGAAGGTACATGCCGGGATTCAAACCGCTCCGCTGCCACCGCATTTAACTACTTTTAATTACTTTTAACGTAAAATAAAATAAAAATTTTGACTTGAGAAATCTTGTTTCGAAAAATACGCGAAGATTCGAGGTTGTGTTATTTTTGGCTGGCTGCTAATGATTCTCATTAAAGTTTGTGTCGAGATATTTTTGGACAGTGCCGTATTCGATAGCTATTGTAAAGGCTCGTTAATTTTAGTATGACTCTCAAACCACCCAAAATTCGTGGTACAAAATTCAATACAAAAAAATATATCGAAAATTTGAAACAAAAAATACAAAAGTAACTTAAATAACTTAATCTACGGGGGGGGGGGGGGGGGGGGGGAACCACAAAATGTAATATCTGCTGCTGCTTATCACTAGGTTAAGAAAGACACATTTTTATTTCTATATGTACTTAGGTTTCAGTAAGTACCCTTTTACATTTCTAAGAACCTAATTAGAGGCTAAAAATTCCACCCATGCCGGGACTTCAACCCGCGACCTCTGGCTAACCGTGCCAGCGCTCTCCCAACTGAGCCAATGGGCAAGTGCAGGCATCAGTGAAATTTTGAGCCTCTTTACAAACTTCTCTGTATTACATACAGAGAAGATATCCTGGCAGGGTGGAATTTTTAGCCTCTAATTAGGTTTTTAAAGTTGTCCTCCTGTGGTCCAAAGCACGGGTTAGTGCAGCATAAAAAAAGGATAATTGTAACCTTTTTACTTTAGTGTGCATGTGGCTTAAACAGCGTTTAACTAAAATTCTTCATACAAAAGTCAATTTAAATGGCGACTTAAGTGACATTTAAGAAGTGATGCAAGTGGGCATAATCGTCCAAGGTAGAATTCGCTTGCCAAAGTATTTGATATAATTGGGTAGGATATAAAATGATTTGGCAAATTTCGGTCTTAAAGGAGGCAAAAATTAAAAATATTTCATTTTTAAGAGCAACAAAGTTTTTACTAATCACACTATTGTGTACCTATCTTGTCATTCGATGTAACAGCACATGAACCTACTCAAGCACCTCACTTCTACGGCATCGATCCTACTTTCTTGATTATTCTGCCATACCCAAGTCAAACAACCTGCATTTAAAATACTGAAGTATTTTCTCCAGCGTCGTTTAACTTGGGGGTAAAAATAAACTAAAACTCAGTTAAACTTCTCGAGTTAGGAGTTAGTAAGTTGTTTCGATAGTTAGGAGCTCACAATTTGTCGCGTATTTGCTCAGAAGGTCTAACATAATGGAATTACGACCAATTAAGTAGCGTTGAAAGGGCGTACCGTACATTGTAGGTAGATGGATAGACTTAGGGTTGCCAACTTTTTTTCTAATAAATATAGGTAGTATTTTTGAAGCTCTTACCTCTTAAAAATATAGTAGATGGCAAAATAATGGTAAGAAAATAGTAAAAATAGCGGCAGTTGTGCCGCGCGATTCACGGACTCAGCTTTAGAAAACGATTAAGGCTGGGTTCCGCTTTACGCAAAATATAGTAGTTTCGCCTACTATATATTTTTTTAGAAATATAGAAGTTGAGCCCCTAATTTAGTAGGATACTATATTATATAGTAGGGTTGGCAACCCTAGATAGACTACTAGGTAAAGTAAAGCAGGTAGATAAGTATAATGCCCGACAAATAACTTTAACAAATGCTTTGATTTCGTACGGCCGTATTTTGGGTCTCACTAGACCTTCTCTCAGAGAGAGAGAGGGTACGGGCTCAGTCACCACGCATAAACACCGCAGACACGTTTCCTCGCGATGATTTCCTTCACAGTTAGCGAGAAACCGTTAACAAATAATTATTTTTTTTTCTCTTATGCATCCATCGCACACTCATCCCGACTGCGGGAATTCTTGTTCAAGTTATCTGCCGCACATTAAACCTATAATTCGTGCGTGTCAGATACAATTATACAAGAACACAACAACACCAATAATTTAGTGGTGGTAGGGAGCGGACGAACTGTCAAATACAAGAAATTTAATTTCAATTCAATTTAGGTATTATCCGGTTCAAATGCTGTTAGGATACGACCTTTTGGAATGGAGCGGCATATGACATCAACTGACGTCTGTCAGTACTGTTAGCAACGCTATCTGGAAAGCGCGTGACAAGTAAGTGAAGAATAAAACTTCATCGGAAGTATCTCTTTTTAAATTATACTTGTTACGGACGGCGAGAGTGTAGATGCTAGGGGCAGATAAATTACGTGATAGGTACTGGTATGTAGCGACAAGAGAACCTTCCAGAATAATCTATGTGCTAGAAAGAGACAGAGATATCTGTTAGATGGTGATAGAAAAACATTCTGGAATGTTCGATAGCCTTCTCTAGAACCTATTTCTAGTATCATCGATGTGATTCTGGGTAGTTCCAGAAGATATTCTGGCATGTTCTATATTATATATAATTTTTGTTGCACTAACCCGTGCTGCGGACAATTTTAAAAACGTATTTAGAGGTTAAAAATTCTGTGTTCTAAAAAAAGCACCGTGCCAGCGCTCTCCCAACTGAGCTAATGGGCAAGTGCAAGCATCGATGAAATTTCGAGCCTCTTTACAAACTTCTCTGTATTACGTTTGCAGTTAGGCCTCTAAATAGGTTTTTAAAATGTTCTATATTTTCTAGTACCTTCGACGTCTTTCTAAGTACTTCCCGAAGTTTCTAGACTGGTAAGAGCTTTCAGTCGCCTTGATACTTGCAAAAAAATTAATTAACTGATTTATATTATCTGACTGTTTTTATGACCTTACAAGTCATCACTGTCGCGTAACGCAACTGCAAAAGGTTGTATCCTAACAGAATTGGAACCGGACTCAGAACACAAGATACGTAGTATACCTATTTGTTCGGAAAAAAATCACGAGATATCACTAGCCCTACACCCCGGAGGGGGGTGTAGTGAGATATCAGGTGAATCTACTTTTTTCTTTAAACGCGCGATTTCTGAGCAGAAAAGCGGTTGACTCGCCGTAGCCGTGATTTTTTTTTGTTTTGTTTTTATTTGTGTTGTTCATTATATTTGTATTGATGTCCACGTAGAGTACCTCAACAAATTGAAATGGGTTATGATGGCTTACGAACCCGGCACATGTCAAAGTGGCAGTATTTTTTTGCATCGAATTAAAAAACATACTTTAGAAACAATTTAAGATGTTATTATATAAGAATCACTACTTAATAAACGTTATTGTAAACTTTTCGCTTAAATAAAATTATCTTATCTTATCTTATGTATGTGTGTGAGTGTGTGTGTGCGCGTGTTTTTGTATGTGAGAGTGTGCGTGCGTTCGTGCGTGCGTGCGTGCGCGTGTTCGTGCGTGCGTGCGTGCGCGTGTGCGTGCGTGCGTGCGTGCGCGTGTTCGTGCGTGCGTGCGTGCGCGTGTGCGTGCGTGCGTCTGTGCAATAGTGTTCTCAACCTCCACTTGTCTATCAACTTCAGGTTGCTCCGCCGTTTTATGAAAAGCCAGCTGTCACAAATTCCCGCCATGAAACCGGCTTCCCGCGTTTCGGTCGTTGTGATCATCGCGCTGCTCTCCATCGAATGCTGCTTCGCGGCTTCGGTAAGATCAAGCTCTACTCTTACTTATAAAAAAGACACGATTCTTCTAAGACATGCAATTTAAATAGTCATAATGTAGTAAATTTCACATGAAAATTGCTCATAGTTAGGTTTTCCTCTGTGGTTTGGGTAAAGTTCACAGATAACGATCTGTGAATATGTCAAAAAATGCTTTTGTTGCTGCAACAATGAGACAATCAATTATTTATAGATAACTTGGATATATTTTTCTGTGTCTACTATGGCGTCGGCTTATTGCAAGAAGTCATCAACTGCAAAAGCTCACTAACCGCTTTTTTTTAAAGGTATGGACATAGAGATGTATTGAATAATGATACAATAGTGGTGTTTTAGTATCAGGCATTGTTTTAACGATGATATAGGGAATAAGGAGTAGGAAACACAACCATTAACTAACACGAACTAAAAAGTCCTTTTTCTCCCAATAGTGAATATGTCGGTTAATGAGTTCTTGCAATAAGCCGACGAATTGGGTATTAATCACAGAAAAGAAAAAAGAGTAGGAGTAGCGAGATTACTTTTTATTATGGAAATCAGTGTGAACAAACAAACACGTATAAACTTAACGGGTACAGCCCACTTCATACTACTACCATTTTTCTGCTCTGTGGTATAAATACATTGCCACTCGAATCCAATTTTGAGGCAAGTTCCCCATCGTACGGTGCCAACCGTTGGGACACTGACCCAGCCTATAAGATTAGCAAGTAGAAGTGGCGGGAGGCTGGTTACATATGTCGAATGGTCGATGGGGTGTAAAGGTTCTCCAGTGACAACGAACGGGCAAACGCAGCGTAGGACGTTCACCAGCTCGCTGGACCGACGCTCTGAAGCAGGTTGCCGGCTAGATGAGGATGGCTGAGGACATAAAGAAATGGCCTGCCTTAAGGGAGGCCTATGTCCAGCAGTGGACGAACACGGGCTGGTTAATCGAACCATTAAGAGCATTCGTTCGATTAGTTTCCACGCTTCTTCTTCTTAGCGTGTCGATGGCAAAACAATTTTCTGCAGAGTCTCTGTTAAACAGTTGCGGCCCAGAACTTTGCGACGCTGACTGCGTATGACGCACACACACTATCTAATCTTTAAAATAAGTAAAATATCAAATTACACTAAGTTTCTAAGCTACGGAAGTGCGGTGTCAGCTAGTACAGGCATTATACATGCTTAAAAGGTGGCTCCAGATACTATGTACCGTTAAATTAAGCAGTTCACGAAAATAAAGATTTTGTATTTGTATTTGTATTATCAATTGACCCCACGTTCGGCGCCAATCTAGCGGGGTTCGGTATAGATAAAGGCTTCTTGGTCTAAATAAATGATAATATGGGATAATGTAGAACTTCAATAACTGTGGTTTTATTTCGAAAAACTGTTGATAAGTGGTGGTAAACAGAAAACGAAATAAAAATAGAAAAATAAGCAATTCACAGGTAGATAATTGACAGTAATGATCTGTAGTCAAAGGGTGAAGTAGCAATAAAAATCCGAAATCCGAAAGAAATCTAGAATGATAGACGTAGGTAATTTAAAATGTTGAGTTTAAGATGATAGACAGAATAAAAGAAAATAACAGAAATGGTGTAAGAAGGTTTGCACCGTTACAACTTGAAATCATTAGGCCCGCCTGAGTGCAGGTTTTTGGGCACGCAGGGCCCGATGAAAGATGGTCCATCGTCTGAAAGGTACCGCATAAACACGCACGCTGCCATACTGTTTATGTGCTAAAAGATAACAAAAATTCTTACAGATTCCAAGAAATTTCGATCCGAGGATAAACGATGACTTCATGATGACGCCAAAGAAGCGACCCTTCTGCAATACCTTTACAGGTAAGCAGAGATTATGTTAAGTAATGGAGAACTTGCACAAAAATTTGTTTAATAGTATTATCGAAGATTCGTAAAAGGCGACTAAGGAAATAAATTACCAGGAGACGGGCAGCAGCGTCTTCTTGAGATTCCAACCGCATACTGCGATCGCCAACCCGCCTGCCAAGCGTGGCGATTATGGCAAAACCCTCCATGGTTAAAAACCATGATGGCGGCCTATGTCCTGCAGTGGGCGTCGAATGGCTGATGATGATGATGATGATTATCGAAGAGGCCTCCCGATGTTTTCCTTCACAGTTAGCTCCAGACACTTGAGTGTCTGAGCTATTCACATACCTATTCACATACCTGAGTGTCTGAGCTATTCACATCTAAGTTATGTACATTTGTGAAGTTATAGTAGCAATACCACTCGCTAACGGTGAAGGAAAACATAATGAGGAAACCTGAGTGTCTGAGCTATTCACATACCTCAGCGCTTGAAATCGCCAATCCGCGGTGGGCACGCGTGATGATTAAGCCCATACTCTCCCTCTGAGAGAAGGCCTGTGCCCTACAGTGGGACGTATATAGGCTGCTTATGAATCGAAGAGGCCAGGTTAAAAGACAAATAAACGTGGTTTTTTTTTCTACATCTAATACTTTCATGATCTCTTCTTCTTTCTGGTTGTGTCCTCATGACTGAGGGACGTGACTATGGGCAGCTTCAGCCACCAACGCTCTCCATTTGGATCGATTATGCGCGAGATGTATGGCTGCTTTTAGGGTACTTCCCGCCACCGTAACTAGGTCGTCGGACCATCTGGTGGGGTGGGGGGCCTTCCCACGCTGCGTCGTCCGGTCCGCGGTCGCCAAGTCAGAACTTCGTCCTCTGCTTCGTTTCCCACTTTTCATGATATAACCCGTCGAAAACTCATTCTATTCACGTGGTACAAAAACGCGCCATACAACACAGGCTCAAAATATGACGTCACAACCGTGCACATAACGCCTTAGAATGTACAATGCATTTATCCATATTTGAGTTATCTCGTAAAATAATGTTGTTACGCATTTACACCCCTTATTATAAAACGTTTAGGATTTAATGAGAAAACTAAATCTGATAAGTTTCTTATCATTAGAGTAACTTGATTTTTGCCATTTTTTGGTAACCCGTAAACCCCGAAAAGTATGTATTTATGGTTTAATTTTTGAATTCTTTCTTACTTTTTCGGGGTCTTCTATGGTACATCATTTAATGTACCATTATAAACGCCAATAAACGAATATGAATATAAAAGCAATGTCACTCCAATTTACGTTTGATGCAAGTTCCCCATTATGGTTGTTGACTGACATCAAAATTGGCCTAAAAAGTACCTGGAACCTAACGAATGCTGATGAAGCGAAAGAGGTTATCAGGATCATGGCAAGTGGCAAACACTGGCTACCCCCCAGGTATACATACGTAAGTTTATGAAATGGAATGAAATGTGCTTGGCCCTAAATATAACGATTACAATACAAAAAAAACCGGCCAAGTGCAAGTCCGACTCGCGCACGTAGGGTTCCGTACCGTTATCTATACGACATTAGACAAAGATCGAATTTGAGAACAGCGCCATCTATAGAAACAAGTAGTGTTTAACATTGACATTTAACGACATGACATCGGCGCTGTGAAGGTTACATAGATGGCCGCTAGATGGCGAGCGCTGTTTTTAGACAACGTTTGTTGTATGGGAGCCCCCCTTAAATATTTATTTAATTCTGTTTTTAGTATTTGTTGTTATAGCCGCAACAGAAATACATCATCAGTGAAAATTTCGACTGTCTAACTATCATGTAACTGTTCATGAGATACAGCCTGGTGAGAGACCGACGGACGGACGGACGGACTATTATGTAATAATTCGAATCTTCATTGTTGCGCCTTAGCCTTACGTATTTATTTAAAGTAGTGTGACGTCATAATACAGGTAGGTGATCCTAGAACATAAGGGCTGAAAACGTGTTCATCTATTCACGAAAAGCTGACCTGAAATATTGAAGTTTTCAATAAAAATTACCAATCATTTGCTAATGATGATGATGATATTGTTCCTCTGATCAAAAGAATTTCTGGCTGACTAAATGACTTGTTTGCTGATTTTCGTTGTTGAGCAAATAATAGGGGTTAAAGTATGAAATTGCCGTTTTATTTCAATAGGTTTGTGGGGTTGACTGTGCACCACAATCAAACGAACGCCAAGCGTAGCTGGCAGGCTATACATAGTGGAGTAGCCGGGAAGGAAAAAAGACATTTAAAATATAGTTTTTTCCTGACAGTCAAAAAGAAACATTGATGATTTTAGAGGTTCGGAGATATTGGTTTAAAATATTATTTTTCAAGCAGATGCTGCCGTTTTAGTTTAATTAAATTATTTCAGTTAGTCAGCACTAACTCCTTCTCTATATTGTAATTTTCATCGTGCCAGTGAACATCTATTCGGAGTGAATAAAACTTGTATATAAAAGAACTGTTTTTCCGATCTTGGCACCGAGTGCCAAAGGTTCTTTGAATTGACATAGAATCTTCATGGTTTGAGGTTTTCGAATGAAACTTTTTTCAAATGGTTTCTATGATGTTCTTTTTTTAAAAAATGTGAAAAATGTGTTGAATATCGACTTTCAATTGTTTTTGTTATTCAATTTAGACAAGAAAGATGGATACTGCGAAAATTCGAGTGATTTTTTAATACGAGTTCCGACGCGGAACTAACGTGGCAGAAACAGCCCGCAATATCAATGCTGCGTTTGGAGAGGGGTCTACTAATGAACGCACCGTGCGATTTTGGTTAATTATATAATTATATAATTTTCCACCGTGATCTTATTTCAGTATTTGTGTGTAGATATCTAACGCGCCTTTATAAGGAACGAACTGTACAATATTGATCTCGTCACTTTCAGGATGCGGGCGAAAGAGATCTCAGAGCGCTCCTGGCATGCCCGTGCAAGAAATAATGAAACAAAGACAGGTGAGTTTACATACATACATAAACTCACGCTTGTACCCAGAGGGAGAGATTTTGCTTTCAATAAAATTGTGCAATGGCATTGCAATGTATTTAGACGTTTCAATGCCATTGAAGCAATGAAATTGAAAGCAACATTGAACTGATATTGAACCGTGTAATATAGCTTGATGTCTCAATGCGCTTGATGCAATGAAATTGAAAGCAACATTAAACCGATATTGAACCGCGTAATATAGCTGGACGTCTCAATGCGATTGAAGCAATGAAATTGAAAGCAATATTGCACCGAAATTGAACTGTGTAATATCGCCTTAAGTTGGTGCATTTGAAATTTTCAGTACTTGGATGAGGACACACTTGGCTCCCTGTTGGACTCCGAAACAGCGATCGATGACCTTTCTCGCCAAATCCTTTCAGAAGCCAAGCTTTGGGAGGCCATTCAGGAAGCGACGGCTGAAATATCGAGACGGAAACAAAAAGAAATGGCCTTCAACAACCAATAGGACGTAATAAAGCGCGGAATAAAATGAAAACATAAAAATTGACTGTAACACGCGCCGTAGCGTTTTTGGCTCGAGAAAAACAAAATTAAAAATATAATTAAATTGATATTGACAGCGCATACGCTGGAATAATTAGTAAATTGTTTATTATTATCTATGTAATAAAATATTTCATAAAAAGACTTTACCTACTTAAGTTAAGTATGTTAAGTTGAATTATTCTTTCTGCAGTAACATTTTATTTATTCTAATAGATAGACTTAGGTCGCTTATTAAAAATATACCACTAAGTAGGTTTATTTAATTATATTTCAATAATTTTATTGGGGATTATTTGTTTGTTATCTTAAATCTAGGAGGTGACATTGTATTTTTAAGAAACATTTAAAATATAAAAAAAGTGAGAACTTGTCTATCTAACGGCAGTGGGGTTATTATAATCACACTTAAAATGTCGGATGGTGGTGTTAAGTTTTTGAAATCAAAGTGACGGCTAATCTGTAAAAGGACTTAACTAAATAAACTGAAAAGTCTATGTTATTTCTGCTGTAAACCCTTCATAACGTAAAGTAAATTTTAACTGTTCTATTAGTTTCAAACAAAAAACAAAAGTTGTTATGGTTTACGTGTCAAAGCAACTTCGCGATGATCGTTTATTATTCGAAATTTGTTTCCTGCGCTGCAGGATCTCTGCGTAAATCGTGTCGAGAAAATTTGAATCTGAACAAAAATATAATCGGAAAATTGATTACAGACTATAAAATAAATTATTGATTGTCTCGTAGTTGCAGCAACAAAAGTATTTTCTTGACATATCCACAGATAATAAATGAATCTGTGAATGCATTTATCAGCGTTTCAGCTTGAACTTTCTATAAATCATAAAAGTTATACAGCGTTTTACTTAAAGGACAGAAGCCCTCTTTCAAAAGAGAGAGGCATTAGTTATTCTTTTATAAATAACATTGACGTTATATGTAGCCGTTACTTTAATTTCAAAATCTTAACAATTTTTCATTTTACACGTGAGATTGAAAGTACCTTCACTTCACTTGATAGTAATACCTTTTAAGAACATTGAAACTGTTAAATGTCTAAGGAAATAACTAAGTAATAAAAAGACTTAAAAGCTGACAATACTTTAATTTTAATTCAACACTTCAAGAAAAGCACCCCTCTTATTAAATGACTATGAAAATATACCAATACAATTTAACCTCCTCAGTCCTGACCTTGAAAATAACAATTGAAAACCATTGTTATTTTCAAGGTCAGGACTGAGGAGGTTAAGGGCTCACCTTTTACTAACTAACGCCACCAATGGGAAAAAATCATACTTCTGTCACAATAGTAAATTTCAGCAAAAGGTTAACATTTAAAAAATGGTCACAGCTACTTTTAAATCAACCAATCAGACCATACTCGTCCACTGCTGGACGTAGGCCACCCTACGGCACGCCACTTTCGTCTGTCCTCGGCCATTCTCGTCCAGCCGTTGCCGAAAACCTGCCGCAGATCATCGGCCCAGTGAGCTGGTGGGCGTCCTACGCCGCGTTTGCTAGATTTTACAATCTACACTACCTATTATGTTCAGTTTTTGCAAAAATCTATCATGAAAGAAGACATAGTCTATTCATCCTTACTTGTCCAATTTAGTAAACAATATTCTAACCTCAAAATTGACATTTGATGCCGAAACTAGATTTTTTCTTGCAAGTTCGTGCACTTTGTTTATTAACATAGCAGCGTGTTATCCAAAATGGTGTCCCAGGTTACTTCATTTATGAAAATATGGCAGTTTTCGACTAAAAGGTCATACTTTGCGGGTAGAATCTTGTTTACTAAATTGGACAAGTAAGGATGAATAGACTATAATTATGTTTGTTTTTCCATTTATGGCGCTAATTAGCTCTGGGTCGGCCAATAGTCTGCCGCGACACAGATCTGTGTCCAACTTAGTATGGGCCACCTATAAGTTCCATTCCGCGAGGGCAGTTCAGGAGTTAATGAAAAAATTACTTCAAGTGAATGCATGCCCTAACCCAGCCTTGGGCATAAAATAACTTATGTAGGTATGATGTAGGTGCCTATGTAAAACAAAAAAAAATATTTAAATTTCCTCAAACAGGTTGTCAAGAGATACAAATTGCACTTTTTTACACAAAGTTGTTATTTACAAATTGACCACGGTTACATTGGCATTACAGCCTTCGAATATTACTAAACTATTTAAACAATATCAAATGGGCCGGGCAGACGGTTTTCAACGTTATTCTCAAACTGATAGGTGTCAAAATCGTCTATCGTAACGATGTGGTTCATCCACGGCTCAATATCTTCTATGGCGAGGATCGGTACTTTCTTGATCGGTTTCGGATGTTCCTCCATTTTTGCTTCGTTGCGTTTCGGTGACCAGATCTGAAGAAAACAATTTTCTAACTGAACAAGTTTGAATTTAAATACACCGTGAGTTTCGCGCGATTTGAAAGCCATAGCTAAATTAACGTACCATAACCTCCTTAGTCCTGACCTTGAAAATAACAATTGAAGACCATTGTTATTTTCAAGTTCAGGACTGAGTAGGTTAACAATAGCTATCCATTATATATTCTTTTTGTTGCACTAACCCGTGCTGAGGACAATTTTAAAAACCTAATAGGTTTTTAAAATCGTCCTCAGCACGGGTTAGTGCAGCAAAAAGAATATAATATTATAATCATGTAGGTACAGCGATATAATTCCGATGTAAAAACCTAACTGCAAAGCAACCCGCTCGGGGCTGCAAGTGATGTAATTCACTTCGGCCAGATGTCGCTGCCTGTACGTAATACAGAGAAATTTGTAAAGAGGCTCGAAATTTCATCGATGCTTGCACTTGCCCATTAGCTCAGTTGGGAGAGCGCTGGCACGGTGACCCAGAGGTCGCGGGTTAAAGTCCCGGCATGGGTGGAATTTTCAACCTTAGAGGTTTTTAAAATAACTATCGAATAAGCTAGTTAGTTTTTTTACCAAAGGCATTTTTTCTAAAATATCTCGACACAAAACTCGAATCCATTAGAACCACAGTAGCCAGCCAGAGCGTGACCGCGTACCGCGGGCTCGCGGATCATTGTACTGATAGACGGAGAGGCGGTACTAATTGTTTGCGCATTTTTTTAGAGTTCATGTTTTACTTTTTATAGTTTTCAAAACTATAAAAACTGCACTTGGAAAGTTTCTTGAAAATATAAAAGAGCCTGTATACTGAGGCTAGTAACTGCTGTGTACCGCGTTAATCTCCGGTGAGGAGACCCTCTTCCGCCGCAGGTAGTTGAAACAGCACGCGCGGAAATGCCGCGTGCCGCACGCCGACGCGCACTCGCGGCCGCATGACTCGCACGACAGGCCGGCTGCCCAGAGCGTGCTGCCTGTGATGGTAAGGGCAGGTTGAACACAGTCCTACCGGTTAGGTGAGGTTAACAACGGGCCTGGTTTGGTTAGGTTATAAGCAAATGTATACCAAAATAAAATAAAAAGGTTAGGTTATGAACAGGCCTGGTTAGGAGAGAAACAAAACAGGCCTTCTGGTTAGGTTGTGTAGGAACCAACTGGACATGTGCTAAAAAACGGACTCAGCTTTCGCTGTCGGATTCATAAGAACTTTGATAATCCATACATTTTTTGGAACAAAAACGTTATCTTCTTTATTATTAAAGAAGATTATGACGTATTATACGTAATAGTCTTCTTTAATAATCTTTCATTAATAGTGATAGTAATTTTTCGAACCTACAGCCTGAAACCTTGGGTCAAAAACCAAGGCATTTTTGACAAAAACCTTTAAAATCTAACAGTCTTATTTGTAAAAAGTCTACTCCACCAAAACACACTTTAGAGTGAGTTAAAGCCGGCTTATAACATGAATTCCAGCAATAAACGGTCTTTAAATCCTTCTTAAGAGTGTTTTAGTGGAATCGACTCGTTATAAACAATAATGTTACGTTCTTAGGCTGTAGGTTCTAAAACTACCTATCACAGATATATGAGATTGAGATTTACTATGTTTACTATTTGTAAAAAAGTATTGCAAAAGAAGATATTGTATGCATATACATTTTTCATTGGTGGTGCTAATTAGCCCCTTAATACAATATAATCTAATTATAAACAAAGGAACGATAAGTTTAGTAAAGTGAAATTCGTGCATTGTAAAGAATAATAGGTTAGAAACTAACTAGGTACTATGCAATTGAAAACAAAAGTAGAAATCGGAAATTCTAATAATTTTAACTACCTAATAATTTTACCAGTCAAAATTCAGTCAAATCATTACTTACATTGAACTACGATACTATTTAAGCAAAATGGCTTTGTCTTTTAACTTTTTACGCTTTTTTAGGCTTTTGCTGAAACTCATCCAGTCAAAATTCAGTCAAATCATTACTTTCATTGAACTACGATACTATAAAATGGCTTTGTCTTTTAACTTTTTACGCTTTTTAGGCTTTTGCTGAAACTCATGCAGTCAAAATTCAGTCAAATCATTACTTTCATTGAACTACGATAGGTACTATAAAATGGCTTTGTATTTTAACTTTTTACGCTTTTTTAGGCTTTTGCTGAAACTCATCGTCGGCAATGGAGCACGTTTCTTGACGACAGGCAGTGCTTAAAAAGTCCCGAATTTAGTTTTTAAAAATAAAGACAATTTACCTTTCACTTTAAAATCTTTTACTCTCAGCAATTCAAGTATTTTATACGGCAGGTAGTACTCGGCAGAAATGAGCACTAATTTAGCAGCAGATAATTCTGAACCGATCAGTAGGTATTACATTCCAAATGATTCAGCAAAAAATTGATCTGCCAAAATTTCATATTAATCAACAGAATACAAATTGGTCAGCAGAAAATTCTACTCCGTCAAATTGTTGAATGAAAATTAAATCATCACTCTGATGATCAAAATTATTATAAATCTGACCAAAATTAATTTCTTTGTTGACCACGTGTTGTTCATTTATTAACTGACCAAATATTTTTTGGCTGATCAACGGACTTTTTTGCTAATTTATGTTGCTGATCCAATATACATTTTCCATTGAAGCCCTGTTCCGATGGTTTTGAGAAATATAGAGAGAAAAATATGAGTTTCTATGAAAACGTCCGTCCCTTGACTCGTTCGTTCATTTTTATGCTAAGTAGGACTAACGATTACATATCCGGCTAAATTTTTGATGCAGCGGTGTGATCTTCGCGTCGTCCGTCTGAACATAAGCTACAAGCCAACTCATTAGGCACTCTACTCTCAAAAGTAGATAAGAGTACCTACGTTGAGACGTAACAATTGAAAAGTAATAAAGTATGTACTTGGGAACCTATAAACTATAGGCATGAAATGAAAATAAGAGGTCTGTGCTCCGTTTTTCAGTTGGATAGATAGATAAAGAAAATGAAGGTACTATCTACGACTGACACCAAACAGACCTGGTTCATCACCTGAGGGGGTCGCGTCCTTTTTATACTTCCTAGAGTCGGCCTGGGGCCAAGCGGCTAGTGAAACAAGCTCTGGTATAAAAACTGTGGAAATTATTTTTAATTTACAAAATTTCTGATGTGCAATGTTCTCAGAGAATTTTATCGTACGACGAGAGCGTAGGATTGGATAAAGGTGCAAAGAGCTACGAAGATTTTTGTATGGGGCCTGGCATAGTTCATAGTGGCGCCCTCTATATTTTTTTCAATATCGTGGAGCATGATGAAACCTAGCTAGATCGATAGAGGACAAAAAAGTAAACAAGAAATTATTAAGGTCACCATGTCCTAAAGTGGCACGTTTAGGAGTTATTGAGCTTTGAAGTTTGTATGAGATTTTTATAAAACTTAACTTTTGAATCATTTTTCACTAAATACTGGACTATATGCTTGGCACCTGTGACTCGTTGCCGATTCTTGACTAAATTGCTAAATAAGTCGTAGAAAAAACACCCAGTTTATTATAGATACCGTATATTAAGGCACCCGAGCGTAGCGAGGATGCTTACAATGCGAGGGTATTACGGGAGCTTTTACCAGAGTTATAAATCTGCCATTTTTCAAACAATAAACCAATTACTAAGTCAACAAAATGCTTTGATTGAATTTTGGAAAATGAAAAGAAAACGAAACAAATGAGGTACTTACTTTCCAAATATAAATCAATGTTGACAACGTCACTTCAGTAGTTTACCCACTCACCAAAAAGATTAATCTCAAAGAAGTTTGTAATAGGTAGGTACCTCAGTGGGTAGGTCCTTAGGTTCTTTCTTTGCCCAACTGAAGATGAAGGTACCTACCTAATTATTGGATATTGCCTACCTACTACGCTACGTCAGGAAATGGTATTTATGTTAAAAACATGGTTGAACATGGTTTTACACACAGCAGCGGTCTAAGTTTCTAGCGATATGTACCTATCTACATTATTTATAGGTACCTACCTATCACCTAAACCTATCTATATTAATTAAACTGTAGGTTTTATATTGACATGTTCTGAATTTTAATCGAATTGAACGAATTGGATGCATGAATAATACTATAATTTCATGTATATATGTATATAAGTAGGTAGGTACCTACTAGACATAGCTACCCAGACTTTAAAAAACATCAAAGTAGGTTTGAATCCCCGAGAAAACTCATATCAAGTGACAAATTCAGTGATGAAACTCAGTTAGTGGAAATTCCATACAAACTTCAAAGCTCAATAGCTCCTAAACGTGCCACTTTAGGATATGGTGACTTTAATAATTTCTTGTTTACTTTTTTGTCCTCTATCGATCTAGCTAGGTTTCATCGTGCTCCACGACATTGAAAAAAATATAGAGGGCGCCACTGAGACTATGCCACTAATCTTCGTGGCTCTTTCTTTATTGAAATAATTTACAGTAAATTCAGTATGTTTGTGGATTACAGTGAATAACTGAACGGAACGTATTTGAACAAAGATGTTATTTTTTATTTATGACGTCTCGTCATGCGAACATTCTCAAAGTACAGTCGACAGCAGGCCAAACTTCACATTTTTAAATATGAAACAAGTGGTATCCTCTTGGTCCGATGGTCGAACTGAGTGGAATAAAAAAGTCCTGATAGTCGGACAGCAGTGAGACACAAACGTGGCTACGTAAAAAAAAAAAAAAAAAAAAAGGAATCAAAATTCCTCGTCGTTCGACATGTCGGATAACGTTGTCGAATCTCGAACCACGTGGCCGCAGGGTTTTTTTTATTTGAGGTACTATTTAAACAAAAATATGGGTTTGGTCGGCAATAAAATCTTTTCTGCCAGCAATAATAATTTAGAGCAAGTAGGTATTGGTCGAAAACCAAAATTGAGAAGCAAAATAAACAAATTTTTAATTGATCGGCAGTAAACTATAATTGATGAGCGGAAAATTTGAATTGATCGGCAGAAAATTTCAAATTAATCAGCACAATATTATTGTATTTTCTTGTTTTTTTTTTTTTTTGTTGTGCCTATTTCGAGCAGCTGCTAAGCCTAGTTATTCAGCGGGATAACGCTGCCAGCCTTCTAGGCACCACCGGCTGATGACGCGTCTCAGTTATTTGCTTAAATTCCTACTTATATTCACTACTTTCATTGTAGCCTTATATTGCAACATTGTGTAAATAGTTATTTGTAATATAATTTAACAAAAAAAGTATAAAAAATCAGAAGAATAAATTATTATATAAAAAAAATTATTTAATTTGCTGAGCTTGTTTGATTGCTGTCCATTTGTTTTGCTAAAATAATTACTTAGCTTAACCCTTAACCCTGGTTATGAAAACCACGAAGGAGGCCCATGTCCTGCCGTGGGCGTCTGATGCCTGATGATGATGATGAATTACTTAGCTGACCGCATTTCATTTATTTGTTAACAGCTCCAGCAGATTTAGCAGCTCATTTATTTAATCAGCTGACCAGCATAATTGATGGGTAAGCAACAGTAGGTAGTTTTTAATTAGGATCCTTTTATTCACTTATTCTTTTGTTATCATCTATAACCAATGGTCACTTACCCCAATATTCTACGTTGCTAATTTAAACACTAAAGTCGTTTTAAGTTTTTTACTATATTACACAAATCACAAGTGTTTGCTCAGCTTTGCACTGGGGGCAAACTGAAATCCAGCGCGGTGCGTACGTGCAGCTTTTGCTGAGTTTTGTCACCCATTACCTACCATTTTGTCGGCTTTACATATATAATGCTTTTAGTGTGTATTTTAATAATAATAAGAATTTTAAGTCAAAAAGTATGTATTTGCTTAGTGGTAATAAACGCTTTCCATTTAAATTTTAGTATGTTTTCTGCTAATCAATAATTAATTATAAATAAAAAAAAACAAAAAAATATTCAAAATAACACAGCATCTGTGACGTAATGAACGTTACAAGTAAAACGTACGTACGTTGTTGTACAAGTACGTTGTGGTCCAATTTTGAAGATACATACCTACGTCGTGATAGAACGACAAGCTTTTATTATCGTACGACTCACCTATGAGCATCAGAGAAACCACGGCTGCCAACTTCAACATCTTTGCCCGGCGAAAGAAATAAAATTAAAAAGAAAAAACTCAAACTCCCTTTTCGTGTTCAGCGCCACTCTTTGACAGCTCGTCCAAGATGGCTACCGTTCCTTATCGCCGATGGAACTAGAATGGTGGCGTCTTGCGTTCACCCCTTTTTATATTGAAACAAAGTTTGTTTGCCCACTTATTTATTATGCGTAGGACGCTGAGGAGAACGTGATACAAATTTTGCTGTTACTTGATAGGGTGAGATAATAAAAAAAATACTATGGCATAATGCCAGATGCTCTTAAGGCTGTTCTTATGTGGAGCACGCTTTCTTGCTCGCAAAATGTAATAATTTTAGTGATTGTAATAAAATGAGTACCTTCCTCAGGGAAGAGACCCGTGCCCCTCGGTGGGGACATAATGGGTTGATGATGAATAAAATGAGTATACTTTTGATGAATGTGGTCTAAAGGTTTGATAGATGATAAAATTGCGAACATTCAAGGCATATGTTTCTTATCCTGTACTAAGTTTTTTATTGAAAATTTGATTCCAAAATTAATACTTTACACTTTAAGGTGCATGCATGTTTCAGAAATAAATTAAGTTGTAAGTATTGTAAGAATTTTGGAAACAACTTTTCTTTATTAAGACTTACGTGTAGGAAAACAAAAATATATTTAAAATGTCCATAATTTAACTATGCACCAAACCCTCAGACCGCATTTATCCAAAGTTTACTTATATTATTTAAATATTGAAAAAATATAAAATTATGCCAGCGAGACAGCATGCTTCACGTAAGAGCAGCCTTGATTTGCTACATTCACGTACCCAAACTGCAACTGAGGAGTGATGTAAAATACTCTAGAGTAAAAAAATACTGAAGACTAATAAAATACTCAATAATAAGAGTAATAAAATACTCAAGAGTAAAAAACTCTAGTACTTTTTATTGACTCGCGATGTGCATACATAGTAATTTATTAAACGGGTCTAACCGCGATAATTTTTTAGGTAAAATTTAATTACCTCAGATTCCCGACGTGACCACGGCAGCTGTAACGTTGCTTTTTTTAACGTTGCATTTAAGGTTATTAAATTTTACCTAATAAATAATCGCGGTTAGACCCGTTTAATATATTACTATGTAGGTATGAGGATCGCGAGTCATCAAAAAATACTAAAGTTTTTTACTCTTGAGTATTTTATTACTCTACAGTATTTTAGATCACTCCTCAGTTGCAGTTTAAATAGTCTGTGGTAAAGGAAAAGACGTAACTATAGATTATTTAAACTGTCGCCGAGGAATATTTAGTGAGGAGAGAAGTTTCATTTAACCACCTCCACCGTAATTTAGATGACATGCTTTTAATGGGGAACATAGGAAATAGTGACATTACATTGCAGTGACATGGGATAAATTTTATAAAGAAAAACTCACCAAAAAAAAATAAGAAATAAAGCAGTCAGCAATTTTTAAAGATTTGTAAACTGGTGATTCTCCAATCTGAAAAAAATAAATCAATAAAAAGATTCATTACATTTACAGCTTGTAAGTATTTACAGCACTCCTCAGATGCAGTTTTAATAGTCTGTGGTAAAGACGTAACCATAGATTATTTAAACTGTCTCTGAGGAGTATTTAGTGTGAAGAGGTTTTATTTAATTTTAGAAAAAGTTTTATTAAAGTTTTACCTCCACCGTAATTTAGATGACATGTATTTAATGGGGCACATGGGAATAGTGTAATTACATTGCAGTGAAATTATATTAAATCTATAAAAAGTCACCAAACAAATAATAAATTAAATTAAAAAAAACTGCATACGTATTCAAAAATCAAATTACTCTAATAATAAAAAAAAAAATCTTATATTTAGCTTTTCCGTAGAATTATATACACCAAAAAGTGTGCGTGTTACCAGTGTGTGTTACCAGTGATGACTTATGGCACTGAAACGTGGTCTCTCACTATGGGCCTCATAAGAAAGCTCAAGGTTACGCAACGAGCTATGGAAAGGGCTATGCTCGGAATTTCTCTACGAGATCGAATCAGAAATTATGAGATCCGTAGACGAACGAAAGTCGTCGACATAGCCCAGCGGATTAGTAAGTTGAAGTGGCAGTGGGCGGAGCACATAGCACGCTGAACCGATGGCCGATGGGGCCGAAAAGTTCTCGAATGGAGACCACATATCGGCAAGCGCAGCGTAGGACGACCAGCCACAAGATGAACAGATGACCTCATCCAAGTGGCAGGAAGACACTGGATGCAAGCCGCTTCTAACCGGTTTTTTTGGAAATCCATGGAGGAGGCCTATGTCCAGCAGTGGACTTCTTGTGGCTGTGGACTATATTTTAACATGACCTAATTAGGTTAATTTATTTGTAAATAGACAGATTAGACAGATAGACTGACTTAGAACAGTCTAGAAAAAACCGGCCAAGTGCGAGTTTGACTCGCACACGAAGGGTTCCTTACCACTATCTATACAACATTTGAATATTTCAAGCGTCTACCTGTTACCGTTATTAATATCGAGCAAAAAACGGCAAAACAATCATGTTTGTTGTATGGGAGCCCGCCTTAAACATTTATTTTATTCTGTTTTGACAGGTGACAGACGGACGGACGGACCGACAGCGGAGTTTTAGTAATAGAGTCTTAATAGAGTCACTTACCCTGAAAAATCAGAGTTTATCATTCAATTTTTAAAACTGTTTTTTTTATTATTTTTCGTATAAAATCGAATCCTGCATCCAGCAATCCAGCACACGCGAGACATTACCCAAGTCCAGTGACTTGTATTAAAACGTGATTGCGACAAAAATTTCTAAACTTTGGACCTTCAAAACTATCACATTCATAGTAATTCTTTAGAAAGTAGTTTGGATTATGATAGTTTAGAAATTGTAAAGTCGATAAGTCAACTCCACAGTTTTCACATAAATATTAATGCAAATATATTATTTAAACCAATGTTTAAAAATAAATCGAAATCAATTAAAACTTTTCCTATAAAAATATTATGATAAGCTTTAAGTTTTCCTCAGGTAACTTCGTTGAGTCGACGTGACTAGAATCTTAAAGGGCAAAATAGATTATTTTTAACCAGCCGCATACAGATTGAAACGATGGTGGTGGCGTGGATATTTGTTTTCAATTGTAGAAAAGAAGTAAAATATGTAAGGGTACATAAGAAAAAAATAAGTCAATTAAAATTTTTTTGATAAAATTTATAAGAAAAAGTGTTTTGAGCAGGAAGTGAAGATCGGCAAAAAATACGAAATTGTGCAGCAAAATGTTGAAATTAATCAGCGGAAAATTCTAAATTGATCATAAGAAAATTTCAAACTGATTAGCAGAAAATGTATTCTTCGTTGCATTCAGTAAAATAAAAAAAAATTACATTTGTTTCAAAGGCGGATTTAGGTATCTCTAAGAGATATTAATGATAAGGATTTTGCGTTAAAATTAAATTAGTTGATTTTGCTGGTCCAAAAATATACAAAAAAACAAAAATGTTAGCATACAATGAACACGGCTTCTTTTGACCCGAAGCTATAAACCAGCGTAAAGTATAAACCAGCACTAAGCTTGTTTTGGATCTCGACGTTTACATTGCGCGTTGAAATTTGTTATTTCAAGGTTCTTTTGAAGTAATGTTTGGTATACGATAATATTGTGACTTTGAAACTCAATAATATCTTCTACGTCGTTAATTTTACATTCATGGTTTCTTTCGAAAAAACGGTTGGAAACGGAGGGTGTCGACAAAGTGTGACACGGGGTGAAAGGGGCTTTAAGTTTCAGGACGTCACATTTCAAAAATATAATTAATAATTTATTGTTTTGTTAATTTTTTTTTAATGTTTGATGTTGATAATGTTAAAAAATAATTTAAATGGATATAAAACTAATCTCGGAACGCT
The DNA here is from genome assembly GCA_947308005.1 of Yponomeuta malinellus. Lineage (NCBI taxonomy): Eukaryota > Metazoa > Arthropoda > Insecta > Lepidoptera > Yponomeutidae > Yponomeuta > Yponomeuta malinellus. The sequence continues at coordinate 4,627,868 of OX371022.1, forward strand.
GTTTTAATTTAATAATTTACACTCAATTTAATAACTCACGCCTGTATCCCAGAGGGGTAGGCAAAGACCAGGGACTGCCACTTGCTACGATCCTGACAGATCACTTTCGCTTCCTCAACATTCATTAGTCTTTGCATGCACGCACGCCGGTTTCTGGTAACTTTTATCTTGCCCTTTGCTAATACATCCCCTATTTGGTCGAAGTTTTTCGCCTGGGTCGTCCCTTACTGGAGTATTTAATCATTTCTAATAGATGTAAAATTACAAAATATGTGACGTCACACTAGGGAGGTGTCACAAATGTGACCAACTATAACAAGGATGGGGTAGGGGTCAAAACTCACGAAATTTGTGTGACGTGCTTTATGGATGACCCCTGATTTGCCTTTAGCTCCCACAATATGGACGGCAATATTGTACGAGCTAAGTAGTTTTTCCTCCCGTGGATGTCGTAAAAGGCCACTAAGGAAATAAGGAGAATGGCAGCAGCGTCTTCCTGAGATTCCAACCGCATACTGCGATCGCCAACTCAGCCGTTCAAATCAGCCGTTTGACGTCCACTGCAGGACATAGGCCTCCCTATGGTTTTCCCTGACCATGAAGGGTTTTGCCATAACCGCCACGCTTGGCAGGCGGGTTGGCGATCGCAGTATGCGGTTGGAATCTCAGAATGATGCAGCTGCCCGTCTCCTGGTAATTTATTTCCTTAGTCGCCTTCTAAGACATCCACGGAAGGAAATGGAGTGGCGCTATTCTTAATCCGGCGCCACACGGAACTGGTGGCGCCGGATTAAGAATAGTTAAAAATAGGTAAAACATAGTTGTTCACAGCCCCTCTCTCTAGTTCAGTGTTATTGTGTTGTCCTACTTTACTGTCTTAGGTATGTATGAAAGTGGCAACCCTGAATACAATTTGTTTACAGTAACTTGATATCTTAGAAGCAAACTTGCGTTTACTCGACTTTTGAAGTGAAATCACTTAGCGATAACATTCACGCCTTTTCCTTGCTTTCGTAGTCCGGTAACAACATATACAGGGTTATATTTTGAAATATATTTTACTCTACTAAATCACTTAGCAATAACACCTACGCATTTCCCTTGCTTTCGTAGTCCGGTAACAATATATACAGGGTTATATTTTGAAATATACTTTACTCGACTTTTGAAGTGAAACCACTTAGCAATAACATCTACCTACGCCTTTCCCTTGCTTTCGTAGTCCGGTAACAATATATACAGGGTTATATTTTGAAATTGTATAGGTACTTCTTGAGATACCCTAATTAGAGTTTGTGTTTGGCAAGTTCAACGTTTGTTCTTCGAGTTTTTCTCAAGTTTTTAGGATTCCGTACCGGAAAGGTGCCAAACGGGAATCTATTAACTGCCTCCGCTGTCCGTCTGTCTATCTTTGGAACCGTTATAGGTAGCCAGTTGAAATTTTTACAGAATATGTATTATTGGGACGGATTTCTTAACAAATAATCAAATTTTAAAAATTATATAAAAATCAAGGGGGTCGCCATACAAGAAACGTGTTTTTTCGCCGTTTTTTTGTGTATGCTCTATCGTAAAAATGGTAATACATGCAAGCATCAAACTTGGTGTGATTGTGGTAAAGATAAAGATAAAGAGCTTTATTTGTAAAACATGTGTGTTGTGTTTGTGGGACTTCTATACTAATATTATTTAAAGAAAAAGTTTGTATGTTTTATATGTTTGTAAGTATGTAAGCTTGTTTGAAGGGGGTAATCTCCGAAGCCACTCATCCGATTTCAAAAATGGTTCTTCAGGATGGACATAGGCTATAGATTATCTTATAAAATGAAATGACCTTTGCGTAGAGACCAATTTTACACGTAACTCGTCGAAAAAACGACCAAGCGAATGGTTCATAGGTTGATTGAATTTTTTTTATTTCTCAATAAAAACATTTGTACATATACTCCGTTCCACGAGTCTAATTAGTAGGGCACAAAATACTCGCACCTCATTAGTCAATGCGCGCGGCTAGACATAAGCGAAACAATAAGCGTAGACTTTCCGCTTCATAGGGTAGGTTTACATGCATTGAATGTCACCCGCATAACCAATGGGAGCACACGTACGATTTTCTTTGGGAGCTCGTTTTGTACAATGGGGTATAGGCGAGCTTAATACTTATAATTATTTTCTTCCAGCTAACCTTTAGTGATGGGGATAGGTGGCCTTCACCTTTAGTTACTCACCTTCAGTCCTCCTCGGACCAGTTGTCGAAGTCCTCGCCGCGGTAGAAGCCGCCACTGTCCTCGTGCTGTGCCTCCAAGAGCGTGCTGATGCGCACGCGCTTCAGATCCAGCTGTGCAAGAGACACTGGTTTTAACACTGGTAATGTGAACCACGAAGGAGACCTCGGAGACCAAAGATATCATATTGTGGCGCAGCGGTAGTGCACCTGCATACCATGCGAGAGGTCCCGGGTTCGAATCCCGGCTGGGGACAAAAAAAAACCCAGGTCTTGGATGTTTACATGTTTGTGGTGTCGTTGTTTCTGGTTCCCACGACACAGGGTATCCTAGTGTGGGGCCAGAAGCAATGTATGTGCCTGTATGCAAATGTTTATGTTTATGTTTATTGTAACTATTGTAAATATTGTAATGCTTTGGTGTACCTAATTACTGCTATGTTGCAATATTAATGAAAATAAAAATAACTAAATAAATCATGGCGGATCCAGATCACATTATAATTATTAGGTGTAGGATGAATTCCTCAAAGCTGTTGGTAATGCAGTTCTTCTGATACTTGTATCAAGTTAAATAATATCGATAATTTTATGGAAAAATCGATATGTTTTAAACAAATCAACTGACCCGCTCACTCGCAACGCTATTGCACGGTTGGCCATTGGACGATAGCGGTATCTGCATTTTTTTTTCATGCAACCAATAGCCAGTCAACGTCGTAGTAAATGTATGAAACAACAGCGTGTTTACGAAATTTGAGAGGATGTTCATTATGATAAACAGTGATATTTTAAATTACCACATTTGCAGATATTCGTGACATGCTACCTCTGGTTCGAAACTGTAATTAATACAAATTCAAAGTGGTAGGAGGTCCCATAGCGTTAAAAAATGTGTTTTATTAGGTAACGTTAAATGTTTTTAAGAGTCTATAGTTCGATATGCGTAAATAGGTGAGAGAACAGTTGAGTTGGCCGGCGCGGCCCATAAGACGCTCGAGCCATAGATTGTTTTCTTTTTATTACTTTTCGTCGTGATATTATTTCTTTATGCTCAAGATTTTGGGTAGCAAAAAAAAAAAAGATTTTTACGTGCCATTTTTTTTTTAATTATCGCTATATTTTTCTGGATCATGGTCAGAATGCCCCCTTAAAAAGCGGTGAACGAATACAAAATCGCTCTGTTGATGGTCGTGTAATTACAGGGTTGCCGTCCAATGTAAAACCGTCCATGAGCACCAGCCCTTACGTGTAGTTCATTACGTGTTTCTCTCGGATCTCAGCGATGTCCTCGGCTCTCTGGTAGATGTCGAACTCGGAGTCCACGGAGTCCGGATCAATGGAGAGGACGTCCCACTCCCGCTGGGCTGGCTGTGACATGTGCTTCGGGCTTGGACTGAAGAGCTTCCGCGCTGCACCAAAAGACATCAGAAATCAAAATAATATTTTAAAGTACAGAATTTACATTATGTCTGTTGAATCATCATCAGCCATTTGACGCCCACTGCAGGACATGACCTCCCTCATGGGTCTTCAAGTCTAGCGGTCTTGTGCCGCCCGCATCTAGCGACTCCTCGCCACCGTAACCAGGTCGTCAGACCATCTGGTGGGGGGGGGCCTTCCCCACAACAATTTTTTTAACTTGTTGAAAAGAACGTGAGCGGCTATTCCTCAAAGTGTTTTTGATGAACTGATTTTAAGCATGCCAATTCGCCGTGATTGTGTAATTCGTATCAATGGTGAACACAGATTATATTTTTTTTAATCTGTACAATAAAAAAATTTAATAACCTGTTTTTTAATTGACGAAATTTACTTATAGGTAAATCTCCCAGAATTTGCTAAAATTTCTCTTGTTTTTATTAAATATAGTTGTTGACTAGTTGTTAACTTAAGCATAGGAAGTAAAGTATGAAGCCAGTCTGTAAGACTCTAGCCACTAAATCTATTTAGTAAGTATTGATTGGATAATTTTTTAGAGAAAAAAATTACTTGATCCACGGAAACTTTCGATAATCGAGATAAGTTCGCCTTTGCACATGTATTGTCTTATGTCATACCTATTTCCTGTACTGTGTTTTTCGTGTGCAATACAGCACAGTGCGAGGGAGAAACAAAGTTGACTGCCACATTTTCAGGGCACTGGATCTGCACGCTTGTGCGCGGATCCACTAAATTTACATTAAATTAACCTTCAAGCGGGCGCATAGTCATTTATAACGGGAGCGGGCGCGCGTAACCGAAAAGACCTATGGGATTAATAAGAGAAAAAAAGCACTAATTATTCAATATTTATTTATTTATTTGTACTCAGATTTATTATCATTGTCTTTAAATCGTAATTAGTCAAAAAAAAGTAATTATATTCATGAAAAACAAACAATTATTAGATTAATTAACATAACTCAAACATTATAGAAATCAAATCAAAAATTAGGAACACAAACCCCTTTTATATATCTAAGACTAGTTTACCTTGTCTAATAATAAAAATTACGAATTATGAATAAAAAAAATTAACTTGGTCATGGTCGCTGAGCTCTGATTCACTCTCTTCTTCGTCTTCTCTTAGTAAATCCTCGATTGCACTTTGTGTTAACCGCCCACGACTCATTTTATATAAAAAAATCCAAACTTTATTTTATAATATTGAATAACGGCCAAAGAACTATTACGAGGTTGAACGAGTGTATGTCGCGTTGAGCGTCGCACGTAACCTTTTCGACGACAGGCGCGTGTAGTCATTTCGACGACTGCGCCGGGACTAAAACAATTGCAATTTGTGAAGTGGGGGGAGCGCCCCGCGCGACGGTTTATTCTTTATTATACTCCCAATAACATAGCGACAGGCTACTAGAAATGAGAAATAAATGTGATGGGTAGTAATAATAATATGAACGAAAATGTACTAAGCGCGGTCGATTCGACTACGCGCGCCCGCTTGAAGGTTAAACGTCGCCTCTCTATTAGGGTAAGGTCACCTTAGTCGTACCACTTCAGGGGAAACCGCTATAATTTCTACTATAATTTAAAGAAAAGAAAAATCTTTGCACATATACAATCTTCGTTTATTAACGGATTAGATAAAAGTAATAGACATTTAAAAATCTTTTAATAAAGTTGTATTTTAAACGTTTTACAAAAATCTTCCATCGGTACGACTTAGGCAACCGGTTGCCTTAATCGTACCACCCATGGCCTAAGTCGTACTTAGAGTAATAATATATTTTTTTCAAGTAGAACGGGACTATGCTATGCGACTATGCTACGGGATTAATTTCAGTCTTTACTATTACAATAACAATTCTCATACTTACCGAACAAAACTAACAATCTTAGGTTAATAGTAGATAATCATTTGGTGTTACAGAAATCAATCAGTTGAAACACATATCACAAATATATTTCTTTATCTTACTTTCGACATCCCCACATAGGTCATGTACCCATCCTTTACATTTTATACATTGGTTCATGTTTTCTTTACGATCTTCGTTACATTGTTTGCACAACGTTTCCTTCTTTATGCGATGAGGTCATTTATATTTTCTGGCATCGGTCACGGTTAATCCAAAGAAAATAGACTTCATGTCAAGTATATGCTGTGCTAATTCGTTTTCAATTTCTGGTGTTATATCATTTGGTCTTCTGAACTTACTAGTTTTTTTTAAACCCTTTAAATGACGCCGCAAAGCAGGTTTTGGTATAGCATATAGTCTACGTGCTTCGTTGAATCCAATTCCACCATCCCGGTGCTTCTGCAGAGCTTCATCCATCTCTGCTTCCAAGTTTTATAAATTCTCTTTAGCATATTGATCACCTGAAAGAAACAGAATTGAAATTGGGAAAAATATTTCCGTAATACCTGAGTCGTACCAGTACGATTTAGGAATTTTCTGCAGGTACGACTTAGGCAGCGGGGTGTACAAAGTTATAAATCAAAATTAATAACATAACCTAAAAACCGTTTACCGTTTGACCTTGCTCATATCAATCAGAAAACACTACAAAAACCGACATGAATCAAAAAAATTACAATTTCATCATAATCTTTGGTGAAATGGCTTACGAATGATCTAAAAATATTAGTGAAAACTGTGCAAAAAACTTACTTTTTCATTATTTTTCGATCGCGAAATCCAGCAATGTGCCGCGTGTTGCTGTTTACCTTTGCGACTGAGTAGAACCATATTGCACTGCCAGATGTCACCTTTTCAAGACGGGTGCGCAGATATCGACGTGGTACGACTTAAGCGCTGGTACGACTAAGGGTACCTTACCCTACCTAGGTTTAGTTACTAATATAGTCCTTCTGTTACTAATACTAATAAATGGATTTATTCTGAAATAAATATATTAATAATAATAAAGTTAAGTTAAAGTGTTGATGTGTGTATTATCAGTTGTCAGTCGGTTCTCCAAATATTTTAAGGACAACATCAAATTCTAGTGATTGTGTAACATGTTTTGGTCCTAAAGCACTAGAATAAAGATTAAAATCGGTAAACCTTGAAGTTGCTGATTTTGATGTTTTTGCTGCTGAAGCTGCCTGTTGGGCGATCGGTTGGGGGCGTTGTTGCAGCTGACAAATGTCGGTCCTGGACTTGAGAAACACAAGCGTTCAATAAAAATGTACCTACTTATTTGTTTTCGCGTATCAAATAACAGCCGTTGTCGTGCTTATATAATTTTACTGGACAACAATGTGTTTATTGGCTTCTAGGACCTGCTGAAAAGAAAATCATGTCTTCGTTACATCAGAAAATGAACTGGAGTTGCCAGCGTCGAAGACCTATTCCGCTTGGCAAAGAGAAGAGAGGGATGCAGAGCTGACGGCTACCTCCGGTAGCGGAGACGCACGAAGGAAGAAGACATGGACTATGGTAGTGATAAGATAAGATTAGATAAGAATATTCTTTATTGTATACCGGAAAAAAAGGTTACAGAAACAACAACGGCAAAAAAAGATACAGTGTTATTACAGTAGTGTTATTTTTTATGCAGCCTATATACCTACGTCCCACTGTAGGGCACAGGCCTTCTCTCAGAAAGAGAGTACGGGCTTAATTACCACGCGTGCCCACCGCGGATTGGCCATTTCAAGCGCTGAGGTGTGTGAACGACTCAAGCACTCAGACTTTCTCACGATGTATACTTTCACAGTTAAAAGAAGAAAAAGAAAGACATTTATTATACCAACAAGACACATCACAGAAACAAAACAAACAGATAAGTAACATAATAATATGCACAACACAACAGAAAGAAAACTAAATACACAACAGACAAAACAAATAAATAAAACAGGACCATAGATGTAGGCTGTGGTGTGTCTGAGTTGCCACAAAAGGCAGCTGACTTGGCGTTCTGCTGAGGAAGTGCATCCCTCAGCGTTAACTACGACAACTTCACAAATATACGTCACTTAGAAAACAAAGCTGTTACACGAGCCGGGATACGAACCTACGACCCGAATGTGAGGCCGGCCGGCAGTGTTATTAGTAAATACAAATGCAAATACAAAATATATTTATTTGCCAGAGTAAGATTTACAAAAATAACAAAGAAAACAGGAATAAGTATCATCATCATCATCATCAGCCATTTGAGGCCCACTGCAGGACATAGGCCTCCTTCGTGGCTATCATAACCATGAGGGGTTTTGCCATAACGCTTGGCAGGCGATCGCAGTATACGGTTGGAATCTCAGGAAGACGCTGCTGCCCGTCTTCTGGTAATTGATTTTCTTAGTCGCCTTCTACGTCATCCACGGAAGGAAAATGGAGTGACGCTATTCTTAATCCGGCGCCACAGGGATAAGAAAACAGGAATATACATGGTTAGTATTACAAAAGTTCCCGAAACCGGCGTGCGTGCATGGAACGACTAATGAATGTTGAGGAAGCGAAAGTGTTCTGTCAGGATCGTAGCAAGTGGCAGTCCCTGGTCTCTGCCTACCCCTCTGGGATACAGGCGTGAGTTTATGTTATGTTATGTGTTAATACAAAAAGCAAATGTTTTGACAATGTCAAGACACTATTTGACACAATACAATAATATCGATTCTATGGGGAGAAATGTAGTAAAAGCCATTTTACGAATTTTACAGAAGAGCGAAACCAAAAAAAGAATTATATAAAAATGCTTTATATCCTTTTTCTTTTAAATGCCGTATTAATGCAATGGTTACAGATGTTCTAAAAATGTAACGAGTTTTATAGATATTCAATTCAACTTTAAATTCAATATCTTTGATAGTTTGGAAGTTAGTATGGTTTATACTTTTAAAAAACCTGCATCCAGTGGCTTTTACAGCAAACAATGTACCAACGGTACTAATAAGTTGGTTTGCAACCAATAAAATAATTGCAGTATACGTAAGCCATAAGCAAAAGTACTACAATGTACTACAAATATTAAGTAGCATCAGTGTCGTTTACAGAATATTTTAATAATAAAACTGTGAAGCCTGTTAAAAAATCAATGTATCATGTTCAAAATGAAGCCATTTTTTGGCGAATTTGAGGAAACGAAATATTATACGTACAGATTGAAAGAGCTCGAAAACCTGAGTAAGACTGCATTCAAAGTCCAATTTCACCAAAAATGGCTTTTACGACATTTCATCCTCAAAGGGTCGATATGTCAATAATGTCACCTTGCTGCTGTAGTAGCGGCTGTTGATGCTGCAGCTGCTCCCGCGCAGTCGGCGACTTGCGGCCAGGTGAGTTGGCTATGACGGCCGGCCGCAAGTTTGCAACGGCCACCGGTTGACTGTATACTACTGTTCCTGACAAAAAAAAAGCCGACTTCAAAACACGTCACACACATATAACAGTAGGTGTTCATGTATGGATATTATTATTATTATTTATTATTATTTATTTGGGAAACTTGCAGCTTACATAATAAATGGACAAAGACTTAGAATAACTACACATAAGTTAAGAATAAGTTTCCGCATATAGTAACTAAGTGGCAAACATGTGCAAGTGAATAAAAAAATTAAAGTAAGTCTACACCACACTTATACACTCTACAACACCGAGGGCGCGTCGTTGAATGTTCGCAAATTAGAAAAAGAAAGTTCACCACTGCCATTAGACCAAATTAAATAACTAGGTACCTATCTCCAGAGAGAATACTTCTTGTTCACGCATCAGAAAGGGAACCGAAATTATGTTTGACGATCTCTTGCCTTACTGTGGCTATGTTTGAATTAAATAGATCAATATCTAAACTATCACTTAAAGAGTTAAATAGATTACTCGCTCGTGCAAAGAAGCTATTTTGTCTATAGTTAGTCTTCGCAACGGGAACGTGCAATCTCATTGATCTCCGCGAACTGGACCTTGCAGGCACAACAATTTTAATATTAGCTAGTAATTCAGGGCTATCTATGGAACCATTGGCTATTTGAAGGAGATAGATGAGATTGGCTACACTCCTACGAACCTGTAGCGGTAAGAAATGTTGTCTTACGCAACGCGATAGATAATCTTTATCTATTGTATTTGATTTAAATTGTAATTATCTTAAGAATCTCTTCTGGATTGACTCAATTCTATCAACATAGCAAGCATAGCATAACGTGGGTTCCAAACCTGTGATGCGTACTCCAGATATACTCGTATGTACCTATGTTAAGTGCTTGTTACGCATGTCATTTTCTCTTGAAGTAAAAAAAAATACATATGTCGAAATAGAAATTTTAGAATTTAGGTAATTACATGAAACTAATATTGGTCTACGATTATGTAAAAATATTCAAAATAGGCTGAATTAATATGAATTAAAAAACGTTTGTTGTACGGGAGCTCCTCTTAGATATTTATTTTATTCTATTTTTAGTATTTGTTGTTATAGCGGCAGCAGATATACATCATCTGTGAAAATTTTAACTGCCTAGCTACCACGGTTCATGAGATACAGTATGGTAACAGACAGACAGACAGACAGACAGACAGACAGACAGACAGACAGACAGACAGACAGACAGACAGACAGACGTATGGACGGACGGACGGACGGACGGACGGACGGACAAACAGACAGACATTATTTTTATGATTATTAAATAATAAAATTTTCTTGTTTAGGCTGTTTACATACAAATAGAAATATACATCACGATCTTTCTCATTGCACCATAATACCTGCCATGTAACGCTAATTTATATTTTGAAAATACACGTAACTAAAGCGAGTATTTTTTACTGATATGGCTCGAAGAATTGCTCAGTTGAAATGGCAGTGAGCGGGGCACAAAACTCGGAGAACTGATGACCGTTGGGATGTAAAAGTTCTGACCTGGCGACCGCGGACCGGACGACGCAGCGTGGCCAGGCCCCCTACCAGATGGTCTGACGACCTGGTTACGGTGGTGGGGAGTCGCTGGATGCGGGCGGCACAAGACCGGGAAGCTTGGAAAACCACGAGGGAGGCCTATGTCCTGCAGTGGGCGTCAAATGGCTGATGATGATGAAAGCCATTTCGTTCTGCTCGCTCGTGGAAAGTAGTGGGGGTAGAGGGATGAGATAACTATTTTTATTCGAGAAATCGGTCTGCGCTTGAGTCTCGATTTGAATAAATTTAGTACATTTGTTTTTTTAATTTTGGGTTCTGTTTGCTGTAAGTTGTGTAATTAACCATTTAATTCGCGTTTTAATTCGCGTGCCTTGGCGTTTTTCTTGATTTAAAAAAGGCGTTTGACACGGTTTCTGTCTCCATCCTCCTGCACAGGCTAGAAGAGATTGGTATTAGAGGATTACCACTCGAATTGCTCAGAGACTATCTTTGTGACCGCAAGCAAACTGTCAAAATAGAACAAACCGTTAGCTCACAAGTAACGCTTTCTTACGGAGTTCCCCAGAGCAGTGTTCTGGGACCGACACTCTTCTTAGTATACATAAACCAGCTCTGTAATTTAAAAGTGGATGATGGACAGACTTTCTCATACGCAGACGATACGGCAATCATCTTTGCTGGTAAAACCTGGGATAGTGTCCGCAGATCATCTGAGAGTGGACTCCTAAAAGTAGCGGCCTGGCTAGAATCAAACCTTTTGACTTTAAACGCACTAAAACAAATTACGTTTGCTTTACGAAGTATGATCGCTCTCAGACACCAAATTACTTTCGCATTAAAATCCATAAATGTGGAAACCCACCGAAAATGAACTGTTCGTGCGTCACTATAAACAAAGTAAATTGTGTAAAATACTTGGGTGTCATTGTTGACCAACAACGGTATGACCACACGGAACTTACCATGAATAGAATTCGTAAGTTAATATGGACATTCAAAACCCTGCGACATATAGCTACAAAAGACCTCCTTAAGAACATTTACGTCTCGCTGGCGCAATCGGTTATCTCATATTGCCTTCCTATATGGGGTGGGGCCACAAAAACAAAATTTATTGAATTATAAAGGGCTCAGAGATCTCTTCTAAAAGTAATGTTTTTTAAACCCTACAGATTTCCACAGAGAGTCTTTACACATCAAGTGATCTACTTACTATTAGAAAACTATACCTACTAAACTTAATCTTAAAGAAATATAACTCTCTTCCCTATGATTCAAATATAAAGACCAAAAGAAGGAACTATAAAGTGGCCATTGAAGCGCAAGCTAAATCAACTTTTGCTAAGAGGCAGTATGAAATACAATCAGGTCGTCTATATAATCTTATAAATAAGGAACTCCAAATTTACCCCCTAACATACTGTCACTGGTGCAAACGATAAGATGAATGTACACACACACACACACACACACACACACACACACACACACACACACACACACACACACACACACACACACACACACACACACACACACACACACACGCACGCACGCACGCACACGCACGCGAACACACACAAACGTGTACTTAAATTTGTTTAATTAAAATTTTTCCTATAAAATAAAATGTTATTTTTAAGTGAAACTTCTAGAAAATATTTTATACTGGCTATGGAAGAGCGGAGTGTCCTAACACAGGCATTTTTTTTTGCTTAAATAGAAGCTCCACATACTGTTAAGACAAATGTACCTTAAGTTGATGAAATAAACATTTTATCTGTTATTATTATTTATTTATACTACCTATCCATGTGGCGCCGGATTAAGAATAGCGTCACTCCATTTCCTCCCGTGGATGTCGTAGGAGGCGACTAAGGAAATAAATTACCAGGAGACGGGCAGCAGCGTCTTCCTGAGATTCCAACCGCATACTGCGATCGCCAACCCGCCTGCCCAGCGTGGCGATTATGGCAAAACCTCTCATGGTTGTGAAAACCATGAGGGAGGCCTATGTCCTGCAATGGGCGTCAAAGGGCTGATGATGATGATTTAATTACCTGCATTGCTTTTGGTGGTGGTGCAAGCAGACCTCAAGCAGGACTTCTGTGCCGCGTTGGTCAGCGGGTTACTTTTGGTGTCACTCGGCGCGTTGTTTTCATTTGTCTTCTTTCGCTTCTTGCCGTCTTCAAACAAAAATAATACCAATATCTGACATTCTATCGAAAGAAGCCCACTGCATAATCTACCTTAAAAGTACCTACGTAATTACTTTTAGTAATAAGGCCGCCAATTGTACTGTACTATATTATTGTTAAATTCTCATATGTAATTCCTGGTGTACATACAATAAAGAATATTCTATCTATCTACGCATAAAAAGTAGGGGCGGAGTAAAAATGTATGAAGGCTTTCGATTTCTTCCTGCACGTATGGATGCGTTGAAAGACTTAACGGAGGCGCTAAGGTTGCCGGTATCGGGTGAACGAGGCCGGCCGAGAATGGTAGAGAGTGGCCGGCCACATGATCCAGAAAGCCAAACAATTGGGTGCCACTAATGCCCGAATGTGACTTGAATGAAGCCAAATCAACCCTGGTGGGTTGAAGTGGATTGAGTTTGAATTTGAATCAGTGGGGTGGTATTTGTTAAGAAACACAACCGTACTCTAGGTATCTATATTATTTGGACTCCTGAGCAGGTGGCTAAATTCAGCATGGGTGGTATGATGGCACGAGTCACGCGTTTTGTGGCGCTAAAATTTCAAAATTTGACAGTCAACGTACTTACATGTCACGTACATGTCACGTACATTGTCATTTAAAACGCGCGACTAGCGTCGTCGTACTACTCGGGCGGACATTTTGCAGAGACAAAAAACCTGCCAAGTGCGCGTCGGACTCGCGCACGAAGGGTTCCGTACCATTATCTTTATAACATTGGACAAAGATCTAATTTGAGAACAGCGCCATCTATAGAAACCAACAAGAAGCGTTTAAAATTGACATTTAAAGACATGACGTCGGTGCTGAGAAGGTCACATAGATGGCCGCTAGATGGCGAGCGTTGTGGTTAGTCAATGTTTGTTGTATGGGAGGCCCTTTAAATATTTATTTTACTTTGTTTTTAGTACCTATTTGTTGTTATAGCGGAAACAAAAATGATGCATCATTTGTGAAAATATATATTTATAGCTATTACGGTTCATGAGATACAGCCTGGTGACAGACAGACAGACAGACGGACAGTGAAGTCTTAGTAATAGGGTCCCGTTTGGCACCCTTCGGGTACAGAACCCTAAAAAGCAAGAGAGAGAAATTATTTATTACCAAATCACGCAATACAACAGAGATTTGCTAATTTCGCAATAATTTTTTCACGTTACAAAACGCGCGGCTGGCGCCGTCGTGCTGACTGGGGGACGACTCTTAAATAGTACATTACTGAAGCGGCCAGCAAAAGAGGCATTGATGGACGAACGTGGAAATGTGAGCCGAGCCGAAGCCGAGGCACACATACGTAAGTCCATCAATGCCTAGTTGTGGCCAAGGCTTGTTATGATTTTTCTCAAATAATGCGCGGAAATTAAAACTAAGTAAGTAAGTACTAAGGCAGAACTTTTTATTTGAAAAATTCAATAAACTTTCAAAATCAGACAACCCACGAACGATCAACAATAATTTTTGTCGCGTTAGTGTTCTTTTTTTTCAATAGGTATATCCAGCTTTCTACCGCGAGCCAGTTCGAAATTTAAATAAAACCTCTGCTATGTTACATCCTTAGTTGTCAATGTTCGGAGTAAAAGATCGTTCCATCGTCACACGACAGATATGAGTTTTTAGTATGTAATTTATTTGGCCGCAAAACACGACCGTTATGAATTTTCATAGAACTTTTTCCGGCCGCTGCTCGCGTGTAATTGGCCAGTACAGCAATTTCGATTTATCTCGAAGAAGGTTGTCGAAATAATGCTTAATTTCCAAGCGTGTTTGAGAAAAATATATAACTGTTCATCATCATCAACCCATTATGTCCCCACCGAGGGGCACGGGTCTCTTCCCTACGGTAATGGTTGTTTATTGGCATTATCGGTAGTCTACAAACCAATCGCATTCCAATGGTTGAACCCGTGCAACTTAACACGGCGCCTCGCGCGATTCGATGTTCTTCGCGAGAGATACCCATTTAATTTGCGCGGGTTACACCATTGGAATGACATTTTACGTAGACTAGGTACGAAGTAGAGTCAAATAACAGATATCGTCGAGCTTATATCATTCTATTGAAAAACTATGCGTGACCTAGGCCTTATTCATCGCTACACGCTGGTGGCCCTCGAGGCGCAATTGCTATACAAACGTAGTTCGGTTTTAATTCACAAACGACACGCCGGATCTCAATGACACTTTACCAATATATTTAGAGGACACAAATTAAGATTTGCTTGTGCTCACAACTGAGAATAACAGAATAAAACAGAAATTATAGGCCTCACAAGACTTTTCATGGAAAAAATTCTTACAAAAAACTTTTGGATAAGTTTATTTCCAATTCTAAGCACTATTAAACCTCGATTTGTGTCCTCCAAACGTATTGGTGAAGTTTCATTGCTTCATGTTCAAGTTTCGTGTTGTTTGTAAATAAAAACCATACGTTTGTATGGGAATTGCTCCTTCAGGGGCCACCTTAAATGGCGAAAGACACTTACTCTTCCCAGATGCCTTGCCATTTTTCGCAATGCCGGTGCTATCACCGTTGGATTTAATATTTTTCTTGAACAGACTTCCTTTTGGTGCTTTCTTCAAGGAGCGGAGGCATTCTTTGACCTATAACAATAAAAAAATATTTTGCCTCATTGCGAATAATGACAATGACCAAAATATAATAAATTTACATAGTTATACCCACGAGTTAATAAATTATAATCCAACGCGACGTCACAGGCGCAGCTAATTTAGATTATGTGTATATCGTGCCCAGCACCCCTTCCAGGACATGGCGGTTCACGTGACGGAATGTCTAAAGGGTTCGAAGGTGTAGGTTTTTTAATGGTTAAAATGTTGCGGCGACAAAATGACAAACGTTCACATTGTATTATATTTATGGTACATCATGCTTGTGTCAGAATGTAAACATTTAACAATGTGCTTGTGTCAAGTTATGTCAGAGATAAAATATATAAATGTTACAATATTTTAGTGACTAGGTAATCATGTAATTGATTGAATAGCTGATTCTTACAATGGCAAAAATTTTATGGATAACTAACTAGTATATGATAACAAACAATACATTGAAAGTATTAGCATGTATTAGTCATTATAACATAGGGTAAAATGGTCAGTTATTGGCCACTTAAGGAGATTGGCCACTTAGAATTATTTTTTTGCCTTATTAAGGTCATATACTAATATTTTATATATACCATGTCGATAAATGTATCTTATGTAATAGGGTGAAGGGAAACAGAAGTTAAATAAAACGCTTTTTAGCAATAAAATTTTATTATCTTTAAAAAAACGAGTATTTCAGTAGTTATTGGCCATTTATTTTAGATACTGGCAGCATCATTTTCAGATATTGGCCGTATCAAATAACAAATTTTAAATCTTTATTTTAGTACAAAACTTTGAAAAACTTAACAAGAGTAGTCTTTTATCAAAATCAGTCAGTCTCAAAGAGTAATACTTATTTAACTTATGGTTATAATAATAAATTTGAAGTACAAACAATACAATCTTATGTTAACACTTATTACAAAAAAATCAGTCACATTTTACTTTTAGCAATTTCTAATTAGCGATACTAATTACCCACGAATAACACATTATATTAGCAAAATAGGATTCAAAATCTTTGGTGTTCAGTTTCTTTACGTATTAAGTCGAACAAATTGTCAACATCTCCTTCAGATGAGTCGGTATTACTTTCTCGATAGCAAAAATGGCACAAAAATGAATCGTCATGGTCATCTTCGTCAGGAATATGAATACGATGGAGTGATGGAATGCAAGCCGGATGAAACTTTTTTGAGCACTGACTGCATTCGAGCACTCTTTTCTTTATAGAGGATAAGCAGGAATCGCAGCTAATATTTTTTTCAGTAAGCTGTGTCCTTGGTGCAGTTTTGGATGTATCGTCTTTATCAGCAGTCTTCTTAGCTTTCTTTTTTGGTACAGAGTTTTCTTTTTGTGTTTCTTTTTCTTCTCGCAATCTTTTTCGTTCCTCTTTAGCTGCTAAATCTTCCTGTTTTTTCAGTTGTTTTGTTTTCATTTTCTCTACGTATACATACGTATACGTATGTCCCAGCAGTGGGACACAAACGAGGCTACGTAAAAAAAAAAAAACATCAGATGTCATTGCAAATGGAAATCTCTCTATTTGGCGCTTTCCTTGCCTCTTTGGTGAGTTAGGTGTTTTCTTTTTTAAGAATTCTGATAGAGACTCATTTGAGATGATAGTGATGAATTTGTCAGTGTCCACCTGTCTGGAAGGGCCAGGTTGTGCATCATAATATAATTGCCAACCAATGGTTGTCGATTACATGCATTCTCTTCCAGAACAGTTGTCTCTTGTCCGATTGCCGAAGTAATAAATCGTCTTTTTTGATAGGAAACCCTCGCTTCGCTATGTTTATTATGAAATGACAGAGGTCTTTTTCTTCATCTTCTGTTAGTACTGGATCAGGACCTGGCTTTGACTTTTTCTCAGGATGTTGGGTTTTAAATTGTAAGGTACTGCGAGGCACGTTAAATTTTTTTGCAGCTTGTCGAGCAGATCCTTCGTTATTATGCATGAATTCTAAAGCTTTCTCAAGAGCTTCGTCAGTATACTGCCGTCGGTTAGACATTTTAGGCAATTTACTGGCTGTCTGAAAAAGAAGATCGGTCACTCAGTCAACAGGTCACTTATTGGCCAGAGATTGGCCACCTATGCCAATAACTGAATTTATTGAATGAAATGGTGAGATTTTTTTTCACACCAAACTAAGCTTTAAGATGATTACGAATATGGTTCATTTTTAAAGAAAATCACTGTTACGAAAAAAATCTAGTTATTGGCATAGGTGGCCAATAAATGAAAATAACCTTTAAATAGTTTTAGATATTGGCCACCCCCCAAAACTCGGCAAATAGGGGATACAGCTTGAAAACACTTGAAACGGATTGATATTATCTATTTGAATAACCAAGGAGCAACAAAATCACTCAGAAAAAAGCAGGATACTTATTAAATTTTCAACTTTTAACAAAATGCTTACCTTAACTGTTACGCAACAGACACGCGTTCATGACGAGACTGCCTCACTTACTGGCGAAAAAAAAATTATAAAACTGGCGCCATTATATGCTAGTGGGCAAAAGTGGTACTAAAGTGAAGACTAATAACGAAGTAATTACCCAACTAAGTCACAGATGGCGTGTAGCGACGCACTTCCTATTTCAATCAAAATAAGTTGAGAGTGGCCAATAACTGACGGTGGCTAATGATTGACCGTTTTACCCTAGATACAAATTGGACATTTTGACGCTCATTCATTCGTGTCGTTCAGATTTTATACATTCTGACATTCGATCGTTCTAACACTCGCACTTTGTAACAATTAGTTCATTTTGATACTAGCTCGTTCTGACAAATTATTTATATGACTATTAATGCATATAACAATCGTTCTTTCAAACAATCGGATTATATGTTGTGCACTTTGACTCTCGTATTATTTAGCACATGGTAATCGAACAATTTGGACATTCATTCATGTGCGCGGCCATGTCCCGGAAGGCCAGCACCTACCTTCGCAGTAGTCTGGCTACAGGGTGATCCCTTTCGGGACGGGGGTATGATGATACAGCCGATGCCTCCCATGACTTTCATGCCGGGCACAGGCCTCGTACAGACGAGTGAGGGCTTTTCCGCGGTGGCTTTCTTTCTCAAGTTAACAATTGGAGCATACCGTCGCGTTGTCTTCACGGATAAGGTCCAAAGAGTTTTCGTAAATTTTCTTTTGCATCGCAAAGGTAGACATTTTCGCAGTTTCTTTTCACTCCTGTCAGTCTTGAATATGATTTTCGGTGGACACTTTTTTGGGGTCGTTTTTCTGTGCGAGTGTTTTTAGGACGTTTGCCCTATGACAGGTTTATCATGGTGGGAGAATGTGTTTTTGTTTATTCGTGTTTTCTGCTGTAAAATTGTAATGTTGTTGCAGCCTGACAGCCGCATTATTCTAGAATGTCAGCTTTGTCTTTTAATCTGTGATGTCAGCTCAGAAATTACCTACTCGTGGGTCGAAAGGTAATGAGTTTAAATTAGCAGAAACCTATTTACTACTAAACTTCAACGTTGGGTAGTACGACGACGCTAGTCCCGCGTTTTAAATGTCAAAAGTCGCGACTTTCCAGTAAACTAATATTATGCGCACGGTGCGCACCAAATTGTGAGCGATTCCAATCGTCTAACTGTCAAATTAGTATTCCAATCGTCTAACTGTCAAATTATTATTCCAATCGTCTAACTGTCAAATTAGTATTCCAATCGTCTAACTGTCAAATTAGTATTCCAATCGTCTAACTGTCAAATTAGTATGGAATTTGACAGTCAGGATTTGCGGGGATACGCACCAAATCCTGAGCGATTCCAATCGTCTAACTATAAATTCCATACTAATTTGACTGTTAGACGATTGGAATCGCTCAGGATTCTGTGCGGGTAATATTATAGGGCCTGTAGCTACATTAACTGTCTAATACTGACATTTTAGCGCCACAAAACGCGTGACTCGTGACAATGTACTATCCACGCTGAAGTTTTGTTATCAGTACCTACGCTAGTTTCGAGCCTGTAAGATCCCTAGACACAGTACAAATAAACCTTAGATGTCAATTTACTTTTTACCCGACTGTGGCGGAGCCCCAAAGAAGGGTAATGTGTTTAACTCGTATGTGTGTATGCATGTATGTATGTATGTACGTCCGATTCTATACATGTGTGCACTTCAGGGTCCATCTAGGAATTCCTAATATATAATCGTAACCTATTCAGCTAAAGCTAATTAAAATAATGTGTAAGAGAGCTTAAAAATACATAAACCTTTTTTTAATAGGTATATTAGGTAGGTTAAGATTATTTTTAACCGACTTCAAAAAAGGAGGTTATCAATCCGATGCGTATATTCTTTTTTTTTTGCTATGTTCTCGCAGAACTCCGTCAAATCTTAACCGATTTCGATAATTATTTTTTTGGTCGAATAGATATAATGACATTTTAATTCGGTGAAGATCTGGCGAAGACTTTCAGAGATGGAGAACGGAACTCTTCAATGGACAGCAGTAAATAAGGCCTAATGGGCCGTAGGATATCCTTTAGTAATATCCGTATGTTTCATAAAATTGCGTAAAGAATTCCCAAGGTAATTTGGTGATGTTCTAGTGAAGACTTTTGGAGATGGAAATTGAAAACATAAAAATTTAAAGATTGAAAATTGAAAACATAAAAATATAAAAAAATGAATTAACTAGGGTCAATTATGGGTAGGTATAAGGGATTTGTTTATCTTTCTCCCGCTCCTCCACTAAAAATTGAAAAATAAAAAAGTTAATTAAAAATACAAACCGACTTCAAAATACTGCCCAAAATATATGTCCTGATCATGAAACTGGGCACTGACTACAATTATACTTCTACAATACCTACATGTATACATACTTCTTTTAAATTATTTTAACTTTTTAATGCTGCAGTGTTTTGAAGTCGGTTTATATTTTTATTCACTTTTTTTAGGGTTCCGTACCTCAAAAGGAAAAAACGGAACCCTTATAGGATCACTTTGTTGTCCGTCTGTCCGTCCGTCCGTCCGTCTGTCAAGACCCTTTTTCTCAGGAACGCGTGGAGGTATGAAGCTGAAATTTATATCAATTACTCAGGTCTACTGTCCCTTGAAGCTGTGAAAAAATCAAACTTCTAAGCCAACGCAATCAAAAGATACAGCCGTTTATGCCGCAAATTTTCGACACTTGCAAGGGAATCAAAACCTACAGGGTGCTTCCCGTGAACTCAGAATCTTGAAATTTGGTACGAAGCAACGTCTTATAGCATAAATAAAGGAAAAATTACGAAAACCATAAATTTTTAGTTACATCACATAATAATTTTAAACTTACTACCCATTTCCTCATAAACGCGTAGAGGTATTAAATTGAAATTCATACCAAATACTCAGGTCTATAATACCTTTAAGCTGTAACAAAATCTAACTTCTATGTCAACGCAATCAAAAGAAACAGCAATTTAAGCTGCATATTTTGAAACTCGCAAGTACTCGCAAGGGAATCAAAACCTAAAGGGTACTTCCAGTCGACCTAGAATCTTGAAATTTGGCATGAAGCAACGTTTTATAGCACACATAAAGGAAAAATTCCGAAATCCTTAAATTTTTAGTTACATTACAAAATATATATTTTTTAATAAATATAAACTTATTACTTTTTTCCTCATGAACGCGTAGAGCTATCAAGTTGAAATTCATATCAAATACTTAGATCTAATTGCTTTTAACCCGTGAAAAAATGTTGTTGACATTGCAGGTTTGTACGGAACCCTCGGTGCACGAGTCCGACTCGCACTTGGCCGGTTTTTTATTATAAGCCAGTGTTATGAGCCGTTTTCAGTACACATTCACAAAACAATTCATAGATAGCGCTTACAGGCGTGGCCATAGAAGAACCGGAATGCGGCTGTCAAAATTAATCTGCGCTAAGCAAAATTTGACAGACGTATCCCTGTTCTTGTATGTGCACGCCTATAAGTGCCATCTATGAGTGCTTTGTGAATTTGTGCTGAAAACGGCTCATTTATAGACCATATTGCTTTAATTTTGACCACTCCTTTCGTGAAACTGACAGTGGAATACCCGGAATCTTACGCTTTTTGCTATACTTAGCAGTACGCGCTCATATCATATCCACCAAAAGGTGGGTAGGCAGCAACAAGTTTGATTTGTGAGTTTACAGCGACTTCACACTAGGCGTACCTACCTGTGTTGTGGACGACGCTCACAATTTGACTGCTAAGTACGAAGCGGGCGCATGAGCGATAGCGATTCGGTTCTTACATGCAGTAACTTGTATATTGAAATTAAGGAAGGTAAAGTAATGTAGTTGTATTGAGGGGAGTTTCGTATCATGGGTATTTTATCACTTCATTTGGTTTCTTAAGTTATCCTCCTCAGTCCTGACCTTGAAAATAACAATTGAAAACCATTCTATAACCTCCTCAGTCCTGACCTTGAAAATAACAATGGTTTTCAATTGTTATTTTCAAGGTCAGGACTGAGGAGGTTATAGAATGATACACA
Organism: Yponomeuta malinellus; assembly: GCA_947308005.1. NCBI lineage: Eukaryota > Metazoa > Arthropoda > Insecta > Lepidoptera > Yponomeutidae > Yponomeuta > Yponomeuta malinellus. Next base: position 4,649,747 of record OX371022.1, read on the forward strand.
AAAAACCTGCATTTCGGTTTCTTTGTTCAGTGAAACTTTATCTACTTTCGCCAGATGAAGAGCGAAAATTATATAATACATAATCAATAATAGAAAATAATCATAATACCTACATTTATCAAGTAAGTTATCAATATTGACGTCTCTGTCATTCTTTTTGTATGAGATCCCTTCGTTTTTGTACTACATTTGCCCCGTGTTCCTTCGTGATCGTGGCAAATACACCCAAGCAAAAATGCACCGAATATAAAGGAGCGCACAGTTTTGTTCCAATATGGCGACAAAATACAGGAAGATGGGACACCATCGTCAAAAAGTTTTGCCAGGAAAAAAAGTTCTTTTTATATTCTATTTATATGCTTATAAAAAATAAAGTTAATTGTTTATGTTATTACTTTCTAATCGAATACAGCCGATAATAATCTACGATGAAAAAGTTACACCATTACGGATTAAAAAATAGAGAACCGAAAACGTAACTGGTTCTCGGACGTTTTGTAATAATTCAGAATACCAATTACTTATTAACTTTGGAAATCGCGTAAGAATAAAAGTAGTTGAACCGCGAAGAAAAAAGCGATGTTTTGGACCCAAAACTTTACCATTTGTTTTTTTATGAGTTATGGATTTTATCATAATGTACATCCTATTGTCGTGGCTAGGTATCAAAACGGAACTATATATACACGGAACTATATATATAACTACATGTGTGTGTGTGTGTGTGCGTGTGTGTACTAGGTGTGGATAATATAAATTAAAATAGTAATACTTAAATTAACAAAATATGTTTCTTTTTCCTTGTAGAAATACCTTGATATTTTTCTCCTTTGTAAAGTCTGGGGCCTATATTAGAGTCTTTTAGAGGTAAGGGTTCAACAAAAAACCCAATGAAAAATTAATATCCTTATACTATTAAGGGTTGAATAAACGTTAAAACTCTTGTCGATGTGAAAAAAGTTACATGTTAACTGGGGGCACGTGTGTCTAAAATGCATATTAGTAAAGTAAAGTATCGTTTATTCATGTACATGGGTAAATAAAATAGATCTTTATATACAGAGTTTCAGTGCATTCCATGTGCTGCCCATCTGGGCGTATGAATATTCATGCAAGCATGCAATAATTATGTATTTGTATGTTAAATTGAAATTATAAAATTGTTGTTTTACACATTAAATTGTTTTATCCTCTAAAAAGTCAATAATTCTGTAGTAACATTTATCAATCAGTAACTTAAATAAACTGCTATGAATAAATTTAAATGCATGTCCTTATATCGTTTGGCTCCTTATGATATAAATAATCATTGGAACCATAAATAAAACACCTTTTCTAATCAATGCGGTCCTGCATTGTGGTAGGTAAAAGCAGCCTGTGGCTATGTTGCGTGCGAAGACCTTTGTCATGTATTGTGGAGATTGCAACAAAATATTTTGGATTCGTCTTTACACAGAATGCTATCTCAAAAATATAAAGCGAGGGCAAATTAAGTAGGTTGAGTTTCTTAAAAAATGGTCTACAACTATCAATTGTTTTAAGTTTACACATTGCTCTAATGCAGCGTTTCTGTGCCTTAAAAATAATGTCCTTGTCCGTAGAGTTTCCCCAAAAAATCAAGCCAAAGCGCAGCGTTGATGCGACAAATACATGATCTAGGTTATGAGACAGTTTTCCTCGCTCAGGATTTTTGATAGTTTGGACAATAAATAGGCATAGGTATTTACAAAGTTTTTCAATCACTACCTATCTTTGTATGTTCTTTCCAGTTTAGATAGATAGATAGAATATTCTTTATTTAGTTTCTTTATTTATTTTTTAGTTTACTGTCTCCACAGCAACGAGCTATGGAAAGGGCTATGCTCGGAATTTCTCTACGAGATCGAATCAGAAATGTTGAGATCCGTAGACGAACGAAAGTCGTCGACATAGCCCAGCGGATTAGTAAGTTGTAGTGGCAGTGGGCGGGGCACATAGCACGCAGAACTGATGGCCGATGGGGCCGAAAAGTTCTCGAGTGGAGACCACAATATATCGGCAAGCGCAGCGTAGAACGACCAGCCACAAGATGGACAGATGACATCATCCAAGTGGCAAGAAGGCGCTGGATGCAGGCCGCTTCCAACCGGCCTTTTTGGAAATCCATGGAGGAGGCCTATGTCCAGCAGTGGACTTCTTGTGGCTGAATGATGATGATGATGAAAGTATACATACTTTTCCCTCTCCGGACACAAAACGCGCAAGTCTAATAACCAGTGCAACTTCACTTGGCGCCTCGCGCGATTCGATCTTCATCGCGAGAGATGCCTATTTAATTTGCGCGTGTTTTACCAATTGAATGACATTGTACTGTTATGGCTTATTAGACTACCAAATAGAGGCAAATGACAGCTATGGTCGTGCTTACATAGTTCTATAAAAAATATGCATGTATTAGACTCTGCGGCCTAGTTTGAACCTGGGGTACCTACCTACTGTTCGAATAAAAAACTTTAGATTGGAATATATCTTACATCGGTTTAAAATCAAACAAAAAAAAAACTCTATAAAAACAAAATGTTTAGTTAAATAACGTCAAAGCTGTTAGTTTCAGAAGTAATAGATTAGGTATGTGGAGAAGAAGCTAACAATAAAACACCACATATATTCTTTGCAAAACGCGTTTTAACTTAACTAACAGAGTTTTCAACTTAACGTTACACTACACTAGACACAATATTCGCCGTTAAAATTTGTATTAAAACCAAACATATTTGTCTTCTAAATAAAATAAGTTCGTTGCATTTAATAAGGAAAAACCGGTACATAAATAAGAGGCGCCTGCTGCTGGGTTAATTGAGCGCATGCTAGGTTATCAGACCGGTTCAGATTCCTTGGCAGACGAAGACTGACGTCAGTGGCGGCGCACGCGCAGCGCACAGACAGTTATTATTTTACTAAAATAAAAATACTTGTACAAACGGGATGTGCAAAAACATTGATTAGTTAGTAAAATATTTAACTTTGACTCTGAATAATTGAATAAATAACAACTCTAAGGTTATGGAAGTAGTTTGACGTTACTTAGGGAAAATGTTTCGATTATTATTTTTGTGGTGCTCGGCTTTTGTCTTCGTTAGCGGGGCATGGAGATATCAAGGTAATAAATTACATTTCTCTTCGTACATTTAAAATTTTGTTTGTAGTAAAAAAAGACACACTTTACAACTAGTGAAATATTATCGCCACTTTGACAAAAATTAAAACTATAAATTATCCGGAAATACAACTAATCGTAATAAATCACACAAACACACACACACACACACACACACACACACACACACACACACACACACACACACACACACACACACACACACACACACACACACACACACACACACACACACAATACAAACAATATAAAATCACTCAATCGAACCGCCACTGGACATATCCGACCCAAAGGTTCCCATAACGCTGACGGCATTACCGCGCTGCCCAGCAAGGGAGATCATCATCATCAGCCATTTGACGCCCACTGCAGGACATAGGCCTCCTTCTTGGTTTTCATAACCATGAGGGGTTTTACCATAATTTGCAAGGGAGATGCTTTGCATCAAATATGCCCCAGAGCGGTATTCCAAGCCACGGATCCTCGCAGGACGCCCTACCTCTTTAATAAAGGCTTTTCCCTGAAAACCCCAGACCCCGGTCGTTTCTAAAGCCAGAGGCACGAAAAAATTGCTGCCCATTAACTGGTTGTGTTTTATACATTTGAGTCTAGCAGCCGCCTCTTTTTGTGCTTAATGCCCGACAAATAACTGTTTATATGTTTATGTCTATAATATTTTAATCAGGCACTACCCTCAACACCTAGGTTAACCGGAAGATAATGTTGTTAGAGTTAAGTTCGCCTTTGTACTTTTTATTGTAGCTGATATTTGTTTATCTGACTCAACGAACGTTGTTTTGCTATGTTAATTAAGTTCTGATAATTTTTTTTTGTGAGATACTTACATAATAATATTATTATTTCTCAACAGGTCTTGTTTTTATCAACAGCATGTTCATATACGATTGCAGCATATAAAATTTTAAATAAAAAATAAAAACCGACTTTTAAACACTACAGCACTGAAAAGTTAGAAATAATTTAAATAATTAGAAGTACCTATGTATACGTGTAGGTACTGTAGAAGCATAATTTGGAGTCGGTGCCCAAAATATAGTGTGCTAGTCATGAAACTGGGCACCGACTACAAATTATTACTCTAAAATTTTTTATCAATATTTTTTTTTCAATTTTTACTGGGGCAGCGGGAGAAAAATAAACAAGTCCCTTTTAACCATAATTTACCCAACTTGATATGTTGCTTTACTATTTGATGTTCTCAATTTCCATCTCCGAACGTCTTCACCAGTAGGTACATCACCAAATTAACTTGGGACTACTTTTACGCTATTTTATGAAACATTACTAAAGGATGATGTACAGCAGGATATAGGGCCTAATGAGACCCCCATTAGGCCTTATTTACCTACTGATGTCCATCGAAAAGTTCCGCTCTCCGTCTCTGAGTCTTCATCAGATATTCACCAAATTAAAATGGGACCAATAGGACGTTATATCTATTCGAACAGAAAAGAATTGTCAAAATCGTTTAAGATTTGACGGAGTAATGCGAAAACCCTGCTGTTTTGAAATCGCTTACAAATTCGGAAAATAAACGAACACTGCGAAGTTCCTCCGATGTGTAAACAACAAAAACAAGGTTTTTGTTTGACACCATCAATCTTATCAGACAGTTATAACTTACTTTACGCTATGGAGGGGTTATAAAACGGAGATTTCACTTTATGAAAGTGAAAGTTAAATTAAAGTAAAAAAATAATAATTAAAGTAAAAATAAACAACTGAAAAAATCTTAAAAACTTGCCTTGGCAAACATTTACAAATCGTGATTTGGTTAAGTCCTCTTATAAACCGGCTTTATCTCCATCTTCAGAGTGTTTTGGTGGAAACGACTTTTTATAAATAGGTACCTAAGATTATTAAATGTTACTTCGTGCTCTGAAATCAGGAATCAAGGAATCAGTAATTTATTTCAACGTAAAGAATTTGCGTTTCTGTTTGCTAAATGTCAATAAAATGAGATAAGTAGATAAGTGGCATTGTTACTGTCAAAGGTCAAAGTATAAAATCATCCACCTAGCACGGAGATAAGGAGCATTATCGTATCTTGTACCTTCGCTCTCTTTCTCAGCGAAATAAAAAATACTATAATATTCTCAAAACATCCAATATTGGGTACAATTTAGCATAAGCCACGTTACATGTAGACCTATCCACGTTCCAATGCAGGGCACAGGCCTTCTCTCAGAGAGAGAGAGAGAGAGAGAGTATGGGCTTAATTACCACGCGTGCCCATCGTGGATTGGCAATTTCAAGCACCGAGGTATTTAAACATCTCGGACACTCAGGTGGCGTCACGATGTTTTCTTTCACAGTTAGTGAGTGGTATTCACAAATGTACGTAACATACGAGTAGAAAACAAAGCCATTGGTACATGCCGGGACTCGAACCCACGACTTCCCAAACGTGAGGCCAACGTTCTAACGCTCCGTTACCTTTTTAGGGTTTCGTACCCAACCCTTTGAGACCCTATTACTAAGACTCCGCTGTCCGTTCGTCCATCCATCATCCGTCTGTCTGTCACCAGGCTGCCGGCTGTATCTCATGAACCGTGGATATTTAGACAGTTGAAATGTTCACAGATGATGTTGCTATAAGCAATAAGCCGCTAATTGTACTGTATTTTTGTAAATATATCATGTTTGTGTTTCCCTGTTACAATAAAAAATATTCTTATCTTATTTCTGTTGCCGCAATATCACGCAATATCATCCGTAACGTTACTGAGTAGAGTGCAAGCGTGTAAAGGTTGATGTAATGTCAATTGTACTCGTACCTGATACCCCCTTAGAACTACGGTTTTTCCATACGACAGCACACATGACTCAATCTGCCCGGTTTTTCCTTACGGGTTTGCAAACAAAACACTTGCCTAAAACAAGTCACTGACGTAATATTTATAACTGTATTTACTCGACTGTGACAAAAGCAAGGTGATGTTTTTTGAATGTAAAACGTGTGTAACTCGCTAACGGTGAACGATCGTGAGGAAACCTGAGTGTCTGAGGTTGACAGAGGCAAGTGCTGGAAAGCTGAAATTCGGCATAGATATACCTACATATACGTTTATAAGATATACCTACATGTATGATAGATGGCAGTCGTTAAGCCAAGTCAGAGGCCTTAGGGCGGCTTGACAACTTCTGACAGTAGACGAGCCACTAGTCTACAAGCCTCCACCAATCCGGACTTGGCCCCCGTGGTGGAGTATGGCCTATACCTTCCTCAGGGAAGAGACCCGTGCCCCTCGGTGGGGACATAATGTTGATGATGATGATACCTACATATTAATAACTTTACTGCTTAGAAAATAAATTTCTCAACAGAAAAAGAAAAGCATAGTCTATAAAATAGCTATTTGTTATACAAGAGTACAAAGTTGCTTTTTAACCGCGTGCTCAATTTTGATGACCGAGCAAGCGAAGGATTCTAAAATTGAATCACGAGCGCAGCGAGTGATTCAAAAATTAGAATCCTGAGCGTTAGCGAGGGAATCAAAAGAGCACGAGGTGAAAAATCTTTGCGCTCGAGTCGAAAACATAACTTTTCATCCCACCTCGGCGAGGAAATGACTAAATGCAAAAAAAAACACAAAGGAAGTTCCGAGTCTGAGCTTGTAACAAATTAAAAAAAAAATGTATCATAAATTCGGCACCATGGATTGAATTTACAAACTTAGTGCACACGATGTTCTAAATTCAATTCACTTTATCATAGACCAAAAATAATTTTTTAGTCTATGACTTTATCCTTTAGCGGATAAAACCGGCTTTTGTACTCAAATATCGAAGAGCAAACATTCTCTTTCCGAGATGGGGGGATGGAAATGTTATTTGTGGCGTTTATTGGGTTACAAGGCGGAGATGGCAGGAAGACCTCACAATTCCTCTGCTGGGGTGGCAGGGAAGGACTGATGACAGAGAGAACCAAGAGAGCTAAAGGAGAGGCCTTTGCCCAGCAGGGCGCTAATGCTTCGGTCACATACTAGTCGCAGCGACAATTTGCTGCCTGCCTGTCACACAGCGAGTTCTACACGAGAATTTCGACCATGATTGCGAATTCGCAGCGAGTAAAATTGAACATGTTCAATAGGAGGTTTTCTTTTCGACTATTAAGAAAAGAAAGTAGTTCCCAAGAATTCTGTAGATGGCGCTGAACTAACTACGTTGACTAGCCGTGCGTTCCGATTTGCGACTTTAAGCGCTCATGGGCAAACTACAGATCGCTCACGGCTCATGTTCGCGTCTATGATACGAATCATATCACTATCAGATAGTTAAAATTCAATTATGATAGCCATTCCGAAATGGACGTCAATGGATATTGTGATAACGTGAATGGATCAACGGAACGATGTTAATTTGTGGTGTGTCAATGACATACGTAAGATTCGTTTTATGATTTAAAAATTACATCAAAGTGAAATAATAAAAAAATAATGTGTTCCGTTCCTTGCAGTAACTTACGAAGTTCAGCGCCAGCTATGCAGTGACTAGGGACTAATTTAAAAACAAAATCCCGCATTCTAGTCGCGGCAACTTCAACTCACGGCGAGTGAATCTACTTGGGTAAAACGTTGTTGGAATCTACTCGCAAGGATTAGCCTGTCACACACAGCGAACTCGCTGCGAGTAGGCATTGGCAGCGATTAGTCGATGTGCGTGACCGAGTTGAATTTGCCGCAATTTGAAGAAAATCTGCCGGGTGTTATAGATTTGTAACGTTTCAGGTGATGAGTGCAGCATTGGAGGAGAGACAGGGGTTTGTAAGATTCTTAACGAATGCCAGACTGCCAGAGAAGCCTTCGTGAACCGCAATGTGGAACCGACGGTTAGTAATTTCGAATAGAAACTTTTGTTCAGTGATAGTTAACAATATGGATGTCTAACTAGCGCAAAAAAAATTGAAGGCGGGCGAGGCTTGTCAATTCTGTTACCAATCGGAGCGAGTTCTGCCACTGTCAGACCGCCATCTTGCGAGGTACCTACATCTTTTGACGGGCATCATGAAGTTTGACGCTTTTGTATAAAACCAATCATAAGTTACGCTGTCACTTACTATCAATTTAAGGGTCACGTCGTCACGCATTACGCACAGAATGAACCAATCACAGAGTGATTCATCTTGCTCTCATTTCATTGGTACAGACTAATCGAGATTCGGACAGGGACTGTTTTAGGAGTGAATTTTGTAGGAAGAAATACTTCTATATGTTTTTTTATTGATAGCTTTTGTTATTTTGAGATATTTTAAGGCTACGTTACCTCGGATATGCTGTCTCTCTCGCAAAATATATCATTTTTAGTGATAGTAAAAAAATGAGCATACTTTTGATAAATGCGATCTGAGGGTTTGATAGATTATGAAATTACGGATATTCAAGACATATTTTTCTTATCCTGTACCTGTCTTTTTTATTGAGAAAATTTGATACGACAATTAATAATTTTGGAAACCACTTTTCTTTGTCAAAATCTAAGTAGGAAAATAAAAATCTATGTGGTCTGTAGAATTCTAAAGGACCCGATCGGGCCACCATTAGGTACAATGGTTTTTAATTGTTCTTTTCCAGCTCATAATCTAACAGTTTAAAATGTTCATAACTTTATTACCTATCAGACCCTCAGATCACATTTATCAAAAGTATCCACATTTTAATAGAACCACTAAAAACGTGCGACCAAGTAGGTTGAGATAGTGAGATAGTATGCCCGACGTCAAAGCAGCTTTGACTCTAAACCTAGAGTTATATTAACTTCCGCGCAACACTATCACTTCCTGGTCCCAAACTAGGATACCCTATGGTGATCAGGCAAGGACATCACAAACATGAAAATACACCCAGACTGGCGCCATTTGTACAAATGTACGGTGGCCCCGGCGGGAATTGAGCAAGTCAGTTAAAATTACGGTGAACGCTGAAGAACAGCGCTGATAGGTACGTTAGGCTGTTAGGCACGACTATCCCGCAGCTGAGTGTACCACCCTTCATCAGATTGATTCTATTTGCTGACAAGTACCTACCTTAATACCTATACCATATACCGACACTGGAAAGAATGTACATCGAATCATCATAATAAACTATGAATTGTAGTTTCAAGAAACCGGGCCCTGACGGTGATTGAATGAGTGTGGCCGAGGGAAGAAAGAAGTGGGTGACATTTGGCATGGAATGACATTTTACAGCTAATGCTTAGTAGACTCAAAATAGAGGTAAATAATAGTACATTGTTCACCGAGAGGAGAAAGTGACCGATTACCGTCGAGGGTGTCGTTTGAAGCCCGAGCCGTAGGCGAGGGCTTTAAAACACCCGAGATCGGGAATCGCAGTTTCTCTCGAGTGATACATAGTGCTTTATACTACACCTGCTTGATAGTTTTATTTTACTTTCTACGAAAACTGAATCCTCAAACAACACACAAATTGGAAATGGCGCCAATGGCGTCTGCAATTTTCACATGTTCTTTTTTCAAATTGTTTATCCTGCCGCCGCAGGGTCGCACTGCCAGCCCGACACCATCCAACACACAGCTAGTGGCCAGTGTCATTTTGCGAACTTGGAGATAAAAACTCACTGTAAAAACTTTTTGGCTTTTGATATTTAGGTTACCGGCGCATAGTCTTACCCAAAATTAAAAAAGAAAAACCACGTAAGAAATGGATTTTCATACACTTTTCTCTCCCGCTCAGATGCGTTTTCTCCCCGCATATTTGTTCGATATGCAATGACGTACTTTCTACCGTAAATTTGATAAAGTATCAAGGTACTTTCCAAGCAGGTGTAGTATAAAAGCTATTGTTAAACATCATTCTATTCAACTATTTGTGTATTAAAGTCTAGGCCCTGGTTGATTCGAGTCAACGCCAGTCGTATTTTTCATCGTCATCATCATCATCAGCCATTGGACGCCCACTGCAGGACATAGGCCTCCTTCGTGGTTTTCATAACTATGAGGGGTTTTGCCATAATCGCCACGCTTGGCAGGCGGGTTGGCGATCGCAGTATGCGGTTGGAATCTTAGGAAGACGCTGCTGCCCGTCTCCTGGTAATTTGTTTCCTTAGTCGCCTTCTACGACATCCACGGAAGGAAATGGAGTGACGCTATTCTTAATCCGGCGTCACACGGAAGGTTGTATTTTTAACCGACGTCAAAAAAGGAAGAGGTTCTCAATTCCACGCAATTAATGGTTAAATTTCTTTTTTTTTCAGTTATGCTTCTGGCAAGGAAATCAACAAGTAGTGTGCTGCATCGGCCGCGATACGATGGTAAATCGTAATTCGGCACAAAGGTAATTAAATGCAATGTTATTGTTAATGTATCCCCGTATCGTAAGGTTTGCTGGAAGAGAATGCTTCTTGCATTAAGCACGCCCTTGTACACTTACAATGTAATTAGTGCAATAAAGAATTAAAATAAAATATATATCCCCGATCGATAAGGGGTTTTGAAATTGGATCGTAAAAAGCCGGCCAATACAAAACTTTATCTAAATCAGCCCATAAAAAGTCAAAGTCAAAATCAAAAATTTTTATTCACCTTAAAAACAAAATGTTTACTTAATGAACGTCACAATTAATAGACTATGCGGAGAAGAAGCTAACAAAGAAACTCCACATTTATTCTTTTCAAAACAGGTTTGCTTAATTAACAGAGTTTTCAACTTAAAGTTACACTACACTACATACAATCGATCCTGTTAACATTATCCTTGTCTTCCAACTAATCCTTAATGTTCTAATAGGCTTTTTTGCACAGAGTATGCTTAATACCTACATTTTTTAAACCGTGGTTAAAAAAAAGTTAGCTCATCCAAACGTTAGAATAATGCGTTCGAAATTAAAAAATCGGCTTCATAGGAAGACGCAAATTACTAATTCATTTATTACAACTTTCTCATAAATCACTTTTACGTAGAGTTAGTACTTTCCGAGAAAACGTATAGATACTTAGCTATAATCATTCATCATCATCAACCCATTATGTCCCCACCGAGGGGCACGGGTCTCTTTCCTGAGGAAGGTATAGGCCATACTCCATCACGGGGGCCAAGTCCGGATTGGTGGAGGCTTGTAGACTAGTGGCTCGTCTACTGCCAGAAGTTGTCAAGCCGCCCTAAGGCCTCTGACTTGGCTTAACGACAGCCATCTATCGACGGCAGCCGGCACCAACAGCTTAACGTGCCTTGCGAAGCATGGAACCGCTCGGAAAAATGCCACTAGCGTTAGGCATAGACGGCGACCCATCCATGCACTGAACGCGCCCTGTGTTGCTTAACCTTCGTGATCGTTTAAGATCACTTAGGCAGCCGGGGCTACGAGCGATTCTATAATATTTACTAGTAAATATAAGGATTGACATGAAACAAGACAATAGCGCGTGCGTCTCACTCTGTACATACCTACACTATATTGTCTATCTATTAATTAACATACCTTTAAAACACGCTTCAATATAATTACATTCAAAATTGAGAGCGTCGCGTCGTCCACACAACACAGGCGCTGAACGCCTAGTGTGGTGGAGTCGTTGTGAACTCACAAATCAAACTTTTGCTCTTACCCGCCTTTTGTACTCAAACAATCATAATTTTAGTTATTAGCTACTGCTTTTTATTCTTGTTTAGTTTATATCTCGTTTTAACTTAAGGCTCGCACTAAAGTCTCACACGCACTGATCACCGAGATCATGTATGTTGATGACCTAGCAGAATCCCCAGACGGCCTGCAACAGCTAATGTCCGCATTCCACCAAGCCTGCCGTAAGTTCGGCCTGAAGATCAATGTCAATAAGACGGAGGTAATGTCCCTGGACATACACGGTCACGAGACACTGGCCATGAAACTTGGTGAGGATGTGCTGAAACAGGTGGATAAATTTCGCATCTTCTATTCTGAACTAGAGGAGGGCAAGCGGAATCATGGCGTCCCCTCCTCCGGTACAAGGATGTCCAAAAGCGACACATGAAGAGATGCAACATAGAGCCCTCCCGCTGGGAACGTTTGGCAGCACAGCGGCCAGAATGGCGCAGGATGGTGAACAGCCAAGTACGCGAGTTCGAGGTTCAGCGTAAAGCTGACCTGGATACCAAACGCGACCAGTTAAAGGCTCGCCCACCTGCTGCCATAACATATAATTATGAGAACGGCATTCTCACGTGCCCTCAGTGTGCACGGTGTTTCGCCGTGAAGATAGGCTACATAAGCCATCTTCGAGCGCACCAGCACCACATCTTTGATTAGGGGTCAAATGGTCGTCATGGCCGAAACCGGTCGGAACATTCATTTTTCATATCTCGTTTGGTTTGGTTGGCTAAGCAAAGTAAGATTTTATGTGGCGGTTAAATAAATATCTTTCTTTTTTTTCTTTCTTTCTTCTGTCGAGGCACGTCCACACCAGGGGCCTGTTTCATGTAACTACAATTCGTGGTTTACTATGACAATTCGATTAACCCACAGATTAGCAAGTAGGAAGACTGTAACGCAATGTACATCAAATACTTAATAATATTAAACCATGAATTGCAGTTTTATGAAACGCGGCCCAAACGTAACTCGTTGCACTTAATTGCCTGAACTCGTATAGGTACAGACGATTAACCTAAGAATATTGATAACCCGGTGTCAGTAATTCCCACATTTTTACTCAGATAGCAAACCAATTCGCTTACAAACAAGTTTTAAAACCTCAGTGGCCTGAGTTGTTTTGAAACGTCATAAGGTCAAAGAAGGCGAATTCGTGGAATCACCAGTTATGTCAGTCAATTAACGTCTATAACTTGGTGACTTCGAATTCGTTCATCGTATTTTATGCGGACATTCTAACCATTATTTAGAAACGTATGGTGCTAGTTTTTTAAAAAGCAACTCTTCAATAAAAAATTTTTCACACATCCATAAACTCACGCCTGTATCCAAAGACTTGCGTGCCAGAGACCAGGGACTGCCACTTGCCACGATCCTAACATTTGTTTTTGTTACCCTAAATTACTTCACTTAATATCAGGACGAAAAGTAACGAAAATACAAAAAAAAAACTATGTTTTGACCGTCAGGTCGGCGCAGGCTAAATCAATTGTTTTTAGGGTTCCGTACCCAAAGGGTAAGGGACCCTATTACTAAGACTCCGCTATCCGTCCGTCCGTCCGTCTGTCACCAGGGTATATCTTATGGACCGTGATAGTTTTACAGATGACGTATTTCTGTTGCCGCTATAACAACAAATACTAAAAACAGAATAACATAAATGGGGCTCCCATACAACAAATGTGTTTTTTTTCAACCTCCCTTACCTTACTTACCCCCAGTTTCTCGTACATACACTAACAGTCAGGTAATCTAGGTACTGTGAGCACCTGTCAGTTTTTTAACCGACTTTAAAGAGGGGGAGGTTCTCAATTGAGGGCGCCACCGTCGCCGCGACATAACAAGTTTACGAGCAGTGATTTCTTTTTATTACAAAAAAAAAAATGTTAAAGACGTTTAATCAAAACATAAGTGTCAAATGTGAAATAAGCAGATAACAGTAGTTCAGTACAAGTGTTTGTGACTTAAATAAGATAAGACTAACAAAATAAAAACTAATTAACCTTCTGTCCGTATAAAGGTGATAAAAAACACTAAAACCTATGCAAAATAATAGGAACTGTGATATAATCTAACGACCGTGCCTAACAGTGACTAATTAATCTAATCTAAAGTGAAATACGTGACATACAGTGTATCTAATGCTTAGTCTACCGAAACCTTGCATCGTTGAAGTTCAAAGTCCACTAACTGTTACCAGTGCCTCTTTGACTATTGTATTGGACTGAATATTCGCCAAATTAAGTAACTGCAACATAGCTCAATGAGAACAGTACACTCATTCACTACATATCGAAGGGCGTGAGCACCCGGTTCGAGACCTACCCGAGCGAGTTAAGTTTTTATTCCATTTGTTACTTTTTCCAAGAGAAGCGATATCTATCGGGACAGCAATGAACTTCTTTGACAATATTACACGCAGGAGGCGACAGCGCACGATTTCAGATAACACAAATGACAGTGTTTGTGTAAATAAAACCCCCGCCACACAGCAAGACCCCCTTAATGGTAGTTGGTAGTTTAACACCTGAACTGCCCTCGCGGAATGGAACGTATAGGTGGCCCATACCCATACTAAGTTGGACACAGATCTGTGTCGCGCCAGACTTGTGGTCAACAGACGTTAGGGTATGAGTAAATGGGGGTTTATCTTAAGAAGGTCTCTTTAATCGTTCCAGGACTACTTCAACTACGACGACGACCGAATACGAGCCAGAGCTTCCGGATTACGGGGACGAGGAGAAAAAGTGTCCAGAACTATCGTCCAACATCACTGCTCCGAAGACAGGCAGGAAAGCTTGGGACAGTGAGTAAACGTTACGTTCTTTCGAGCCTTTATTAAGTACCAATACTCTCACAGTCTTATTTATCAGAAATACATCGGGCGAATGTCTGTAGAGGGGTCGGTAAGGGACATCTCAGGCGGACATACTTCGACCAAAGGGCAAGGCCATCAAAAGTACCCGAAACCGGCGTGCGTGCATGCCGATGAATGCTGATGAAGCGAAAGAGATCTGTCAGGATCGTGGCAAGTGGCAGACCCTAGTCTCTGCATACCCCTCCGGGATACAAGCGTAAGTTTATGTTATGTTATGTCATGTCATGTCATGTTATGAAAACCATGAGGGAGGCCTATGTCCTGCAGTAGGCGTCAAATGGTTCATGATGATGATGGTGATGATGTCATGTCAGATAGATTTCGTACTTAGTCTGAAAATGCCCTTTCTCTGACAGAATGCGTAGAATACCAGGAGAGCTACGTGTATCCCTGCAGGAAGAGTTTCGCTCTCGGCGGAGGGCTGTCCCGGCAGAACTTCTGCCACCAAGGGTCGGACGTTCTCGTCCTGGGTGGAGAGGATGCAGGAGAATTTGAGTTCCCTCACATGGTAAGTTTGCGGGGTCTTTTGCTCTTGGAAAATAAACGGTTTGAACAGGAAGTTCTATCAAAGGGTTATAAGGGCTCCTCCACTTTAAAGCGAAATGTCCCGCCAGGTAGATCGTATGCCTGGGGACGGCAGGTCCGACTGATGTTCGTCGGACGTTAAGTTTATGGTATGCCATGAGAAACATTATGCTTGCGCGATGCAGAAATGTCGGAGTTTATAGTGCACGCGCAGAGTTGACATGTGCTCGCCAAAGGGTCTTTGCTTTGCGTTAGGTTATCACGTTTATGGTAGGTATTAAATAAAACTAAACTGTTACAATATTATAAACTTTTCTGAATTTTATTTGTGCAACAGAATTAATCAAATTAATCAATCAAATATAGTTATTTACCTAGGTACTTTTTGAGAAAATCGTATTCAATATTCATCAAGGTCAGGTGATTAAGATGTTTTTGGCTCATCGTGTTCCTTAACTAATTTTTAACACGTTTCAATGTTGAGAAATAACTTTCACCACTGCAGTTGGTGACAAACGGACAAATAAATGCGCAAAGCAAAATGATATTTTTTTTACGGTTAAAAAGCGTTGGTACGCGCGGGCCCCCCACATGGGGACCCGTAACAGTTAGGTACACTTTTGTTACGTGGGTAATCCGCCACTGGTTTTGATTTATACCTATTGTTCAGGGCGGCGAGTCTGTAAAATGCGTATTTGTTCAAAAGAGTCGTATTATTACGGTAATTATTGTTTCATTCACACCATTGATAGTCTACTAACCAATCGCATTCCAATATTTCCAATGTGCAACTCAACTCGGCGCCTTCGATTCGATCTTCTTCGCGGGAGATGCCTATTTAATTTGAGCGGGTTATATCATTTGAATGACATGTACTGCTATTGGATGGATGGACGGAGAGTTGCGCTTTGAGAAGCACATACTGCGTGTTGTGAGCAACTGCTTCTACCGGCTTGAGTTACTGTATAATATACGGGATTACCTAAGTGTGGATCTGCGTGTTCACTTTTGTGAATCGCTTGTGTTGTCCAGGCTAAACTACTGTGAGGTGGTCATCCATGGTTGTATCCTTGGTCGTACAAAAAGGCTTATAGGTACAACGTGTGCAAAACGCATGGGTACGTTATTGTTTCCGCATCCCTCCCCGCTCCCACATCACTCCGTACCTGTGTGACGCAAATCTGCCAAACATGCAGGCACGCCTCCAACTGAAAGAAAGAAAGAAAGACAGAAAGAAGACATTTATTTAATTTGTCACAGAAACACAAAGTAAACACGAAGGTATACAAACAAAAATACACGAACGTCAAAAAAACAAAATAGTCGTGAAGAGAACATATGAGACTGAGTCGAAGGCAGCCGGGTACTATGGGATACCGCCGTTTAGCCAAAGTATTTTTCGCCAAATTTTACTTCCCAATAAACTTATGGCATCAGTTTCATTTCCCAAATGAAACTTTAGCAAGTTTTCATTTCGCATTTTATTCATTTGGTCAAATTATCATTTCGCATAATTTTACTGCGTCAAGTTTTATTAAGACAAACGTTTATTATGCTAACGTTTTATTTTGGCAAGTGTTATATAGCAAATAATTGTTTGATTAAATTTATATTTCGCATTTTGTTTTTAGGTCAGTACACATAAGCAAAAATAGGTTCGAAGTTCGCAGCGCAGCGACGCTCCATCCTGAAACTTCGGGTGTTAGTTCTTTTTTTTTATATAAAAGCGAAAAAAAATATTTCACTAAAAAACTTAGTTTTGTGTCAAACTTAAACAAGGTTGGTGCATGGAAAAGTCATAGGTACCCTACATTATGATATGGCAAAACGTGGGATACCGCCGTTTTTGCCAAACGATACTTTTGACTGAATAATGCTTGGTAAAATGAATTTTGACCAAGTATTTATTTGGTAAACAATAACTTGCCATAATAACTTTTGCTAACTGTTTATTTGCTTTAAATTGTTTTGAGAAATGTTTTTTTGCCAAGTGATAATTTGCGGAAAATAGTTTGGGAAGTAATACTTTGGGAAACGATTTTTGGCAATACATTAGTAAACCGGGTACTATACAGTAATGTATGGCACCCAGCCACCTCGGACTCCAAACGCCTCAGGTGCTGCACCTTGCCACGTTGCTGTTCGATGTTGTGCGGTATGAGACCCCTTTTTACTTGTTTAGTAAGCTCACTTGGTCCAGTCAGGCTAGGTGAGGGCCATTCTACCACTGCACCGAACGACAGCGTTCCGAGGCAGTTTCAGATTTGCGGCATCCAAGTGCTGGAATGATATTCCTACTTCTATCCATGCCACCACTAGTAAATATGCTTTCAAGCGCAAGTTTGGAAGCTATTTGCTGGAAATGCAGAAAGCCCATCTCTAATCCAGCATTCCGTGTGGCTCCGGATTAAGAACAGCGTCACTCCATTTCCTCCCGTGGATGTCGTAGAAGGTGACTAAGGAAATAGATTACCAGGAGACGGGCAGCAGCGTCTTCCTGAGATTCCAACCGCATACTGCGATCGCCAACCCGCCTGCCGAGCGTGGCGATTATGGCAAAACCCCTCATGGTTATGAAAACCACGACGGAGGCCTATGTCCTGCAGTGGGCGTCAAAAGGCTGATGATGAAGTAGTAGGTATTTAATTTAAGTTTAAAGTAGATGCGGTTGTGCGAGAGAACGATGTGTTTTAAAAATAAATAGCGTTGTGCAAGAATCGTATAAACGGATTCCGTGGCGGTACGAAGTTCGCCGGGACAGCTAGTTAATATGTGAAAGTTTGTGAAGATGTTTGGATGTTTTGTCACTGAAACGCATGCACATAAAATTTAAGAAAAACGCGAGAGTAACTTTTAGGAATCTGTTTTATACGTCTTTTTCCTTGACAAGTACAATTTAAATTTTTAAAATATTAGACATATAGAAAAAGTATAAAAGAAGTAAAAACATAAAAAAGGTTGGTTGGTCGGTCGGCAACAGTCACTCAATCACTCAGTACCGCCTAAACAGAGTTACCTACATGAAACTTGGCATACCGATAGACAAAGATCTGAATTGATTCATAGGATACGTGATATCCCGGTAATGCATTCCCGTGGGATAGGTAATATTTAATTGTTACCGTAACCTTTTTTAAAGCCAAACTCTTAGATATTTATTTATTCTGTTGTCCTATTGGGGCCTCCACAAGAGAGGGGCCCCCACAATAGACCAATACTATTGTGGAACGCCAATCTTTATAAGTAAATTAACGTCTGTTCATTCAAATTTGAAAAATAATTCGTCGTCGATCCATTTTTGTGTCATGTTTTTGTTTTTAGTTCGGAAATAATTAGGGTCCGCTCCTTCTTTGCCCTAGGGCTTCCAGGCCTCCAAATCCAGCCCGGCGTATAAACAACACTTTACCCTTTTATTTCCTAACCGCGCAGGTCCTGCTCGGCTACTTGGTACCTATGGCGCAAAAGAGTACTCACGTCAAGTGGGAATGCGCGGGAACCATCATCAGCGAATACTACGTACTGACGGCCGCGCATTGTACCTCGCACAGGGAGTAGTAAGTACTTAAACTCGAGGTTGAGAAAATTAAGCTGCTGTTAAATAATAATGCGGCCTATATATCGCTCATTTGGAGAAACAAAGAGTTTTTTTTTTTTTAATGAGTTAAATATTATGTCAATATTACCGTTTCAACGGTTTCATCATCAGCCACTTGAGGCCCACTGTAGGGCACATGCCTTGCTGGTGGTTTTCATAACCACGGGGTTTTGCCATAATCGCCACGCTTGGCAGGCGGGTGGACGATCGCAGTATGCAGTTGGAATCTCAGGAAGATGCTGCCGTCTCCTGGTAATTTATTTCCTTAGTCGCCTTCTACGACATCCACGGAAGGAAATGGAGTGACGCTATTATTAATCCGGCGCCACACGGAAAGGAGAAACAAAGACAGAATTGAATTTTCGATAATAGGACGCTCGACATTGACGCCATCTGGCGTCCTATTACTGAAAATTCAATTCTGTCTTTGTTTCTCGTGACCTAAACCGTTGAAACGATAATATTGACATGTTTAACACAGTTTTTAAAAACTGTCGAAGTAGTTTTTGTTTCCCGCTGTATAGGCTGGTTTACATTTGCTATGAATTCCGTGCTATTTAGCACTGTTTTTTTTTAGCATGCTAAACTAAAAGAGTACTGATTAAAGACGCCGATATACATTTGCTGTGCTAGTTTCATCACAAGTTGTCTCAAACTGAGAGGAAAGCACTCGCATCGCAAGTAGAAAATATGGAATCTCTAATTGGTTTGCAAGCGGTTGAAATTTTATCACAGTTATTGGCTGTGATAAAATATTGTTTTTATAAGTTTGCTGCACGAATCCCATAAGCACGCACGTGTATCGTATTCCGTTAACAATTAATTGTCAAATCCCGTGTCCACTTCACTTGCGACGCCATTTTTATTAGATACTTTTTAAAAGCACAAATCTGACTGCCAGTCAGATTTTTAGCGTGCTAAAAAGCAGAGCACATTCACATTTGCTTGCTAAAAACGTATTAAATAATTGCAAATGTAAACCAGCCCTATGAGTACGGGCTTAAATACCACACATGCCCACAGTGCCAATTTCAAGCGTTGAAGGTAACCACCTCAGGCACTCAGATTTCCTCGCTATGTTTTCCGAAAAGATTAATAATAATAACATTATATTATTTACCCAAATTTTTATGTACCTATATATTCATTTTATTACTAATATATATAGCTACAATCCGGTATACTCACTGACTGACTGACTGACTGATCATCTATAGGTTTCCTCGGAAACGGTAAGAGTTACGTGAAAATTTTGTATGAGAAAGTTGTAGGGAATGTATGATATACAGCCATCCTATGAAGCCGATTTTTCAATTTCGAACGCGTTCTCCCATACAAATGGGCTAACTTTTTTGTTTACGGGCCGATTTGGATGAAATTTGAAACGGGTGTTTGTTACGTGATCTAATTTAAAAAAAAAAATTTGAACGTTCGAAATTCAAAATAGGGGCGAAAATATAGCTGCCCAAAAAATCGACCTCTGCGCAAAAAAGTCGGCAGCCAACTGGGCATATGCTGGAGACGTGCCCTAAACGGCATCGGGCTGTCAAAGGACTCGGGTATATGAGAAAAATCGGACATTTTGGATTTTCAAGATGGCGGCCGAGATATCGACGATTGAAAATGAGAAAATTTTGTATGGAGAATTTGTACTGAAAATCGACTTTTAGTACAAAATTTTAAACAAAGATGAAAATTTTTTCAAAAGAACAATTTTCGAGGCTGAAGCGGGAATGAGGAATCTCGCCGCGGCGAGGCCGAAGGCCGAGCTCCGTTCAGGCCGAGGCCGAAGGCCGAGACTATACATTTTCCGGCGAACAAGCAACAACGCAGAAGCCAGATGGGACAAACTTGCGAGGCCGAAGGCCGAGCTCCGCGAAGCGGGCACCAGGAACCCCGCCGCGGCGAGGCCGAAGGCCGAGCTCCGTTCAGGCCGAGGCCGAAGGCCGAGACTATACATTTTCGGCGAACAAGCAACAACGCAAAAGCCAGATGGGACAAACTTGCGAGGCCGGAGGCCGAGCTCCGCGAAGCGGGCACGTGGAACCCCGCCGCGGCGAGGCCGAAGGCCGAGCTCCGTTCAGGCCGAGGCCGAAGGCCGAGACCATACATGTTCCCACTTATCAAATCCCAACCCCTAAGTGTCTAGCGAGGCCCTAGGCCGAGCGCCGCGGAGAGCGAAGCTCGGAGCGGCTGGGGGTTGGCGCGCGTAAGCGCGCAGGGGGTTCACCCCCTAGTTTCAGATTATAAATCCATAGTTTTATTAGTAGGTACAAACAACTTACATCTACTTTTAGTACTTAAAAACTACTTACTTACTATTACTTATTTTATTTACATGCGATCGACACCAATGCCTTAAAAAGCGTGTGTTGTATCGCTTGGCAATCACGACCAGGAGAACTTCATTGACTTCATCAAAGTAATTTGTAAGAAGTTTTCCTTTTATAAGTTGGCCGTATACCTATAATACTACTCGTTAACTCGTAAAGCCTACTTATCCATGATAGTTTTCCTTATTGAATGAGTTTATTATTATGTGCTACTACCATTGAGTTAATTAACTCAATGGCAACTGCCCTGATTCTTTTCAATTTTCTGCAATCAACCGTATAGCCGCGAGAGGAGTGGGGATGCCCTACTCTAACAAGAAATTGCACTTTAAAGATTAATGATTCGTAAACGGATCCCGGATGCCGTGTGGCGCCGGATTAAGAATAGCGTCACTCCATTTCCTCCCGTGGATGTCGTAGAAGGCGACTAAGGAAATAAATTACCAGGGGACGGGCAGCAGCGTCTTCCTGACATTCCATCCGCATGCTAGGCTGCGATCGCCAACCCGCCTGCCAAGCGTGGCGATTATGGCAAAACCCCTCATGGCTATGAAAACCATGAGGAAGGCCTATGTCCTGCCCACTGCGTCAAGGGGCTGATGATGATGAAACGGATCCCTAAATCGCAAAATAATTTTCCTACACTCACAATAGTTTTAAACCAATCAACGATACCTCACATTAAGGTATAGAAGAGGAAAAAGCCTAATTTAGGTACCTGAATATATGTTTTTAGATTTTATCTTACCGTTTTGTCGGCGTGCTAACATGTAGGTATATGTATGCCACATTTCCCCTTTCAAGTACTTGTCCTCTCGTGGCGAAACTAAAGGTATAAGGGTTCCTATTGTTGACTACGGAACCTAACCCTAAAAAGGTTAATACTTACTTATGGAATTCCCTTTTTCAGCAAATCAGTGAGGTTAATCCGTACTGGCACGCTGGACAGGTCCAGTGTCATCAAGAAAAATCAGGTGTACTGGGTGGCCGAAATCATAAAGCATCCTGAGTACGCGTCCCCTTTGAAGTACAACGACATTGCGCTGCTGAAGACAACAAAACCGTACGTCAATCCTACCAATAGACCCGTTGAATGAATGAACGGACGAACGAACCAAATGAATGAATGAAGGACGGAATTAATGCGACAGTTTCACGTCAGAACGGCTGAACGGATCTAGATGATCTGATGATCTGGTGTATTATTTCGATGTGAAAAATTTCGAAAAATTCTGGTAAATTTTGTGGCGAAATCAAAGATATTTTTGTGCGCAGTTATAATATACTAATCTAATCTATAAAAATCTTGTGTCACAGTGTTTGTTATCAAACTCCTCCGAAACGACGAAACCGAGTTTTATGAATTTATGAGTAGGTATATTTGGTAGGTCTGAGAATAGGTAGGCTAATTAATATGGCAAAACCACGTTTGCCGAATCAGCTAGTAATACTTACTAATATTATAAACGTGAAAGTTTGTATGTATGGATGGATGTTTGTTACTCTTTCACGCAAAAACGGCTGAACGGATCCGGATGAAATTTTGCACAGAGATAGATTATTAGTCTGGATAAGCACATAAGGCTATTTTTTTATTTCGAAAAAATACACATCAAGATTACCACGCGAACAAAGTCGCGGGCAACAGCTAGTCATATAATAAGTTCCTAAACCTTTATTTCTTGACAGAGGATTTAAAAAGTGTTCAGAATATCACATGACACTATATTATTTTTTTGTAGTTTGTCTGTCTGAGCGTGATAAATTAAAAACTACCAAACGGGTTTTCATATTAATTTGTTACTTATAATATTATTTAAACATGTTTTCTTATAAGATAGATCTTTGTAATAAGATATGTATCAGTATAGTAGCATTATACTTTATTGCACACAAGACATTGATAAGTTTATATTTAAATATTGTAGCGAAAAACGTCACATCACTATTGTGAAAAAATAAAGGTGCTGTAGTGTTACATTTTTCGCCTCTGGTTTCTTGTCAAATAAATACGGAACTTCATGGGTGTGCAGCTGTCAAAAGTTAAACGATTGGACCGATTATAGTACTAAAACGTCAACGTGTTTCTTGACAAAAGCCTCCTCCATTTCCTTCCATTCTCCCAATCCAATGCTACACACACATAATATTTCAATTGAATGATCGACAGGTAGTTGTTATTTGTCACTACTTGGTAGTCTATAAAGCAAAAGCAGTAGGTACAATGTCATTCCAATGTTATAACCCGCGCCAATTAAATAGGCATCGCTCGCGATGAAGATCGAATCGCGCGGTGCGTCGAGTCAAGTTGCGCGGGTTACACCATTGGAATGCTATTTGTTGCTAGACTACCAATAGGGTCAATGAAACAACCATTTACCGTACTAATATGACTCTATTGAACAAATATGAATTTTAGAGACTCTCCTCCCTGATGTTCCGTGGCAGATCATCGTCCCAAAATTTTTGCGGTCTGCCTTACCTCCTTTTCCCGTCTCTTGGGCAATATTATATTATCCTTTTGGTTCATTTTTAGGGTTCCATACCCGAAAAGTGCCAAACGGGACCCTAAATTCACTGTCCGTCTGTCTGTCTGCCTGGCTGTCTGTCACCAGGCTATATCTCATGAACCGTGATAGCTAGGCAGTTGAAATTTTCACAGATGATGTATTTCCGTTCTCGCTATAACACTAAATACTAAAAACAGAATAGAATAAATATTTAAGGGGAGCCCCCATACAACAAACGTAATTTTTTTGGCATTTTTTGCTTGATATTAATAACGGCAACAGGTAGACGCTTGAAATATTCACCGATAATTTAGTTCTATCATCGCTTCAAAAATAAATAATGAAGTTAAAATAAAATAAATATTTAAGGCGGGCTCCCGTACAACAAACGTGATTTTTCGCCGTTTTTTCTGTGTCTAATGTTGTATAGACAATGGTACGCAACCCTTCGTGCGCGAGTCCGACTCGCACTTGGCCGGTTTTTATTATTCTGTTTTACATGTCCTGTCCAACCCTACTTCAACATACTTTAGTGATGTGTGCTGTTGAAAACCCGTTAATATTGACCCCCCGCATTTCCGTCCACAGTATTCAGCTGGACTCGACCGTGATGCCGGCCTGCCTGGACCTGGGAAGAGGCGTGAGTTACGACAGGGCTCTCATCTCCGGGTGGGGTGACACCAGGCAGGGTGGCGGGCAAGCCGACAGACTGCAGAAGGTAAGTAGGTCCAATAAAACCGTCTATGGCGTCGGTATTCCTCTTTACAGCCATATTCTATCATTGTAAGCTAAATTGTGGATCCACTTACTTGATTCGCTCTGCAAATCAGAGCGAAACCGGGTCGTATTGTTCCGATAAAAATCATGTACTGAAGTTGATACCGAAGTAGGCTAATAACGTTTAGTGCTTACGAAAGGAATTCGTCGGGAACTTTTTTTTATTTTTTAGGATTCGTACCCAAAGGGTAAGGGACCCTATTACTAAGACTCCGCTTGCCGTTCATCCGTCCGTCCGTCTGTCACCAGGATGTATTTCTGTTGCCACTATAACAACAAAAACTAAACACATGATTAAAATACATATTTAAGGGGGGCTCCCATACAACAAACGCGATGTTTTTGCCGTTTTTTGCTCGATATTAATAACGGCAACAGGTAGACGCTTGAAATATTCAAATGTTGTATAATGGTTCCGTACCCTACGTGCGCGAGTCCGACTTGCACTTGGCTGGCCTTTTTTGTATGTTCAACACAATCACTTGATCTGGTCCCAAACTAGGATACGCTGTGCTATGGTAACCAGACAAGGACATCACGAACATGGATATACCTACCTACACTAAGACATCTGTAGGTCATTTGTACAAATCAATTACGGCGGCCTCCAGTGGGAATCGAACCCACCACCTCTTTTTTTGCAGTCATGCTTGTAAACCGCTAGACTAGCAGGCAGTGTTGATTGTTTGTAGTGCCCTTACATGGTGAGCACAAGAGCGGTAGTAGCCTAGTGGGTAGAACTTTGGACACGGAAGCGAGAGGACCAGGTTCGATTCCCAGTGCAGGCATGTACCTACCTATGACTTCGTTTTCCAAGTTATGTACCTACATTTGTGAAGTTATAGTAGCTATACCACTCGCTGACCGTGAAGGAAATCACCGTGAGGAAATCTGAGTGTCTGAGCTGTTGTACATAACTTAGAAAACAATGTCATAGGAACATGCCCGCGCACTGGGAATCGAACCTGGGTCTCTCGTTATATATAATAATCTATCGGAATCTCGGAAACGGCTCCAACGATTTTCATGAAATTTAGTATGCAGAGGCTTTCGGGTTGGTTATGAATACCACGAGGGAGGCCTATGTCCTGCAGTGGTCATCGGGTGGCTGACGATGACGATGGCCCGGAGTCACTAAAAAGGTTGCTTTGTAAGTTGATACGTCCGTCTTCCGCAGGTGATCCTGACAAAGTTCTCGTCTACGCAATGCCGACGGTGGTACGGTAAAGGGGTTCGCAATATGGAGCAAGGATATCTGGAAGACAGTCAGATCTGCTACGGAGACCAGCAGCAGCTGGACGATTTGAGGAACGGAATCAGGCCGGATGTTGACTACAAGGATGCCTGCCAGGTAGGTAATATATATACGCGGCGACCGGGCTCCAATAATGCTATGTAAGTAATTAATTGAGGTTGCCTGTAAGAAATTGCTATTCGCAATAAGGCCGCCAATTGTTTCTTTTCTTTTGTCATTGCTGTTTCTGTAACATTTTTTTCCGGTGTACCTACGATATAGAATATTCTTACCTGATCTTAATTTTCTAATTTAGGTATGATTTGCAATAAAGAATATATTATAATCTAACAAATAAATAATAATAACTTACGTACGTAGGTACAATACAACACAATCACAGTCTTGTCCTGGTCCCAAATCGCTTATTTATTTATTTATTTTATTTTATTTATTTATAAGGAATAACACCCAGATATAAGCCATTACGTTGGCCTCCCGTGGGAATTGAACCCGCCTGCTTTGGAAATCAAGCGCGCCAACCGCTAGACCAACGAGGCAGTAAACTAGCGCCAACAGGGCAAAAAATATATCTCTTTTTAGGGTTCCATAGTCGACAAGGAACCCTTATAGTTTCGCCATGTCCGTCCTCCCGTCTGTCTGTCTGGCCGCCTGCCTGTCCGCAGCTTAGAACAGAGACAATAGTACTAGATGTTTGGCATCTAATAGACATTTATTACGCCAAGAAAACGATACAAAAAAATCTCGAAAAATAGTTATTTGTTATGCAAGGCTGCAAAGTTAATTTTTGGCGCGAGTACCTTGTATTGAAACCTGAGCAAGCGAAGGATTCTAGGATTGAGCCACGAGCGAAGCGAGTGGTTCAAATATAGAATCCTGAGCGTAGCAAGGGTTTCAAAGGTACGAGACGCTAAATAACTTTGCTGCCGAGCGCAACACACAACTTTTCACCTCACTAAAGCGAGGAAAATGTTAGGTGCAAGAAAAACAGTTTTAATAAATATTAAATTACTGTTTATTTATTTTAAATTTATATTTTATATCTTCGT
Organism: Yponomeuta malinellus; assembly: GCA_947308005.1. Taxonomy (NCBI): domain Eukaryota; kingdom Metazoa; phylum Arthropoda; class Insecta; order Lepidoptera; family Yponomeutidae; genus Yponomeuta; species Yponomeuta malinellus. The sequence continues at coordinate 4,676,436 of OX371022.1, forward strand.
CGCTGCTAGCTTCGCTCATATTTTATGATTTCTTTCGATTTTATCAAAAAACAAACCAAAATAATGGAAGTAAAGTGAATTCAATAATGAGAAGAAAATTTTAAAGTTTTTTTTTTAAATCAAATTTTTTTGCCGGCCAGTGCGATTCTTTAAATGAGGCTGGCGCATGACATGAAATAAGTATTTGCATTTCAATCATCAATGGACTGGCTGCAGAGAATATAAACTATTACGAAACCAATGAGGTTCTATTATATATGTAATTTATTGTACGAAACCTTTATTGAATAAAAATATTCGAATTTTAAAAACACTTTCCACGCTAGCGGATAAAGTGCGATTTTCCACGCAGATTTCGAATGATAAACAGAGCTTTTACGAGCTAGTGAGGTGAAAAAAAAATTATTTGGGGTAGGTAGGTACCTATTTTCCTCTGTGCTTACACGTAAATTAGGGATGCAATATGTTTTCTCGCCTAAGCCATTAGCCAAGAATCAGAAATGATGAGATCCGTATACGAACGAAAGTCGTCGACATAGCCCAGCGCAGCGGATTAGTAAGTTGAAGTGGCAGTGGGCGGGGCACATAGCACGCAGAACTGATGGCCGGTGGGGCCGAAAAGTTCTCGAATGGAGACCACATATCGGCAAGCGCAGCGTAGGACGGCCAGCCACAAGATGGACAGATGACCTCATCCAAGTGGCAGGAAGGCGCTGGATGCAGGCCGCTTCCAACCGGTCTTTTTGGAAATCCATGGAGGAGGCCTATGTCCAGCAGTGGACTTCTTGTGGCTGAATGATGATGAAGCCAGTGTGGGTATCGTTGGATTGGTCGTTTAAAAATAATGTGGATGTAGTAAAGACCATTTCTCGTTTGCGAAATATTATCTAAGCTTTAACCACTCGTCTGCCGCGACACAGATCTGTGTCCAACTTAGTATGGGCCACCTATACGTTCCATTCCGCGAGGGCAGTTCAGGAGTTAAAGCGCAAATTTTTGTCAGAGCAAGTAGCCTATTTGCTATTAGGTACGTCCCACTGCAGGGCACATAGGCCTCCTCACAGAGAGAGTATGGGCTTGATTACCACGCGAGCCCACCACGGATCGGCAATTTCAAGCGCTGAGGTATGTGAACACCTCACACTCCGGTTTCCTCACGCTGTTATCCTTCACAAATAGCGACTGGTATTGCTACTATTACAACTTCACTAACGGGATTCGAACCCACGACCTCCCGAATGTGAGGCCGGACTTCTACCGCTTAATTCGTATTTAACTTGTTACGAAGTGACACACTTCGAATCCTTTGATTCAAAGGTTGGGGATAAAGCAGTGTATTTGTCTCGGGCGTTTTTGAACCCCTCGGCCTCGGGATTCTAGCCTTTCCTTCGAACCTTTTGATTTGATAACTTTCAATATACGGTCTACTTTTCATTACCTATAGGTACTCTGAAAGTAGTGTCAAGTTGCCTGAGGAGCGGGTTGAAAGTAATACTTTTTTACACCTGCTATTCAGAAAAGATCCCTTGATTCCCTCAAATGAGGGATCAAAGTTGTACTTTTCTTCCCTGATATTCTAATTTTTTTTTTATTGCCCTCAGCATGATCCGTGTGCAGATTTTCACAAAATATAATTCCAATTCGATTTTTATTTTGTTGCAATCGATCATAATTGTCTTCCACACTTCTTTCGATATCTTAATTGTGTTTGATTTAATTTTTCCTTATAGCAGGTGTGAAAAGCAGTATGTGTCGCTCGGTAGCAAAATTATTTCCGTCTTGGGCGTAAACACTTGAATCCCTCGCTACGCTCAAGATTCTACTTTAGAATTAATTTTAATTAGATCTATTGTAGAATCTTTCGCTTCACTCAGGATTCAATATACCGCCCTCGCCGTAAATATATCATTTTGCTCCCTTGAGACACAATCTACTATTGAGTCCTAGGGAGAACTGAAAGCTGCCAAATTATAAAAAAAAACTAGTTCTATTTTTACATTTCTGTTAAACCATGTTTCAACTCAATAACAGGCCGATGTAAAATTGAAATAACATAAAGTTAAGTATTACTTAAAGAACATATTTTTTTCATTGACTTTATTTCGATTTACTTTCAACTATTTCTTTAAAATAACATAGATTTGGCCAAAATATTTACCATTTTTTCAATGATAAAAATAAAAAATAGTGGCTAAATAGGCTGTCCAGCCACAGAAAAAAAAAGAGGCAAAGCGGCAATCCGATCTTCTTTTGTTTTTTCGATTTGTAGAGTTTTGTTTATACTTCTGTAGCATAGCAGAGATATTGGCATGGACAAGCATAAAAATTGTTCTCAGCACGGGTTAGTGCAACAAAATAGTAGATTATGCATTAAGGGGATAAAGCAGTGTATTATGTCTCGGGCGATATTTTGAACCCCAAGGACGAGGGATCCTAGGGTTAACTCACGAGCGAAGCGAGGGAGTTACAGAGTGTTTATATAAAGTAGAGTATGCATTTTGGGGATAAAGCAGATAAAGCAGTGTGTGTAAGCTCGCTTCGCTCGGGAGTTAAAGCTAGAATCCCGAGGCCGAGGGGTTCAAAAACGCCCGAGACAAATACACTGCTTTATCCCCAAAATGCATACTCTACTTTATATAAACACTGCGAGGCAATAAAACATAATACAATTAAAAAGAAAGTACTTACTTTACCAATTTTACAATAATGAAAGAAGACAAATACAAAATAACACAAAGATTTGCAGTTTAGCGCCTTTTCGTTCTATGTTTTTTTTTTTTTTGTAGTGGCAAATTCTTCTTCATGCAGGTTTTTATGAAAAGTTTCATTCTAATTTTGAATACATTCTCTTTAATTTAGAGCTTTATGAAAAGTTTTCATTCTAATTTTGAATAAATTCTTCTTGGTGTAGGGCTCTATGAAAAGTTTATATTCTAATTTTGACGTTTGGTCATGGATTGCAAGGAGCTCGTATATTCAATGTTGATTGCATTCCAAATTCAAATGTCATAATTCCCTAGGGGATTATGAAATTCAGTACATTTATAATGACCCGGCTAGACCATAGGACACAAATGACTTGCTTAGAGTTTGCATGACACATAATATACCATTGACGAGCAGGTGTTATATAAATAATATAAAAAATAATTGGTAAGTAAATAGCTGGCCAGCCACAGAAAAAATATAGGCGGGAAAGCGGCACTCTTAATCTTCATTTTGTTTTTTCGAGTTGTAGAGTTTTGTTTATACTTCCGTAGTATAGTAATTTTCACGAATTTTGTCTTTAGCTGATTCATGTTTTTATTTTTACTTTCCCTATATTCGTAATGAAAAGCAGTGTTCGGGATTTTTAGTACCTACCTGGAACTATTGATACGCTCGGGCACCAAACCCCGTCTCGGGTCTAAATAAGTTACTTTCACGCCTAGGGTAACAATGTCCTATTAATCCGCAGGGCGACAGCGGCGGGCCGGCGCAGGTGAAGAACTCGGTGCTAGGGTGCATGTACACCGTGGTTGGGCTGACTTCCTTTGGGAAGGGATGCGGCAACGCTCCGGGCATCTACACCCGGGTCTCTCGCTACGTGCCGTGGATCGAGAACATAGTCTGGCCCGACCCTTAATTAAACGAACCACTCAACTCAACAGACTACCTGGAGTCTGTTTCGTAGAACTACAATTCATGGTTTACTATGACAATGCCATGCACATTGCTAAGTCGGTTAAACCGCAGATTAATAAGTAGAAAAACTCTGCTACGCAATGTAGGTACCTACATAGAAATGTCATAATAAATTGTCACTTTTTTACAGTAAAACAAAAATCTACCGAGTACCTAGCTAAAACGATATATTTTGTAATGGTAACGTTGCATTTTTGCAGAATTAAAAAACACTTGGAAAAAAATAACCCAAAATTACTTCATTAAACATAAACAAACAATATCATTACGAAAAGTAATAAAAATCGAAAAAAACTGGTTCGAGCGCCGATCGTCTTATGGTCGGCGCCGGCCAACTCAATTGTTTTTTCAATTGTTTACTCATATCGGACAACAGTCAAAATCCGCTACCCTCTAATTGCGTATCTCCCCTTCACTGTCTGTCTTAAACTGACTCTATGTTGTACGTCTCACCCTAATCCCGAGGGTGGGCCGGGTATAATCGGGGACATAAGTTATGGTGGCCCGACCGATCCGGTCCTTTAGAATTCTACAGATTACTAGCATTTGGGGCATGTCGCATCCCTCGTATTTCTTTAGTAGCTACCACTATTATATGAAGCGCGGATTTAACATTACAAAACATTTTTCAACATTATGATACTTCGTACCACTTCGAACTTGGATTCAGTTTGGAGCCAAAGGTCGGAAATTAGGAATATTTACAAATATGTTATACCATATTAATAATACTGTTTTTCACAACCAAAAGAACATTCCCTCAAAATATTGCTAACGATTTCAAAATCACCCTGTAGTATAGAGTTATTGGAAACAAAATATTTCTCATTACTCATACTAGTCTACTCGTACTAGAAAGTAGGACTGAAGTGGCCCGAGGAGCGGGTTGAAAGTAATACTTTTCAGCCCTAGGGAGAATCGTTTTCAACTGACAGCTGCTGTCAAATTATTAAAAAAATAGTTTTATTTTCACATTTCTGTTGAACCTTGTTCCAACTTTCTATTACAGCCACTCAATTATAGCGCGATGTAAAATTGAAATAACATAAATTTCAGTATTAATTAAAGAAAATATTTTTTTAAATGACTTTATTATAATTTACTTAACTATTTCTTTAAAATAACATCTTCGTCGTTCCCTCAAGTCTGAGCATTGCGAAAATTAGTAGAGATTAAAATAAAAATGGCATTGTCATAAATAAAATCTTTTTATTGTACATTTAAATGGCGGCTACACATCATGATTATATCGCCTCATAATTTACTTTACTTCCAATCTTATGAATTAAGTTATACAATACGAGAAGATAAATAGCTATTCAAAATGAATATTCTTGTTTTTGTCTAATATAAATTTTACGCCTTCCAGATTAAACTCGGACCCCTTAATTAAACCAGATTTTAAGCAGTGAGTTTACGTGTTACGGCCTAAATAAGTTAATGAGTTATGTGAACGTAATATATTATTTATATAAATATAATTATGCTTTTCCTCAATTTTAGGGGATCCTTAGGGCTAACTAGAGCCCACCGATGAAAAAATCATTGAATGATCTGCCCCTATATTACGGGCACCAAATACTAAGCGATTCCAATCGTCTAACTGTCAAATTAGTATGGAATTTGACAGTTAGACGATTGGAAACGCTCGGGATTTGGTGCGCGTAATCAGGCCTCTGACCCTCTCATATATTATGTTAATAGTGATTTTCAGGGCCCATGGCCGTGAACCTGAGGCAAAAAACCTAGGACTGGATAACATTATCGACAAAAACGTCAGTTTTTGGCAAAAATGCTATCTAGTCCCAGGGTCGTGATCCTAGGTCATCGGTGGTGGGTCGTAAAAATCACTATTAACATGATTATGAGATCGATCTGACACTTTTTGCAAAAACGATCTGTAAAAGAAGATATGATTTATTTTCCCTTCGTCCACGTTCGTAACTAAGATTTCATAACTGGTTATGAATAAGGAATTATTTTCACTGTTTCATAACCAGTTAAATGGCTGATGATGATAATGATGAACAAATCTCCAAAAACTGAGAAGGTAGCAAAGTTCAATGACTATTTCAATCGATTTTGGTTAAATGACACACCATTCATTAAAACGTGGTGTTGCCAAGGAGATGAAATGAGAAATACAAACCATCGAGAAGGGTGGCATTCTCGAATAAACCGTTTTGGTGGGCAGAAAATGCCTTCCTTAGCTAAAGTCTTGGACATTTTAGTAAAAGAAATTCAAATGAGGGACAAGGATTAAACGAAAAAAATGACAACTACGTAGAGATCGACATAAAATCAATCGAACAATAGAAGAGTTAAATGCAAAAGATATAAGTGTCGGCCATTGTATAGAAATCATTGCACCCTTTATGTTTCAAGTTGACAGCCATTGGTTAGAAGAAGCAACAGTTATGTTTAATTTGACAACTATTTTTTTTCTCTGGTGGAGTTATTATTTGAATATTGAAATAATTATTTGCATATTTTTGTGTCTTTTAGCACTAATGGTTTTAACACATTTGAAAAATTGCCAATGCCACTGTATATAGCATTATCCACGTTTTAAAAGATGAATTTCATAATACAAATCATTGTTCCAGGAAAAAATAGCACCAGGAGACCATACATGACTAAGAGGCTCTGGTTATGAAAATGGAAAAAAGTCTTGTTCAATAACTGGTTATGAAATAAAACTGATTTTTAACGGATATTTACACGTTAATATATCTCGCAAATATCCGTTACATATCAGTTTTATTATGTCTAGTGCTCGTGTTAACCTAAGAAAATACTAAACTGGTTATGAAACAGTGAAAATAAGACCTTATTCATAACCAGTTATGAAATCTTATTTACGAACTTGGACGAAGGGATTGCTTTTATTGCTGGCGCTAGTTAAGAGCCGCCCCTCAAGAGCGGGTATGAAGTCGTCATTCTAATTCTAACAGAACTAACAAAAAATAACAGTCTTATTAATAAAAATAAAAAACACGATTCCTTAACACAAGAAAGGTTTTTTCTTTTACGTTAGACTATTACAACTGCATTCGAGGAGTATTTTAAAGAATCTTGTTTTTATAAATAAGAACCCCGATTTTTTTAAATAAATTTCTAAATTTGTAAACTTATTCTTTAACACTAATTTAAAATTTTTGAATTTCGAACTCACACAAGCCCTTACATACTTTTTCTGCACCAATTGACTACGGAAACTAAATCTAAGTACCTAACTACACAAAAAACGGTAAGTAATATCTATAAAATTACTTTGTTCATATCTATTTACAATTGATATAAAATACACTATTAGAACACACAAATCAAAGATAAGACAAAGATCAAATAATACGCGTCTCTTAGGCCGATATTCAGAAACGATTTTGAGCGTGAGCTCAATGTGAGTCCGGGTCTTCCAACTGTCAAAATGAAAGTCTCAGGGATATTTTGTATTCACAGTTGAGTTTGAGATAACAAAAATTGAGCGCAAGCTAAGCTGAGACTGAGTAGTGGATTTCGGCGACTTAGCTCAGACTCAAGGTGGCAATGACGAAGAAAGTAGCGACACCTGTAGGCAATTCGAGAACTCTAAATAACCTGTGGCTGTGGTGAAGTAACCTTTTTTTTATTCACAATTTGACATTTTGCATGCTCATTTTCCTTCGAAAAGTTAAATTGTGTTTTTAGAGTAATGAGAAGTCAAAATAAAGTATAACCGCGCGTAAAAAGTTTCGACATTTGTTGCCATCTCATTCACTCCTGTGGATTATTGTATGCCTTTCATGTAGCTTTAACAGATAATATAAACCGGTAACGTCAAAAACTGTACCACAGATTACACGCTCACGTAAGTTTAGCTTGAGCTGTGGCTTAGCTGAGTTCGAGTCGAGATATTGACTGTGAATACAAAATTCTTGAGTCTTTGTTGAGATTGCTCAGCCGATGCTCAGCTTAGTGCTCGTTAAGTGTAGGTCAACGCTGTGTTTCTGAATATCGGCCTTAGGACGAACTTCGGTCTTAGATTTATTTTTGCATATTTTACAGTCTAAGCATTTCTAACGAATAATAATTTCAGAAAGTCAGAAATTCCTTTATAAGTCATCCGAATCAACATCCAATGATTTCATGATATTTTCTACTCTACTTTACTGACATTAAGTCTGCAACGTAAATTAGAAAGCATAAATTATATTATCTGAAGTAGGCCTCTTGCACACGGCATTTTTTATAAACGCAATCAACGCGCATCAGTTCCATACAAATGTTGAACAGTTTAGTGTGTGTCGCCTTTGCAGTGGCTGCGTTCTGTGTGCGTTCTCTGATAATATAAAAATCGATTCATAAACGCGTGTCCACTGTGCGTACTGAAAAAAAAAACATGCTTATATCGCGTATCTGCGCTCTACAGCCTTTAACGTTGCAATATGAACGTACAACTGGATTTAATTTACATGCGAACAGGTTTACTCGCGACGCGTCGACTGCGCGTACGCAAAAGGTACGTCGTGTGGGAAAGTCCCAAGTGGCATGATGTTGATGCAGGTGACTGATATCAAGCTAAAGCTCCGATTCATAACTGTAGATAGCACAGGTCCTAGAATCTAATACTCATATTTAGCACGACGATAGGTTGTCATTTGCCTACATTTAGTCCTCTATAAAGCAATGTCATTACAAGGGCATAACCTGCGCAAAATAAAAAAAGGCGTCGACTTAATGCGCCAATACATCGCGTCCACAAGCATTGCGCGAATTAAAATACGCGCCTAAATCGCGTGCACTTCGCCGGACTCTCGACTCGCGCGAGATTCGTGGCGCAATCGCCCTTTCTGGACAAGGCCTAAGTTGCACGGAATGCGATTGGTTACTAGACTACGTAGACTACTAACAGTGTGTCAATGAATCAACCATTACCGTAGTAATACTCCTCTATTGAACTCTACATTTTAGAGACTCGCCCCCCTGTACGCGCTAAAGAAGAGTATTTTGTCGACAAATCATAAGTCCTGTCATGCGTGTGGCAGTAGGCTTCGATACTGCGCAGCCGAACTGTCCAGAGCACGGAGGCGGAGACCGCACTACCGATTTGACACTGTACCTAACTGTCCACAGAGTAAGTACAGTTGTCAACATCAGTCCGTTTTACAGATTATCGAAACGATCGACCGACATTCGCTTGTGTCAGGCTTCGTTTACATAACGAAGTTGTTCAAACAATATTGTACTACGACATAAGTGTAGTACTCTCCAGTGCAATGTAGCGAATCTAGTCGTATATGAGGCATCTCACTCTGTCGTTTTGTAAATTCTTATAACAGGCATGATGACAATTTTCGTGAAACTATCCTATAATGTCCCAAAACGTACGTTATTTACAATCTACTTCATATTTTTGGTCACAGTTAAGGTTTAATAGTAAAAAAAATACATTTTAGTTTTTATTAGATGCAAAATTCCCACCGAAACGCTCGCCAATGTCGCTAGTGACGTCACTGTGCAAAATTAATCTGTGGTGTAAAACGTCAATACAGCAATGTCGGATAGGTAGGTATGTCACAGATTATAAAGTAATATGATCGATTCTATTGTATGTTTACTCGCGTGTTACTTAAAGTGACGCCATTCGCTATTCAAGTTAATATGGCGGACATGGGATTTTTGTAGATTTTAATTATCGTAATAATTATCAATCCCGCTCATAATAAAAAAAATGCGTGTTTCGTATTCCACGATTCAATTCTTGTTAAATAAATACATAATTTTAGTGATTTTCAATACGGTATTTGACACGATCAACAATAAATTATTTCATATGCTCTATTAAAACAAAAATTACAAAATATCTCGGAAAATGTAGTTATTACAATTTTTAAATTGATTAAACACAAAAAGTGTGCTCTGAAATGTGACGTCACAAGCCAGAATTTTCATACAAAATTCCGTTTTAAAAGTAACTCATTTGATATTTTGTCAAATACCTAATAACTGTCATCATGCCTATTGCATTTCCATAGTACGTATTCGTACGTATGTACTTCGCGTTTCGCGCCGGTAGTGTAGGCATTTGAGTGCTCTGAGAGAAGCGAGAGACCCAGGTTCGATCCCAAGTGCGGGCATGTACCTATGACTTGGTTTTCTAAGTTATGTACATTGCGAAGTTATAGTAGCAATACCACACGCTAACTGTGAAGGAAAACATCGTGAGAAAACCTGAGTGTCTGCGCTATTCACATACCTGAGCGCTTAAAATCGCCAATCCGCGGTGGGCACGCGTGGTGATTAAGCCCATACTCTCTCCTTGAGAGAAAGCCTGTGCCCTACAGTGGGGCGCATTTAGGCTGATTATGAGTGCTCTGAGCCCTGTCGGAGTCCTGACGTTTGCGATAGAAATGGGACACTGTAGAGGGTGCATCATCGATACGGCCAGGCTGAACTGTCATTCTCATACACTTGTAGCACTTTTTTACGATCTTTTATAAATTTTCGTTAGATTTCTTTCGATGTGACCCTTTTTTTGGGCTATCGGTTGTAATAAAAATGGTTTTATAGTTTCCACTGACTTAACCGAACGTTTCACAAGGTCCGCTTTCTTTCCGGTTACTTTTGCTCCTCGTTTATTAAGTTCGTCTTTTAGTTCTGTAAACTTCTATGTTGCTCAGGTGAGCAACATAGAAGTGAACAGGTGTAGGTACATGTTGAATAACAAGATGTTGGACCCACAAAAAACTTTATAAAAACAACAAATCTATCTATATATATAGTCCGTGTATGTCGTAGAAGACGACTAAGGAAATCAATTACCAGGAGACGGGCAGCAGCGTCTTCCTGAGATTCCAACCGCATACTGCGATCGCCAACCCGCCTGCCAAGCGTGGCGATTATGGCAAAACCCTTTATGGTTAGAGAAAACCATGAGGGAGGCCTATGTCCTGCAGTGGGCGTAAAAATGGCTGATGATGATGATCTCTAACCAAATCACAACAAAGTTTGACATGGCTGCTAGCGCCATCTGCGATTGGTTTTGCGTGTGGATCCCCATTAGTATGAACTTTGAAACGACAATTTGAAATTGATTCGGTGCGCGTAACATGAGTAGCATATCTACCAACGACCACATAGATACATAGATAGATGCAGAAAAAACAGCCAATTACTTTTGCCACTTTCTATCGACAAGCGCCAACTCAGGCATGAAAGGACCTTTTGTACCCCAAGAGTACTATGCGTAAGTAATACATTAAAAAGTTAACCATCTACATTTAAAACTATGGATGTACAAAATGTACTGAATCAAATGTAACGAATGAATTTTACTACTGAGACTGACCCAAACACTTAGAAGAAAGAAAAAAAGGAAACACGATTTTTTTATCTCTCTTCTAAATAGTCTCCTATTTGAACACGTTGAAACGTGACAGAAAAAATAAACACTTTTCTTCTTGGTTGTTCGACGGAAACTGTCAGTTTCAATGCCAGCAGTAAAACTCTGACGGTCTTATTTATAAAAAAAAAAACACGATTCCTCAAAACGCCCCTTAAAATAGCCTGTGGTAGAAATTTTACAAGGAAAAGTGGAAATCCCTCTCTCTGCCTGCCACTCTGGGAAACAGGCGCAAGTTTATGTATGTATGTGTAGGTATGTAAGTGGTAACCACAGATTAAATAAAATGCCTTAGAGGAATCGTGTTTTTATAAATAAGGCCGTAAAGCTCTAATATAATAATTTCTACCCTAATCACTGAAACTCACTAACACGGTTAGTTCATTATTTTCACCACGGCTCTTCATTTCACCCCAAAATCAGACAACGCAGTTGATTAACCTGAAAAGAAAATGAAAAATATACACGTTAAATTAGCATCCGTAAAAAGAGAAAGGCAGGTTATACAAAAAAAAAATTCAGAAAAAAAATTCTATCTGTAATATTTGTTGCTGGAGCTGGAGAACGGACTAAGGGCGGCTGCGACCCACAGGGGTCCGCCGCAAAGCTGGAGAACGGACTAAGAACCCAATCACACTAACGATTTGAAAACGATGCGATTGCGCAGCGAGCTCGCCGCGATTGCGCGATAAAACGATTGTCACCGTCGACGCCATTTTGTACAATCGCGTTCGACAATCCGACCCGCCCCACACAAAGATACGTGTGTAAGCTGACGTAGCATCGTATAGGGGTACAATCGTCGTCGATACAAAGTTATTTGTAACTAAAATTCAAAATCGTCTCGTTACATGGAATACATAATCTATATCTGCATTTTTTGAAAAGATGCCACCTACATTTCTCCGGGCCCTACACGCTGTCTTACCATCGGGTACTGACATAATAACAGCGCTGAGGTAGTCGCCCACTCCAGCACATGCTGAGTCAGAACCTTTTCAAATTTGCCACACCTACAATTCTCTGTTGTTGTTGTCGTGTACATTACGTGTTTCATGTGTATACTGTCTTTTCTTTCTGTGGATTGTTTTACTGTATTCGTTTTATCTTATTTTTTCTTTGTTTGCTGTATGTATACGGTGCTTCTTTTTGTACTGTTCCTGTTCATGTGTGTGTGCAAATGTGAATAAATGTTTTATCTATCTATCTATCTATAATAATAATAATAACTTCCACACAACACTTGACATGGTTCCAAACTAGGATACCCTGTGCTATAGTAACCAGGCAAGGACATTACAAACATGGAAACACACCCAGACTGAGGCCATTTGTACAAATGTACGGCGGCCCCCATTGGGAATCGAACCCATACCCATACATAGTAGTCGAATCCTCCTAGATTCGTCGTTGACTTGTATCTGCTTTCGTCTTCTGCGTCTTCGAAGTAACAAAGCCACCAGTACAAAGACAGCAGTTTAATCGTCATATCAATCCATTTTAAGAAGAAGAAGAAGAAGAAGAAAGACGCGGCGCCCTCGCTGCGCAATCGCATCGCTTTCAAATCGCTAGTTTGATAAGGCTGTAAGGGCGGCTGCTTCTATAGGTCAGCCATTAAAGCTGGAGAACGGACTGGGGGCGCTCACCTGCGCGGGGCGGAGCGTGGCGGGGCGGTGCCGCCGGCTCACTGCCGGGGCGCCCCCGCCGCCAGGTCCACGGACAGGACGGCGGCGGGGGCGGCGTGCCCTCAGCTGCGTCTGTGGCGCCCGCCGCGGCGGCGCCTCTCGCGGCGGACCTGGCCACAATACGGGTCGGTTAGAGCGGTGTTTCGTTTCCCGCTGCCTCTTTCTCCACTACAAATTGGACCGTGTTACGCAGAAACGTCCTAACCCACGATACTTAACTGGCGAGAAAAACGCTTTTTTAGGTATTAGACTATTTTTAGGGTTAAAACCGCAAAAGGAAATTAATTAATATTTTGAAGTTTGAAGTTTAAAAAACGGAAGGGATACCGCCGTTTAGCCAAAGTATTTTTCGCCAAATTTTACTTCCCAATAAACTTATGGCATCAGTTTCATTTCCCAAATGAAACTTTAGCAAGTTTTCATTTCGCATTTTATTCATTTGGTCAAATTATCATTTCGCATAATTTTACTGCGTCAAGTTTTATTAAGACAAACGTTTATTATGCTAACGTTTTATTTTGGCAAGTGTTATATAGCAAATAATTGTTTGATTAAATTTATATTTCGCATTTTGTTTGTTAGGTCAGTACACATAAGCAAAAATAGGTTCGAAGATCCTGAAACTTCGGGTGTTAGTTCTTTTTTTTTATATAAAAGCGAAAAAAAAATATTTCACTAAAAAACTTAGTTTTGTGTCAAACTTAAACAAGGTTGGTGCATGGAAAAGTCATAGGTACCCTACATTATGATATGGCAAAACGTGGGATACCGCCGTTTTTGCCAAACGATACTTTTGACTGAATAATGCTTGGTAAAATGAATTTTGACCAAGTATTTATTTGGTAAACAATAACAGTTGTTTTGAGAAATGTTTTTTTGCCAAGTGATAATTTGCGGAAAATAGTTTGGGAAGTAATACTTTGGGAAACGATTTTTGGCAATACATTAGTAAACCAAAACGGAATCCTCATAGGATTACTTTGTTGTCCGTCCGTCTATCTGTCAAGACCCTTTATCTCGCGTGGAGGTATCGAGTTGAAATTAAAACCACATACTCAAATTCGTTCCGTGTGGCGCCGGATTAAGAATAACGTCACTCCATTTCCTTCCGTGGATGTCGTAGAAGGCGACGAAGGAAATCAATTACCAGAAGACAGGCAGCAGCACCTTCCTGATATTCTAACCGCATACTGCGATCGCCAATCCGCCTGCCAAACGTGGCGATTATGGCAAAACCCCTCATGGTTATGAAAACTACGAAGGAAACCTGTGTCCTGCAGTGGGCGTCAAATGGCTGATGATGATGATGATGATGATGACTCAAATTTATAGACCCTTGAAGCTTCACGTTTGAAAAAAATTCAACTTCTATGTCAACGTAAAAAAAATTACGGCAGTTTATACCGCAAAAAAACGTATATTTCGACGCTCTCAAGGGAACCCAAATTTATAGGGTACTTTCCGTTGACCTAGAACTATTTTGGCAAGTAATATCGTCTTATACTACAAGTACAGGGCAAAAATTTAAAACTATACATACATAATCATAAGCAGCCTATTTACGTCCCAATGTAGGGTACAGGCCTTCTCTCAGGTCGTTCTAACGCTTCGCTTCCTTTTTCATGTAGCCTATATAAGTCCAGATGGTCCGACGTCCTGGTTACGGTGGCGGGGAGTCGCTGGATGCGGATGGCAAAACCCCTCATGGTTATGAAGACCACGAGAGAGGCCCATGTCCTGCAGTGGGCATCAAATGGCTGATAACGATGATATACGTCCCACTGCAGGGCGCAGGCCTTCTCTCAGAGAGAGAGTACGTACGCAAATAGATAAAATAATACTCACGCCGCTAACCTCGCCGTCGGCCCACCGTTCGTAGGCGCGTTCCCGCTTCAACCACTCCTGGTACTTGTACCACCATTCTTCCCACTTTACGTAATCGCTCAGCGTCAGGCCTGGGGGCAAATATTCACAAGTAAAGTGCCACTTCGCCAGCACGAGAGCTTTTTCATCGGGCGTTAAAAATATCGGGTGTTAAAAAATAAAAAAGAAATAAATGAAAAATAAAAACCGACTTCGAAACACTGCAGGACTAAAAACTTTTTTAGTCCTGTAGTGTTTCGAAGTTAGTTTAAATTTTTATTTTTTTATTTTTAGTGGGGGAGCGCCGAGCGGGAGAAAAATAGATGAGTCCCTTATAACCATAATTTACCCTACTTAATTCGTTGCTTTAAAATTTGACGTTCTCAATTTCCATCTCCAAAGGTCTTCACCAGAACATCGCCAAATTAACTTGGGACTACTTTTACGCTATTTCATGAAACATACGGATATTACTAAAGGATGGGCCCCATTAGGACTTATTTACTGCTGTCCATTGAAGAGTTCCGTTCTCCATCTTTGAAAGTCTTCATCAGACCTTCACCAAATTAAAATGAACAGTCTTGAAGCGCGGCGCTTTTCTTTCGAGCACCGTTGGATTTTCGACGGACGTTAACTCGAATTGAGCATACGGAAGATCGCGTTTCTGTTCTGACGGGGGTTAAAAAGCGCCGGCGCGCTCCGGCGGGTTTTACCAGGGATGCCAGATGAGGCGATTTATCGCCATTTGGGCTATCTCCGTGGGTGAATTGGCGACCAAAAATTGCAATTAGCGACCGGGCGACAATTGGGCTATCTTAATTTTATTTTCGGCGACTTTTGGGCTACTTGGGAAATCAAAAGATATTATATGTATTTATTGGCTAATTGTATCTTTGTTTATTGATCTTTGCGTTTTTTTTTATTTGTCGTAGCGGTATAAGGGTGCAATGAATATTAATTGCTAAGATGGACCAGTAATTAAACTTAAATAAGTATTTTTACATTCTTAAGATTAATTTTGAGATAATTTTAGAAAACACCTGCGTACAAAATTAGCTATGAGCGCCACAATTTAAAAAAAATCTTTAATCAAATTTTATTGAGGCGATTTTGGGCTACGAGAACTCAGGCGATTTTAGGGCGACTATTTTTCAAAGTCGCGAGTTCAAGTCATGGCATGGGTGGAATTTTTAGCCTCTAAATAGGTTTTTTAAATCGGACTTGTTTTCGTGGCGCAAATCTCGAAAAGAGAGTAACAAAAGAAGCATAGGTACATAAACTCACGCCTGCGCCCGGGAGGGGTAGGCGGAGACCACTTGACGGATCATGACAAATGATCCTGACGACGATAAATGATGACAGATACATTTGTAGCATCCACCATCCTCCTTTTCTGTGTGTTCTAATACAAATTTACACTCATCAAATACAGACTAGCAGCATCGAGCACCGCATGCTACATCTCTATGGTCCTGTTTTATTTATTCGTTTTGTCTGTTGTGTATTTAGTTTTCTTTCTGTTGTTGTGCATATTATGTTACTTATCTGCTTATTTTGTTTCTGTGATGTATCTTATTGGTATAAAAAATTTCTTTCTTCTTCTTCAAATTCAAGGAGCAAGCGCCAACTTTATCGCCAAGAATGGCCATCCACGTTGACCGTTCAAGTGTAGCCACTCACTTTATTGCGTTAACAATTAACGCAATAATTAACGCGATGACAGGCATTGACGTTCCCCGGTAGTGTGGCCCCAGCATAACTGATAACCACGGACTCACCACGGAGGTATCCACGCTGCTTGTAGTACTCGTAGCGGACAGCCACGTCGTCCCAGGACACGAGACCGCCCGGCGCGGCCGCTAACAACTCCTCCGGGTAACTTCCCACGGGAGCTGGCTCCAACTCGCCCCTGGGAACCAAAAAAAACATCGTCACTCGCGTTGGTGTACGAAATATTGGTCGTCCGACCGATCGAACAAGGCGGTCGGACCACGTGGCCTGAGGGGTCAATTCCACGTCCATTCTCCCAGAACCGTGTACTGCAGCCGTGGTAGCGGAGCGGTAGAACGCCGGATTCGGGAGGTCGTGGGTTCGAATCCCGGCATGTGCCCGATGACTTTTTTTTCTAAGTTACGTGCATTTGTGAAGTTATGGTAGCAATACCACTCGCTAACTATGAATGAAAACATCGTGAGGTAAACTGAGTCTGAATTCGCATACCTCAGCGCTTGAAATTGCCAATGCGCGGTGGGCACGCGTGGCGATTAAGACCATACTCCCACTCTCTGAGAGAAGCCTTTGCTACAGATTGCGCAAAATTTAACAGGTTAATTTAAATTTAACATTTAACGGTTATATTATTAAAAGAAGAAATAAAAACTAGCAAAGCGATTCGTTTTTGGGCACCCGTCGCCGTGCTCGAGCTCGATGCGCACGCAAAGCTAACCCTATATCCTCCAAAAAACAAGCACAATCCAAGAAAATAGAAGTAAAAAAAAAATCAAGGGTCACAGACCCCTTTCTGGGCAGCCGGTAGCCGGGCTCGATGCGCACGCGCAGGCCGCCGGGGCCGGGCTCTTTTTTCAGCGGAAGTATGGATACCCACAGAGTATTCTAGTTTGTGGACCAGCCACCATATTTGTACATTTGTATGATAATAAAGTTTTCCAAAATTTTTTCTTTGCAGTAAAGCACAACACTGTTATTTTTTGCATAAAAAAGGGGAGGAAACAAACAAAAAGGGTCACTGACTCGTCCCTGGGCAGCCGGTCGCCGGGCTCGGGCTCGATGCGCACGCGCAGGCCGCCGGGGCCGGGCTCGCGCCGCGTGATGCGCATGTTCTCGAGCCGCGCCGAGCGCGCCGCCGACCACTGCGCCATCTTGCCGAAGCGCTCCGACAGCGTCAGCCTGCGGGGGGACGATGAAATCGGGGCGGGTAGTACGAGTCACCGATTACAAATTATCTGCTGAACGCGCACAAAAACGCGACGACTGACAGCGATTTACAGTGATCCTAGGTTCTTTGTCGTCGGTCCTAAGAATCACTGTTAACGTGATTGAGAGATTGTACAGACTCTTTTTGTAAATTGGACCTGTAGAAAATGGTATGATTTTCTTTCCTCGGGGGCGCCAGTGTTACTGCCTGGACCCACTTAATCTATGTCCTTGCCCAGTGGCGTAAGTATACCATCTGAGGCTAAGGTTGCCAGATGTCCGGTATTTAAGCGTACAGTCCGGTATTTTCGAGGCCTGTTCGGTAAAAAATAAATGGTCATACCGGACAGAACAATGTCCGGTATTTTGAGGAAAGCCGGTACTACTGGTCACAAGCGCCTACAAAAGTAGGCATATGAAATAATTCAAACGCAAAACTCGCGCGCGCTCCTCGCTCGCTGTCTGTATGTTAAAAAGAAGTAAGTAGGTAGGTACTACCTAAAAGTACCTAAATACAACATAAATTAGTTTTACAAGAATGGTTCAACTTTATTATTTGTTCCTTGGAAGTTCCTATTATTTTTGTTAAACACACTTATCTAGTTTTAGGTGATTTTATTTTTTTCTGAAGTTCCTACCTTTGTTTTTGTTAAGTAAGTATTAGATTATAATATTCATACTATTGTTTAATAAAGACTTTCTCAAAGTTAGCATAGTCTTGGCGACCACAATTTTATGACTGCATTATATTTTGTTGCTAATTTAGTTGATTTATGTGATATTGATTTATGAGAATATTAGTAATTAGTTGTGGTTGGGGTTGTCCGGTATTTTTTCGCGACTCACCTGGCAACCCTATCTGAGGCCCGTGGCAAATTCATTTGAATGGGGCTCTCCCAGTAAAAATAAAAATATATTATGTGGTCTTTAGTTGCAGTATACTTACATGGTCCTACTTCAATTGACTTGAAGTACTCATAATTTTTTGTTAAAAATGTTAAGTTACTTCGGAGCTCGCGGCCCCATAGTTCGGGGGCCCCCTCGGGTCGGGGGCCCGTGGCATTTTGCCAGCTCTGCCACCCTATAATTACACCACTGTCCTTACCTCTACGGCTGAGGCTAGTCTAAGGTAGCCATTAGCCTGTCTGTTTTCTAAGCTGTCAGGATGGTACAGGTGCTGGGCAAGCCCACTCCATCTAAAATACAATGTCCCAGTGCCACTGGATGCTGTATAAATAATCTCATTGCGTAGATGCAAAGTTTTTACTTAGCAACATCTGAGTTACTCCATTTCACACCAAAAATTTCAGCTATCAAACATCGCCTCTGCGGCTGAGGCTGGACTAGAGAAGTCCTTAGCTAGTCTAGTCACCAATTCTTCCGCACATAGCTAACTCTGCGACTAATCTAGTCTAAGGGCCGGTTTCTGAATTGAGAATTTCACTAACTGTCACGTTCTTTTCTGATAAATTCGAAGAGACAGCACTACAGGTAGTAACTATTTACTTAGCGAAATTCTCAATTCAGAAACTGGCCTTAAGGCAGTCTAGTTAGTTCGTCAGACCTCAGTGACTAATATCTACACTTGCGGCACTCCAATTCACACACCTCAAGCGGTGGCAGCCTAGTGGGTAGAACATTACACTCTGAAGCGGGAGACCCACATTCGATTCCCAGTGTGGGCATGTACCTATAACTTTTCTTTCTAAGTTATGTACATTTGTGAAGTTATATAGTAGCAATACCACTCGCTAACAGTGAAGGAAAACATCGTGAGGAAACCTGGGTGTCTGAGCTATTCACATACCTCAGCGCTCGAAAACGTCAATCCGCGGTGGGCACGCGTGGTGATTAAGCCCACACTCTCTCCCTGAGAGAAGGCCTGTGCCCTACAGTGGGACGTATATAGGCTGCTTATGACGAAGCCTCACCTCTGCGGCTGCGGCTCGGAGCTGGCGTCGGACTCAGATCCAGAGTCCGAGTCATTGAGCGCGGCTGCGATGGCGGCGGGCGAAACGCCGCGTTCGGCGCGGGGGCGGGCCGCCGCGTCCTTTCGACGCTCGCCCTCGCGTTTGATCCGCTGCGGCGGTATGGGCGGCGCGCCCGGCGGCGGCCGATTGCCGACGGCCAGCTGGGAGCGCTGCCATTCTAGCACCTGATTGGACAGAAATACAATATGTAAGGAGCGACGGTAGCCTAGTGGGTAGGACATTGGACTCGGAAGCGAGAGACCCAGGCTCGATTCCCAGTGCGGGCACGTACCTATGACTTTGTTTTCTAAGTTAATATGTAGTTTGTGTTTGTGAGTTATACTAGCAATCACGCTGACTGTGAAGGAAAACATCGTGAGGAAACCTGAGTGTCTGTGCTATTCACATCCCTCAGCACTCGAAATAGCCTATCCGCGGTGGTGATTCCATACCCTCTCTCTCTCTCTGAGAGAAGGCTGTCCCCTACAGTGGGACGTATATATAGGCTTATGATGATTACAATAAGGTTTATAGGTGTGGAATCGGCGTCGTAGTGTCACGCTTTTTTCTGCATTTCAAAGAGGCTCTTTCCAAAAATATCTCGACATAAACTCGAACCTATATGAACCACTAGTAGCCAGCCAGAGCGGCGCGTGCGCGCCGCTGGTTATTGTTCTGACAGATGGAGAGGCGTTACTTTCGCGCATTTCTGAACTCGAATCAAGATTTCTCAACGAGATTAGCAAGTTGAAGTGACAGTGGGCTGGTCACAAATGTCGAAGAGCCGATGGCGGATGGAATACAAAACTAGCTCGCTGGACCGACCATCCGAGGCAGATTGCTGGCGGCCGGCTGGATGAGGATGGCCGATGACAGAATGAATTGGCGTGCATTGGCGGAGGCCTATGTCCAGCAGTGGACGAATATGGACTGATTGAAGTCTCCGTACGGTCGGACGATATCGTTAAGTCGACGGAGGGTCCATGGATGATGATGGCAAGGGACCTTTGGAGTCCATGGATGAGTATGGCGAGGGACCTTGGGAGATGGGGAAAAGGCCTGTACCCAGCAGTGGGCAGCAGTGCGCAGCGGTGGACTGCTGCTGCTGATGATGCTGCTGCTGATGCTGCTGCTGCTGATGATGATGATGATGATGATGATGATGATGATGATGAATATGATGATGATGATCTATGATGACGATGAAGTCTCCGTACATACCTTCTCCTCGCGGCTGCGTTTGCTAGCCTCCCTTGCCTTCAGAAGCTCTCGCGTGGGTTGCACCACGCCGGCCCCGGCGGGGACGGGCCGCGGGGGCTTCACCCCCGGCTTGGGGGGCGGGGGCCGCTTGCGGAGCGGCGGGGGGGCCTCGGCCGGCCTGCGTGGGGAAGGCGGAGTCTATTAGGCCCCGTATGCTTTTACTCTTTTCTTTAGGTCTTAGGGGAACTTAGGTGAGGGGGGGGGCTACAATTTTGTAGTTCTTAGCGCGTCGATGGAAAACAAAGTTCGCCATCGTACATAGATACACTTTTAAGTCTGCGTGGTTCACGTCTGGCCACATATCACATTTTCGACTTCTGAAGATGTTAATGTCTCATACACCATGCAGTACAGATAAATCGTATAGATAACTTCCACACAACACAATCACTTGTCCCGGTCCCAAACTCGGTTTCCATAGTAACCAGGCAAGCACATCACAAGTATGGAAATACACCCAGACTAAGGCCAATTGCGGCGGCTTCCAGTAGGGATCGGACCCACCACCTCTGTTTTGATAGTCAAGCATGTTAACCGCTAGACCTTGAGTTGTAACTTCTGAATTATTAATAAGAGAGTATAGCATAAGAGCGGTGGTAGCCTAATGGGTAAAACATCGGGCGAAGGTCGCGCCCCGCCCGACATGCGTCGCCAGCGCCGCGCCCCGTCCCGCGCCCCGCACCTCCGATATTGAATTCGGAAGCGAGAGACCCACTTTCTATTCCCAGTGCGGGCATGTACCTATGACTTTATTTCCTAAGTCATGTACATTTGTAAAGTTATAGTAGCAATACCACTCGCTAACGCCTGGTGATAAAGCCCATAATCTCTCTCTGAGAGAAGGCCTGTGAACTACAGTGGGACGTAGATAGGCTTCTTATGATAGCATACTTGGGCTTCGGGGGCGGTCCCTTGAGTTTCTTGTTCTTCGCTGAGCAGACGGAGCAAGACTCGTCAGAGCAGCTTCCGGTCGATGAACCAGACGAGGACTGAAAGGCAAGAAACTTATGTAAATAAATTATTTTTTCTTAAACATGCGCGGAAATATTGTCATTACTTTTGAATAAAGAACACGCGAAGTATCATATTTACGTAGACTGGAAAACCAAAATCACTTCCCGGCGCGTTCTTTGAATTTGGAACGAAGAGCGCGCCGGCAATGTTGTATGAAACGGTGTGCTGTTTGAATTTAGAACTCTTTCAACTATCTTACACATTGCGTTCTCGTGGCTGTATAGCCACAGATGCGTTTACCTTTCGGCACAAGCTGTAAAATAAAAATAAAAATTGGCGGTAAAGCGGAATTCGTTGTTATTTTGTTAATAAAATAATTAAAATGAGTTCCGATGATTCTGAAAGTGAAAATGAAATGAACATTGACTGCACTCCACCAGATTTAAGATCGGAAGCTAAATTAGCGATGGAAAATCTGCTTCCAGCAAAATCAAAAGAAAATTTATTATGTAAAAGGCCCCTTTTTAATTCCTTGCATTTTTTTAAGAAAAGCACTCTAAATGCCTCGTCTGAAATAGCAATTGCCTGTCTCGTATCATTGAAGTCCTCGCCTGCGGCTCGGCCTTCAAACTCATACTCGACCCGCAATTGCCTATTTCGCTGCCTTTGCAATAATGTACTATTTCTCGGACACGCTTGGAACTTTGACAACCTCCTCCGAGATAAATCGAAATTGCTGTACTGGCCGAATACTGTGTGACCTCTCCTATTATATTAAAACATTTTTAGTGCAAGTTCTCCATTAACGATCCAGATAGCATTTTTTTTTTCATATTAATTAAATTTTGATGACACTTATTCAATTAAAAATAAGTATATAATCAATTTGACATTTCAATTTAGAGTTTAAAAAAAATCCTTCACAATAGTTAGTGCAGCAGTCAAGCAGACCTTTCGGATTAAATTAAGTTTTAAATAGTAACATTTGGTTTTGGTTTTTCTTGTAATCAATTATTCAGCATAGACCTATATTAAAATATTTAAAATGCGACATTATTTCTTTGTTCTCCTTCAAAGCTTAAAGTAATCTGTGGACAATGTGGTGGGTTATACTATTACCTATTCTATTTCATACCTCTACTTGTCAATCATGTGATATTGTATAACTGTTTATTATCCCTAATAAAATAAAATAAAGTACTAAGTTCACACATTCACTGACCAGTGAGCACTCGAGCTGTCTCAAGTCATTCTATTACGTGCGACACATTCTACGAGGAACAGCGCCTATTCATAAGCAGCCTATATACCTCCCACTGTGGGGCACAGGCCTTCTCACAGAGATCTCTCAGAAACCGCAGATTGGCGATTTCAAGCGCTGAGGTATGTGAATAGCTCAGACACCCAGGTTTCCTCGCGATGTTTTCCTTCGCCGTTAGCGAGTGGTATTGCTACTATAACTTCACAAATGTACATAACTTAGAAAGAAAAGTCATAGGTACATGCCCGCGCTGGGAATCGAACCTGGGTCTCCTGCTTCCGAGTTCAATGTTCTACCCACTAGGGTACCACCGCTACTGACTTACTACCAACAGAGCCTATTACGCGCACGAAATCCTGAACGATCCCAATCATGCAACTGTCGAATTCTATACAAATTGCTCTCGCAAACGTCAGTATTCCGACACGGTTTGATTGCATTATGACTGTTCTAACGTGGAGCATAGCATGCTATCTCGCTCGCATAATTTAATATTTTTTGTGATTGTAATATAATGACGTCTGAGGGTTTGATGGATAATTAAATTGTGAATATTCAATGCATATTTTTGTTATCAAAACAACTGTTTATTAAAAACTACGTATAGGAAAAGCAAAATATGTTCAAAATGTCCGTAATCCTTACTAATGTTATAAACGCGAAAGTTTGTATGTATGGATGAATGTTTGTTACTCTTTCACGCAGAAGCGGCTGAAAGGATCCGGATGAAATTTTGCACAGAGATAGATTATAGTCTGGATTAGCACATAGGCTTTTTTATCCCGGAAAAATACACACCAAAATAACCACGCGAACGAAGTCGCGGGCAACAACTAGTTCAATTATACACCAAACCCTCAGACCACATTTTATCAAAAGTTTACTATTTTTATTAAAATAGTTTAAAATGTTAAGTTGCGCGTGCAAGACCGCATGCTCCACGTAAGAAGTCTTAAGACGATTGGAATCGTTCAAGATTTGGTACACGTATGCAGTGCTTACCTTTCTGGGTTCGGGCGGCGAGGGCGGGCGCAGGGGCGGTCGCGCGATCCGCGGGCCGCGGGCACGCGGCGGCGACTCGCGCCGCTTGGGCGGGGGGGTGCGCGGCCGGGGGGGGGAGCGGCGCGCGCGCAGCGGGCTGCGGCCCGGGCTCGCCCGCCTGCGGGCGGGACGGGGGGGATTGGTTTAAATATTTTTTAGGCTGAGAATTTTTACATACATAAATAAACTTATAAAGTTTCTCACGCCTGTATCCCAGAGGGGTAGGCAGAGAGCAGGGACTGCCACTTGCCACGATCCTGACAGATCACTTTCGCTTCCTCAACATTCATTAGTCGTTGCATGCAGTCGTTCCCTTTGCTAATATATCCCCTATTTGGTCGAAGTATGCCCGCCTGGGATATCCCTTACCGGCCGTTCCACCTACATTCGCTCGATAGATTTATTTCGTCAATGTATCTCCCTTCATCCTCTCCACACGTCCAAACCAACGCAACATTCCTGTCTCAATTCTAGTCACTACATCCTCTTTCAGTCCACAACGTTCTCTAATCAAAGTATTGCGTATCCTGTCATTCAAAGTAACACCCGACATACCTACTTCCCAAGGACCTTATTTCTACTGTATTAATCCTATTTTCATGCTAAGAAATGTTCATTACATTCATGCAAAAACAACATGCTTCATGTATGAAAAACTAACAATAAATAATAAAATACAGAAATAATACAGTATGGGAGCAAAATTCAATGACGCAACTCGAATGTAAGTGCAGTTAATAAAGCGTAGTGCTTATGAAACGAAAGTTTAAGTTCGAAGACTGTTACCCCCAGTTTCTCTACTGTTAAAAGCTGTCAATTGACCAAAGTGCATACTAAAAAAAACCACTGACAGCTGTTAACAGTAGATTAACGGCTTGTTAGTATACGAGAAACCGGGGTTAGTCTTTTCTAAGAAAATTAACTAATGTATTGACAGAAGTTTTGGCTCGTCTGCCGTGACCTGTACATTCCATTACGCGAGGGCAGTTGAGAGGTGGGACGATTCCCATACAAATAATTATTTCCAAATATGTTAAAAAAATACATAATTATACACTGGAATTATATCTGTCTGCATTATGATTTTTTATTTGCGTCAATATACAGTTTCTTAAAAAACAAATACGTGTATAATAGCTTAAATGAAAATTAATGCAAACGATGTAATTCACTTCGGCCAGATGTCGCTGCCTGTACGTAATACAGAGAAGTTTGTAAAGAGGCTCGAAATTTCATCGATGCTTGCACTTGCCCATTAGCTTAGTTGGGATTGGGAGAGCGCTGGCATGGTGAGCCAGAGGTCGCGGGTTCTAGTCCCGACGTGGGTGGAATTTTTAGCCACAAAATAGGTTTTTAAAATTGTCCTCGGCACGGGTTAGTGCAACAAAAAGAATATATCAGCTTAAATTAATTGGACAATTTAGTCCATACAAACATTATCGATCTTATTTAGCCTATTAAACTACAGTTTTATTTAAGGAAATATGTATTGGCGCAAATAAAAATCTTAATTAATGCAGACAGACATAATTCCAGTGTACAATTATGTAATTTTTTTAACAAATTTGAAAATAATCATTTGTAAGGGAATCGTCCCACCTTAAAGTTATTGATTGCTACCATGGAATCTTGTCTTACCGGTAGCAACTGATGTGATAGGTTTAACCTATTAGATTATGACCTTAAAAAGAACAATTTAAAACCATTGCTACGGGGTGGCCCGATCGGGGCATTTGGAATTCTACAGATTAAGACGATTTGTGAAATGAGTTATTTTCCCCGCAACCTTTTTCTCCACTACAAATGCGGCCCTGAAGGAGCGGCTGACATTGGCCTAAGCAGGCTACTTTCATTGATATTCAGCAAACAGAATGTAGGTAAGATAAGATAAGATGAGAATATTCTTTATTCTTTATAGGGGCCTTGATATTCAGCAAACAGAATGTAGGTAAGATAAGATAAGATGAGAATATTCTTTATTCTTTATAGGGGCCTTAAATCAATGTCCTTAATCTTGGACCTTAAATTAAATAAAAGCGGTGGTAGCCTAGTGGGTACAACATTGGACTCCCAGTGTTGCCAGCTTCCGTTCATTGAAAATCGAGTACAAAAAAAAATCCCACCTTTTTTTCTAATTAGCATAAAAGGTTGCCAGCCTCCTTTCATTGAAAATCGAGCACAAAAAAATCCCACCACCTTTTCCTAATGATTTGATATAAAACCTTTTTGGGATTTGACGTTTGTATTTTTTTATGTTCGCTGCTACAAAACCAAAGAACGATAGCAGAGCAGGAATGGATTTTCATACAACATTCCTGCCCCGCTACGGAGGGCAGGAATGAAATCCCATATAACTTTTCCCGCCGCACATTTATAAAGGAGAAATGACGAACTTTGTCACCCGTTTACGAACGAGCAATGAGACACTTTCTGAGTGGACGTGGTAAAAATAAACTTTTGATTTCAGATTTCTCACCTCATAGGGCTCCGGCGCGGGCTCCGACGGGGACTCCGGCGCAGAGAGCGCGAACGGGTGCGGCGCGGCGGCGACCGGCGCATCCCCAGCGGGGACCGCGAGCGGCGGAGCCCCAGGGGGGAGCGGGAGCGCCGCCCCAGCGGTAGCGGGGATCTGTGGAGGCGTCCGATTGTCAGGGCGACCGTCACATAGTAGTAGTATTGGCGCATGGCGCCGACCAGGGCCAAATCAAATCAAGGCGTTTTTATTCAAAATAGAAACTGACTTAATGAATTTTGGAGAAAAAATGTACCTACCCCAAAGGGCCTCATAAAAAAGATCACGATTCCTTAAAAAGTCGATTAAAATAGTATGTGGTGGAGATTTTACAAGGAAAAGTCGTAACCACAGATTAAATAAACTGCCTCTTAATAGTGCTTTAGAGGAATCGTGTTTTTATAAGTAAGGCTGGCACTTTTTCAATAGTAGCTTTAGCTAACGCTTAAGGAACACTCTCTAGTTAGGAACTGGTTTGGTTAGTGGAAACGGGCATGAGAGTTTCGGCTACTTTTGTGTTTTCAAATATGGCCCTTATTCTCCTCAGTACTTGAAAATAACAATGGTTTCCAATTGTAATTTTCAAGGTCAGGACTGAGTCCTACTAGTAGGTTAATTAAAGGAGTTTACATATTATTCTGAAAGCTAAAACTCATGCACTGAACGTAGCTTAAATTCCAATCATTGTCATCTCAATAATCTTTAATGTATAGTAGCCCTTTTGGCACAAAGTATGCTTTACACATTTTTTGAACCGCATTAAGAAAATAAACATATATGCCGAGCAGAAACAGCAGCAGCGATCCCCCAGGATCTTTTGGGGCATGATTGTCAGAGGCGTTTGGGGTCCGAGGTGGCTGGGTGCCATACATTACTGTATAGTACCCAGCTCCCTTTGACTCTATATGCCTCACATGTTCTCTTCACGATTGTTTTGTTTTTATTTCTGTTTTGTTGACGTTCGTGTCTTTTGTTTGTGTACCTTTGTGTTTACTTTGTGTTTCTGTGACAATTTAAATAAATGTCCTCTTTCTTTGTAATGTTTTACCAAGTAACAGATAGTAGCAGACTTACCCCCAGTTTCTCGTACACTAACACGCTGTTAATCTACTGTTAACAGATGTCAATTGACCAAAGTGCATACAAAAAAAAACCACTGACAGCTGTTAACAGTAGATTAACAGCTTGTTAGTGTACGAGAAACCGGGGGTAAGGAGCTAAATATGTAAATGCTAGCTGTCCCGGCGAACTTCCTACCGCCACAGAATCCGTTCATACGATTCCTGCACAACGCCATCTATTTTTAAAACACAACGTTCGCTCGCGAAACGCCGTCTATTTTAAACTTAAAATAAATATTATCCCACGGGAACGCATTACCGGGATATCAAGTATGCTATGTCTCAATTCAGATCTTTGTCTATCTGTACGCCAAGTTATTGCGTGATTGAGTAACAAACATCCAAACCTCCGAACATCTTCACAAACTTTCACATTTATAATATTCGTAGGAAGGATATAGCACTGAGCGGGCCCCACGAGCGGCGGAACCCGGAGCCGGCTCGTGCCTTTAAGTGAGTAACGCCAATACTCCGAAGGAAAGAGCATGCTCTTCCATTAAAAAGGGAAATAAATGTCTGACGATGGCCAGTCCGACTGTTGTTCGCGTGGTAATTTTGATGTGTATTTTTCCGGGATAAAAAATAGCCTATGCGCTAATCCAGAAAAATTTCATCCGGATCCGTTCAGTCGTTTTTGCGTGAAAGAGTAACAAACATCCATCCATACATACATACAAACTTTCGCGTTTATAATAAAATAAGGATGTGAAACACTGCTTGCGCGATACATGAATGTCGGAGTATGCAGCGCGCGCGCAAAGTTGCACGTACTCGCCACACTATTAAGACAATGCCTACTAGGACTAGGAAGTTTTTTGAACTACTTAAGGTTTAATAAGGGCTAACTAGCGCCGCCAATGAACAAAAACTCACATCTTTCACAATCCGTTTTTGCAAAAAATGTCTGTGTCGGTAACAGCAATTTTTAGAACCTACAGCTTAGAAATAAGGTTCAATTTCTGTTTCAATCTAGGCTACAATTTCTTTTTCGGCGAAAACGGCCGTCTTTGGCGCAAATGAAATTGTGGACTAGGTTCTTGGCCCTAGGTTCTAAGTTGTAGGTTCTAAAAATAGCTATCACTAATACAGAAAACTCTTGTCGTTCACCTTTTTGGAAAAATGGATACAAACGATGACGTGATTTTTTTTTTCATAGGCAGCGCTATACTTGAGCCATTACAAACGCGCGAACTGAGTCATAAATTATTTTTATCAGACCTCTCTCTCACACTTATAGGCATATCGGAACTCTCGCTCGCACTTTTAGTGTTGTGTGTAACAACAAAAAAGGGATTTGTCGATAGTCAATAGTAGGCAATGAATGAGGGAAAGGTTTAGGAAGTGATGCAAAATATTTTTAATCATGAATGTTCTATTTCTGCTTCTAAAACATACAATATATGCAAAAAAAACATACAATATAAAAAAATTGCGTTAGTCATCAACGACCGTGTCTTTAAAGCTTAAAGCATCCGAGCGGCATCCCTTTATCGATAATGAGTGGCGCGGCATTGTTCCATTCCTACAGCGTAACGTTTTATGACTCGGTTCGCACGTTTGTAATGGCTCAAGTATAGTTAGCCCTTATTAAAGCCTCAATGTAACAAAGACACACCTAGACCGGCGTCCCATCCCGAGCGGCGAGCGCGACCGCCGCGGGGACGGGGACTTGCTCCCGTCTAGGTACATCTGCTTGTAGCCTGTGTGCCGCCACCGGTTGGGATCTTTCTCCTCCACTTCCAGAAGTTTCCTGTCCCAGCTGCCGGGGGAAGCCTGCCGGGCACGCTTCATCACGTTGTCCAACTCCTTGCGTCGGCCGGCGGGGTTCGAGGGGTCTGGAACGGAGGGGGTCAGTTAACTGGCCGCTCATTCATTTCTATGATAGTTACAGTTGAGAGTTGCGTTGGTCTAGCGATACCACGTCTGGGTCAAGTTTCATAAAACTACAATTCGTAGTTTATTGTGACAATTCGTGGTAGATTGCGTAGCAGAGCCTACTTGTTAATCTGTGGATTAATCGACTTTAGAATGTACATCGAATTGTCATAGTAAACCATAAATTGTAGTTAGGGAATGCGATCCCGCAAGATACTAATTTCAATCCAGCTATGTACAGGACTGAACTGGACCCTGCTGGATCCAAGTATTTGCGGGATACAGCAGGGTGGACATAGTCCTCTGAAATCAATCGAAATAAAGAACGAATAGAGCTTGTTTTCATGGTTATAAATTTAACCAAAATTAAACAATCGCTCGTAGCCCCGGCTGCCTGAGTGATCTTAAACGATCACGAAGGTTAAGCAACACAGGGCGCGTTCAGTGCATGGATGGGTCGCCGTCTATGCCTAACGCTAGTGGCATTTTTCCGAGCGGTTCCGTGCTTCGCAAGGCACGTTAAGCTGTTGGTGCCGGCTGCCGTCAATAGATGGCAGTCGTTAAGCCAAGTCAGAAGCCTTAGGGCGGCTTGACAACTTCTGACAGTAAACGAGCCACTAGTCTACAAGCCTCCACCAATCCGGACTTGGCCCCGTGGTGGAGTATGGCCTATACCTTCCTCAGGGAAGAGACCCGTGCCCCTCGGTGGGGACATAATGGGTTGATGATGAAACAAGCTTTTTGGTACAATAGAAATGGTTTATTAACAATTTTAGACTAAAGATTAAGACATATCAACATAAACATCAGAAACATAAATTGCCATATAATAAGTAAAGTAAAACCACCATAACTTTTTTTTACTTTAACTTATTGCTCAATAACTATACAAAATGTAGTCAGAGTCGAATGTTCTACCCACTAGGCTACTACCGCTGGTCAGGACGGACGTACGGATAACGATATGATACTATAAGGGTTCCGTTTTTTCTTTTGAGGTACAGAACCCTAAAAATATTTAGATGTCCGTATCTTGCTGTTTTTTGTTCAAAAACGGTAAACCTATTTTCATTCACGTGTGATAGAAGGTCGAATGAAAGCCACTTATGCACAAAAACACAAGAAATCAGTGAATATTGTTGATTTAATATTGTAGCATTGTATCTACTGACTTTATCATTCAAAATACCCAATACTTTGTAACTATTATCAATATTTAGGACAACGCCTATTTATAAATTATGAACCTCATCTCTCATCTCAAATCTCATGAACCTTAGTAAACTAGGAATTCTAGTTTCATGAAATACGGCAAAGGACGTTGGGTCACCGCATATATGCATTGAATTTTGGCATGGCAGGCCATGACTTCCCAGGATTTTTTAAAACTTGTTTCATCAGCGTTAGTCCCCGGTCTTTGCTTACCCCTCTGGGATACAGGCGTGAGTATGTTTGTTTGTTGTTTTTTCATCAATTGAAATATTCCAATTTGGATATTGAATGAAAATTCAGAATTTGTCTTTGAAACTTTGGAAATAACACAAAACCTGAAAACTGTTCTTTCTGTATTTATAACTTAAACAAATAAATCCTAAATTATTTAATTATAGTTTTTAATTATTAGCTAATGCGTGTATATGTTATCTATCAATGTTATCACTGCACTTGATTGTTTTTGGTTTTTATATAATTATCTAGCATAATTATTTCTAAAACAGTTTACGGAGTCAGCACTAATGATAGAGTAACGAAGTTTGTTCCACTAGCGCACGACAAGGCTTGGAAGGAAATGCTTTCTAGGGTTACATGCACATGGTGGTGTGGAAATAAAGGTGGACAATCATTTTCATCTAAGATTTATATTTTGACAGCCAGACACGGGGTCCCTTTAGCATCCTTCGAGTTTGGAACCCTCAAATACAATTTTTTGAGCGAATTACGTCTGAGGTAGAAAACTATTGTCAAATTCTCACCAGTAATCCGTGAGTGCTGCGGGTTCCGGTCCATGTGCAGCCGGTTCTTGGACGCTGCCTCGGCGGCCCGAGAGACCGAGCCGTTCCGGCGAGACGACATCCTAGGAGGACATAGGGACGTTACAACTTTGAAGCAGACCTTTTGTTCCCAAATATGTACTTGATATAGGAAAGGAATAAGTACGTTTATTTGTAAAACATACCTAATAATAATTTATAAGTGTAATTCCTTGGATAGAGCAAACTATATTATAGTCGACTATTCTTCTCTGTGCGGTGGAACATCGGCTTCTCGTTCGGGAGTTCGTGGGTTCGATTCCCGGCGTGTACCAATGACTTAGTTTTCTACGTTACATACTCGCTAACGGTGATTAAGCCCATGGCCTCTCTCTGAGAGAAGGCCTGTGCCCTGCAATGTGACACATATAGGCTACATAATAACAAAAAAATAATTTCTGTATAATAAGAGATGAGAGAACAATTTACCCAGAGAATGGGGACTGATAGCCAGATATAGGAAGAGAATTGGAACGCCTTAGAGTAGGCCTATGTCAAAAGACAATCTGACATTAAAGTGGTTACTGATGCTGGCACATAGTAAAAAATTAAATCATAAATAAGGGAGAATCTACATAAAGCATTTTAGAATTATATTATTATTATTATTATTTGCAGACGGGCAGGCAGTTGGAACAACTGATAATTGCCCGCATCCAGTTTCAATTAGTTTTTATTACCTCAAGTTTCTAGATAGATTTTTCCTCCTAGAAGTGTTGAA
Organism: Yponomeuta malinellus; assembly: GCA_947308005.1. Taxonomy (NCBI): domain Eukaryota; kingdom Metazoa; phylum Arthropoda; class Insecta; order Lepidoptera; family Yponomeutidae; genus Yponomeuta; species Yponomeuta malinellus. Next base: position 4,708,731 of record OX371022.1, read on the forward strand.
TAATGTTGTTTTCCTTAAGCTATTAAGGAAAGCAACATTATTTAACACTTCTAGGAGGAAGGTCTTCTAATTTCCTTCCAGCTATAATTACCTAATTTAAAAGTAGCTGTTCTGCATTGTTCTTACAAAAGCAGAGGTTAATGTAGGAAGATAATCACCACCTTTTGAAATAAAATTAGTATGTCTTGTACAGACCATTGTGCAACTATCTATTTGTATTCCATACCTTACATGTCTTGAACATTTCTTAATACAGCTGTACCTCTTTAATCAAAACTCTGAAAATTTTCCCTACATTCGGATTCGTGGAGTGTTCGGATAACAGTACAATTATAAGGTATTTTTTATGAAATAAAACTAATAGTATTGTGAAATTTGAAATGTATATTCATCGATAAATGTTACATATTTATTAAACTTTTTGAAAGAAATGTAATATTTCTTGTTGGGAGGTATTTAATAAGATATAAAAAAGCCTTGTCTCGCAATTTACGTAAAAGCATTTTTTCTGGCAAAGGCGTGGGCGGGGGTCGGGTGTTCCGATTAAAGAGGTGTTTGGATTAGAAGGGGTTTATAGAGGTCCTGCTCTAATATGAAAAAAACAAATTACTAAATATATTTAATACTATAAGTAATGTAAGACCTGAAAAATGTTTCTTCAGTATTGATAATTGTAGATACATATATAAAGGATGCTTTATTATTTCATCATCATCATCAACCCATTATGTCCCCACCGAGGGGCACGGGTCTCTTCCCTGAGGAAGGTATAGGCCATACTCCACCACGGGGGCCAAGTCCGGATTGGTGGAGGCTTGTAGACTAGTGGCTCGTCTACTGTCAGAAGTTGTCAAGCCGCCCTAAGGCCTCTGACTTGGCTTAACGACTGCCATCTATCGACGGCAGCCGGCACCAACAGCTTAACGTGCCTTGCGAAGCACGGAACCGCTCGGAAAAATGCCACTAGCGTTAGGCATAGACGGCGACCCATCCATGCACTGAACGCGCCCTGTGTTGCTTAACCTTCGTGATCGTTTAAGATCACTCAGGCAGCCGGGGCTACGAGCGATTCTATTTATTTAAACCTTTTCCATTAAAAAACCTATTTAGAGGCTAAAAATTCCACCCATGCCGGGACTTGAACCCGCGACCTCTGGCTCACTGTGCCAACATCTAAACAGGTTTTTTAAAATTGTCCTCAGCACGGGTTAGTGCAACAAAAAGAATTTAACCTTTTCCATTAGGCAAAAGGAAGCAAAATAAAAATTACGTTTCCCTAATAGAAAACTGATTGCTTTGTGTAATCTATAGTGAAAAACACAAGGAGGCAACACACCTTAATATTATAAAAAACTGTTTTTTATTATCTTATTGTAATGAGTAGGTACAGTCAGAAGCAGATTGGCCTTTACATTTTTGCAGCAAACCACTTGCAACATAACCAAACAGAGTCCTGCATGTGTTGTTGTTAGTATAACATAACATACACCCACTACAATCACTGTCCTTGCCCTAAACTAGGATGCTTTGTGATACCTTTACATTTAATAAACATGACAATCACCCAGACTAAGGTCATTTGTAGAAATCAACGTACATTAAGTCTCCAGTGGGTATTAAACCCACAACCTTCGGCATGGTAGTCAAATGTGTTAAGGCTAGACTGATGAGGTAGGTAATTAATTGTATTAGGTAACTTAACGAATAAAGGAGAAATATTTTAGTTGATTAAAATCTGGGACGAAAAGTGCCACATTTCGAAGCAGGAGCTTGATGCAGTCCAACATTGAGTCATAAAAGAGCAAGCCCCACACCTAAAATAAACTTTCACAAAATGGCGACGTCACGTCCTCGAGAAAATCGATCGACACAGCATCACAACCTTTCCACACACAATCCTCAATGAAAACGCACCCTGCCGACTCACCTGCCTGCACCAATGATTAATCAAGACAACAGCTTACCTCGGCAGCACGAAAACGGGCTCAGACGAGCTACGGAGCTCCGAAAACGCGCGCGGCGACGCGATAGGGCGCGTTCAGGCCCTCAGCGGAGCGCGGGCGACGGTGCCACGCGACAGGGCAAACGCGGAGCCCGGGCGGCCGCTGCAAGACAACCGACATACTTAGCAATGCGGTTCGGGCTGCGGACGACGCGCTAACGGTACACGGTCGCGAAAAGACCCACACGAGACGAATGAGTCTCGGGGAGAACGCGGCGGCGGCGGCTGTCACGGCACAGGCCAAACGCGACATTGAAGCTCTGCACAACCTTCCAGCTGCACCATGGTGAAGAATCCTTTGTTCCATGAAGAGACATCCAGCGATGGCAGGCGCATTCCATTGGCAGCTGGATAGTTAAACAGTAAACAACTAATCCACCTTAATTTTAAGCACAAAGTTACGAACCAGCAGTATTAGTAACACCAAAACTGTTCACTGAAGTCAGTAAAAGGTATTCGCTGAAGTATATTTTTCATTGATCTCCGCGACGACACACCTTTCTCAAGCTGTCGGCCATTTTGTTTTGTTGTTCATAGAGTTGATTGAGTTGAATTGAATGAAATGAAATGAAAGTTCGAAGTGATGTACCAATGAGTACAGGATTTTTATCGATATCGATTGTTGAAGACATCACAATAATAAAGGAGCTGAAGAGCTCTGACCACAGAAACAATATTTTTAGCTTCAATAAGAGACTTTTCTTTAACGATCCCGGTAACGAAGTGATATTGTTGGACTAAAAGTTTCAAACATTATTTACTAAAGTCATTCGATGCAAAAAAACAGTCATTTTGACATGTGCAGGGGTCGTACACCATAAATAAATGTCAACAAGATTTGAAGACACGAAAAGAAGAAGAAGATACCCTAAACATCCATCAATGATAACTATAATTTATATTTAAATCCAAGGTCTGACTGGCTGATAATCTCTTTGTAAAATAATCTCTTTACATCATCAGTTATTATTCCTTGCGACATATCCTTATACTTTGAGCCCATAATGAGATTTAGTTCTATGGGGTTTAGTTCGCAGTCATATGGTGGCAATCTAAGAAGAGTGACACCATTTGGCGTTGCCATTTCATCCACTGCATACCTGAAAAAAAGGAAATAGTGTTATTTAAACAACTAAAATCTAAATAGTGTCAAGATATAAATGAACATAGATCAAATTGTACCTTTTGTATGAGTCTTTTTTTGTTTTACAATGTCAAGCAGCTGTGCTCGTATCATATTTTCCCCAAATGGTAGGTTTTTTCTCTTTAACCATTCTTGGATGTTTCAGAAGTTGTAGGTGTTGGGTCTACCTGTCTCGTGTGGTAAGGGATGATGACCATTATCTATGATGACCACAGAGTTTTGTTTCAACTTTGGTAGGATTTCCCCAAACCATTTCTCAAAACAATCTGCGTTCATTTTCTTTATGATAATCTTCCAGTCCTTTTTGTGCCTCGAAGAGTAATATAGGCCGCGTTCTACAAACCCTTTACAACTGCCAATGTGGCTAATAATCAGCCGCCTCCCTTTACCAGAAGGTTCCTTCATGCCCGTAGTAAGGCATTCTAAAAAAGCTTCTCGGGAGGTTTCCACTTTAGTGTCGGTCCACGCTTTTGAAACAGTGTGGCCCTCGTTCACCCAAGTCTCATCTTGGTAGTAAATAAATTTATCTTCTCTACGGTACTATTTTATTTTTTCTAAGTACCTTTGTCGCCACAGAGTTATGTCTTGCCTGTCAATGAGACAGCTTTTTCTCGATTTATTGACATGTTTAAAACCGACGTGTTTTAAAGATTTGTGAACCGTGCTCCGTGACATTGTCGGTAAATCAGGGTCATCGTTAATTACCATTGTTATTTTTGATAGGGTGGTCGTTTCTTGACGGTAAAAGAACTGATGCATTTTTTTATAGTTTTTAATACTGATTATTGATCTAATGCTGAAATTTTACTGATTTATTATTTAATGAGCTATCAAATAATGTACCTAATGTTATTATTATCTATTATACTAATTCTAAATTATCAAATTGCTATGCCACTATCGGTAAAATTACACTTGTACCACATTTTTTGTAAACATCATTATCATACTATACTGTAATTTATTGCAATAAAATGAAATGAATGAATGAATCTTCTTATTGCTGCAAAAGTGAATTCGTCAAACTTGTCTTTAAAAGAAAGCTTAGGTCCAGATTTTTTGGGTGAAGCAAAATCTGTGCTCGATTGGTGCTCTTTTGTTATATTGTACACACTTGCAATTCCCGTAATGGCAGAGGTTTTGTAACTGCACTCAGTTTTCGAATTTTTTTGTCCTCAAGCCATGATTGCACGACGTGCTTATAAACATTTATCACCATACGTTTTTCATTTGGCGTGAATGCACTCAGTGGCCTTTTTTTCTTAGGAGACGAAATATCTATCTAATATAATAAATATCGAAATATAAGTACACCTTCCTTGTCGAGAAGCAGTTTCCGAAGGGCCAGGTTCAGCAGCAGTCACGTTAGTCGATGGGCCAGGATCACCATCACTCGTACTAATGCCACCGGCACACTCTCAGTAGACACAGGTTCAAGATCGGTATCCATTGCGACAAAGCCGAGGTAAACAGGTAAGCAGATAACGGAGTCCAGGTAAACAATAGCCACAGTCACGTATATAACAGGAATCAGTCCGAAAAACAAGCCAAAATTCAAAAGCCAAGCGCTTTCAGGGCGCACATAAGAAAGCTCCTACTGGATCAGCAGAAATTGTTGCCCTAGTAAGTTGAAGGAATAATAAATTATTGGTACATATTTATCCGTCTAGTATTTTCCTCCGGACTTTAATTTTATTGAATATAATATAATTTTTTATTACAAATTACTATCTCTTGGACATATATAATATTATTACCAATTTAATTACTTTATTTTATTCAGTTTAATATTATAATACAATTTAATTTCATCCCCTTTTGAAATTTTTTGTTTGGTACTTCTGGACTATTCTTGCCTCAGCACAAATTATTAAAATAATAAAGAAAGAAAGAAAGAAAGAGGATATTTATTTAAATTGTCACAGAAACACAGAGTAAACAAAAGGTACACAAACAAAAGACACGAACGTCAGCAAAACAGAGATAAAACAAAACAATCGTGAAGAGAACATGTGAGGCATGTTGACATTTAAAATGTATTTGTTCAATCATTAATATTTATAAAATTAGTTAATATGTATGACTCTACACGGATTTACACTTTATATGGACATTACACACGAATATATACAAACTATTTCTAATAATATACTTTTATAAAAATACAATTTATTCCAATATTTGCAACGTGACATTACATTATTTAATCCGGTCTGATAACAATTCAACCACCTCACCTCAGCTCTCCTGGCGCTGCATGCCGCTCCCACCGGGTACCAGCAGAATATCAGCGCTGAAGTTCTTCCTGGACTGGGCTGAATGGGCTCCGCATTCACATTTGCCACACCTACGTTGGTCACTTTTGTGCTCCTGTCGTACCGTGTCTGGCTAATTTCCAGTGTGTTTTTGCTTTTTTCTGTGTTATTGTTTTGTTATATTCTTTCTTCGTATTGTGACTTTTGAATTGATTTGTATTACTTTGCTTTATATACGTGTGTGTGTCTTATGTGAATAAATTATTTATCTATCTATCTATCTAAAATAGTCGAAAGCACGGACTTTAAACGCAATCACATTGTATCGTTGTCGTCACCAATATTTGACGCGGAAAAGATTATCGTCTAATATCGGTGAACGACATTGTACGAGTCGAAGCAGAGAGGTGGGGAAGTCAAATAGACTTTTATTGAGAAGACAGTGTTTCCTCTAAATATCGCACTTTTAGAATGAGATCAGCCCGAAACTTTATTTTATGAGATGGGCCGTAAGCATAGCGTGTTAAGGAAATAATGTAAGACCGTTTAGCCAGTATACTGATTATAAAACAATAAAAAAAAACTTTGAAAGCTTTCTTTTCATCTAAGATAGTTGTCAAACTATCTTAAGACCCGAGCCGATCAAATTGTATGGAAAAATAAAATATTGAAATTCCAACTTTTCTTTATTGGAAATTGTTTTCTAAATGTTGTTACTAAAGAAACGATTTTCAAGTTTTTGCTCTAGTTCAATAATACGTTGCATAAAAGGGAAAACATATTTACAGCGCACTAAAGTATGTAATTCAATGTAATCTCAGTCATCATCAGCCACTTGACGCCCACTGCAGGGCACAGGCCTCCCTCATGGTTTTCATAACTATGAGGGGTTTTTCCGTAATCGCCACGCTTGGCAGGCGGGTTGGCGATAGCAGTATGCAGTTGGAATTTCAAGAAGACGCTGCCCGTCTCCTGGTAATTTATTTCCTTAGTCGCCTTCTACGACATCTACGGGAGGAAATGGAGTGACGCTATTCTTAATCCGGCGCCACACGTAATCTCAGTAAACACACTTATCGACTATTGTAAAAACACCTAATGGAAGGTTTGAAGATGAAAGTGCCTGACAGTTTTGGAACAAGGCTGCAGATCACAATGACGTTGGAGCGAGTTCCTCGTTCGTCTGGCCTGTACTTGGAAACTCTGGCATTATACCGGATACCGACCGAATGAGAGCGAAGCAAAGTGAATGAATCTCTGTAGACTTAGGGTGATTGTAGGCAAAATTTATTGACCTCAAATCGGTTAATCATTCATCGAACATGATTGAATACTACTATTAGTTATAATAGTATTCGTAGTATTAATAGTTGTATTACTAGGAAGGTAAGTAAAGCGAACGCAAACTGAGATCTTCGGCATCCTGCAGCCGTGTGACGTGTCGACCAGTGACACGATGGATACGTGGATAGTTGGCGTAGAATTACCGGAGTGCACGGTTAGTTACAATACCAAATAATGCCTATATTGTGTAAATATACAGGGCGTCCCAAAGTTATGGGCCATGAAGGGAAAGTACCTTAAATATCGTAGATAGGGTATTTTGCTGAAAGAAGACTTTATGTTATTTTTAAAAGTTAGTAATTCTGCATTCAAAGATTTTCTAAAAATTACTTGCCTTGTCTGGGAATCGAACCGACTTAAATGTAAAAAAAACACCCCTAATTTTATGATGCAAATCGAAAGAATGGCCAAAAAATAATAACTCTTCTTAAATAACATAGCATTTTAAAAGAAAGGAACAGCGTGAAATTAATCTTTTTAATCAAATTAAAAACATACATGAAACTGCCGTAGTCAATTAAGTGGGTATTTTTTTATAAATTAATTAATTAAATGCTCAAAATGTGATCCCTCTTGTCTTACGCAAATCGCCAATCTTTTAAAGAGTCCGCTACCTGTTGATTTTCTTATCTTTTTATGGTGAATACTCGATATGATATGGCACAATCCTGTTTGTAACTCGCCCACGTTCTCATATCTCTTTTTGTATAGCATATCTTTCACGTATCCCCAAAAGAAGAAATCTAATGGTGTAAGGTCTGGGGATCTGGCCGGCCATATAATCGGTCCATTCGTACCAATCCAAGTAGGAAAACATTCATTTAGAACATCTGCTGCTCTCCGACTATTATGAGCCGGAGCTCCATCTTGTTGGAAAATTAAGCTTTCTTGCTCCGCAGCGGAAAGATTTCTTATCTCATCTCTTACAATTTGAAGTATTTCTAAATACTTTTCTGTGTTCAAGATTCGAAAGAATGGCCAAAAAATAATAACTCTTCTTAAATAACATAGTATTTTAAAAGAAAGGAACAGCGTGAAATTAATCATTTTAATCAAATTAAAAACATACATGAAACTGCCGTAGTCAATTAAGTGGGTATTTTTTTGTAAATTAATGAATTAAATGTTCAAAATGTGATCCCTCTTGTCTTACGCAAATCGCCAATCTTTTAATGAGTCCGCTGCCTGTTAATTTTCTTATCTTTTTATGGTGAATACTCGATATGATATGGCACAATCCTGTTTGTAACTCGCCCACGTTCTCATATCGCTTTTTGTATAGCATATCTTTCACGTATCCCCAAAAGAAGAAATCTAATGGTGTAAGGTCCGGGGATCTGGCCGGCCATCTAATCGGTCCATTCGTACCAATCCAAGTAGGAAAACATTCATTTAGAAAATCTGCTGCTCTCCGACTATTATGAGCCGGAGCTCCATCTTGTTGGAAAATTAAGCTTTCTTGCTCCGCAGCGGAAAGATTTCTTATCTCATCTCTTACAATTTGAAGTATTTCTAAATATTTTTCTGTGTTCAAGGTTCCATGGTAAAAATGGATTGAGAAAACCCGGTTTTTTAAAAGTCCGCACCAACAGTTGAATGAAAAACGCACTTGGTTATTCGTTTCAGTGATTCGTAGGGGATTTTTTTTAGACCAAATACGATTATTGTGGCGGTTATACATACCGTTATTGCTAAAGTTAGATTCGTCTGTCCAAATAATATTATCCAAAAAATTTGGATTTTCGAGCAAGCGTGCCTGGATATCAAGACAGAAACTTTTTCTCCTTTCTGTATCGCCTGGAAGTAATTTTTGAACCAATCGTCCTTCAACATAACTCTTGAAACCGTGTTTTTTAAATACACGATGTATTTTACTTTTTGAAACTCCAATTTCATTTTCTCCTTCTCTCACCGATGATTTCGGAAAAGCCGAAAAGTAAATTAAAATATCAAGTTCTTCGTCATTGATCGTATGGTTTTCTTGCTGTGGTTCTCTTGAGCGTTTATCGAAACGTCCCAGAGTTTTCAAATTATTCACAAGCCTTTTCAAAACCTTACGAGACGGTGTTTGTCCGTCAGGATATTTTACGCTATACCAGCGCAAACTTCGAGAGATATCTTTATCATTCAAAAAATATGCTTCCATTAGATCAAAACTTACTTGATATGCCATGTCCGCAATAAATTAACACAATAACACGTGTGTAAGTGAATTAAAACTAAACAGATAAATATCGGAAAAGCAAATTCTTGCACAGTCTGTTCCATTTTCAAATTTAAGAACAACAAGCAAACAATTGCAATGACTGTTCCATTTTCAAATTTAAGAACAACATTTAAAAATTTGTCTTCTTTTTAAAATATCTTAAAAAGCATGCATTCAAACAAACGCTCTCATAAATTGTTACATTTTCAAGTTTAACAAGAACATTATTTTTGTTTTAAATTTGGCTTGTGTCTAGCTTACCAAGGACGTATTGAAATACTAAATTTTATCATTTTATCTACACTTCCACTTATAATAAGGAAAGCTATGCTATAAAGTATTTTATGAAGTGGGTACTTATTTACGAATAATCAATGCTATCTATGGAATGATAATATCGCTACTTTTCGAACGTCGTCGTCGGCAAAAAAAACTTTCTTGAAATTTGACTCAAAAATTTTACGTTGTTCCTTTCTTTTAAAATACTATGTTACTTAAGAAGAGTTATTAGTTTTTGGCCATTATTTCGATTGGCATCATAAAAGCAGGGGTGTTTTTTTTTTATTTAAGTCGGTTCGATTCCCAGACAAGGCAAGTATTTTTTAGAAAATCTTTGAATGCAGAATTACTAACTTTTAAAAATAACATAAAGTCTTCTTTCAGCAAAATACCCTATCTACGATATTTAAGGTACTTTCCCTTCATGGCCCATAACTTTGGGACGCCCTGTATATTGTAAGCTTAATAATTTGCTTGACGATTTTATCAGTTTTTATAATTTGGTGAATCTACAAAATCTTCACAAACTAAGCATATTTATTTTACATCATTTTCTTAACTTCACAAAATTATTCTTTCCTTCAACGGTTATGAATTATGGTATTATAATTTAATTCCTATAGAAAAACTAAAAAAATGAATTTTATCGAAATTGTGCGTGCCTAGATATCGCGTTTCGTAACTGAACTGATGCAGTTGGAAAGTCAAACTTATACGTGGAGCATGCTGTCTCGCTCACACAATTTAACATTTAAATTATTATAATAAAATTAGTAAACTTTGATAAATGTGGTGCGATGGTTTGATGCATAATGAAATTACGGACATTTTAAATATATTTTTGTTTTCCAATACGTAGTTTGTAAAGAAAAGTTGATTCCAAAATTAATAATTTTCGAATCAAATTTTCTCAATGAAAAACTTAGAATAGGATAAGAAAAATATGCCTTGAATATCCGCAATTTAATTATGGATAAAACGCTCAGACCACATTAATGAAAAGTTTACTCATATTATTATTGTATTAAAAAAATGTTAAACTGTGCGAGCGATACAGCAACGCAACAGCAGCCTTAACTACGAGGAATATGTAGATATATACCTAAGTACCTACATTTCTTTATGTAACTCATGTATATTAAGTTATTTATTAATAACTCTAGACAGATAAATATTGATAATAAAAAAAAAATTGTTTACTCTGTGAAATAATGTCAATCGGTCTGTCGAATGCGGAAACGAAACGTTTTATCAATTTTATTAATGTTGCCGCTTAAAATTTTAGAGTAAATGTTGCCGTTCGTTGTATTGTTCGGTATTAAAATATATCGAGCGAATGTGGGTGGAAGGGCCGGTACGGGAAGTCCAAGGCGGACATAAATAAGGGATGTATTAGCAAAGGGCAAGATAAAAAGTACCCGAATCCGGTGTGCGTGCATGCAACGACTATGCATGTTGAGGAAGTGAAAGTGATCTGTCAGGATCGTGGCAAGTAGCAGTCTCTGGTCTCTGCCTACCCCTCTGGGATACATGCGTGAGTTTATGTATGTATGTGGTAATAATTAAAAGAATACAAAAGTACCTTATAAATAAGGTGGCTGAACGCCCATAGTAGAAACGTGATTTTTTAAATGTCTTGCGTTCGGTTACGGTTAGCCAGAGGTCGCGGGTTCAAGTCCCGGCATGAGTGGAATTTTTAGCCGATAAATAGGTTTTTTAAATTGTCCTCAGCACGGGTTAGTGCAACAAAAAGAATATAATAAACAGAGTACTTGGAAACTTAGCTCCCTTTTACAGGTATTACATCCCTCCTATGTGCCCCAGGCCTGAGTTAAAACACAAGTATTAGCATCTACTTTAAAACGCGACAAAAATGATTCAGAGTATTCACACTGGACGATAGCGGATAAAAACTGCACGACTTTTTTTTCACCCAAAGGCCCGCCAAGGATGTAGTAGATTTGTATGAAAGTGGTGGTATCATGGCAGCCATCGTTCAATGTAAAATCGACCATATTCAACTGTTACCTCCGGTCTCTCGTACTCTAGCAATCTGTAAATCTACTCTTAACAAGTGTCAGTTGGCCAAAGTGCGTACAAAAAAGCAACTGACAACCTGTTAACAGTAGGTAAGTTATGTAGGTAACTTACTTACTAGAAGTTACTTAACTTACCTACCTTATCTTGTGTAAGTTAGGTAAGTTATAACAGACTGTTAATGTACGGGAAACCGGGGGTTAAACGAATCAAGAACCTTACGCGTTGGCTTGTGCAGGGTTATTCCACTAAAATAACGTAATGTGAGGCGAACCGAAAAAAAAGTGCAAGGCAGACTCCCGCACGTAGGGCTACATACCATTATCCTATACAACACTCAGGGCCGGATTTTGAGGTCTGGAGGCCCTAGGGCAACGAAGGAGCGGAGGCCCCTAATTATTTCCAAATAAAAAATACAAAATAAAAACTGAAATGAATTGTCGCAGAAATTTCTTTCTGAAAAAAAAAACAGACGTTATAATTATAAACGACTAGCGTTTATTAATAGTACGTATTAGTCTATTGTGGGGGCCCTTCCCTTGTGGAGGCCCCAGGGCAGTAGCCCCGCCTGCCCTCCCCTAAATCCGGGCCTGACAACAGTAGACAATGATTGAATTTGAGAACAGCGCCATCTACCGAAACCCAGTGTCCCTAATGCCAGCAATATGCTAATCTAAGTTAACAGCTCTCATCTGGTTTTTCTGTACGCATTATGGCCAATTGACCACTGTCAACAGGAGATTTTCCGTGTGGCGCCGGATTACGAACAGCGTCACTCCATTTCCTCCCGTGGATGTCGTAGAAGGCGACTAAGGAAATAAATTACCAGGAGACGGGCAGCAGCATATTCCTGAGATCCCAACCGCACACTGCGATCGCCAACACGCCTGCCAAGCGTGGCGATTTTGGCAAAACCCTTCATGGTTAGGAAAACCATGAGGGGGGAGGCCCGTGTCCTGCGGTGGGCGTCGAATGGCTGATGATGATGATGATGATGGTGAACAGGAGATTAGCAGATTTTTAGCGTACGAGAAACTGGGTGTTGTGTCGTCCATTCCAATCAAGGACGGGTCGAGTTCTATAATAGCCATCCACCAAATAGGTGTAGAGGTCTGGACTGACTGTGGAGGGTTTGGAGCACGGAAACGCTAGATTTCACACATTATATAATTTATTATAGATTAGAACGTCACTACAGCTCAACGGTGACACAGAGAAGAGAAAAGAGTACAATGTTGCCACAGCTACAAAACATTCAAATAAATATGCTTTGTTGGGTTGCCAACATGCTGCGGCCTCAAGAATTATTAAAATACATAAGCAGTGTATTCTCTAAAGGAGAGACAAATAAATCATATTGAGCAAAACTTAAACAAGTTTTTTAATGTGCTCTTGTGCACGCACGTTTAAAAACCTTCAATGCAATAAGTTTAAACTTCTAGTAAACTTAATTTATACCCCATGGGTATCCTAGGTTTGTGTTGTTGATAAAACTCAAAATAAATTAAATATATCTTATAACTAGTAAGAACACAAAGGCATATGAGCAATTGTAAGATACTAGAACTATTATCATTAAACTGTGTGGACACAGGCCCTTTTAGCTTATTATTTAATTTAAAACGCTGTAAGTAAAATTCTTAACATAAGACCATGGCTTAACAAAATATGTCAATTGAACATAAATTACATGGCAACTAAAAACAGCTGAAATTACATGAAACAAAAGTAGAACCTTTCGTATAAACTACTACTAATTACTGACTAATAACTTAAATAATTAATTACACACAGGTAATGGACAAACACCGGATAGTGAGCGAATATACACTTTGCCATTTGGTGCAGTAACTTCAAAGGCTCTGACTTTGTGATCGCCACCAGGAAATACCTTAGAAATTCGCGCTATCGGCCAGTATAGAGGAGGAGAATTAGGCTCTTTCAGCAGTACAAGATCCCCTACACAAATATTCGGGACATCATCGCGCCATTTTGGCCTAGACTGCAAGGAATTCAAGTATTGTTTGTGCCATACCTTCCAGAAACCTTGCTTTATACTTTCCACTACCTGCCAGAACTTAAGTCTATTTGACTGTACTTCTGAAACATCTGGTTCAGGGTAACTAGTTAGAGGAATACCTACTATGAAATGCCCTGGAGTCAGATAGCTAAAATCTGAAACATCTGAGGACAGTGGTAATAAAGGTCTTGAGTTTAATATGCCTTCAATTTGACAGACTCTATTACTGATCTGAACAGCTCTCTAAAGCCCGTATAGTCCGAATATTTGCCATTAAAGATGGGAATTTCAATGACTGGTAACTTTATCTGACGCTGAGGAGGTGCCCTTTTCGCCACGGAATCCCTATTGTTAAGCTGACTTTGTATTTTTGAGAGAATGTCGAAATACTTACGCTCATAGTGGTCTACGTCCTCGGGGTCGTTGGGGTCAAGGCAAATAATTTGTTCGTTAAATCTTTCATATGCCTCGAACGCTGCAATACATCGCTGTCGTTTTATATGCAGCATTTCTAACGAAAGGTTTGCAACGTCCTCCTCATCCTCTAGACCGGCGTGTAGGCGTGTTATAGTGCGCTTAACATAGCCACGTTTCTGGACTAAATCCTCTGCTTTAGCCATTTTAGAGATCTTAAGAACCAACTCCTACGTTAACAAACACAGTCCTAAACTTTCTATATGAAATGAAAATTTTTAGCAATTAATGACGTAAATCTTGACGGAACAAAAAGACTCAAAGAGGAAAATAAAATGGCGTACGATACAAGTTAGTTGCTACGACGATGGTATGTTCTTCGCTTCGGCTCGCTTCGGCTGGTGTTCGGTGATGTTCGGATGCGTGTCGATTGATGATTGGCTTCACGTCACGTCGGTAACTCGTCGTCCGTAGTCGTCGCAACCTTATTGGTCGAATCTTGCACAACACACTGCGCGCGCAAAGAAGGGACGAACCGACGCGCCGATATGAAAATATGGCTTCCTTGTCGCAAAACCTCAGGAATTTCTTGCTTGAGGTCTTGATCGCTCACCAAAATTCCGAAGAAGATATGCCCAACCCTGTGATTTACATAGCTGTTATTATCGCTATGACGTTCTTGCTGCGATCGTAGGTTTCTCCCGAGATGTCACAACGTGATGATGTAGATCGCACCACGTCGTGTTCCGCAATGGCGGCGTCGCTCAGGATCGCGTGCAACCAAACCAAAATCATCCAGGGCCGCTGTTTCGCGAAGGACCAAATTATGTAGAGGTCTGGACTGACTGTGGAGGGTTTGGAGCACGGAAACGCTAGATTTCACACATTATATAATTTATTATAGATTAGAACGTCACTACAGCTCAACGGTGACACAGAGAAGAGAAAAGAGTACAATGTTGCCACAGCTACAAAACATTCAAATAAATATGCTTTGTTGGGTTGCCAACAATAGGTGCATTAACTGTTTATTAACAAAGAGAACTGAAATTTTAGGCCGTCAAAATGTAAGGGCTTAGAAGGAGGTATTATGAACATACTAGCTGTTGCCCGCGACTTCGTTCGCGTGGTAATTTTAATGTGTATTTTTCCGGGATAAAAAAGCCTATGTGCTAATCCAGACTATAATCTATCTCTGTGCAAAATTTCATCCGGATCCGTTCAATGCTTTTGCGTGAAAGAGTAACAAACATCTATCCATACATACAAACTTTCGCGTTTATAATAATAGGGGTTAAAGTATGAAATTGCCGTTTTATTGCAATAGGTTCTTTGAATTGACATAGAATCTTCATGGTTTGAGGTTTTCGAATGAAACTTTTTTCAAATGGTTTCTATGATGTTCTTTTTTTAAAAAATGTGAAACATTTGAATATCGACTTTCAATTGTTTTTGTTATTTAATTTAGACAAGAAAGATGGATACTGCGAAAATTCGAGTGATTTTTGAATACGAGTTCCGACGCGGAACTAACGCGGCAGAAACAGCCCGCAATATCAATGCTGCGTTTGGAGAGGGGTCTACTAATGAACGCACCGTGCGATTTTGGTTTAAACGCTTTCGTGATGGAAATTTCGACTTAAAGAACGAGCCACGAGGAAGACCGCCCACACAGGTGAATAACGATGAATTAAGAGAGATAGTGGAAGCCGACCCTAGTCAAACTACCCAGGAATTAGCGGCATGGATTAACGTTACCTTACCTACAATATTGACTCATTTGCGTCAAATCAATAAAATAAAAAAATACGAAAAATGGGTTCCTCATAATCACTCGAATTTTCGCAGTATCCATCTTCTTGTCTAAATTGAATAACAAAAACAATTGAAAGTCGATATTCAAATGTTTCACATTTTTTAAAAAAAGAACATCATAGAAACCATTTGAAAAAAGTTTCATTCGAAAACCTCAAACCATGAAGATTCTATGTCAATTCAAAGAACCTATTGCAATAAAACGGCAATTTCATACTTTAACCCCTAATATTAGTAAGGATAAATTGAGAGCATTATTATCAAGAAACGCAGCTAATTTTTTACATTGAATATTTTTTTTCAATAAATTAATAACGTTTACTTTTAATCAAAGTAATAATTTTCAATGGAATTTGTGTGAAGTTTTCCGTTGGTCGTCTATTTCTCGTTAACTTGTAAAGCTTGATCATAAAATTACAATATTTCTTTTAACATCGTTATGATTGCTAATGCCTGATTTTTTACAAACAACCGTTTAGCCGGAAGAGGAAGGAACGTTTCATTCTTACAAACATAATATTAAGTACCTATTCCTAAATCGAAAAATGGTTTTCCTCCAATAACATTTTTTTTAAACGACCAATTCTCGAAACCTCGTACCATGACGTAGATGATAATAAACGATCCCTAGTTTACATAGAGGAGATAACCAATTTTTTAAGTATTTTATTTTACCATTTTATCGCCGTGATTAATATTATGTAAGTAGTTCTATGGCAAATTTCAGCTTTCTATAACAAAGCCTCAGATACACGGGACCGACGAACGAACAAGGTCCTTGTTGACAACGGAACCCTAAAAAGCTGTTTTAGTAATAGCGAGTTGCATATCCAATCATTTCGTTCATGCGGCGCTCGCGTGGTGGATGACAATCAGGTTGTGCCGAAAACCGGCCCGTGACCACAGTACAAATAACGACCTTTGCTGTGCAAACATTTATTTGTAAATCAAGACACAAAGAACGGCAATGTATAGAGGTCAATCTTCGAATCCAACTCAGCTGGGCAGCATTCGGGAAACTTAGAAAAGTCTTTTCGTCTAATATACCTCAATCGCTCAAGACAAAATTATACAACCACTGTGTGTTACCAGTGATGACTCATGGCACTGAAACGTGGTCTCTCACTATGGGCCTCATAAGAAGGCTCAAGGTCACGCACCGAGCTATGGAAAGGGCTATGCTCGGAATTTCTTTACGAGATCGAATCAGACATGATGAGATCCGTAGACGAACGAAAGTCGTCGACATAGCCCAGCGGATTAGTAAGTTGAAGTAGCAGTAGGCGGGGCACATAGCACGCAGAACAGAACTGATGGCCGATGGGGCCGAAAATTTCTCGAATGGAGACCACATATCGGCAAGCGCAGCGTAGGACGACCAGCCACAAGATGGACAGATGACCTCATCCAAGTGGCATGAAGGCGCTGGATGCAGCCCGCTTCCAAACGGTCTGTTTGGAAATCCATGGAGGAGGCCTATGTCCAGCAGTGGACTTCTTATGGCTGAATTATGATGATGATGATAGAACGGCAGCGAAGGCTTACAAAGTAAGGTCACCTAGCGCAGCCGGTCGGTTGTCAGTTTTGCACTATTGCGAATGTGTGCGTGTCACTTACTAGGTACATACAATCTGCTTAGGCTCATCACAATATAATGTTTTGTGTCGCCCCTCGCTGAGCCTCGCTTTGAAGCGGAATTTTGTTCGATGCACCCTGTCTTTATCTGTGTTTGTTTGGTAGTATGTCATGTCGGACTAATGTCACAGTACAAATAAACAGATAATATTAGGGGTTAAAGTATGAAATTGCCGATTTGTACTGAAAATCTAAATTGTTTATTTTTTAAATTTTTAACAAATTTATTTAATCAAAATAGTTGCCATTATTATCTATACATTGCTGCCATCTAATGGGAAGGTCATTAATGCCTTTGCGATAGAACTCCAACGATCTAGACGGCACAAACTGTGTGAAAGCATTTTGTACTGCCTCCTGGGAAGAAAACTTCTTGTCACGTAGATAATTGTCCAAATCACGAAAAAAATGGTAGTCCGTTGGAGCAAGGTCTGGTAAATACGGAGGATGACGAATGGTTTCTAACTGCAGTTCCTGAAGGGTCAAAATGGTTTCTCGTGCTGTGTGAGGTCTCGCGTTGTCGTGGAGGAATAATGGTGAAGATCGATTCATGAGTCGGGGCTGTTTTACTGCTAGTTTTGTCAACATGGTTCGGAGTTCGGCACAATAGACATCTGCCGTTATTGCTTGACCAGATCGGAGAAAACTATAGTGAATAACACCATGCTGAGACCACCAAACAGTTACCATTACCTTTTTATTGGTAAGTTTTGCTTTAGGACACTGTTGTGGCATTTGACCTGGGGTCAGCCATTGCATTTTTCTTTTCCGGTTATCATAAAGAATCAACTTTTCATCACATGTTACAATTCGGTCCAATATTCCTTCATTTCTGTACCGGTTCAACAAGGCAACACAAGTTTCAACACGCGTTTCTTTCTGCAGATCAGTCAAATCATGAGGCACCCATTTTTCGTATTTTTTTATTTTATTGATTTGACGCAAGTGAGTCAATATTGTGGGTAAGGTAACGTTAAACCATGCCGGTAATTCCTGGGTAGTTTGACTAGGGTCGGCTTCCACTATCTCTCTTAATTCATCGTTATTCACCTGTGTGGGCGGTCTTCCTCGTGGCTCGTTCTTTAAGTCAAAATTTCCATCACGAAAGCGTTTAAACCAAAATCGCACGGTGCGTTCATTAGTAGACCCCTCTCCAAACGCAGCATTGATATTGCGGGCTGTTTCTGCCGCGTTAGTTCCGCGTCGGAACTCGTATTCAAAAATCACTCGAATTTTCGCAGTATCCATCTTTCTTGTCTAAATTGAATAACAAAAACAATTGAAAGTCGATATTCAAATGTTTCACATTTTTTAAAAAAAGAACATCATAGAAACCATTTGAAAAAAGTTTCATTCGAAAACCTCAAACCATGAAGATTCTATGTCAATTCAAAGAACCTATTGCAATAAAACGGCAATTTCATACTTTAACCCCTATTATTTAGGTGCATAATATTCACGACTGAGACTCCGATTCAATTATCGAATAAAATACAAATTACTAATAATTCCGCCTATTGTAGATACAAATCCTATTTAGCCACAATAAAGAATTTACTAATAATATCCGGGTTTTATAACAGTTATATAGGTAACAGTTTGATTTTTCGCATTAATTGGAGACTATAATAAAAAAATAAAAAAATCTTGTTTTATTTCACTGGTTCTTTTTTATTCAAGAGAATAACTGAGAGCTCAACAACCAAATAGGTTCACACCGGAATATGATTATGGATAAATAAAATTTAAAAACAGCCAAACTTTACAGTTATCATTCGATAGACAAAATGAACAAACCGGCCAAATGCGTGTCGGGCCACGCGCAATGTAGTGTTCCGTAGAAAGAGAGTTTTTTTATCTGCCTTACAGAACTAATAACTTCATCGTAGTCATTTTCAATGGATTTTGTACGAAATTTTACTTTTATAAGTTGGTTGCTTATTAATCGTTAACTAGTAAAGCCTAATTAGCCGTGATACTTTTCCTTTTAAGTTCATTATAATACATTATGTGCTACTACCCCGAATTTTTTCACGTTTCTTCAATCAACCGTTTAGCCAGGAGAAGGAGCGACGCCCTACTCGAACAAAAATTTGCGCTTAATACTTCGCAAACGGAATCCTAAATCAAAAAATGGTCCTCCTACACCCACAAAATTTTTCAACGATCAATCCAACGATGCCCCACATGATGGGGGTAGACGAGAAAAATATGATAAATATGTATACACACACCAAATTGCAGCTTTCTAGTACCACAGGTCTTTGTGCTAGGCCGCGGACGGACAGACAGACAGATAGACGGACGGACATGGCGAAACTATAGGGGTTCCTTGTCGGACTACGGAACCCTAAAAAACCAGCCAAGTGCATTTCGTGCCACGCGCTGTGTAGAACCCCGTAGAAGGAAGGGGTTTTATCTGCTTTGCAGAACTAACAACTTCATCAAAGTAATTTTCAATGAATTTCATACGAAGTTTTCCTTTCATAAGTTGGTCGCCTACTACTCGTTAATTTGTAAAGCCTACTTAGCCGTGATACTTTTCCTTTTAAGTTCACTATATTGTATACTGTGTTACTACCCTGATTTTTTTCACGTTTATACAATCAGCCGTTCAGACAAAAAATTGCGCTTTAAAGTTTAATATTTCGCAAACGGAACCCTAAATCGAAAAATGGTCTTCCTACACCCAGAATGTTTTTAAACGTCCAATCCCACACTACGGTGTAGGCGAGAAAAATAAATTGCATCCCTAGTTTAGGTGTAGGCGAAGTTTTTTTTCTGGTATTTATTCCACCGTTTTGTTAAATATGTAAGTATATTATGTATGTCAAATTTCAGCTCTCTAGCACTTATCGTCTCTATGCTAAGCCACGGACAGACAGACGGACGGACTTGACGAAACTATAAGGGTTCCTTGTTCACTCCGCAACCCTAAAAATGAAACAAAATTACTCAAATTGAAAGATGGAAACACGCGTTCGAATTAGAACGCTTCGTGGTGGGCGCGTGCTCAGCAGCGTAGATTATGAAGGTCAATGGTCGAACTTTTGCGTGTTAATGTTAAGTTAATAAGTAGGTAGACGGTAGACAAATACATTTTAATATCCACATACTTACCTTCATATTATACCTTATGTAAGAACATAACAACATATTTTTGTGTCCTTGTTACTTCATTATATAACTTGTTATTTTGTCTATTATTTGTAGGTATATTAGTAGGTACGTATTACGTTAAATTCAGTTGTTTTTCTTGCGATGTTTCAGATCGTGTTGCTACATATTTGAGTTGGTACTCTATAAGTGCCTACGTAAAACAGGGTGATTAGAAACTGCCAGAAAAACGTTTTTTTCTTCACCGATTTCCTACCGATCTTACAACTACAGCGACGTCTGTTGTCAGATAATTTTATTATGTCGATCGGGCGTTCGTTACCGCGTCAACGTAAACGGAATTATGGAAAAAAAATGGATTTTGGCTGCATTTTCTCAATCAGTTTATTTAGTAGTTTTTCATGATGGCAGGCATCAAACTAAACTATAGTAAACAATCTTGATGAAAATGTACTAAGTCCTCCACTGTAGGTATGGAGTTGTCCGTTGTCTGACAGTCCTGCTCCGAACTGTCAGATACATAGGTACTTATACATATTATTTTCGCACTTTGGAATCGTCAAAATGGTTAACCCGATAGTGGACAGGTTACGTGATAGAAGGGCAGATCCTGAAACGTCGCTGAACTTAACTTAAAAAAAACCGGCGAAGTGCGTGTCGGGCCACGCACAATATAGGGTTTCGTAGGAAGAGGGTTTTTTTCTGCTTTACAGAACTAACAACTTCATCAGAGTCATTTTCAATGGATTTTGTACTAAATGTTACTTTTATGAGTTGTTTTCCTATTACTCGTTAAGTAGTAAAGCCTACTTGCCGTGATACTTTTCCTTTCAAGTTCATTATACGTGCTACTACCCTGAATTTAGCCAGGAGAGCGGGGGGACACCCTACTCAGGCAAAAAATTGCGCTTTTAAGCTTAATATTTCGCAAACGAAACAATAAATCGAAAAATGGTCTTCCTACACCCACAATATTTTTCAACGACCAATCCAACGATACCCCGCATGATGGGGTAGACGAGAAAAAAAAATCATTTCCACTTTGCATGTTACCCCTAACATGAAAAGTAGTACAGTAAAAAAAAAAACTTACCACCAACATTTTATTGTTTAACTTTGTCGGCGGCGTGATAAATATTGTATACACACACCAAATTACAGCTTTCTAGTGCCAGGTCTTTGCGCTAGGCCGCGGACGGACAGACAGACAGCAATCGTGGCGATTATGGCAAAACCCCTCGTGGTTAGGAAAACCATGAGGAAGGCCTATGTCCTGCAGTAGGCGTCAAATGGCTCAAATCTCAGGAACGCTGCTGCCCATCTCCTGGTAATGTATTTCCTTAGTTGCCTTCTACGACATCCACAGAAGGAAATAGAAAACTTAGTATGCTATGTCTCAATTCAGGTCTTTGTCTATCTGTACGCCAAGTTTCATGTAAACCCGTTCAGCCGTTATTGCGTGATTGTGTAACAAACATCGAAACATCTTCACAAACTTTCACATTTATAATATTAGTAGGATTTATGATTATAGCATTAGGTTAATTAACCTTATAACTTCACATTGTCAATATTTAGGACATTACCCATTCTTGTACGTCGAGTGTCTGTTCTGTAAGCTCGTTTCCCGGATTGCGGTCAAATAGTCCTTGGTCGTCTGCACGAGACAGAGATATCGGCGCGCGAGTTCACGTGGCTTGCGGTAGCAGTATCGCATTGCTTGTCATCAACTACTGTTTAAAGTCTCATCATGTTGGCGCCAATCATTAAGACAGCTAAGAATGCCACTGTATGTACCTAGACAAGGTACCTACCTAAAGAGACAACCCAAGCCCAACTAGTTTAGCGGCTCCAGGAAGGAACACAAGCGCCACCGAGGACAAATAATTATATCCTCTTTTTTACAGGTCGAATTTGCAAAAAGTGTCTGTGCAATCTCTCAATCAATACTAACTCTTTTAACTAATACCTTGTTATTCTTTAAAGATAATGATGTATTGGTCTTTAGAAATGCTCAACTCAAGCTTTTGTATTTTTGCTTTATTTCATCATCATTCAGCCACAAGAAGTCCACTGCTGGACGTAGGCCTCCTCCATGGATTTCCAAAAAGACCGGTTGGAAGCGGCCTGCATCCAGCGCCTTCCTGCCACTTGGATGAGGTCATCTGTCCATCTTGTGGCTGGTCGTCCTACGCTGCGCCTGCCGATATGTGGTCTCCATTCGAGAACTTTTCTTTAATTGCTTACTTTTATTTAACTTTTTTTTTCTCGTACACTGGTACGCTGTTTAGCAATAATTTGCATTCTATTGTAACACTTAGCTAAGGGAAGACACTTGCTCCTGACGCAGAGGTTGTCCTAGTTCGAGAGCTGGGGCTTCAAAATTCACTGTGGCAAGTTGCATTTCTCAATAAAGATATTTGTATTTGTATTATGTTAATAGTAATTTTTAGGACCTGTAAAAGATTTGTTTTTTCATTGGTGGCGCCCGTTGGCCCACTGGATACCCTTCGTAAGACCAGACCAAAGTCTTGAGAGAGCTCGACGAATGACCAATAATTATTGACAGTGACATTCTAATCCAATCAGTCGGTCCCTTAATGCTGATGATCGTGGCCGCTATAACGGGATGGGTGTAGAGCAGGGTTTCTCAAAGTGCCATTCGACGGTACGGGGTTCGCGACGTGATATACATACCTAATTTAAAGTACGGACTTCTCCCTTTTTCAAATCTTCCCATTCCTACCCATTTTTATAGTTCATCTACTACCTTTCTACAACTGGAGTTGGCAACACTGGTTTGCTTTATTGTTACTTGCGCTGGGAGGGGGGGGGGGTTAGGGGTTCGCTGTCATCTAGAAACTTTAACAGCGGTACGTGGAGCCATAAGTTTGAGAAACCCTGGTGTAGAGTGCTCTCCATCTGCACCTGTTCGCTGTGTGTACCGACTGGTTGGTGATCTGGGTCACTCCATTTAGTGGGTGGTCTGCCTCGAGCTTTCTTCCCCTCCATTTTGCCGGTTGATTTAATTGCAACAAGGCCCTATAGTCTAACACACTTCGTTTTCCAATAGAATGATATAGCCACGAAAATCGTTGTTACTTGTAGGTATTTGCCTCCATTTGTTCGCCTAAAAAGCAATTGCAGTACAGTGTCATTCCAAAGGTTACTGGAACCAACTAGTTTTCCTTGCTGTGTTTAATTTTGGGACCACCGATAAGTCCAATACACAATTTTTTGAGGCAGTGTACGCAAGCAGCCTATATATGTACGTCCCACACTGTAGGGCACCTTCTCTCAGGAAGAGAGTGGGCTCAATTACCACGCGAGCCCACCGCGGATTGGAGATTTCAAGCGCTGAGGTACCTCTGTGAATAGCTCAGACACTCATATTTCCTCACGATGTTTTACTTCACGGTTAGCGAGTGGTATTGCTTCTAGTACTTCACAGATATAGGTACATAACTTAGAAAACCAAGTCATAGGTACATGGCCGCACTGGGAATCGAACCTGGGTCTCTCGCTTCCGTGTCCAATGTTCTACCCACTAGGCTACCACCGCTCCTGAGTTCTCTTCGGTGAAAAGAATCTATTACAAAATTACTCTGTAGCACTTTTATTATCTTTATTTCATCAACGGAGAGCTGTCATGAAACGATAAATTGAACATACTTACATATTTTTTTTACAAAAATTAAGGAAGCTGCTATTTTAATTAACCGTGTTCGCATAGAACAATAAATTGGCCCATGTGCTTTAGTCCTAGAATTAGCCTACGACCTATTCTCAGACCTACCAAATATACACAAAAAAATCCTAAAAATCGGCGAAGCCGTTTCGGAGGAGCTCGACAACAAACACTATAACACGAGATTTTTATATATTAGATATATTTAATTTAATTTTTTAATTTTTTTCAGGCGTGCGTGCATGCAACGACTAATTAATGTCGAGGAAGCGAAGGATTGTGGCCAAGAATTGATTGTGGCAAGTGGCAGTCCCTGGTCTCTGGGATTCAGGCGCGAGTGTATGTATGTGTTACAGTCATAGTGATTAAATAGCTATTATACATAATGACTGGTCATTATATATAAAAGCCAAATTCACTAGACAAAGTAATAAATTATTATGCTAACGTTTTATTTTGGCAAGTGTTATATATAGCAAATAATTGTTTGATTAAATTTATATTTCGCATTTTGTTTGTTAGGTCAGTACACATAAGCAAAAATAGGTTCGAAGTTCCAGAATGGAGCGGAGCGCAGCGACGCTCCATCCTGAAACTTCGGGTGTTAGTTCTTTTTTTTTTTATATAAAAGCGAAAAAAAATATTTCACTAAAAAACTTAGTTTTGTGTCAAACTTAACCTCTGAACTGCCCTCGCGGAACGCAACGTATATGTGGCTCATACTAAGTTGGACACAGATCTGTGTCGCGGCAGACGAGTGGTTAAACAAGGTTGGTGCATGGAAAAGTCATAGGTACCCTACATTATGATATTAATATGATATTAAATAAAATTGCTAGTAAATGTGATTAATTTTGTGTTAATTATCACTTTATCTAAACTGAGTAGACATTATATATTATTATAATGACTAGACAATATATATAATATCCAGATTTATTACTTTGGCTGTAACATATGTATACTTTGAACTCGAGATTAGTAGAATGACCTCTCGAAGGTCTGGCCTATCGTTTCATAAGCGTTTTAATGTTATTACATCGACCAATTTTATTGACAAATTGGCATTCAGGTTCGCCAAAACTCGATGTATCTACCTATTAGAAGGATCAATGTCATACCAGCTTCATAATACTTCCTCTGTGATAAAACCGACAAAAAACAAAAAAGAGCTTTATAATACGCACAAGGTGACTTTTTGACAGGGTGCGTTGTTTGCATTAAAAATTCGTTTGCATATTGCAGATAAGGAATTTCAATAATATCTATAAGTATCACTTTCGCAAGTTACAAAAATAAACAGAGAAGATAATGGCCATCATGCCATTCATTGAGAAAAGATGGTCGGAGTGGAGTTTTTTTTTCCCCGCTGCCTTTTTCTCCACTACAAATACGGCTCGAAGGCAGCGGCTAACATAATGTAAATTCTTTACGTTGAAATAAATTATTGATTTCTGATTTCATAAATATTTTTGCATCTAATAGGTATTTATATAAATATATATATATATATATATATATATAAATTATCAATTAATCCAAACTTGAATGAATGCACAAAAGGGCTAAAACGAATGATAAAACAATACATAAATTAACTCACGCCTGTATCATGGAGAGGTAGACAGAGCCGAGGGTTTGCAAATCGCTACGATCCTGACCAAGCCTCTTGCTTCATCAACATTGGTTCTTAAAATAAGCATTATATAAAATTATTTCTAATTAATATGCGCATGCGCACTCAAATAGATCGATTAGTAAACTTATCATCTCTGCAATCTTCTTCTTCAGGTGCCTCTCCGACTAGCGAAGGCTGGCAGTCAGCTCAGCATATTTCTTTCTATCTTTCGCTAAGTGAAAAACATATCTGCGATAGAGGCGCCCTATTACTGCCTCGCTGGTCTAGCGGTATCACGTCTGATTACCATGCTGGAGATCGTGGGTTCGATTCCCATTGGAAGCCGCCGTACATTCGCACAAATGGCATCACTCTGGGTGTATTTCCATGTTTTATGATTTCCATGCCTGGCACACGGTATCCTAGTTTTGGTAATCCAGGACAAGTGACTGTATTACGCCCGTCACTAACTACAAGGTGACTTAGAATTCGTTCGACATATTTTAAGGGGACATTCTAACGATGATTTAGAAACATTTGGAACTTGTTTTGGAAAAAAAGGCGTGTAAGAAAAACTATGGGTCGAGCGTCTTATGGTCGGCGCCGGCCAACTCAATTGTTCCTTGGTTGGTTACGCATATCGAATAACAAAAACTTCAACATTTGCCATAATAGAAAGCATTTTTCAACTTACACTCCTATACTCTCTCCTACTCCCTGTATGCTGAGAGTGGCAACTTCAAGCGCCTAAGTATGTGAACAACTCAGTCACTCAGGTAATTTTTAGGCTATAGATTTGTGGCGAGCACATGTCAACTCTGCGCGCGCACTATAAACTCCAACATTCTTGCATCGCGCAAGCAAAATGTTTCACACGACATACCATAAATATAGCGTCCGACGAACATCAGTCGGACCGGCCATCCCCAGGCATACAATCTGCCCGGCGGGAAATTTCCCTTTATAGTGGAAGAGCACGATCACCCGCTCTGCCCTATAGATTTATGACGTCAAGTACATAATTCCAATCATATCTATTCCATCGAAGAGAAGCCAATTGTAAATCGACCAATCGAGCTACCATCGACTTATCCGCAGCACCGGTTGTGGATTCTTTAAACAATAAAATAATAGCTCTAACGTCATCGTCATCATCAGCCCCCTGACGTCCACTGCAGGACACAGGCCTCCCTCGTGGTTTTCATAACCGAGGGTATTACGGGAGCTTTTACCAGAGTTATAAATCTGCTTTTCATCAATCCTATCAGGTAAATAAAAAATAAAAAAATCAGGTACCTACTAGACATAGCTACCCAGACTTTAAAAAACATCAAAGTAGGTTTGAATCCCCGAGAAAACTCATATCAAGTGACAAATTCAGTGATGAAACTCAGTTAGTGGAAATTCCATACAAACTTCAAAGCTCAATAACTCCTAAACGTGCCACTTTAGGACATGGTGACTTTAATAATTTCTTGTTTAGGTACTTTTTTGTCCTCTATCGATCTAGCTAGGTTTCATCGTGCTCCACGACATTGAAAAAAATATAGAGGGCGCCACTGAGACTATGCCACTAATCTTCGTGGCTCTTTGTAAGCCATGATTCTGTCCAATAGGTCCAAAGGTCCAATAGGGCAGGCCCTGGCTGTACTTCTGAAATATAAAACTCTATAGAGTATTAAAATTTAGCCTGTGGGTTAAAACTTAATCTTATTTATGGTATTTTGGTTCAGTTACGTACAAAGCAGGATTTTACAACTTGGAATATAAGATAATAATATTGTTGCGTCACGGAAATGAGTCGTTTTCAGCACAAATTCACAAAGCAATTCATAGATGGCGCTTACAGGCGTGGCCATAGAAGAACCGGAATGCGGCTGTCAAAATTAATCTGCGCTAAGCAAAATTTGACAGACGTGTCCCTGTTCTTGTGTGTGCACGCCTATAAGCGCCATCTATGAAGTGCTTTGTGAATTTGTGCTGAAAACGGCTCATTGCGGTAAACAGAAATTAGTTACATTGACGATTGGTGACTATTGTTTTCAAGTACCTACGCAATCTAACCCACATTGAGGTAGGTATGGGATAAGTAGGTATATAGGTATCAAATATTAGCTACATTTTTATGAAAATAGTGGATTGGGATATTTTTTCATAATATTATTATCACTGCCACGTACAAGTGTTGTATGAGAAAGTCGTAGAAAATATAATAAAATACGGCTATCCTATGAAGCCGACTGTCGATTCGATTCGATTCTCGATTCGCTTATTTATTTACCGGCTGATTTGGCTCGGTGGTAGCCTAGTGGGTAGAACCTCGGACTCGGAACCCAAGGTTCGATCCCCAGTGCGGACATGTACCTATGACTTGGTTTTCTAAGTTATGTACATTTGTGAAGTCATAGTAGCAATACTACTCGCTAACTGTGAAGGAAAACATCGTGAGGAAACCTGAGTGTCTGAGCTATTCACATACCTCAGCCCTTGAAATCGCCAATCCGCGGTGGGCACGCGTGGTGATTAAGCCCATACTCTCTCCCTGAGAGAAGGCCTGTGCCCTACAGTGGGACGTATATAGGCTGCTTATGTTGGCTCGATATTAGGGGGTTATTAGGGTTCTAAAATTTTAATCCGTTGTCGGTTGTTCGAAATCAAAACTGGCGACTCCAAATGTGGCTTCGCAAAAACACCGCAGTCAATTGGGCATGCGTTAGAGCTACACTTTAAACGGCATCGTGTTTCCGAAAAAATTAGGTATAAAAAATCTGACATTTTGGAATTTCAAGATGGCAGCCGAGTTACTTACCATTGAACATGACACGTTTTGTATAGTAAATGGTCGATTTTATTACTACTAAAAGTGGATTCTCTCAGCGCAAAAGCCATATAAGGACAGACTTGTGAGGCCAAAGCTAAATGGAACTGTGCTCCCAGTATGCTATAACTTATACATTTTTAATTTTCCATTCCTATAGCCCTAAAACCAGTGAAATTAATCCGAAACGTAGAAAATGTGATCTACCTAATTTTTTTCACAGCGGCTCAGGTGAACGGTAAGACTTAGAGTGATACCAACAAAAGTTGCTTAAAACATTGAACGGTGACGTCAAGTAGTTTATTTAATGAGGGATTTCGATATGGCTCAAAAGTGAACCTGTTCTAATATTGATGAAAATTGGTATCGGGGGTTTAGTTGGGTCGGGTAAGACGATACATTTTTTCGATTTTACCCTCGTTACATACATTTCAATCAAACAAACTTCAAGTCCAAAGCGACGACTTTGACTAAAACTATGTCTTTTGGGAGAGGTTTCCCTAACACTGTTGCAGAAAAGCCCAGTATACAAAAAACAATGCCAAAAAATCTTCAGAAACACAAACTAGCAAACATAAATTTTTGACATAGAAATCATTGAAATTCGTAGAAAAAACGTAGGCAAAAATATTAGTGAACCAACTACAAGAGTAGCAGAGTAATCATTTAAACGTTTTCAGAAAGTTTAAAATTTATTGTAAATGGAAAAATAGGAAAAAGTAAGAAAATCTGCCATGTTTCATAATTGTTAATTATTAATTAAAAACATCGCAGTGCGTTTCGGACATGCAATATCTCCGAAACTGTTTACAGCTGCACTTGTAGACGTATTCAAACTTCTGGACTGGGAAGGATACGGCATCAACATAAATGGTGAGTACATCACTCACCTTGGATTCGCCGTTGACGTAGTCATGATGGCTGAGACCCTGGAAGTATTGAGCTCAATGCTCAATGACCCGAACAGAGCTTCAAACAGAAAGGGTCTTAACATGAACATGTACAAGACTAAGATAATGTCGAACTCTCATGTAGCACCCACTTCTATCAACGTTGGCGGCTCTGGCCTCGATGTCGTCGACTATCTACTATGTTTACCTGGGACAAACAGTCGAAACAGTGACGCTATTCTTAATCCGGCGCCACACGAAAATTATAATACCTACATATTACTATAATTAAGTTAAAAGGAAAACTATCACGGTTAAGTAGGCTTTACAAGTTAACTAATAATAGTCGACCAACTTTTAAAAGGAAAACTTCGTAAGTACCTATCCCGATTTCGCTGCCTGTACGTAATACCACAGAGTAATACAGAGAAGTTTGTAAAGTGGCTCAAAATTTCGCCGATGCCTGCACTTGCCCATTAGCTCAGTTGGGAGAGCGCTGGCACGGTTAGCTGGAGGTCGCGGGTTCAAGTCCCGGGATGGATGGAATTTTTAGCCTCTAAATAGGTTTTTAAAATATATATTTTCGGGTAGATATTAGTACTATTTTGTTATCTGTGTGAGAGCATATTATGTAGTGTATGTTTGCTGGAAGAAATCTCTCACGGAGATAAGCTCACCTTTGTACATGTAATTTCGTATTGTCATGTATCCTGTGCTGTTTTTCGTGTTCAATAAAGTATTATTATTATTAATCATGCATTTGCCACGCTATCCACGTGTCAGTAATATTTTGGCGACGACACCCCTGTCACATGCGTATGCAATATTATTCATACTACGTTGTCAATCACTGGGTGCGTCTTTGGTTTACTAAATTAGATAGGTACTTACCTGCCTATCCCCTTTGCCAAGGAGAGAACATAGTATGTGACATGTTTCATGCTCGTCAATCAACACCGTAGCTCTGCTGGGAACATAAATGGTGCCACTTCGCACTTGAAAATGTTAGGAACTGCAGTAAAATAAATTTCCTCTAATAAAACTGACTACAAAATAATTGCCTTCCGACTTATAAATGTCTATAAAATAGACCATAATAAAAAGCTTCAAAGTCCTATTATAAAAAGTCGATCCCGCTAACACCTAGGCCGGTTTCCAACAGGAACTCCTGTTGACTTTTTAGGGTTCCCTAGTCAACAAGGAACCCTTATAGTTTCGCCATGTCCGTCTGTCTGTCTGTCTGTCTGTCTGTCCGTGTTCTAGCTCAGAGACGATTAATACGAGAAAGCTGAGATTTAGCATAGACATCACGCTGACAAAACGGTTGCATAAAAGCTAAAAAAAACACTCAAATACAGAGAGCAGTTAAAGCCAGGCACATCGTGACTAACCCACGATGGTTCTTATGGCGTGGACGTAAGCGCCAGTTTCGAACAAAAGCTGTCTGGTACACATTGCCGACCGTACGTACTATTTGCTGTAAAAACAATCGAGGCTTACTTATCACGAAACGCGGTCAGAGAAAGTTATCACGTAAATTGACAAAGTGTTAACACTACCTATCGTCACATGTTTTGTATTTGTCTTGTAGCTTTTGACCCACCTAATAGATAGACAGAGAACAATTTATTGCACAACCAAGGAAAGAATTACAAATGGTTACAAATGATGAGCGCGAGAGTTTCCCACCCCGGATTGGCAATTTCAAGCGCTGAGGTATGTGAATACCTCAGACACTCAGGTTTTCTCACGATGTTTTCCTTCACAGTTAGCGAGCGGTAGTTCTACTATAACTTCACTTTTGTTAGATTGGCACAACTTGCCATTTTGGTGCGGAGTTTGAGTTGCATCTGTTATTTAGATTGAATATGTGCTGTTGACGTACATACACACTCACACGCACACACGCACACACACACACACACACACACACACACACACATACACGCACGCACGCACGCACGCACGCACGCACGCACGCACGCACGCACGCACGCACGCACGCACGCACACATACACACACTCTTACACATGCTTTTAGAATCTGTTCTATTTTTCGTAAAATGGCGTTACTATAAAATGAAAGAAACAACATACAACCAATTATATAATATGAGGAGTAGGCGAACAGAAAGTTACATTTCCATTTTTTACCTTTTTTTTATTATTATTTTTTTACTCTCGCAACACTGAATCCCACCATATACACATACCGTTTCCGTTCATATCGCGATATTTCCCGTAGAAATTAATTTTTAAAAGTACTGAGTTCATCCAAAATGTAACATTTCCTTCATTTTTATTACGATTTTGAACGCTTTAACAAAAACCTGTACAAAAAGTAACTTTTCCCATAGTAAATGCGTCGATTCATAGGCAGTCTAAACAAAAAGTAACTTTAAAAAAAAATAATTGTCAACATTGATAATCGTTTTTCTTTTCTTAATGTGAATGTAGTAACATTTCCATTCATACCCTACCAAAAAGTTTCATTTCCAGGCACGTCCAACAAAACGTTACATTTCCAATTTTGAAACTGAAATAACTTAACGACCGATTTTAAAAAAAAATACATAATAAGTATAATCGGTAGGTCTAGCTCACTTCGTCAGTTTTTACAAATAAAATTATAAAAAATATCTTATAATGATGCTTTTTTACATTTTCGTCAATTTCCCTAAAATTTTGTAAAATGGAAATGTGACTTTCTGTTCGCCTACTCCTCATATATACTTATATAATTATTAGGGGTTAAAGTATGAAATTGCCGTTTTATTGCAATAGGTTCTTTGAATTGACATAGAATCTTCATGGTTTGAGGTTTTCGAATGAAACTTTTTTCAAATGGTTTCTATGATGTTCTTTTTTTAAAAAATGTGAAACATTTGAATATCGACTTTCAATTGTTTTAGTTATTCAATTTAGACAAGACAGATGGATACTGCGAAAATTCGAGTGATTATGAGGCACCCATTTTTCGTATTTTTTTATTTTATTGATTTGACGCAAGTGAGTCAATATTGTGGGTAAGGTAACGTTAAACCATGCCGCTAATTCCTGGGTAGTTTGACTAGGGTCGGCTTCCATTATCTCTCTTAATTCATCGTTATTCACCTATGTGGGCGGTCTTCCTCGTGGCTCGTTCTTTAAGTCCAAATTTCCATCACGAAAGCGTTTAAACCAAAATCGCACGGTGCGTTCATTAGTAGACCCCTCTCCAAACGCAGCATTGATATTGCCGGCTGTTTCTGCCGCGTTAGTTCCGCATCGGAACTCGTATTAAAAAATCACTCGAATTTTCGCAGTATCCATCTTTCTTGTCTAAATTGAATAACAAAAACAATTGAAAGTCGATATTCAAATGTTTCACATTTTTTAAAAAAAGAACATCATAGAAACCATTTGAAAAAAGTTTCATTCGAAAACCTCAAACCATGAAGATTCTATGTCAATTCAAAGAACCTATTGCAATAAAACGGCAATTTCATACTTTAACCCCTAATATATACAATTAATTAAAAGAAATCTATTATATTGTGTGTATTGCGAATTTCATAATGGACAAAAACATCTTTTTGCATCGCCAATGGGATTTCTTGTTCGGAGTCACTGACAATGTTACAGAAGGCTTAAGATGAATCGACTGTCACAAGCATGTGCTTATGAGTCGTACAAGGCGGTGGAGATGTGATGGAAGATTTGCCCCGCTCTGGTAGGCCATCGACGTCTGCAACTGAAGTTAACATCGTAGAAGTGAAGGAAATAGTGACTGAAAATCCCCATTCAAGTTCGAGAGAGACAGTAGCCGAACTTTCTGTGTCTCACGAGTCAATCCGTACCATTTTAAATAATCACTTGGCTGTGTGTGAAACATGTTGCCGCTCGGCTAGCCCCAAAAGACCTGAATTTTCTCCGAAAACTCAATCACATAAGAGTCGCTCAGGACATGCTAGAACGGGTCAATTCCGACTCCAATATTCATGGAACGCAATGTTACCTAGGTGACATTTATTCACCGGATGTGGCTCCAGCCGACGTCTTTCTTTTTCCTAAACTCAAATTTCCAATTCGTGGCACCAGTTTTCATTCGGTAAGTAGAAGACATAAAGGAGAATTCGCGGCGAGAACTGAACTCAGTTCTGGAAAACGTGTTTAAAAAATGTTTTGATGATAAGATTATTCCTTTGCGTTAGTGTATCTTTTTTATGAATAATTGTTAACCTTTTGTTTTATAGATGAAGTGTTAAAGCGGAAACCTTTATTTTAATAGTAGTTTATGCAACTGTCACATAATGAAGGGTATTAAAACACGAGTGTGAGTTTATGAAACGAGCGCAGCGAGTTTCATAATAGTAACGAGTGTTTTAATACCCGTGTTATATGCAGTTGCATACACTACTTTATCTTCACTAATGCAATTAAAAATTAAATTCACGCGTACGTGTATAATCACAGTGATTTTGCCGCCATTAAAATTTAACCAATGAGAGCGCAGCTGCGCGCTTCAATAAAACGCGACCAACCTGATTGGCCCTGCAATCAAGTTGGTCGCGTTTTATTGATGTTATAATGAGATTTTACGATAACGATGTGAATATTATACCATCATGTGAAATTGCTTAAATTGAGTGTTTTGTTGTCTGCGCTATAACAGTAGTAATTATAAGTCAAGTATTGAAAACATAAGTAGAATGTTACAACATTAGTGTAGATAATAGTACATTATGATACAAGTGTGGTATGTTGGTCATTCATTACACTCGAGTCGGTTTTTAAGCCTGAGCCGAAGGCGAAGGCTTAATGGAGACGAGAAGTGTAATGACCAATGCTCACGTGTTTCATACGACGTTTTTCAACACACTTGCGAGGAAATAGTACATTACGATACTAGTGCGAAAAGTAGGAAATTCGCAACGAGTGGCGATAAATTAAAACACGACCGAAGGGAGTGTTTTATATCGACACGAGTTACGAATTACCTATTCGCACGTGTATCGTACAACGTTTTATAGTACATATGGCCCTTTGAAGTTTCGACATAGGCACGTAAAGTGCTCATTATCGCACTAGTGCGGTAATGTAGCACCATATGTACTATAAAGTAAATAAAAGTTCACATTTGTTTAAACATAACAAACAGAAACCCATTTAAAAGATGGCGGCCGTAATTTTATTTTTTCGCGCGCTCAGCGCTGCATGCGCGCGCAAGTCTGAGATAAGGGCACCGGCAAAGTAGCTAATGAGCCACATATTTATAAATTTTGAAATTGGGTATTTATTTATAGGTAAAAATACACCGTCAAAATATAAATACCAACAAGCTAACAAGCAGTTTCATGAAATTCTTTAATTATTTATCACATTTTGAATTGAATTTTATATTTACGCAAATAACTACTTAGCTGTTTTCGAAACATTAATACTTCTTGCTAATATTTAAAAAGATATGTAATGAAAAGGCACTAGTGCGATAATGTAATGTAAAAGGCACGGCATGGGTAATATTCTGCATTATCAGTGTAAATACGCTGTAATAAGACCTACTTTACGAGCAGGTGTGTTGAAAAGTATATTAAAATACACCCGTATTTTTCGATAGTCTTAGTAGGTACCTCAAAATATCTGATATGAATACCCTAGTACCTATCTTGTTTTCTTGTGTCGGACGCATAGATATTACGATCGCATCTGGAACTTTGGCCTTTGGGAAGCATGGCGGAAGTATGTTATTAACATTCGTGTCAACAAATAGCCACGCTTCATTGGGTACCTACTTCATCATTTGCCATTTGACGCCCACTGCAGGACACAGGCCTCCCTCATGGTTTTCATTACCATGAGGAGTTTGGGCATAATCGCCACGCTTGGCAGGCGGGTTGGCGATCGCAGTATGCGGTTGGAATCTCAGGTAGACGCTGCAGCCCGTCTCCTGGTAATTTATTAAGACAAATAAACATTTTCTATTTCTATTTCTTATTTCTATATGCCACAGAGGTCCAATACCCTTTGTTCACCATTTAATGGGTAAACAAGTAGAGTAACATAACATAGCATAAACTCACGTCTGTATCCCAAAGGGGTAGGCAGAGACCAGGGACTGCCACTTGCTACGATCCTGACAGATCACTTTCGCTTCCTCAACATTCATTAGTCGTTGCATGCACGCACGCCGGTTTCGGGTACTATTTTTATCTTGCCCTTTGCTAATACGTCCCCTATTTGGTCGAAGTATGTCCGTCTGGGTCGTAACAAACACATTAATAGAGTAGCAAACACATTAATTAACTATTTAGATACCTATGTTATTTATAATTGGATTTTATTGATAAGGAAATAGACGCGGATAATTGGTATGACCTCAGTCTGCAAGTCGCGATTAATAAATCCACAATGTTACGTATGGTGGCGACACCTGATATAAAAATGTAGGCATTGGGTGTTTCAAAAACATTCGACGAAACTAAACTCATCAATACGACCAACTGTGGCCTAATTACGCGCACCAAATCCTGAGCGATTCCAATCGTCTAACTGTCAAATTCCATACTATCTAATTTGACAGTTAGTCGATTGGAATCGCTCAGGATTTGGTGCGCGTAATATAGGGGCTGATCTTGGTACTTCTGCAGCTTAGGTACCTACTTAAATTATTATTGTAACTTTTGGGGTTCCGTGGCTCAAAAGGAAAAACGGAACCCTTACAGGATCACTTTGTTGTCCGTCTATCAAGACCCTTTATCTCGGGCACGCGTGATGGTATCAAGTTGAAATTAAAACCAATGCTCAAGACCACAGTACCTCAAAGCTGTTAAAAATTAAAATTTTAAGTGTACGTAAAAAAAAAGGTTACGGCCGTTTGTGCCGCAAAAAGCGTATATTTCGACACTCTCAAGGGATTCAAACTTTATAGGGTAGGTACCTACTTTCCGTACCTACTTTCCGACCTAGAACTATGAAATTTGGCAAGTTATATCGTCATAGGTATACTACAAATACAGGGAAAAATCTAAAAACCTCAGATAGAGATGTTTAGGTAGAAAAAACATAATTGCATTACCAGAAAAAAAGCAATTATTATTTCTTAAACTTACATGTACATAATTAACTATTGTTGGTGATGGTTAATGAAATAAAATAAATTTTTACATGATAATCCGCTAGCAATTGTATGAAACGGCTGATAATTTTTCGATATATCGGAATGTTTAAAAACCTATCTAGGGGCTAAAAATTTCCACCCACGCTGGGACTTGAACCTCTGGCTGACCGTGCCAGCGCTCTCCCAACTGAGCTAATGGGTAAGTGCAGGCATCAGCTAAACGAGCCTCTTTACAAATTCTCTGTATTACGTACAGGCAATACAGAGAAGACTCAATTGGTTTTTAAAAATTGTCCTCAGCACGGGTTAGTGCAACAAAAAGAATATAATATCGGAATTTATTACAATAAGCGGTGTTAGCAGAGCGGTAGAACGCCGGTCATTTGGGAGGTCGACCAATGACTTCGTTATCTAAGTTACGTACATTTATGAAGTTATAGTAGCAATACCACTCGCTAACTGTGAAGGAAAACATCGTGAGGACCAGGAGGATGGGAGGACGATTTACCCAGAAAATGGGGAATGATAGCCAGATATAGAAGTGAATTGAAACCCTTTAGAGTAGGCCTATGTCAAAAGACAATCTGCCAATTTGAAGGAAAACATCGTGAGGAAACCTGAGTGTCAGAGGTGTTCACATACCTCAGCGCTTAAAATTGCCAATCTTCGCTTCGCAATCAAATCGCTTAGATCTGAGAAAAGGCCTGTGCCCTACAGTGGAACGAATATAAATTTCTTCTTTTATAAAAAATAATAATGCTTGTCCGGGAACGTAGGTTAAAGCTGGTTTACACGTACTAAGTTTTTAAGTAGTAACTAAATTTTAACTTAAGTTTAAGGAACTTAATTTTAATAAAGTGTTTATACGTCAAATGCACTTAAATACTAGAAGCTCTTTAGTTAGCCCAAAATGGACGACCAACAGCGAATTCAAATCTATAATTCTGTAATAAAATTCGTAATAAGTGAGGTTTTACAGGAAGAAAAGGATGAAATAGTCAGGGATGCGAGAATACATTTTCGATTTAATAAATTTATTTAAAAACAAGAAACACAAACACTCGCACACTGCCAAGCTTATGCATTTAACTAATAATGAACTAAATCATGCCTGTCCAAACGTGTCAACTTACTGGCTACGCCCACTAACTTACTCAAATAATAGAAAAAGTTCTAATGTACTTGTTTACTTGCAAGCTAAATATTAACTTGCAACTATTAAGTTACTTACATGCAAACCAGCCTTTAGGTTGGGTTAGACTTGTGATCTCACTATGTTTGTTACCAATAAGTGCTTCTGACAAAACAAAATTAGTTTCTTATAGGTTGCTTTAAAAAGCCATCGATTTCGTATTGCAAAATGCATCTAGTGTTGTTTGTAAAATGGTAACATGTAAGCAAGTAAGTTTGTCTTTTAAACATAAGTAAGTATATAAAAAAGTATGCATTTTCAAAATGACTGCATATCAAAAGAATCTTTGCATTTAGATGTTATTGTTAAAACAATAGTTTGTAAAATGAAACATTGACAAAATTTTGCTTGAGAAGTGATACTTTTATAACGAATTGTATTAAAGCGTTTGCTAACTCGATGCTATTGAAGAGCTGCTACAGAAGTTAGATCGACTTCCAAAAATACCGCTTCTAGGGTTAAGTGGCTCCCGATCAGACATCGCCGCGATATGTACGTACTTTCCGTTCTATACAAAATTCTATATGTCCCTTTCTGTCCTGAGTATCTCCGCTCCCGTTTTAACTTTCTTCCACCATCATCGAGGTCAAGGCGTGCTTGCTTCCGTAACATTCTTGACTACCCTTCCAGTAATACAAAGTTTTTTTCTAACTCTTTCACCGTCCGAACTGCCAACTATGGAACAAGCTACCTAACGTTATTCAAGAGAGCCCTTCTATAACATCTTTCAAGAAGAGATTAAAAAAGCACTATCTTTTTAACCTGTCATAGTTAACAGGTGTACTTATGTATAAGTTTAAATGTATATGTAAGTATATTATTTTATTATTACTTATTTATGTAGTTATAAATATTTCTCCCTTCTTCCCGTTGTTTCAGTTTAAACACCCTACGCTAAGGTCTCTTAAGGCTGGTTTACACGTACTAAGTTGTTAAGTAGTTAACAAAATTTTAACTTAATTTTAAGCTACTTAATCCAAACAACGAATTTAGTAATAAGTTGCAAGTTAAAATTTAGACTTTGGCCTTTGCATCTACGTAATGAGATGATTTATGCAGCGTCTAGTCACTCACACTAGACGGGTGAAGGGATCACTTGGACGCTGCAGCGCCTGGGACATTATTTTAGATGGAGCTGGCTTGCCCAGCACCTATAGGTACCATCCTGATAGCTTAGTCGGCCTAACCGTGGCCTAACCCACAGTGCGGAGCCAACCAAGCCGCGGGTTTCCTCAGGATGTTTTCGTTCACGGTTAGCGTGTGCTATTACTAAGTACTACAAATCGGCAGATGTACGTAACCTTGAAAATAAACAAAGTCCTAGGTACATGCCCGCACTGGGAATCGAATCTGGGTTCGATTAAAGTTATTGGGAAGTTAAAATTAAAACAAGCAGATTAGAACTTTTTCAACTTGACACTGACTGGCCACGCCAAGAAATGAAACCACAAAACGAAATCTCGCTTCCCTGACTATTTCATCCTTTACTTCCTTTAAAACCTCACTTATTACGAATTTTATTGCAGATTTACAGATTTGAATTCGCTGTTGGTCGTCCATCTTGGGCTAACTAATGAGCTTAATTACTATTTAAGTGCATTTATTTAAGTCGTTTAAAATTAAGTTAAATGTTACTACTTAACAACTTAAAACGTAGATAGTATTTTCTGAGGTTAACACGAGCACTAGACATAATAAAACTGAATTTGAACGGATATTTACTCGTTTAAAAAGTGTAAACCAGTCTATAGAGATAAGTTCGCCTTTGTAGCAATGTTATGTAATTATTTTTCTAATGTATGGTTTGCAATAAAGAATATAATAACAAAAAAACAAAAGATCAAAAAAACATATTATGTGGATCAGACAGCCCCGTGATTTCCACGTAAACTTTGTACATAGGTATTTACTTATTTATAGGTCAATCTTCAAGTAATGATTGAAAATGGGAATAGATGGGTTAGTCCAACGTCAGATCGCTTGTTGGCAAAACGTCTCGTTTGACGTATTATAAAGTAAATTGTTTTAAGACTGTGTGCCACAACAATAAAACCATTGTTTGTACGAATAAAATATCTATATACCTACCGAATGTATCGTTAACAAAAAATTTTTTTTTATAAAACTGCCGCCGTGAAAAACACTACACATAGTTGGCAGTGTTGGCACTGAAGTAGTCTGGTGATTGTGTGACGTACCACGTTCCTAATTTAAATATTCCAACCGGTCAATGTCATTGCCAGGGAATTTAAATATCGAATCAAAAAGACAATCGAATGAAAGTGACCGAAGGAAGTGGCTGGCAGAATCTTCGTTATTTAAAAAAAAGTGTCGCAGTAAATAATTTGTAAATAGTTTGCAGTGCTATTGCGAGTGACTTTTACATGACATTTACCTACACACAATAACAAAGTGAAGCCAGTTATGAACAACAGGTGAATATGGTTGTCCGCTTTACGTAATACTTGTTGACAGACCGGGACTTGAAAGAGGTAAGGAATGCATTATACCTGATCGAGAATTTTTTAATAGTAGGTAGGTACCTAAATAATCTTGCGATGCTGTTCAGCGACTGAATGTTGTAAAGTATGAAAGGTTTTTTGGTGCATGGCTTGCCCATAGATGGTTTTAATAATGTCCACTATCTATTCACTTAAATATAACATGATTTGTTATCACAATATAAATGATAATAAACTAAGAATTGAAAAAGAAAATAACTAATAATTTAAATAGAAAATCGATCGAAGCCACATCGCTGCCGTCTCGGCCGGTAAGGTCCCTAGAAGGCTGGCACCATTACCTCGCTGAATATCTTAGTCAAATAAACAAAAACAAAGAAGTCCTTGACTTTGAAGAAAAGTTAATTTTATCTGCCCTGTTCCCATGGGCCATGAAAGATAAGCTGCCCTGCCATGTTGTCAACTCGATAAATATTGACATAAAGTCGAGCGTTGCTCCCCAATCTTATCTATTTATTAGTAAGTAACGCGTGATTTTTCTGAATTTGTGTGTGTGTGTGTGTGTTGTTATTTCTTATTATGTACCTACCGGGTGGCGCAAAAGTAATATCATAATTTGAATCAGCTGGCATTTTGTTGTAAATGAAAGAAAGAGCTCTGTTTTCATTAAAAATTTATTTGAAAGTGTGTAATTGTGTAAATACTTGGAAACAATTGTATCGCTCAAATGTCCACCCCCCGAGTTTGTGGATAATTGAGCTCATTTTACACCGGTGTGAAGTTAGCTGACAAACTTAGCTGACAAACATAGCTGACACTATTACACGACCAAATAAAATGGTCGTTTTTAAAAAAGGCTTTCATAAGCCAGTAGGTACGATAAAATGCCTATGGCAATAATAAATTTATAATGGTATTAAACGGTAAAGACCGAAGACCAAATGTTATATTTAGAATTAAGAAATACTGTCCCATCAAAAAATATTCTGAGATAAGCTCCTCACAACTAAGCTATTTTGGGGAACATTCTGACCGTAAGTAATTGTGACAATAAAAGATGTTAAAACATATCTTAATTATGGCACAATACCGTGGCATAGCAGTGAAAACGTGAAGAAATAAAAAATATTCGCAAAATTTTCAGTACGCGTTTATGTTTCTTATTGGGATACGAAAAAAATTAGAATTTTTAGAAGGCTGGATCTTAGTTATTACGGTTCCTTAGATACTAAGGAAACTGTTAAGGTATAAATAGAAGCATCAAACCCTTCAGTTTTTGTGATAAAGCGGAGCTGACAAATAATTTGTGAGAAAAATCTCTCCAGAGTTTCTTTCTGGGCGTCGTATTGCAGCAAAACGAATTTCTAACACTTTAGCAATGCAAAATTATGATTGCATAGACTCTAAAGTATTTTAAATAAATCAATTTATACCTTCAGACCATTCAGTTTTTCTGAAATCGGGCGATAGACAAAAATAATGGAGAAAATTTAAAATAACCTTTGTGTTTTTCTTGAGATATACAAAAAAAAACGAATTTCTAACAGGCTGGATTTATGTTATTTCGGTTCCTTAGATACTACTTAAACTACTTAACTATAAATTGAGACATGAAACCATTCAGTTTTTGTGACAAAGCGGAGCTGACAAATAATTTGTGAGAAAAATCTCTCCAGAGTTTCTTTCTGGGCGACGTATTGCAGCAAAACGAATTTCTAACACTTTAGCAATGAAAAATTATGATTGCATAGACTCTAAAGTATTTTAAATAAATCAATTTATACCTTCAGACCATTCAGTTTTTCTGAAATCGGGCGATAGACAAAAATAATGGAGAAAATTTAAAATAACCTTTGTGTTTTTCTTGGGATATACCAAAATAACGAATTTCTAACATGCTGGATTTATGTTATTTCGGTTCCTTAGATACTACTTAAACTACTTAACTATAAATTGAGAAATGAAAACATTCAGTTTTTGTGACAAAGCGGAGCTGACAAATAATTTGTGAGAAAAATCTCTCCAGAGTTTCTTTGTGGGCGACGTATTGCAGCAAAACGAATTTCTAACACTTTAGCAATGCAAAATTATGATTGCATAGACACTAAAGTATTTTAAATAAATCAATTTATAACTTCAGACCATTCAGTTTCTCTGAAATCGGGCGATAGACAAAAATAATGGAGAAAATTTAAAATAACCTTTGTGTTTTTCTTGAGATATACAAAAAAAAAACGAATTTCTAACAGGCTGGATTTATGTTATTTCGGTTCCTTAGATACTACTTGAACTACTTAACTATAAATTGAGACATGAAACCATTCAGTTTTTGTGACAAAGCGGAGCTGACAAATAATTTGTGAGAAAAATCTCTCCAGAGTTTCTTTCTGGGCGACGTATTGCAGCAAAACGAATTTCTAACACGTTAGCAATGCAAAATTATGATTGCATAGACTCTAAAGTATTTTAAATAAATCAATTTATACCTTCAGACCATTCAATTTTTCTGAAATCGGGCGATAGACAAAAATAATGGAGAAAATTTAAAATAACCTTTGTGTTTTTCTTGAGATATACAAAAAAAAACGAATTTCTAACAGGCTGGATTTATGTTATTTCGGTTCCTTAGATACTACTTAAACTACTTAACTATAAATTGAGACATGAAACCATTCAGTTTTTGTGACAAAGCGGAGCTGACAAATAATTTGTGAGAAAAATCTCTCCAGAGTTTCTTTCTGGGCGACGTATTGCAGCAAAACGAATTTCTAACACTTTAGCAATGCAAAATTATAATTGCATAGACTCTAAAGTATTTTAAATAAATCAATTTATACCTTCAGACCATTCAGTTTTTCTGAAATCGGGCGATAGACAAAAATAACGGAGAAAATTTAAAATAACCTTTGTGTTTTTCTTGAGATATACAAAAAAAACGAATTTCTAACAGGCTGGATTTATATTATTTCGGTTCCTTAGATACTACTTAAACTACTTAACTATAAATTGAGACATGAAACCATTCAGTTTTTGTGACAAAGCGGAGCTGACAAATAATTTGTGAGAAAAATCTCTCCAGAGTTTCTTTCTGGGCGACGTGTTGCAGCAAAACGAATTTCTAACACTTTAGCAATGCAAAATTATGATTGCATAGACTCTAAAGTATTTTAAATAAATCAATTTATACCCTCAGACCATTCAGTTTTTCTGAAATCGGGCGATAGACAAAAATAATGGAGAAAATTTAAAATAACCTTTGTGTTTTTCTTGAGATATACAAAAAAAACGAATTTCTAACAGGCTGGATTTATGTTATTTCGGTTCCTTAGATACTACTTAAACTACTTAACTATAAATTGAGACA
This sequence comes from Yponomeuta malinellus, assembly GCA_947308005.1. Taxonomy (NCBI): domain Eukaryota; kingdom Metazoa; phylum Arthropoda; class Insecta; order Lepidoptera; family Yponomeutidae; genus Yponomeuta; species Yponomeuta malinellus. The sequence goes on from OX371022.1 coordinate 4,752,130, forward strand.
TGAAACCATTCAGTTTTTGTGACAAAGCGGAGCTGACAAATAATTTGTGAGAAAAATCTCTCCAGAGTTTCTTTCTGGGCGACGTATTGCAGCAAAACGAATTTCTAACACTTTAGCAATGCAAAATTATGATTGCATAGACTTTAAAGTATTTTAAATAAATCAATTTATACCTTCAGACCATTCAGTTTTTCTGAAATCGGGCGATAGACAAAAATAATGGAGAAAATTTAAAATAACCTTTGTGTTTTTCTTGAGATATAAAAAAAAAACTAATTTCTAACAGGCTGAATTTATGTTATTTCGGTTCCTTAGATACTACTTAAACTACTTAACTATAAATTGAGACATGAAACCATTCAGTTTTTGTGACAAAGCGGAGCTGACAAATAATTTGTGAGAAAAATCTCTCCAGAGTTTCTTTCTGGGCGAAGTATTGCAGTAAAACGAATTTCTAACACTTTAGCAATGCAAAATTATGATTGCATAGACTCTAAAGTATTTTAAATAAATCAATTTATACCTTCAGACCATTCAGTTTTTCTGAAATCGGGCGATAGACAAAAATAATGGAAAAAATTTAAAATAACCTTTGTGTTTTTCTTGAGATATAAAAAAAAACGAATTTCTAACAGGCTGGATTTATGTTATTTCGGTTCCTTAGATACTACTTAAACTACTTAACTATAAATTGAGACATGAAACCATTCAGTTTTTGTGACAAAGCGGAGCTGACAAATAATTTGTGAGAAAAATCTCTCCAGAGTTTCTTTCTGGGCGACGTATTGCAGCAAAACGAATTTCTAACACTTTAGCAATGCAAAATTATGATTGCATAGACTCTAAAGTATTTTAAATAAATCAATTTATACCTTCAGACCATTCAGTTTTTCTGAAATCGGGCGATAGACAAAAATAATGGAGAAAATTTAAAATAACCTTTGTGTTTTTCTTGAGATACACAAAAAAAAACGAATTTCTAACAGGCTGGATTTATGTTATTTCGGTTCCTTAGATACTACTTAAACTACTTAACTATAAATTGGGACATGAAACCATTCAGTTTTTGTGACAAAGCGGAGCTGACAAATAATTTGTGAGAAAAATCTCTCCAGAGTTTCTTTCTGGGCGACGTATTGCAGCAAAACGAATTTCTAACACTTTAGCAATGCAAAATTATAATTGCATAGACTCTAAAGTATTTTAAATAAATCAATTTATACCTTCAGACCATTCAGTTTTTCTGAAATCGGGCGATAGACAAAAATAACGGAGAAAATTTAAAATAACCTTTGTGTTTTTCTTGAGATATACAAAAAAAACGAATTTCTAACAGGCTGGATTTTTATTATTTCGGTTCCTTAGATACTACTTAAACTACTTAACTATAAATTGAGACATGAAACCATTCAGTTTTTGTGACAAAGCGGAGCTGACAAATAATTTGTGAGAAAAATCTCTCCAGAGTTTCTTTCTGGGCGACCTATTGCAGCAAAACGAATTTCTAACACTTTAGCAATGCAAAATTATGATTGCATAGACTCTAAAGTATTTTAAATAAATCAATTTATACCTTCAGACCATTCAGTTTTTCTGAAATCGGGCGATAGACAAAAATAATGGAGAAAATTTAAAATAACCTTTGTGTTTTTCTTGAGATATACAAAAAAAACGAATTTCTAACAGGCTGGATTTATGTTATTTCGGTTCCTTAGATACTACTTAAACTACTTAACTATAAATTGAGACATGAAACCATTAAGTTTTTGTGACAAAGCGGAGCTGACAAATAATTTGTGAGAAAAATCTCTCCAGAGTTTCTTTCTGGGCGACGTATTGCAGCAAAACGAATTTCTAACACTTCAGCAATGCAAAATTATGATTGCATAGACTCTAAAGTATTTTAAATAAATCAATTTATACCTTCAGACCATTCAGTTTTTCTGAAATCGGGCGATAGACAAAAATAATGGAGAAAATTTAAAATAACCTTTGTGTTTTTCTTGAGATACACAAAAAAAACGAATTTCTAACAGGCTGGATTTATGTTATTTCGGTTCCTTAGATACTACTTAAACTACTTAACTATAAATTGGGACATGAAACCATTCAGTTTTTGTGACAAAGCGGAGCTGACAAATAATTTGTGAGAAAAATCTCTCCAGAGTTTCTTTCTGGGCGACGTATTGCAGCAAAACGAATTTCTAACACTTTAGCAATGCAAAATTATAATTGCATAGACTCTAAAGTATTTTAAATAAATCAATTTATACCTTCAGACCATTCAGTTTTTCTGAAATCGGGCGATAGACAAAAATAACGGAGAAAATTTAAAATAACCTTTGTGTTTTTCTTGAGATATACAAAAAAAACGAATTTCTAACAGGCTGGATTTATATTATTTCGGTTCCTTAGATACTACTTAAACTACTTAACTATAAATTGAGACATGAAACCATTCAGTTTTTGTGACAAAGCGGAGCTGACAAATAATTTGTGAGAAAAATCTCTCCAGAGTTTCTTTCTGGGCGACCTATTGCAGCAAAACGAATTTCTAACACTTTAGCAATGCAAAATTATGATTGCATAGACTCTAAAGTATTTTAAATAAATCAATTTATACCTTCAGACCATTCAGTTTTTCTGAAATCGGGCGATAGACAAAAATAATGGAGAAAATTTAAAATAACCTTTGTGTTTTTCTTGAGATATACAAAAAAAACGAATTTCTAACAGGCTGGATTTATGTTATTTCGGTTCCTTAGATACTACTTAAACTACTTAACTATAAATTGAGACATGAAACCATTAAGTTTTTGTGACAAAGCGGAGCTGACAAATAATTTGTGAGAAAAATCTCTCCAGAGTTTCTTTCTGGGCGACGTATTGCAGCAAAACGAATTTCTAACACTTCAGCAATGCAAAATTATGATTGCATAGACTCTAAAGTATTTTAAATAAATCAATTTATACCTTCAGACCATTCAGTTTTTCTGAAATCGGGCGATAGACAAAAATAATGGAGAAAATTTAAAATAACCTTTGTGTTTTTCTTGAGATATAAAAAAAAACGAATTTCTAACAGGCTGGATTTATGTTATTTCGGTTCCTTAGATACTACTTAAACTACTTAACTATAAATTGAGACATGAAACCATTCAGTTTTTGTGACAAAGCGGAGCTGACAAATAATTTGTGAGAAAAATCTCTCCAGAGTTTCTTTCTGGGCGAAGTATTGCAGTAAAACGAATTTCTAACACTTTAGCAATGCAAAATTATGATTGCATAGACACTAAAGTATTTTAAATAAATCAATTTATACCTTCAGACCATTCAGTTTTTCTGAAATCAGGCGATAGACAAAAATAATGGAGAAAATTTAAAATAACCTTTGTGTTTTTCTTGAGATATAAAAAAAAAACGAATTTCTAACAGGCTGGATTTATGTTATTTCGGTTCCTTAGATACTACTTAAACTACTTAACTATAAATTGAGACATGAAACCATTCAGTTTTTGTGACAAAGCGGAGCTGACAAATAATTTGTGAGAAAAATCTCTCCAGAGTTTCTTTCTGGGCGACGTATTGCAGCAAAACGAATTTCTAACACGTTAGCAATGCAAAATTATGATTGCATAGACTCTAAAGTATTTTAAATAAATCAATTTATACCTTCAGACCATTCAATTTTTCTGAAATCGGGCGATAGACAAAAATAATGGAGAAAATTTAAAATAACCTTTGTGTTTTTCTTGAGATATACAAAAAAAACGAATTTCTAACAGGCTGGATTTATGTTATTTCGGTTCCTTAGATACTACTTAAACTACTTAACTATAAATTGAGACATGAAACCATTCAGTTTTTGTGACAAAGCGGAGCTGACAAATAATTTGTGAGAAAAATCTCTCCAGAGTTTCTTTCTGGGCGACGTATTGCAGCAAAACGAATTTCTAACACTTTAGCAATGCAAAATTATAATTGCATAGACTCTAAAGTATTTTAAATAAATCAATTTATACCTTCAGACCATTCAGTTTTTCTGAAATCGGGCGATAGACAAAAATAACGGAGAAAATTTAAAATAACCTTTGTGTTTTTCTTGAGATATACAAAAAAAACGAATTTCTAACAGGCTGGATTTATATTATTTCGGTTCCTTAGATACTACTTAAACTACTTAACTATAAATTGAGACATGAAACCATTCAGTTTTTGTGACAAAGCGGAGCTGACAAATAATTTGTGAGAAAAATCTCTCCAGAGTTTCTTTCTGGGCGACGTGTTGCAGCAAAACGAATTTCTAACACTTTAGCAATGCAAAATTATGATTGCATAGACTCTAAAGTATTTTAAATAAATCAATTTATACCCTCAGACCATTCAGTTTTTCTGAAATCGGGCGATAGACAAAAATAATGGAGAAAATTTAAAATAACCTTTGTGTTTTTCTTGAGATATACAAAAAAAATGAATTTCTAACAGGCTGGATTTATGTTATTTCGGTTCCTTAGATACTACTTAAACTACTTAACTATAAATTGAGACATGAAACCATTCAGTTTTTGTGACAAAGCGGAGCTGACAAATAATTTGTGAGAAAAATCTCTCCAGAGTTTCTTTCTGGGCGACGTATTGCAGCAAAACGAATTTCTAACACTTTAGCAATGCAAAATTATGATTGCATAGACTTTAAAGTATTTTAAATAAATCAATTTATACCTTCAGACCATTCAGTTTTTCTGAAATCGGGCGATAGACAAAAATAATGGAGAAAATTTAAAATAACCTTTGTGTTTTTCTTGAGATATAAAAAAAAAACTAATTTCTAACAGGCTGAATTTATGTTATTTCGGTTCCTTAGATACTACTTAAACTACTTAACTATAAATTGAGACATGAAACCATTCAGTTTTTGTGACAAAGCGGAGCTGACAAATAATTTGTGAGAAAAATCTCTCCAGAGTTTCTTTCTGGGCGAAGTATTGCAGCAAAACGAATTTCTAACACTTTAGCAATGCAAAATTATGATTGCATAGACTCTAAAGTATTTTAAATAAATCAATTTATACCTTCAGACCATTCAGTTTTTCTGAAATCGGGCGATAGACAAAAATAATGGAAAAAATTTAAAATAACCTTTGTGTTTTTCTTGAGATATAAAAAAAAAACGAATTTCTAACAGGCTGGATTTATGTTATTTCGGTTCCTTAGATACTACTTAAACTACTTAACTATAAATTGAGACATGAAACCATTCAGTTTTTGTGACAAAGCGGAGCTGACAAATAATTTGTGAGAAAAATCTCTCCAGAGTTTCTTTCTGGGCGACGTATTGCAGCAAAACGAATTTCTAACACTTTAGCAATGCAAAATTATGATTGCATAGACTCTAAAGTATTTTAAATAAATCAATTTATACCTTCAGACCATTCAGTTTTTCTGAAATCGGGCGATAGACAAAAATAATGGAGAAAATTTAAAATAACCTTTGTGTTTTTCTTGAGATATAAAAAAAAACGAATTTCTAACAGGCTGGATTTATGTTATTTCGGTTCCTTAGATACTACTTAAACTACTTAACTATAAATTGAGACATGAAACCATTCAGTTTTTGTGACAAAGCGGAGCTGACAAATAATTTGTGAGAAAAATCTCTCCAGAGTTTCTTTCTGGGCGAAGTATTGCAGTAAAACGAATTTCTAACACTTTAGCAATGCAAAATTATGATTGCATAGACACTAAAGTATTTTAAATAAATCAATTTATACCTTCAGACCATTCAGTTTTTCTGAAATCAGGCGATAGACAAAAATAATGGAGAAAATTTAAAATAACCTTTGTGTTTTTCTTGAGATATAAAAAAAAAACGAATTTCTAACAGGCTGGATTTATGTTATTTCGGTTCCTTAGATACTACTTAAACTACTTAACTATAAATTGAGACATGAAACCATTCAGTTTTTGTGACAAAGCGGAGCTGACAAATAATTTGTGAGAAAAATCTCTCCAGAGTTTCTTTCTGGGCGACGTATTGCAGCAAAACGAATTTCTAACACTTTAGCAATACAAAATTATGATTGCATAGACTCTAAAGTATTTTAAATAAATCAATTTATACCCTCATACCATTCAGTTTTTCTGAAATCGGGCGATAGACAAAAATAATGGAGAAAATTTAAAATAACCTTTGTGTTTTTCTTGAGATATACAAAAAAAACGAATTTCTAACAGGCTGGATTTATGTTATTTCGGTTCCTTAGATACTACTTAAACTACTTAACTATAAATTGAGACATGAAACCATTCAGTTTTTGTGACAAAGCGGAGCTGACAAATAATTTGTGAGAAAAATCTCTCCAGAGTTTCTTTGTGGGCGACGTATTGCAGCAAAACGAATTTCTAACACTTTACCAATGCAAAATTATGATTGCATAGACTCTAAAGTATTTTAAATAAATCAATTTATACCTTCAGACCATTCAGTTTCTCTGAAATCGGGCGATAGACAAAAATAATGGAGAAAATTTAAAATAACCTTTGTGTTTTTCTTGAGATATAAAAAAAAAACGAATTTCTAACAGGCTGGATTTATGTTATTTCGGTACCTTAGATACTACTTAAACTACTTAACTATAAATTGGGACATGAAACCATTCAGTTTTTGTGACAAAGCGGAGCTGACGAATAATTTGTGAGAAAAATCTCTCCAGAGTTTCTTTCTGGGCGACGTATTGCAGCAAAACGAATTTCTAACACTTTAGCAATGCAAAATTATGATTGCATAGACTCTAAAGTATTTTAAATAAATCAATTTATACCCTCAGACCATTCAGTTTTTCTGAAATCGGGCGATAGACAAAAATAATGGAGAAAATTTAAAATAACCTTTGTGTTTTTCTTGAGATATAAAAAAAACGAATTTCTAACAGGCTGGATTTATGTTATTTCGGTTCCTTAGATACTACTTAAACTACTTAACTATAAATTGAGACATGAAACCATTCAGTTTTTGTGACAAAGCGGAGCTGACAAATAATTTGTGAGAAAAATCTCTCCAGAGTTTCTTTCTGGGCGACCTATTGCAGCAAAACGAATTTCTAACACTTTAACAATGCAAAATTATGATTGCATAGACTCTAAAGTATTTTAAATAAATCAATTTATACCTTCAGACCATTCAGTTTTTCTGAAATCGGGCGATAGACAAAAATAATGGAGAAAATTTAAAATAACCTTTGTGTTTTTCTTGAGATATACAAAAAAAACGAATTTCTAACAGGCTGGATTTATGTTATTTCGGTTCCTTAGATACTACTTAAACTACTTAACTATAAATTGAGACATGAAACCATTCAGTTTTTGTGACAAAGCGGAGCTGACAAATAATTTGTGAGAAAAATCTCTCCAGAGTTTCTTTCTGGGCGACGTATTGCAGCAAAACGAATTTCTAACACTTTAGCAATGCAAAATTATAATTGCATAGACTCTAAAGTATTTTAAATAAATCAATTTATACCTTCAGACCATTCAGTTTTTCTGAAATCGGGCGATAGACAAAAATAACGGAGAAAATTTAAAATAACCTTTGTGTTTTTCTTGAGATATACAAAAAAAACGAATTTCTAACAGGCTGGATTTATATTATTTCGGTTCCTTAGATACTACTTAAACTACTTAACTATAAATTGAGACATGAAACCATTCAGTTTTTGTGACAAAGCGGAGCTGACAAATAATTTGTGAGAAAAATCTCTCCAGAGTTTCTTTCTGGGCGACGTGTTGCAGCAAAACGAATTTCTAACACTTTAGCAATGCAAAATTATGATTGCATAGACTCTAAAGTATTTTAAATAAATCAATTTATACCTTCAGACCATTCAGTTTTTCTGAAATCGGGCGATAGACAAAAATAATGGAGAAAATTTAAAATAACCTTTGTGTTTTTCTTGAGATATAAAAAAAAAACGAATTTCTAACAGGCTGGATTTATGTTATTTCGGTTCCTTAGATACTACTTAAACTACTTAACTATAAATTGAGACATGAAACCATTCAGTTTTTGTGACAAAGCGGAGCTGACAAATAATTTGTGAGAAAAATCTCTCCAGAGTTTCTTTCTGGGCGACGTATTGCAGCAAAACGAATTTCTAACACTTTAGCAATGCAAAATTATGATTGCATAGACTCTAAAGTATTTTAAATAAATCAATTTATACCTTCAGACCATTCAGTTTTTCTGAAATCGGGCGATAGACAAAAATAATGGAGAAAATTTAAAATAACCTTTGTGTTTTTCTTGAGATACACAAAAAAAACGAATTTCTAACAGGCTGGATTTATGTTATTTCGGTTCCTTAGATACTACTTAAACTACTTAACTATAAATTGAGACATGAAACCATTCAGTTTTTGTGACAAAGCGGAGCTGACAAATAATTTGTGAGAAAAATCTCTCCAGAGTTTCTTTCTGGGCGAAGTATTGCAGCAAAACGAATTTCTAACACTTTAGCAATGCAAAATTATGATTGCATAGACTCTAAAGTATTTTAAATAAATCAATTTATACCTTCAGACCATTCAGTTTTTCTGAAATCGGGCGATAGACAAAAATAATGGAAAAAATTTAAAATAACCTTTGTGTTTTTCTTGAGATATAAAAAAAAAACGAATTTCTAACAGGCTGGATTTATGTTATTTCGGTTCCTTAGATACTACTTAAACTACTTAACTATAAATTGAGACATGAAACCATTCAGTTTTTGTGACAAAGCGGAGCTGACAAATAATTTGTGAGAAAAATCTCTCCAGAGTTTCTTTCTGGGCGACGTATTGCAGCAAAACGAATTTCTAACACTTTAGCAATGCAAAATTATGATTGCATAGACTCTAAAGTATTTTAAATAAATCAATTTATACCTTCAGACCATTCAGTTTTTCTGAAATCGGGCGATAGACAAAAATAATGGAGAAAATTTAAAATAACCTTTGTGTTTTTCTTGAGATATAAAAAAAAACGAATTTCTAACAGGCTGGATTTATGTTATTTCGGTTCCTTAGATACTACTTAAACTACTTAACTATAAATTGAGACATGAAACCATTCAGTTTTTGTGACAAAGCGGAGCTGACAAATAATTTGTGAGAAAAATCTCTCCAGAGTTTCTTTCTGGGCGAAGTATTGCAGTAAAACGAATTTCTAACACTTTAGCAATGCAAAATTATGATTGCATAGACACTAAAGTATTTTAAATAAATCAATTTATACCTTCAGACCATTCAGTTTTTCTGAAATCAGGCAATAGACAAAAATAATGGAGAAAATTTAAAATAACCTTTGTGTTTTTCTTGAGATATAAAAAAAAAACGAATTTCTAACAGGCTGGATTTATGTTATTTCGGTTCCTTAGATACTACTTAAACTACTTAACTATAAATTGAGACATGAAACCATTCAGTTTTTGTGACAAAGCGGAGCTGACAAATAATTTGTGAGAAAAATCTCTCCAGAGTTTCTTTCTGGGCGACGTATTGCAGCAAAACGAATTTCTAACACTTTAGCAATACAAAATTATGATTGCATAGACTCTAAAGTATTTTAAATAAATCAATTTATACCCTCATACCATTCAGTTTTTCTGAAATCGGGCGATAGACAAAAATAATGGAGAAAATTTAAAATAACCTTTGTGTTTTTCTTGAGATATAAAAAAAAAACGAATTTCTAACAGGCTGGATTTATGTTATTTCGGTACCTTAGATACTACTTAAACTACTTAACTATAAATTGAGACATGAAACCATTCAGTTTTTGTGACAAAGCGGAGCTGACAAATAATTTGTGAGAAAAATCTCTCCAGAGTTTCTTTCTGGGCGACCTATTGCAGCAAAACGAATTTCTAACACTTTAGCAATGCAAAATTATGATTGCATAGACTCTAAAGTATTTTAAATAAATCAATTTATACCTTCAGACCATTCAGTTTTTCTGAAATCGGGCGATAGACAAAAATAATGGAGAAAATTTAAAATAACCTTTGTGTTTTTCTTGAGATATACAAAAAAAACGAATTTCTAACAGGCTGGATTTATGTTATTTCGGTTCCTTAGATACTACTTAAACTACTTAACTATAAATTGAGACATGAAACCATTAAGTTTTTGTGACAAAGCGGAGCTGACAAATAATTTGTGAGAAAAATCTCTCCAGAGTTTCTTTCTGGGCGACGTATTGCAGCAAAACGAATTTCTAACACTTTAGCAATGCAAAATTATGATTGCATAGACTTTAAAGTATTTTAAATAAATCAATTTATACCTTCAGACCATTCAGTTTTTCTGAAATCGGGCGATAGACAAAAATAATGGAGAAAATTTAAAATAACCTTTGTGTTTTTCTTGAGATATAAAAAAAAAACTAATTTCTAACAGGCTGAATTTATGTTATTTCGGTTCCTTAGATACTACTTAAACTACTTAACTATAAATTGAGACATGAAACCATTCAGTTTTTGTGACAAAGCGGAGCTGACAAATAATTTGTGAGAAAAATCTCTCCAGAGTTTCTTTCTGGGCGACGTATTGCAGCAAAACGAATTTCTAACACTTTAGCAATGCAAAATTATGATTGCATAGACTCTAAAGTATTTTAAATAAATCAATTTATACCTTCAGACCATTCAGTTTTTCTGAAATCGGGCGATAGACAAAAATAATGGAAAAAATTTAAAATAACCTTTGTGTTTTTCTTGAGATATAAAAAAAAAACGAATTTCTAACAGGCTGGATTTATGTTATTTCGGTTCCTTAGATACTACTTAAACTACTTAACTATAAATTGAGACATGAAACCATTCAGTTTTTGTGACAAAGCGGAGCTGACAAATAATTTGTGAGAAAAATCTCTCCAGAGTTTCTTTCTGGGCGACGTATTGCAGCAAAACGAATTTCTAACACTTTAGCAATGCAAAATTATGATTGCATAGACTCTAAAGTATTTTAAATAAATCAATTTATACCTTCAGACCATTCAGTTTTTCTGAAATCGGGCGATAGACAAAAATAATGGAGAAAATTTAAAATAACCTTTGTGTTTTTCTTGAGATATAAAAAAAAACGAATTTCTAACAGGCTGGATTTATGTTATTTCGGTTCCTTAGATACTACTTAAACTACTCAACTATAAATTGAGACATGAAACCATTCAGTTTTTGTGACAAAGCGGAGCTGACAAATAATTTGTGAGAAAAATCTCTCCAGAGTTTCTTTCTGGGCGAAGTATTGCAGTAAAACGAATTTCTAACACTTTAGCAATGCAAAATTATGATTGCATAGACACTAAAGTATTTTAAATAAATCAATTTATACCTTCAGACCATTCAGTTTTTCTGAAATCAGGCAATAGACAAAAATAATGGAGAAAATTTAAAATAACCTTTGTGTTTTTCTTGAGATATAAAAAAAAAACGAATTTCTAACAGGCTGGATTTATGTTATTTCGGTTCCTTAGATACTACTTAAACTACTTAACTATAAATTGAGACATGAAACCATTCAGTTTTTGTGACAAAGCGGAGCTGACAAATAATTTGTGAGAAAAATCTCTCCAGAGTTTCTTTCTGGGCGACGTATTGCAGCAAAACGAATTTCTAACACTTTAGCAATACAAAATTATGATTGCATAGACTCTAAAGTATTTTAAATAAATCAATTTATACCCTCATACCATTCAGTTTTTCTGAAATCGGGCGATAGACAAAAATAATGGAGAAAATTTAAAATAACCTTTGTGTTTTTCTTGAGATATAAAAAAAAAACGAATTTCTAACAGGCTGGATTTATGTTATTTCGGTACCTTAGATACTACTTAAACTACTTAACTATAAATTGGGACATGAAACCATTCAGTTTTTGTGACAAAGCGGAGCTGACGAATAATTTGTGAGAAAAATCTCTCCAGAGTTTCTTTCTGGGCGACGTATTGCAGCAAAACGAATTTCTAACACTTTAGCAATGCAAAATTATGATTGCATAGACTCTAAAGTATTTTAAATAAATCAGTTTATACCCTCAGACCATTCAGTTTTTCTGAAATCGGGCGATAGACAAAAATAATGGAGAAAATTTAAAATAACCTTTGTGTTTTTCTTGAGATATAAAAAAAAAACGAATTTCTAACAGGCTGGATTTATGTTATTTCGGTTCCTTAGATACTACTTAAACTACTTAACTATAAATTGAGACATGAAACCATTCAGTTTTTGTGACAAAGCGGAGCTGACAAATAATTTGTGAGAAAAATCTCTCCAGAGTTTCTTTCTGGGCGACCTATTGCAGCAAAACGAATTTCTAACACTTTAGCAATGCAAAATTATGATTGCATAGACTCTAAAGTATTTTAAATAAATCAATTTATACCTTCAGACCATTCAGTTTTTCTGAAATCGGGCGATAGACAAAAATAATGGAGAAAATTTAAAATAACCTTTGTGTTTTTCTTGAGATACACAAAAAAAACTAATTTCTAACAGGCTGGATTTATGTTATTTCGGTTCCTTAGATACTACTTAAACTACTTAACTATAAATTGGGACATGAAACCATTCAGTTTTTGTGACAAAGCGGAGCTGACAAATAATTTGTGAGAAAAATCTCTCCAGAGTTTCTTTCTGGGCGACGTATTGCAGCAAAACGAATTTCTTACACTTTAGCAATGCAAAATTATAATTGCATAGACTCTAAAGTATTTTAAATAAATCAATTTATACCTTCAGACCGTTAAGTTTTTCTGAAATCGGGCGATAGACAAAAATAACGGAGAAAATTTAAAATAACCTTTGTGTTTTTCTTGAGATATACAAAAAAAAACGAATTTCTAACAGGCTGGATTTATGTTATTTCGGTTCTTTAGATACTACTTAAACTACTTAACTATAAATTGAGACATGAAACCATTCAGTTTTTGTGACAAAGCGGAGCTGACGAATAATTTGTGAGAAAAATCTCTCCAGAGTTTCTTTCTGGGCGACGTATTGCAGCAAAACGAATTTCTAACACTTTAGCAATGCAAAATTATGATTGCATAGACTCTAAAGTATTTTAAATAAATCAATTTATACCCTCAGACCATTCAGTTTTTCTGAAATCGGGCGATAGACAAAAATAATGGAGAAAATTTAAAATAACCTTTGTGTTTTTCTTGAGATATAAAAAAAAAAACGAATTTCTAACAGGCTGGATTTATGTTATTTCGGTTCCTTAGATACTACTTAAACTACTTAACTATAAATTGAGACATGAAACCATTCAGTTTTTGTGACAAAGCGGAGCTGTCTATGCAATCATAATTTTGCATTGCTAAAGTGTTAGAAATTCGTTTTGCTGCAATACGTCGCCCAGAAAGAAACTCTGGAGAGATTTTTCTCACAAATTATTTGTCAGCTCCGCTTTGTCACAAAAACTGAATGGTTTCATGTCTCAATTTATAGTTAAGTAGTTTAAGTAGTATCTAAGGAACCGAAATAACATAAATCCAGCCTGTTAGAAATTCGTTTTTTTTTATATCTCAAGAAAAACACAAAGGTTATTTTAAATTTTCTCCATTATTTTTGTCTATCGCCCGATTTCAGAGAAACTGAATGGTCTGAAGGTATAAATTGATTTATTTAAAATACTTTAGAGTCTATGCAATCATAATTTTGCATTGCTAAAGTGTTAGAAATTCGTTTTGCTGCAATACGTCGCCCACAAAGAAACTCTGGAGAGATTTTTCTCACAAATTATTTGTCAGCTCCGCTTTGTCACAAAAACTGAATGGTTTCATGTCTCAATTTATAGTTAAGTAGTTTAAGTAGTATCTAAGGAACCGAAATAACATAAATCCAGCCTGTTAGAAATTCGTTTTTTTTTGTATATCTCAAGAAAAACACAAAGGTTATTTAAAATTTTCTCCATTATTTTTGTCTATCGCCCGATTTCAGAAAAACTGAATGGTCTGAGGGTATAAATTGATTTATTTAAAATACTTTAGAGTCTATGCAATCATAATTTTGCATTGCTAAAGTGTTAGAAATTCGTTTTGCTGCAATACGTCGCCCAGAAATAAACTCTGGAGAGATTTTTCTCACAAATTATTTGTCAGCTCCGCTTTGTCACAAAAACTGAATGGTTTCATGTCTCAATTTATAGTTAAGTAGTTTAAGTAGTATCTAAGGAACCGAAATAATATAAATCCAGCCTGTTAGAAATTCGTTTTTTTTGTATATCTCAAGAAAAACACAAAGGTTATTTTAAATTTTCTCCGTTATTTTTGTCTATCGCCCGAGTTCAGAAAAACTGAATGGTCTGAAGGTATAAATTGATTTATTTAAAATACTTTAGAGTCTATGCAATCATAATTTTGCATTGCTAAAGTGTTAGAAATTCGTTTTGCTGCAATACGTCGCCCAGAAAGAAACTCTGGAGAGATTTTTCTCACAAATTATTTGTCAGCTCCGCTTTGTCACAAAAACTGAATGGTTTCATGTCCCAATTTATAGTTAAGTAGTTTAAGTAGTATCTAAGGAACCGAAATAACATAAATCCAGCCTGTTAGAAATTCGTTTTTTTTGTGTATCTCAAGAAAAACACAAAGGTTATTTTAAATTTTCTCCATTATTTTTGTCTATCGCCCGATTTCAGATAAACTGAATGGTCTGAAGGTATAAATTGATTTATTTAAAATACTTTAGAGTCTATGCAATCATAATTTTGCATTGCTAAAGTGTTAGAAATTCGTTTTGCTGCAATACGTCGCCCAGAAAGAAACTCTGGAGAGATTTTTCTCACAAATTATTTGTCAGCTCCGCTTTGTCACAAAAACTGAATGGTTTCATGTCTCAATTTATAGTTAAGTAGTTTAAGTAGTATCTAAGGAACCGAAATAACATAAATCCAGCCTGTTAGAAATTCGTTTTTTTTTGTATATCTCAAGAAAAACACAAAGGTTATTTTAAATTTTCTCCATTATTTTTGTCTATCGCCCGATTTCAGAAAAATTGAATGGTCTGAGGGTATAAATTGATTTATTTAAAATACTTTAGAGTCTATGCAATCATAATTTTGCATTGCTAAAGTGTTAGAAATTCGTTTTGCTGCAATACGTCGCCCAGAAAGAAACTCTGGAGAGATTTTTCTCACAAATTATTTGTCAGCTCCGCTTTGTCACAAAAACTGAATGGTTTCATGTCTCAATTTATAGTTAAGTAGTTTAAGTAGTATCTAAGGAACCGAAATAACATAAATCCAGCCTGTTAGAAATTCGTTTTTTTTTTTATATCTCAAGAAAAACACAAAGGTTATTTTAAATTTTCTCCATTATTTTTGTCTATCGCCCGATTTCAGAGAAACTGAATGGTCTGACGGTATAAATTGATTTATTTAAAATACTTTAGAGTCTATGCAATTATAATTTTGCATTGCTAAAGTGTTAGAAATTCGTTTTGCTGCAATACGTCGCCCAGAAAGAAACTCTGGAGAGATTTTTCTCACAAATTATTTGTCAGCTCCGCTTTGTCACAAAAACTGAATGGTTTCATGTCTCAATTTATAGTTAAGTCGTTTAAGTAGTATCTAAGGAACCGAAATAACATAAATCCAGCCTGTTAGAAATTCGTTTTTTTTTGTATATCTCAAGAAAAACACAAAGGTTATTTTAAATTTTCTCCATTATTTTTGTCTATCGCCCGATTTCAGAGAAACTGAATGGTCTGAAGGTATAAATTGATTTATTTAAAATACTTTAGTGTCTATGCAATCATAATTTTGCATTGCCAAAGTGTTAGAAATTCGTTTTGCTGCAATACGTCGCCCACAAAGAAACTCTGGAGAGATTTTTCTCACAAATTATTTGTCAGCTCCGCTTTGTCACAAAAACTGAATGGTTTCATGTCTCAATTTATAGTTAAGTAGTTTAAGTAGTATCTAAGGAACCGAAATAACATAAATCCAGCCTGTTAGAAATTCGTTATTTTGGTATATCCCAAGAAAAACACAAAGGTTATTTTAAATTTTCTCTATTATTTTTGTCTATCGCCCGATTTCAGAAAAACTGAATGGTCTGAAGGTATAAATTGATTTATTTAAAATACTTTAGAGTCTATGCAATCATAATTTTGCATTGCTAAAGTGTTAGAAATTCGTTTTGCTGCAATACGACGCCCAGAAAGAAACTCTGGAGAGATTTTTCTCACAAATTATTTGTCAGCTCCGCTTTATCACAAAAACTGAAGGGTTTGATGCTTCTATTTATACCTTAACAGTTTCCTTAGTATCTAAGGAACCGTAATAACTAAGATCCAGCCTTCTAAAAATTCTAATTTTTTTAGTATCCCAATAAGAAACATAAACGCGTACTGAAAATTTTGCGAATATTTTTTATTTCTTCACGTTTTCACTGCTATGCCACGGTATTGAGCCATAATTAAGATATGTTTTAACATCTTTTATTGTCACAATTACTTACGGTCAGAATGTTCCCCAAAATAGCTTAGTTGTGAGGAGCTTATCTCAGAATATTTTTTGATGGGACAGTATTTCATAATTCTAAATATAACATTTGGTCTTCGGTCTTGACCGTTTAATACCATTATAAATTTATTATTGCCATAGGTATTTTATCGTACCTACTGGCTTATGAAAGCCTTTTTTAAAAACGACCATTTTATTTGGTCGTGTAATAGTGTCAGCTATGTTTGTCAGCTAAGTTTGTCAGCTAACTTCACACCGGTTCATTTTACGGCATTTTGAATTGTTGCTCGCAAAACATCTGGCTCTAAATTGGCGATTTCTTCTTCAATGTTAGCTTTCAAATCTTGCAAGGTTCGTGGTTTGTTGTGGTAAACGCGAGATTTTAAATTTAAAAAGCCCCAGAGGAACAAGTCTGGTGCGGTTAGATGTAACTTTGTCCAAGTAATGTAACCAATTAGGTATACACCTTCAAATAAACTTTTAATGAAAACAGTGAACGTTATTTTTTTTTCATTTAATAACAAAATGCCAGCTAATTCAAATTACCTATGACATTACTTTTGTGCCACCTTTTACATTGACTGCCTAGATGGAGCGGTATCACCCTGGACTAGGTACCAAAAGAGAGGTCGCGGGTTCGAGTCCCACTGGAGGCCGTCGAACTTGATTCAGATATCAGAAATCAATAATTTATTTCAACGTAAAGAATTCACGTTCTGTTTGCTGAATTCAATTCAATTCAATTCAATTCAAATATTTTTATTCATTGTAAAAACAGAATGTTTACTTAATGAACGTCAAAGTTGTTAGTTTCACAATTAATGGATTATGTGGAGAAGAAACTAACAAAGAAACTCCACATTTATTCTTTTCAAAACACGTTTTAACTTAATTAACAGAGTTTTCAACTTAAAATATTAGTCATTAATGTGTTGAACACTAGTCACAATCGTCCTTTAAATAATATTAATCTACTGTTTAATGCCAAACATCTTTGTCTTCTAAATAATCCTTGATGTTATAGTAAGCCTTTTTGCACAGAATGTGCTTAACACATTTTTTAAATCGCGTTGGAGGTAACTCTAATATATCTTGAGGAATTTTGTTGTAGAACCTTATACAGTGCCCCATAAAGGATGTGTTAACTTTTGCAAGTCTAAATAGTGGAAATGTCAATGTAATACTATCTTATTTGTATAAATGGCCTCAGTATAGGTGTATCTCCATGTTTGTGATGTCCTTGACTGGTTACCGTAACACAGGGCATCCTAGTTTGTGACCAGAGGCACTACTACGTAAGTCCTCCACTTTATGGAGTTGTCCAATTTCATCATCAGCCATTTGACGCCCACTGCAGGGCATAGGCCCCCCTCAAGATTTTACAATCATGAGGGGTTTTGCCATAATCGCCACGCTTGGCAGGCGGGTTGGCGATCGCAGTATGCGGTTGGAATCTAAGGAAGACGCTGCTGACCAAAGGAAAGGAAATGGAGTGACGCTATTCTTAATCCAGCGCCACACGGAATCGTCCGATTTAACCTACTCCAAACTGTCAAATGCATACATATTTTGACACTTCGGAATCGTCAAATAGGTTAAGCTTGGAATAGGCCTCCCTCACGGTTGTGCCGCCCGCATCCAGAGACTGCCCGCCACAGTAACCAGGTCGTCAGACCATCTGGTGGGGGGCCTGCCCACGGTGCGTCATAATGTGTAATGTTTTCCAAATTTATTTTGTTACTGAGGCGTTGAAATAACTGCAGTCTGCAGCTATACCTACCAAAAGAACCCACGGTCGAGAACCTAGAATCAAAAACCTGGGACTAGGCAACATTAATGATAAAAACAGCCGTTTCAAGCGGAAATACCCTGTAGTCCGAGCTTTGTGGCAATAAGTTCTCGGTTGTTGATCGTGAAAATAAGAATTTGCAATATTGAGCTTTTTAAGCCACCTTTTGCAAAATTTACTGTTAAAGTTACGCCTGTGAACCTCTGGAGCACGGCGTGAGAACGACGTGGCAATGGCCTGGTATTTTTGGTAACAAGTCAGGTAAAGTTAAGTCAGGAAGAAAATTTGTACATACAAAATTATTAGCCCCAGAACATGCAAGAAAGAGTGCACACATGTTCATTATCAGGCAAGTAGGTATTCCATTTTGTGTGCAAATTCATGGCTGTATCTCATTAACCGTGACAGCTAGGCAGTTGAAATTTTCACAGATGATGTAGGTATTTCTGTTGCCGCTATAACAACAAATAGGTACTAAAAACATAATAAAATAAATATTTAAGGGGGGCTTCCATACAACAAACGTAACTTTTTTGCCGTTTTTTACTCGATATTAATAACGGCAACAGGTAGACGCTTGAAATATTCACAGAATATCTAGTTCTATATTCGCTTCAAAAATAAATAATTAAAATACCGAACTTGGATCATATTATTATTCACCAATTTCATGATCAATGTTATGCACCTAGTCGATCAAGTACATCGCAAGCACTCACTTTCAATTTACCTGCTTAACTTTCACGTTTATATAAGTTCACCGAATACCTAGGTAACGAATGTTCATATAAAGGCCTCCTCTTACCGCAGAGTTATCCGCCACCGCCGCGCGCCATGGGTAGCGGCCTAGCGGTTATGTTATACCCAAGCAAGCGATATCCCGTGCGGTATGTAGTATGGGCATTGAATTTTAAAATTCAATGGTATGGGATTTTCGCAGCTGTCGTGAAAGCGGAACCGCATACTAGAGCGGTACGCGGTACGGCGAGTGCGCTCGCCGCGATTACTTGTCGCAGCAACAATTCGCTGCCTGCCTGTCACACACAGCGAGTTCTACACGAGACTCTCGACTGTCAGTAGTCAGTGCGCATTCGCAGCGAGTAAAATAGAACATGCTCAATTCTAGTCGCGGCGCGTGAATTTACTCACATTTACTCAGCCTGTGTGCCTACTCGCCAAAGTTTTCGAAGCATAACTCTGCGGTTTGAATAGGCCTTAAACACTCACTCGTGACATTTTTACACACTTTAATAATATAAGCTTTTATAAGCTTGTTTTTATAGGGAAGTTGTTTTTACCAAATCAATATTGAGAGTTTGTTTGTTTCCCTAGCTTTGACATATCACTTAACGCCTGAAACTTAGCTGTTTAATTACTTAAAATAACCAAACAATTTAAATATGTTTAATCTGACACTGTTTTTTTATTTTTTTTATGACTAGTACCTAGCATCTAGTACTTAAAACGTGGATTTCAAATGACGCAAATCATGTCCGCCCATAAAATTAATTTTATGAAGTCATATTTTAATTTTAAACATCGTAAAATCGCTGGAGGAACAAGGAAGGACGTTCGTGCTTAAGCGTCCAATATTAATTTATCTTCAAAACAATAGTTAATTTATCTTCTTAAACTATTGTTTAAATTAACATTGTGCCTCTTTAAGATAAATTAATATTGTACTAACTATTGTATCTCTCCACATCCACCCGTAGACTCTGCTGTGCAATGAACAACGAATTGTAATAAAAAAACTACGAATTGTAGCCTTAAGAAACGCAGCCTTGACACCATTTGTAAAATGCTTTTTCATTTTAATGTTTCACAGCGACGTGGGTTAGGTACCTGGAACAAAATATTAGGGGTTAAAGTATGAAATTGCCGTTTTATTGCAATAGGTTCTTTGAATTGACATAGAATCTTCATGGTTTGAGGTTTTCGAATGAAACTTTTTTCAAATGGTTTCTATGATGTTCTTTTTTTAAAAAATGTGAAACATTTGAATATCGACTTTCAATTGTTTTTGTTATTCAATTTAGACAAGAAAGATGGATAGGTACTGCGAAAATTCGAGTGATTATGAGGCACCCATTTTTCGTATTTTTTTATTTTATTGATTTGACGCAAGTGAGTCAATATTGTGGGTAAGGTAACGTTAAACCATGCCACTAATTCCTGGGTAGTTTGACTAGGGTCGGCTTCCACTATCTCTCTTAATTCATCGTTATTCACCTGTGTGGGCGGTCTTCCTCGTGGCTCGTTCTTTAAGTCGAAATTTCCATCACGAAAGCGTTTAAACCAAAATCGCACGGTGCGTTCATTAGTAGACCCCTCTCCAAACGCAGCATTAATATTGCGGGCTGTTTCTGCCGCGTTAGTTCCGCGTCGGAACTCTTATTCAAAAATCACTCGAATTTTCGCAGTATCCATCTTTTTTGTCTAAATTGAATAACAAAAACAATTGAAAGTTGATATTCAAATGTTTCACATTTTTTAAAAAAAGAACATCATAGAAACCATTTGAAAAAAGTTTCATTCGAAAACCTCAAACCATGAAGATTCTATGTCAATTCAAAGAACCTATTGCAATAAAACGGCAATTTCATACTTTAACCCCTATTACAATCTAGGAATAGCTCGCCTTTGTACAAATTTGTTTTATGCTATTTTATGTTTTATGTTTTTTCATTGCTTTATTCATACCTAATTATCAAAATAACACACAACTTGAAAACCATTTCTTCAATATCGGTAATACCTCATAAAAAAAAGGAATTAACACGTCAAATTGAGAACCTCCTATGTTTTATAAGTCGGTTAAAAAAGCAAAAGCTTAAAATTATATTATCTTGTTTATCTCTTCTATTTTTTTCTTATAATTTACTGTATTCTTAATAAAACATATTTTTTATGACACTGTCAAGTTCCCAAAGAGATACATATTTAATTTTTCATAGATATCTTGAGTTATATTTATTTTTCTAAGTTTTAGATTCATCTCCTGATCTTGCAGAAAGAATTTTGAAAGATAAGGTCCCCACCTGCGATCACGATTTTTCGTTTGATTATATTGAAGCTAATACCGTGAATAAAGCGTTTAAAAAACTAAATCTTAAAAAAAAACTAAAGACCTGTGGGGTATGTCAGTAATAATAGTTAGTTCAGTAATCGATGTCCTAGCACCCCATTTGGCCAGAATTTTAACAAATGTTTAGATGAGGGTACATTCCCTGACCTAATGAAATATAGTACGCTCGTTCCTTTATTTAAAAGTGGCGACAGGCAAGATCCCACAAATTTCAGACCAGTCTCGGTTCTACCCGTTTTGAGTAAAATATTCCAGAAAATAGTTCTAGGTCAGCTACTTACACACTTTAATAATTATCAACTTCTCCATAGTCAGCAATTCGGGTTCACGCAAGGGCGGTCTACGACGGATGCTGGTGTCACATTAGTTATATTTAGTGCATGGGAGGATCGGAAGGATGTTATAGGTGTTTTCTGTGACTTCTCGAAGGCATTTGACTGCGTAGACCATAAAACACTTCTCTTAAAATTAAAACACTACGGAATAAATGGGAAAAACTTAAAACTTATGAGATCATATTTAGAAGGGAGGGTTCAAAAAGCTGACATAAATAGGAATAAATCATCAGAGTCGGAGGTTAAGATGGGAGTGCCACAGAGATCTATTTTAGGGCCATTCCTTTTCCTCGTATATGTAAATGATTTGCCGTTCATGGTTCAAAGCATGTCAGAGATAGTATTGTTTGCAGGTGACACGTCACTTATTTTTAAAATTAAGAGACAAGAAAATTACCTTGCGAATACAAATAATTCTCTCTCTAAGGTACTATATTGGTTTACTTCTAATAGCTTATTATTAAATTCAAAAAAGACAAAATGTATAAAATTCACACTTTGGTAGTGAAAATGTATAAAATTCACACTACCAAATGTCAAAATGGTTGACAGCAATGTTATATTGGGGAATGATAAATTAGACCTTGTAGAAGAAACTGTATTTCTGGGTATCACAATTGATGCAAAGCTTCAATGGGGTCCTCATATAGAAAAATTGGCAAGTAATGTCGCAACTGCTAGGCTTGTTTATTTTAGTTACTTCCATAGTATTATAATATCGTCCCCGTAGAGCAGAAACTCACTAACTCAAAAAACAACGTTCAAAGTTTTGAAAACGAAAAAAAATTCTAGCGTCTGTTATACAGGAGATATTTTAAATTTTATAGTCTTAATGCATTTTCACTACAACAAAGCATCATTTGAGTTGACTTAAAGGTATAAATTTACATCAATTTAAGAGTTATGATCGATAAACAGTTTTGCCCTTTAATATTTTGATCTTAATACCGACTTAGTGATTTTCTGCCCAGAGTCAGTTAATTTCTACCCAGATTTGACTATTATTAGCAGAAACAACTCGTTTTAGTGAAGGAACAACTAGTCTCTGGAAATGCATAACAGTCTCAGAAATAGATAACTAACTTTATTTTTTTTCGAATCAAATAAGAAATCTTTATTTAAAAAGGAAAAAGAACAAAGAGTGTCACTAAATTAACATGAAAAAAATCGGCCAAGTGCGATTTGGACTCGGGTACGAAGGGTTCCGTACCATTATCTATACAACATTAGACAAAAAGATCGAGAAAAAGGGCAAAGGGCCCCCCTTAAATATATATATATATCTATCTATATATATATTTTTTTTTAAATTTAATTATTAATTTTTGAAGCAAATATAGAACTAAATATTCTGTGAATATTTCAGGCGTCTACCTGTTGCCGTTATTATTAACGAGCAAAAAACGGCAAACAAAAATAAGTTTGTTGTATGGGAGCCCCCTTTAAATATTTATTTTATATTTAAAGGGGACTCCCATACAACAGCGGGAGAGGGGAGAACAATAAACAAGTGCCTCATAACCATAATTTACCCTACTTAATTCGGTGCTCAAATTATTGATGTTCTCAATTTCCATTTCCGAAATTCTTCACCAGAACATCACCAAATTAGTACCTTGGGACTACTTTTACGCTATTTTATGAAACGTACGGATATTACTAAAGGATAAGATAAGATAAGATAAGAATATTCTTTATTGTACCAGGAAAAACACAAACATGAACTGTTTACAAAAATGCAGTACAATTGGCGGGATGTGCCCCATTAGGCCTTATTTACTGCTGTTACTGTTAGGTACTTGAAGAGTTCCATTCTCCATCTCTGAAGTCTTCATCAAATCCTCACCAAATTAAAATGGGACCAATGGGACGTTATATCTTTTCGAAACAGAAAAAGAATTGTCGTAATCGCTTAAGATTAAGACGGAGTTAAGCGAGAACAAAGCCAAAAAAAACATACGCATTACCTCCTCCTTTTTTGAAGTCGGTTAGATAGTATCTAAGAGCCGTGGCGACAAAGGTCAAAGACAAATACTCACTAAAACTTGAGCGAAAATCACCTTAGCGCATTGACATGCCCTCTGGAAATACAAAAATAATAACTATACAAATAACTATTTAGTGTTGGTTAGTTTACGAATTCATCGTTTCATAGTAACAATGTTGGTTGTGTCCATGCCAAAATTAACTAACGTGGGTTAGGTGATAACGAGACTGTACTTTGGATAGGCATAAATTAATTAAATACATTTAACTATTTGTTCCTTTCAACGTGGCTGTAAAAGACTGTAATTAGTTATTTTTTGCAGTTTCTAAATTTGAAACTATGGCACCTATGAAAAAACCGGTTACACAGAAATGTAGAGAAAAAATAGTGATTCCAATGGTATTAATTACTCATTTTCTTGGTGAGTTTCCGCTCTACGGGGACGATATGCTATACTACTGCGGGGTCGGGCAGCAGACATTGAGACCATCTTCGTCCTGCAGAAGAGAGCGATCAGATTCATGTTTATTATTATATGCTAGGCAGTAGAGATTCGGTAAGAGATTTCTTTAAAGAAACTAACCAGTTGCTAGTCAGTATATCTATGAAAATATTATGTAGGTTAGGAGAAATATCAGTAACTTTAAAACTGTAGGTAGCCAACACAATTTAAATACTAGAAATAGACGTAAACTTTCGTTCCTAAAATTTAGGCTGGCAAAGGAGGCAAATAGATATTCAGTCCGTTTCCCGTGCTGTACAGTAGACAGCATATCAACCTTCACATTTTAGTTGCAAAGTCACCCATAACGTAACTGAATTGAGTCCACGCGTCTCAGTAAAGGTAGATGTGCTATCGACTGTAGTGTCTATTCTGATCACTGATCTTTACACTAGCCTGCGCAAATGTGTTGTTTGGTAAGTAGTTTACCAATCAAATATGTATTATCATAACGAGTGTTGCGAGTGCGAGACATCGAAACACGCGGCTTCGCAACGCGCGGCCGTGGTGCGGGCGTGAGCAGTCGGGTGGCCATCACGTGCGCCGTACGTGGGACTGGTTGATAACCTTTTATCGAGCGCCTAATCCCTGGACTTGGGTCTAATTATAACTTACACACAACACAAATTGTACCTAAACAAATTTTAATTTGTATCTATGCAAATGTGGATATCTCTAACTGGGATGCTCTGACAGAAATTTAGACATGGACTTCGTTACTAGTGTATTGGTTTATGTGTAGTCTGTTGACGTTCCTAATTAAATAAATCTAATATTTAAAAGTCTCGTGTTTGTTATCGAACTCCTCCGAAACGGTTTCGCCGATTCTTATGATTTTTCGTGTATATTTTTTAGGTCTGAGAATAGGTCGTAGGCTAATTAATATGGCTAAACAATGTTTGGCAAGTCAGCTAGTAAATAAATAAATACAACACAGTCACTTTGTTACGGTACTTATTTAGGTTTTACATTGTGGGGTATTGCAATGTCGAGCCTTCTACCGCTAGGCAATCACAGCTCATGCTGCTGCTCATGCTTTTACTTAGATCGGTATTTTTCATTTCGGTCAATTAACTGTGAGGTCAACCAACATTAGGAATTTTGTTCAAGTTTTAGCTTTATCAACTTCAGTAACATATTCATTTGAAATTTTAAGCTTTTTGTATTTTGAATATAAGTGAAACAATCATAAGGTACCTATTTAGATTTTAGGGATTTTGAAAATAGTTTATTTTAAGTTAGTTTTCTTTATATTCGACATTGCAATACTCACCCACACTGTGACGTGGAAACATAAAAACACTCAGACTGAGTCAATTTGTAGGTACAAGTCAAGGCTGTTTCCAGTGGGGATGGAACCCGTGACATTTGTCTTCGTAATCGAACATGCTATGATGCGAAAGGAGACTGTCAGGGTCGTGGTAAGTGGATATGCCTACCCCTCCGGTATACGGGCGTGAGTTTATGTAATGCATGTATAATCAATTATATTGTGTGAAGAACGTAAGAAAACGCCTTCATCGGAAAATTTACAGAAAAAAAACGTACCTATCTAAGACATCGTTATACACATAAATTATAAAACAACACGTAAACATTCATATTCTACCAATATTGAAAGATAGCATAATACTCAAATTATTAGCTGACTTAACATTGATTGGTATTTGTGTCAGAAGATTAAGGCTGTTCTTACGTGGAGCATGCTATAAATATAATAAATTAAGTGATTCTAAAAAATTAGTATACTTTTGATCCGTGTGTGGTATAAGAGTTTGATAATAATAATATGTTTCTTAGCCTGTACGTTTTTGATTGAGAAAATTTGATTCCGAAATAAATAATTTTGGAAACAACTTTTGTTTATTAAAAAATCCTACAGAAAGCAAAAATATGCTTAAAAATTTAATTACGCGTCAAACCCTCAGACCGCATTTAGTCAAATTTTACTCATATTATTACAATATTACAATATTAAAAAATGTTGAATTGTGTGAGCGAGACAGCATGCTCCACGTAACAGCCTTAATAGGAACAGTCGTGAACTAGGTCTGAATGTAGTATGTCAATTCATGCTAAAATATGTTACTCATTGTATTATTATTTTAATGCACAAAAGATAGTGTACAAAAGGTGGACTTAATTAAAATTCACACTACGTTTAGGTGTCTAGGCATTTACATTTTTCTGATAAGTAGGTTGAGTTGATCATCGATAAAAATACCGTTAACCGCGAGGTAGGGGCGTCCTTATATACTTATGAGTAAATCTGGGTTTACATTTAGGTACTTCTAAGTATTTTTATCACTTTCTTTTTTACACGCACATCACAATTTTTGTCTCTCCGGTACATCTTTTCTGACAACCATTAGCTAATGTTAATGGTATTTTCTAACCTGCTTATCAGAAAAATGTGAATGTAGACTCCTGAATGAAGCGTGAATTTTAATTTAAAACACAACGAGCAATCCGTGATCTCATATCTTTGATCTCATGCCTCATGACCCGCAACACGTTGATTTCATGACACCTACTCATGCTATAAAATTAAATCAGTTTGAATATCAACATATTTCCGCCAGACATCGTATCAGACAGCCTAAATATTCCGATAACGATATCATCACGGGCATCCAGCATGTTAACACGTTAACTCGCCGTGGAGTGCGTGCTTTGTTCACGAGGTGATAAGCTGTGGTATTGTTGCATCCACGATGCTGTAGGTGAAACTATGCATTATCAGTCTGCATATACGAAGATTCTGGTAAAAAATGAAGTAGGCAGGTACTTAAGCCGTTTTATTTCGTTTTTCCGATATATTAGCGTGATCACTTGATGTTCATTTGTCATTCGTCGATGGATTTTTTCAATGAATGATCGGTGAAGCTAATTGCCAGAACGTTTTTTTTTTAATAGGCAGGTAGGTACTGAGGTTTATTATGATTGTAGACTTTGCCGTTAACGTTACATAACTTCAATTATTTTGTTAGTCTAAACTAAGTAATCTTCTAATCTTCCTGATTCTTGATCCAATTTTGTCAAATCTTCCTGAATCACACCCTGAATGCCCAACATCCAAAGAGGGCAAGTCTCCTTCAATAAACCCAGAAAACTTTAGCCAAAACAAAATTAAAAGTACAATAAAATTCGTACATTGAATCCTGACCATGACCCGAAAGCCACTGTCGCACACAAGTCAACAAACTGCGAAATCCCACAGGAAATTCCCCAGAGCCTTGGCCACCCCAATTTAATCTAAAGCAAGCGCGTGGCCGGCGCCCACGTCATTTTATTTAAGCGCCTGTCGCCGTGCATTCGGTTTAGTTCAGCCGCAGCTGTGGTGCTTACCGCTCGTTTTGTATGTCGACAGAGTGAAGATGTGCGCCGCTGTCGATACGTTGGCTTCGGAACAGCTGTTCTACGGACATAGCCCGCCGGCCGGCTTCCTTGCAGACTACGCACCACCTGTCAGACGCATCACGAGCCGCGGGTTCTCAGCCCCTTGCCTCTCAGTCCTCAAACCTATCCAATTGAACTTCAAGTCGGCGACGCGCTCATGCCTGCGGATCCAGACGGACAAAACTAAGAAGAAGGTCGTCTTCGCCGACGACAGAGGCTATGCCCTTGAACATGTTAAGTTCATGACCGAGCCGTCGCACGTGCCACCTTACTGGGCGATCAAGCTAGTTGCCAGTCCGACGGCGGAGAGAAAATCCCCACCGCCATCCACCGTCGATCCCTGGGAAGCCACGTTCGTACAACCAGCGTCCGATTACTTGGAGTTCAGAAGAAGGATAACCGAAGACTGTGTGGCGTTAGAGAACGTTATAATAAAGCAAAAAGAGGGCGCGATAGATGGAACGGTGAAAGTGAAAAATTTGGATTTCTCCAAAGAGGTGTTCGTCCGTGCGTCGTCGGACGGCTGGAGGACGCACGAAGACACTTATTGTGCATTTGTGGAGTCAGGACCTGCAGGGGCCAACGGAGCGTCCCTGTACGACACTTTTGGATTCCGACTCCAGCTACCTATCCATTCGAGACGGCTGGACTTCTGTGTGTGCTTCCAATGCAAAGGCGAAGAACATTGGGACAGTAATAAGGGCAACAACTACACCGTGGAAAAAGCCTCAGTGAGGAGTGCCCCAGCAGTTTCTTGTGCAAGAATACGGTACGGAAACTCGTGGAAGTCACGGGCAGACAGCAGCGACGGCACGACCCCGTACTGGTGAGTCCAATTCCAATGGGTGCCATCGGCAGTGGCAACAAGTTTTAAGTCGACCTAGAGATGCCTGACAGCTCTCGGGGTGACGTCGGCGGAAACCGGCCGTGTAAGACGTGCTAAATGTAAAACTTTTCTGTGATGAATGTGCCATTCGTTCTTTTTACATTATGAATTTGAATTGCAATATGAATTTGATTAATGGCATTTGAGTTAGTGTCTAGTGACCTATGCATGGAGTGGTTTAGTCCGTTTATAGGTTTGCGTAGCCAATTCCATTGTGCAGTGCCAAATGAATAGTCAATCAATCAATAAAAGTTTACTTAGTCAAAGAAAAGCAATACAAGTAAAAAACAATTAAATACAAACAGTCCTGTGGAAGTAGTCATGGGAATATCTACTGTTAGAAAGTGAAAATAGAATATGGTGTGAATAAAGTTGTGTAGGTGGGTATGATGAAATGTTTTCTTTGTGGATGGTCGTTTACAAAGCATAATTATTTTAGCCGGGTCTCCCGCTCGCGCTTATCATGAAACATTACACAAAACAATCTGTTTTCAATCATTATCATCATCATCATTCAGCCACAAGAAGTCCACTGCTGAATTAACTTAGGCTTGCTCCAAATTAACTTTTTATTTTGCTTCCCCTAGCAAAGAAAATGTTATGCGCAAAGAAAATGGAATGTTTTGTGTGATATTTTTTAGCAGGTGACACGCTTTAAGAATACTGGCACAGTAATTCTGTGGTCAGACATAAGGACAGGTACAAAAAATCTAGCTTGTGGAATAGGAAGACTTGCTCAAATATTGTAGGCAGCTAGACCTAGGCACATAAATAATCAATGAAATAATGTATTGCTAGTAACACTTGTAAGTAATTGACGTTAAGAATTTGTTTACACATTCTTTTTTATTTAAGTGCACACGTGATTTTTGCGTTAAGTAAAAATGTTTTGCGGTGTGTACCTATTTTGTTCAATATTTTTAATTGCCGTTTGTAGATATTGTGGTAAATATTATGCAATTATCACTATGAATAAATGTAATTTATAGTACAAATGTTCGTTTGTTTATGTTGATTTATTGAAAAAGTATAAATAATTTACTTATAGAAACCTAGAAACTATCAGTGAATGGTTGTCTCGATAATAATGTTTACCTAATTATTTGTATAAAGAAAGAACTGATTAATTTTGTATTGATTTTATATAAAACTAATAAATCTAGAGAAAAAGTAAAGAATTAAAGATCTTCTTTAAAAAAAAATTCTGTCTATTATTTACTGTATCGATTATACCCTTTTAAAAGATAAAAAATAACTTAGATGAGCAGGTATATTTCTCATCTTCATGTATCTACTTACACTGTAAACAACAATGAATTCATAAATTCATGATTTAATGATTCCTAAATTCCTGTGGTTCCTAAATATTGACAATGGTGATAATAATAGTTACTTAATTTTAAGGGTAAGAAAACATAATGCTACAATTATAAATCAATACTTTTCACTGATTTCTTGTAGGTACCTACCTATTTTGTGAATAGTGTGTGAGTACAATTTAATTTTAATTCGACATTCCAAAATTCGTTTCAAACACATTAACTGCCGGACTAATTTCGCTATAGGTACTGAATTTTTTTTTTAGATTTCTATCAATTGTTGTTCAGCATGTTGAAAAACGTGCTCTACATTTTTTTCAATGTAATATCTCATGAATTTCAGGATTTATTTCTGCGTGTCAGTCACTGGTGACTGACGGGGCCTGAATGGAATAAATAATCCGAATACGCCACGTCAGGCATTTTGTCAGGCACGCACGATTCACCCGCGTCCTTGTGTCTCCTGCGCAGGCGTTCGGTTTTTTCGGCCGCACCGCACTGCAAACACCCTCTCCCCTTTACCCCGTCCGTGCCTAGGTGCAATCATTTTGTCTGTTTACCGGCTTCTCTAGTGTGCCATTTGTTTACGTTCGCTCGCAAAAATTGATTTATGTTACAATTACGGGTGTTGTAGGTAGGTATTGTAAAATACAGAAAACATCTATACAAATATCTGACGAGTTCGGGACAAGATGGAAGCACAAGTGATGAAAGACCAATGGCACGGATGAGGAGACAAGAGCGGCATATAAGAAAAAAAAGAAGGGGTTGCGAAATTAACGAGGAAGTATTATTGCTATTTAAAACGTAACGTGCAAACGAAAGACCGACTTTATGCTCGGAAGAAAATTAAACAAGTGAATACATTTTGCCTTCAGTGCCCGAACAACCCACATTTTTGTCTAGATTGCTTCGCAAAAGAGCATAAGTGAATAGGGAACTATAATTTGATTCAAAGTGACTATTAAACTCAATAATTTAATTTCGAACAATATTTACGAAGTGTAATTAAAAAATTATAAAAACATTGAATAGGTATATTTATTTTACTCCACTAGAATTGTCTATATTTCTATAATGACCTGATAGTGCTCGCGCCAAGGTGCTTGAATGTTCTCAGGGGCCTTGTCAGTCACGTTCTCAAGCAAGTAATTCGCTAGATATGCTGGACGGCCTACAATTGCTCCTTAAATATCAGGCCTAAACGTCAGGCAGGTGACTGACGCGGCCTAGTCAGTATTGATGTCAGTCAGCGGTACCTGACATGGCAGGGAACGTTTTAATAAAAAACGCCAAAATATTGACATCTCGGTGTTCCGTAAAAAAACTCAAAATACCTACATACCTACGTAATATTATATTTTATCTACTCTGATACTATAATACAAAGGTTATAAAACTGAAAACAAAACTCTTATGACAAACATTGCGCATAGGCCAAAAAGAAAAATAAAAAGTTTTATTACGATACAGGTCTTGTATGGACACCTGTATCATAATATAACTTAATCATAATGATACACCTATACAACCTCCAGCTGGACCGAGAAAGTTGAACCTCTTCCTTTATAAAAAAGGTTTCAATGAACGAGTCCGCGGCGACGCAACACGCATGCGCAATCGATGTTTGCGCCTTGGCGCCAACATTTTACTTTTAAAAAACATTTCAATAGGTATTTAAACAAAGTTTGGTTCTGTTCGTAAAATAAATTAGTTTTTGTGTAAAAACATGTCTGAAAGCGAGGATAGTGGTAATTGTACACCACCAGACAATCTGGAAGCTGCGTCAAACATGACTATGAACCTGTTACCGGCGAAATCTGGGAGAAACTATAATAAATGTTACCACGAGTTTATTACAAGTAAAAATAAATTTGTTGATATTCAGCGTTTTATTTGCAATATTATTTTATGTATTATAGTATGAGAGTAGATAAAGTAGTGTCTGATACTGTACATAACTTGGTCTTATAACACTCGTGTGATACTATAAAAAAAAACTCGCCTACGGCTCGTTTTTTTATAACACACTCGTGTTATAAGAACCCTTATTTTGCAATAGTATCATAAACTACTATTACGTTTGCACAAATCAGGAGTCTTTTTGTTTTGTTTTTTGAAAGAGCTCTTATATCGAGTCATTGTAGACTTCCAAATTGAGGCAAATAACAGCTATCGTCGTGCTTATATCATTCTATTGAAAAACTATGTGTGTGTAGACTCTAGGACAGCGGCGTAACTATACCATCTGGTGCCCGTAGCATGAGCATTGGATGGGGCCCTCCCAGTAAAAATAAAAAATATAGGTATATTATGGTCTTTAGTTGTAGTAGGTATATATGGCCCAACTTTAATTGATTTGAACTAACTTAAACCATAGACCTTTCTTTTTGGTCTATGCTTAAACAAACTGAACTGGATAAACGGCAAACCAGTTTTGCTATGTACGTAGAATTTTAACGTAGCATAAAAAGTCTATAAAGGGTAGATAGGTCCCACTGCAGGGCACAAACCTTCTCTCAGAGAAAGCATAAGTAATCACTGTGAGCACTCAATTAATGTGAACACCACGGACTCTCGGCTTTCCTCAAGAACTCTTCCTTCATAGTGAGTAGTTTTGCAACTACAAATTCTCGTACCTACTTACATGTAGGTATCTCAGACATCAAAGTCATTGGTACGTGCCGGGATTCGAACTCACGACCTCTTGTAAAAGACCAGGTTCGGTCCGGCAAGATCGAACCGCGGGTCTACTAGTCTATTCAGTTTAGGTTTCTACCAGTACCTACCTAGGCAACTAGACGATAACCTATATGCTGCTAAAGGTCGTACATACCGATAAGAGAACGCGCCACAGGTGTTCAAACTTGTCATCATCATCATCAGCCATTTGACGCCTACTGCAGGACACAGGCCTCCTTCGTGGTTTTCATAACCATGAGGGGTTTTGCCATAATCGCCACGCTTGGCAGGCGGGTTGGCGATCGCAGTATGCGGTTGGAATCTCAGGAAGACGCTGCTGCCCGTCTTCTGGTAATTGATTTCCTTAGTCGCCTTCTACGACATCCACGGAAGGAAACGGAGTGACGCTATTATTGAGCCGGCGCCACATGGACGTTCAAACTTGTGACCATGATTTAGTCATCATCATCAGCCATTTGACGCCCACTACACGACATTGGCCTCCCTCATGGTCTTCCCGGTGTTGTGCCGCCCGCATCCAGCGATTCCTCGCCAACGTAACCAGGTCGTCAGACCATATCTGGTGGGGGGCCTGCCCACGCTGCGACGTCGTCCGGTCCGCGGTCGCCAGGTCAGAACTTTTTTGCCCCAACGGCCATCAGTTCTCCGAGCTATGTGCCCGGCCACTTCAACTGAGCAATTCTTCGATCTATAGCAGTAACTCGGGTTCTTCTGCGGATCTCCTCATTCCTGACTCAATCACGCAGTGAAACTCCTAACATGGCTTTCTCCACTGCTCGTTAGGCGACCTAGAGCCTTCTTATGAGGCCCATAGTCAGCGACCAGCTCTCACATCCATAAGTCATCACTGGCAACACACATTGGTTATAGGTACACCTTTGTCTTGAGACACAGGTATTTTGGACGTGAAAATGTGTTTTAGTTTCCCCAACGCTGCCCATCCGAGTTGGATTCGACGAGTGACCTCTTTCTCGAAGTTGGACTTACCTAACTGGACTGTTTGTCCCGGGTATACTTACATAGTGGTCGACAACTTCCAGGTCGTACCTATTTGAGTTAGTGTTTCTATGGAAAAAAATCATACTATTTACTTACCTACTACCTCCTTTGGCGTTGCTACGCTTTGTGGGTTTTAACTATTGATGTGGCGTGCGTGGGAATATTGCCAATGTGTCCATGAGTTAGTTTTTCTGTGGAAAAAACTAACACGTAAGGTAGATCTTTAAACAGGTACATTTGTGTATGAAAACAAAATATCTATGCTGTAGAAGCTATGTGGCTCAATCACTGCCAAGAAGCAGTGTCACTGTCACAACTGCCGCGCCTGCTGCACGTGCCGGCGGCGCGCACGGGGGCCATCAGCACGCGCCTGTGCTGCGCGCACGCACTCCTCATCTCCCTGCTCAGGGCGGGGCGGCGCCGCAGTGTGATATGTTTACCACAGGAATTGGGAAAATGATTGAACAATGCAAGGGAATGCTTGAAGAAGGATGATTCTGTTTATGTTTTTAGTAGGTAGTAAGGTATTATGATTAATGCAATGTTATGTCTTTTGTATTGTTTATTGCGATGTTTAATATTAGTACTTACTAAGTTTGTAGCGATTTGGCATTAGCTGTAAGTTAGAAATCTAAATAAATAATAATAACTCTGATATCCACTATGCTTACATCTCATACATGACGATGACGCGACTCGCCCGTTTTTTACGTCAAAAGTCGCGACTTTCCACTACATTAATTGTCAAATTACCACATTTAAGGGCCACAAAATGCGTGACTCGTGTCATCGTACCACCCAGGCTGAAAGATACAGTAGAACCAAGTAAAATTCCACTTCCGTACACATTATGTATGTATGCGTTAAAAGGTTTAGAGGCAATTAAGGCTGTGCTAGTTTCTTTATGAATAAATGCCTCCCTCGATCAAGATGGAGTCCTGTCTCTTCCACTCAGTGACACCAGTTTTTACATTCTCGGTCTCATTTAAAATTAATTGGATCGAATTTATTGAACTCCATCGGAATCAACTACAGTTTGAGAACCAAGTCTAGACGGACAACAGTAACTCAGGCAAATAAATCATATAACGCTGACACGTGGCCCCGTATCAGAAGCATATGTGAGACGATAGGACAATACTTACGTATAGGTACCTAGAGTTGGGCGAAGGGTTTTATCGGATTTCAATCAATTTGGTTTTAACCCGGTTTTTACCCATTTCGGTGGGTAAAAATAAACAGCTGATGAGTGAAAAAACGTAGGCCTTTGCATCTACGTAATGAGATGATTTATACAGTCTCCGTGTGGCGCCGGATTAAGAATAGCGTCACTGCATTTTCTGCCGTGGAAGGCGACTAAGGAACTCAATTACCGGGAGACGGGCAGCAGCGTCTTCCTGAGATTCCAACCGCATACTTCGATCGCCAACCCGCCTGCCAAGCGTGGCGATTATGGTAAAACCCCTCATGGTTATGAAAACCACGAAGCAGGCCTATGTCCTGCAGTGGGCGTCGGTTGGCTGATGATGATGATGATGATACAGCGTCCAGTGGCACCTTTACTCACACTAGATGGGAGCACTTGGACGCTGCAGTACCTGGGACATTGTATTTTAGATGGAGTTAGGTGGAAAAAAATCATACTTATTTACTTACCTACTGTCGTTGCCATCCAGCACTTATACCATCCTGACAGCTTAGTCATACCGGCCAATGAGTGAAGGGCACGATAAAAAGTACACGAAGTGCATCGATTACTGAATGAATGGCGTGTGTGCATGCAGTGATTAACGAATGTTTCTGTAAATTTTGTGTTTTATTTATGTCTTTTTATGTGTGCAATAAAGTATAAAGTAGAGTATAAAGTACCTAACTGTTGATAAAGCGCAAGAGGATTGTCAGGATCGAGGCAAGTGGCAAACCCTGGTTTTTGTCTGCCCCTTCGGGATACAGGCGTGAGTTTATGTGTGTAAAATAAAATATGTTTAGTTTTGACACCGAATTTTAAGTAGGTCTTAGCATCCAGCCAGCACACAGCATCACCAACACCCCAGTGGGTTAAAACCCTAGAAAACTTACTGCAAAATGGGGTTTAACTTTAACGCATTAGCTACCTATCACGTAACTATCCACTCTATCGGGTTAATTCTGGGTTCTCCGAGCGCACGGATTTATTGCGCTGCGCGAGCGAATAGTTGGAGGAAAGGTAGGCATTTTTTAAATTCCAGAAATACAAACCCAACCCAACGGCACTAACACATTCAATCATAGTATTTTCATATATTTTTTATTATCCAAAATAAATTAATCAACACAAAATACAACAAGAGACAAAATAACCAGATTGATCAACAGATAATTCCAAATTCATAAGCAGATAATTTCAATTATTCAGAAGGAAATTCCAAATTGATAAGGAGATAAATAATAATAATAATAAAGGAAATCACGCACGTGGAAATACACCCAGACTGGGGCCATTTGTACAAATGTACGGCGGCCCCCATTAGGAATCGAACCCACGACATCCGTCATAATCAGACGAGACACTGCTAGACCAACGAGGCTCTCAATTCTAAATTGATCAGAAAGAAATTCCAAGTTGATTAGCAGAAAATTCCAATTTTATAAGCTTCTTTGTTGTATTAAAATTAAATATTTTGTGCTGACAATGTTTGAATTATATTTAATGACCACGACCATCATTTACTCTGTCAATCAAAATAATTGTTAGCTGATCGGGACTTCTTTCACAGAGAGAGCATTGGCTTAATCACCACGCGTGCCCACCGCGGATTGGCAATTTCAAGCACTGAGGTATTATGTGAACACCTCAGACACCCAGGTTTCCTCACGATGTTTTCCTTCATAGCGAGTGGTATTGCTACTACAGCCACAGAACATATTTTCTCTGTTCTGTGACTACAGCTATACATAACTTAGAAAACAAAGTCACGAATGCCTTTTTTGCTGATTTTTAAGTCGTGGAGCAATTAAGATGTTCCCAATGTCTTTGTCAGCGACGGTGAAGGAGAGTTAAACGAAGAATCACAATAAAATTATATTTATTCATCCATCTTTGTAAAATATAAATTTTGCTATTATATGTATGTTTAAAAAAGTTTAAATTATTGTTTTAACATGGTGTAGGTAGGTAACTATACCTATGTATAAATACAATGATATTAAGTGGAACTAGAGCAAGGGGATTCCGTCTACAAACGAAACTAAAAATACTTAGGTGAATAAAGGCAAAACCAAATTATAGCTTTGTAAGGGCCATGTAAGAAGACTTAGGACGATCCAATTTATTTTTTATACATCTATTTGCATTTACAAATATTGCTCACTTCGATTCGCGTCATTAAGCGTATATTTTCATTGAAATCCGACATTTCGTTTGTAAATTAAAACAAAACTAAGTTTGTATAGAAATCCCCTCGCTCTAAGCATCCTTAAGAATTATTTAGATAAATCATACATTTACAAACAGTAAAATAAACAATTCCATTATCGTTTTGACACCCAAACGTAACCTTTAACAACGGCAATATTGTTTGTAACAGACAAAGGATCTCGACCATTAGCAGTATCGCTAAAATCTAAATAGTGTCACCAGTTTTCAGTGTCCATAATTCATGTTTTAAATTATAAAAAATTGGGGTTTTCTTATTAAACCATGACTTCTCCGTAATTCTAAATTAATAAAGTTATACAATAATTAATGCTTCCGGTTTAACGACCGCTGTCATCTTGATACAAGTCTACTGATCCATTCACAGACCTGTTTAAATCTCAATCTGTGCATTCAATAATGTAGTGTTGCCATCCAACCGACCACTACTTTTCAAATCGAATGAATCGATAC
The DNA here is from genome assembly GCA_947308005.1 of Yponomeuta malinellus. Lineage (NCBI taxonomy): Eukaryota > Metazoa > Arthropoda > Insecta > Lepidoptera > Yponomeutidae > Yponomeuta > Yponomeuta malinellus. Next base: position 4,789,511 of record OX371022.1, read on the forward strand.
AGGGAAGAAATAGGCATATTTAGCTGAAAAAAATTGCATACCTAACAACTTTTGTTATTTCGTTTGATAATACCTACTTCATTTGCATATTTCTTTATCCACCTGTTCATTAAGATTATTTGTGGTTTACATTACATATTAGGTACTAATACTAGATAACAGATTCAACAGTGTGGACCTTCATCATCATCATCATCAGCCATTTAAAGGCCACTGCAGGACATAGGCCTCCTTCGTGGTTTTCATAACCATGAGGGGTTTTGCCATAATCGCCACGCTTGGCAGGTGGGTTGGCCATCGCAGTATGCGGTTGAAATCTCAGGAAGACGCTGCTGCCCGTCTCCTGGTAATTTATTTCCTTAGTCGCCTTCTACGACATCCACGGAAGGAAATGGAGTGACGCTATTCTTAATCCGGTGCCACACGGATCCGTGGTCTTGTGGACCTTAATTTGACGGAATCGCTCGGATGCTGATCTTTAAATAAATCAGGAAAGCGGTGGTTATGTATTAACAGAACGCTTGCATCACATTCCAAGGTGTTGGGTTCGAATCGGACATTGTATGTGATCTTTTTATAGCAGTACGACTGTCCAACGTTTACAGAAAACATCGAGAGGAAACATGTGTATGAGGTACACCCCATGTCCCCATACCTCACCTTACTCCAAAAAAGCTAAAAATAGTGGCAGATTATACTCCTCGGTATTTTGTACATTCTGCCGCAGCGTATGTATTTGGTCCAACGTATGTAAAGCCTTATCGGAAACCGACTTGTTCGGGGAGCTGAAAGTCATCGAGCTCGCGTGCGAGACGATTCGTGCCCTAAAGTGGGCACATAACGTAATCAGTACCTACGCATGGGTGACTTTGCAACTAAAATGTCATGGTTTATGTACATAGACTGCACATTATATATGTTATTATGTAAAGGTGATATGAGGCATAATCACCGGGCTTTCTACTCGCATCACGTTAATCAATTATATTACATTTCAGTTATATTTTATGAAATGGTGACTGATGGAATCGAATTGATGATCGATATAAATTACATTTTGCAGCACTGAACGTCATCGTTCATAATCTGTGCTATGCCCTGTCACCTATCATTATAACAGTTTTGCGATTGTTTTCTTCATGATCAGAATGTATATTTGTTTATGAACTATTTTGCATGAATGTTAGTATTTTTGTGAGACGGAGTGTGACGGAGTGAATGAGTTCTTGTGTTTTTGTAAGTCTCCATATTGGTGTGTATTCTATCGTAAAATACACACTCCATCATTATGGATGATACACTGAATTTGCGCTGGCCTGTTATACTATAAGAATACCCTTAGAATTCTCCTACGTCTCAGTCATCGTCGCTGCAACAAGTGTTAGTAACAAACGAACATTGTCGCCTCAAATCCATCGTCAACACTCGTCAACTTCCATTTTCTTCTCTAATACCCGGTTCCTATATTTAATGAATCGTTATTGGTAATCGGTAACTTATCATTGACAAGCGTCCCGTAACTTGAATAGCTGGTTGATGTTTAAAAAATTGTTAGGAACTTTACAAATTGTTATCTCCATACATTTATCGCACGGTACGTTATTCGAAACCGTTTTTAAGAGGAATACTTGAGTAGACATTTTAACTATCCGTAAGCAAAACGAGTCGTTCTTGAATATAGGAACCGGGCATAAATAGTACTACAGCTTAAATAAAACAGCTTCCATGCATTTTGTGTGGGTTATGGCTTATTATTATTTCAACTCAAGAGCGGTTGGAGAAGAATGAGTGAAAGAATTTAGTCTGGACGAACAGTTTAGTCCCGGTGCAACCTCTTCGCTAGCTGAATTCACCTGAGTTACGCGGAGAGTATACACACGACGTGTGAGAATGACAGTTTCATGTCATGACATGGTATAGGACAAGAAAAATGCGGTAGTATTAATGACCTAATTACATCCTCGTCCGGAGAATTACTTTAATGCTAACAATAGTATTTTAAAATTCTAAGCCAGTACTTCAAATTAAGGTATTATTTCATTGTGGCACAACTTTGTTGATAGCGATACTAAGTGTCTTAATCACTTGATCATTTTCCTTTTATTAGAATAGAATCCAGTAAGTATACAATGCACAGGTATGCATGTCTAACCTGAATTCGAATTATATCCAAAATACGTACATTGAGTAACTATGTAGGTCGTTAAAATTGTTGCTTTCCTAGATTATAAAGAGTAACTAATGCGTTTTCAATACAAATCTATCAAAAGCAGCCTATATACGTCCCACTGCAGGGCACAAGCCTTCTCCCTGAGAGCGAGTGTGGGCTTAATCACCACGCGTGCCATTGGCCCAGACACTCAGGTTTCCTCACGATGTTTTCCTTCACAGTTAGCGAGTGGTAGGTATTGCTACTATAACTTCACAAATGTACATGACTTAGAAAGCAAAGTCATACGTAGGTACATGCCCGCACTGGGAATCCAACTTGCGGCCTAATTATGCGCACCGAATCCTGAGCGATTTCAATCGTCTAACTGTCAAATTCCATACTAATTTGACAGTAAAGTTAGACGATTGGAATCGCTCAGGATTCGGTGAGCGTAATATAGGGGCTGGGTCTCTCGCTTTCGAGTCCAATGTTCTACCCACTAGGCTACCACCGAACTCATTTATTTTTAGGTAATAAAAATGTATCGAAGCAAAACATGTACCTACCTACAAATCAAAATACATATTGCTTTGTATAATGTTTGATGTCAAACACAAACAGAAGGCTTGGTTTTACATTTAACATTGATAATGACGTTCTGTTCCTTCCTTAATTATCCCCCTCAGTCTTGACCTTGAAAATAACAATTGAAAATGATTGTCAATTTCAAGGTCAGGCCTGAGGAGATTACTTTGGTCGCACGGTACCTACATACTTATGCACGAGGGATATTTTTGATATAGATTTGATATTTAAGAGACCTTCTATTTAGATCCCACAGTACTAATCTGAGAATTCTGTAAATTATTACAGTTCAGTGGCCTAATTACGCTCACCAAATCCTGAGCGATTCCAATCGTCTAACTGTCAAATTCCATACTAATTTGGAATCGCTCAGGATTTGGTGAGCGTAATAGAGGGGCTGGTGTTGCTCTGAAATGTATATCTTTTACTTTTATGCCTGTATGGTCCCACGGCATAACCGACAGATCCAGATAGTAAGGTTCATAAATACTATAAATAGATAGTTAGAATATATTTTATTACAGTTCCTAATCGTGATAGTGACATAATAGATTGTAAATACGATAAAAATAATTACAACAATATAATTAAATTTCTATAGATAACTATTCTGTCCAAGCGTACGTTTCATCCCTTTAAATAAATTCTTAGTATGTAAAATGAAACTTTTAATTACAATAAAATATGTATTTTAGGCAGTAGTATTATTCATTATATATTATTATCGTGACGGTAACATCTTTGGCTTTTAGGTTAAATATACAGTGGAATGTATTGAAAATTAATATTACGTTTAAGCTAATGGTAACATACAACCCAACCTATTTTAATAAAATTAGAAGAACAATAAATATTTTTGTAAATTCTAGCATATTTAGAAAGTATTGATTACTCTAACCTAAATCCTGTAGTATAAAATCTCCTAAATATACTATTAAAATTATTTTGTTTATAAATTCAATTTGTGATAAATATGTGTCAATTATTAATTTTTTTTGTTTGGTTTTTATATTTTATATTCAAATCAAATAATTAACTATCTTTGTGTCAACACACCACTAAAATTACAGCTACCAAAAGTAATTAAATAGTCAGTAAATAATTATTAGCTACATTTTTATTATTTATCTTAGTTATTATTAAAGTGTAATAGTATATTATTTTTATTAAAATCTCACTATTAGGTTTCCACTAAACTTAGTGACAGTTTATTAAAACCCTATTGTATTCAAATTAACAATATTTTCAACCTTCTGATAATAACTTTCTTTCAAAGGCTATGACGATTCGATGTACATTGCGTAGCAGAGTCTTCCTACTTGTTAATGTGAGTTCATCGACGTAGCATGTACGACGAATCGTCATAGCAAACCATGAATAAATGTAGTTTTATGAAACGCGGCCCAGGGCCCTGTGTCATACAACTACATATATATAATATTGCATAGTTGATTAACCCACACTTTTACTAGTAGGAAAAGTTGGCTTGCCATAAACTACTTGTGAATTGTAGTTTTATGAAACACGGACCAGATCAGTTTTTGACACATTATTTGTGAGCTACTAGTGATTGGTTTGCAACTAACGTGTAGTAAGTAATCATAATTCCACATAGCCGATCAAAAATGGTACCAATAAATTTATTATGGGAAAAGAAAGGAAAAAGTACAACATGAGATTGTCTAAAAATAAGAAAAGAAAGAAAAGTCAATTGAAAGATTTTAAATCACAAAAAATATATCGGCTATTTCATAATATAGGTGGTAACTTTTCTATAAAACAGTTTATAATTTTTCCAATGCTTCGAAGTTTTCTCCTCACAAAAAAATTGTAAGTAGAACCCCCTTATTTTGGAATCTGTATCAGGGTTTTGTTACACCTTGTATAATGAGCCTAAGCTTAAAAAAATGATGAATTCCAAACTTTAGACAAATCAGTGTCTAACGATGTTTCATTAAGCGGACGGGACTAGTTTCCACAACACAGGGAATCCTAGTGTGGGAACTAGGGCTTCATCCTATTGTATGCATAGTTTCTGGAACAAATAAACATTTTTTAATTTTTCATTCAAGTCATTGATAGGTACAAATGATAAGTATTTTTCTGAGGATACCGTTCTTGTTTGTTCTTGTTCTGTACATCCCCAACACTTGAGCAGAGTTTTAAATCACAACAGATGTTCGAATCAATGAACAGACAATTTATTCTTCCACCATATTGATTACCTTACACGGAGACTCCATTATCGTCACCAATATCACCCACAAACCTGTCGCAGTCATCGATCAAATCCTCCACATCATCCAAGCTAGCTTGCCCAGCCTTCGCCTCAGCTCTCTTGGAATCACTACTGCTAGAATCGATCACTTTCTGAGTCTTCTTTTCACCATTTTCTTCGAGCGTCTCATTTATAATCTCCAGTCTGGACTTTGAGAAGAATTTTTGGAGCGATTCCATTTTTTCCAACGCTCTTTCAGACCGTTCTGAGCTAGAGCTCAGCGTAGTATCATCAGTCATGCACGCAGAGTCTATTCTTCTTGACAAATCTGATATGGAATCTGAGATTTCCGTTGTCGAGGTAGATTTATCGACTCTAGCCACTTTAGGTTTGATCATCATACTTGGGGGTAAGTCTGGAATGTTTCGCAGGTCAATGAGGCTAATTGATGAGCGTTTCATGGTTAGATTGTCCATTTCGCGACTGAAGTCTTCGGTGGACGGTCCAGAGCTTGATTCGCTTTCAAAAGGATGTTTTTGGAGCTTGTCTTCGATTTCTCTTAGCACCTCATGGGCTAGTCTGGTGGCTGTAGATATGCGGTCTTCTTTGGACGGTCTACGCTCTAAAGCTCTTGACGAAGGTTCGTCTTCTTCCATTATATCGGACAGTTCAAAGCTGTAAGGCAGGTATTGTAAATATGGCGCAGGTGGTTGCGTGTACGCGTTGAAATTCTCCCTATCCTCTTGTTCACTCATTGTGTCGTCCTCTTTCCTTAGCGTTATGTTCCTAATCTCGCAAATTTTCGTCGTAGCTTCCTCGAAGATGCTCTCTAAGTCTTCTTTGACGTGACTTAAATCCACTACGGTCTCAGAAATGCGTCGGGAGCTCGGGGATTTTTCTGAACGGAAATCTTCATATTTGTCTATAACAGTGTCTTGGGTTCTAGTTAGCGAGGAGTCCGATTTCGTTTTGCTTATGTCACTGAAAGTTCCCAGTCTGCTGATAGTAATTTCAGACTTGGATTTTTCTGACAAAGATGGCGTCACAGACATGGATTTCGTCGGATCTTTTACTTTATCGATACAGGTGTAGTTTTCCATGTATTTTAACAGCATGTCGACTAGAGTCTCATTCTCCTCTTCGCCTGGGGTGTCATCTATATACGATAGCTCTTGCACGTTGATATTTGACTCTGAAAGACTGAGTCCATTCTTGTGTTCGCGTTCTAGGTTGATTTCTACCACAGGTTTGATTTCTTTGTGATCTTCTGGTCCGAATAAGAATTCCATTAGTGTGATTTTCCTATCATCTTTCGTAACGTCATCTTCTTTGCTCATGCAGCCTGTAGTCGCTAGGAAATCCATTAGAGTTTCCATTTTTTCCTCAAGCTCTTTGTTAACTTTTGGTACGTATGTTTTGATTTCATCCTGAGGGCTAGTTTCACTTTTGAAGCAGGAGCCCCCACTGCCTTTTCTGTGGTCTTCACTCCTTTGACTCTTTACTATGGTGAAGAAGAAATCTATCAGGTTGGCTATCCGTCTATCAGTGTTCCGATCTTCCTCGTCCGACTCGGTCAAGTCTGACTCCTCTTTGACCAGAGGACATCGCTTTGGCCCCTCGTCGAATCTTCTCGAGAATACAGTCTCTTGGACTACCTGTGACAAAAAAAACACCTTTGTACATTTAAATATTAAGACAGTGAACAATCCATAGACCAGCTGGTCCAGCTTATATAAATTGGACGTTGTATTTACGTTAACTCTCTAAGAAACTTTGATTTCGTGATGCAGGAATGTGCTCACTGACCAAGATACCAAGGTGTTGTGCGTAGAAGAATAAGAATGAAAAAGAAAATGTTTTACCTGCAACAAGTCTCTGGCCAGTCTCACCGGTGATTTAGAGTCGGTGCCCACCGGTTCGCAAAATGGGGAGGTCTCAGATCGCCTTCTGTCCTTGTCTACCCGCAGGAAGTCCCATAAAGAGCCGAGCTCGGAGGAGAGGGACGCGCGATGGCTCGCGAGCCGCGTCCCCAGACGCCGGAACACCTGGGACAGATCCACGTTCTGGATTTTAACTTGACGACTGTTCTTTTTGTGCGGCGTTGGTACTAGATGGTGTACTGAATACTACTTGGTGTTAATCCGTGCGATGTTTTTACTATTTTGGCAACCTCCCTACCCTAATTTCGTCGGCCTATCACTAAGTACGAGCAGTGGCCTAATTACGCGCACCAAATCCTGAGCGATTCCAATCGTCTAACTGTCAAATTCCATACTAATTTGACAGTTAGACGATTGGAATCGCTCAGGATTTCGTGAGCGTAATATGTATAGGGGCTGATTGACAATGGGGAACTGGCGTCTAACATAGATTGGAGTGAAGTTTTCTTTTATACGATAGAAATCATATAAACAGTTAGGAAAAATAAAAAGTAAAAAGACAAAAATATTTTTTCGGGGTCACAAAGCATGCGAAAAACGAGTTACTCTAATAACAATAACCTTATTAGATTTAATTTTTTCTTTGAATTCTGAACGTTTTGTTATAAGGGTGTAGGTAGGTACAGATCATTTTATGGGATACCTAACTCAAATATACGCTAGTATGTAAATATATGTAAACGCTTCATATTTGAAGCGTCATAGTTTGAGCCCAATTTGTATGGCGCGTTTTTGTACCACGTGACTACACTCACTTTTCGATAGGTTATTATTATGAAAATTACCACGTTTAAGCATTTATCTTTTAACATGGTCTCTTCGATGATATTGAAATTTTTTTTTTGCAAGTTCTCCATTATGTTACAAAGTGTACACTGCTTACGAAAGTTAGATTTAAAAATATATAATGTTAACTTGTTAAGATTCTAATGTACATACAATAAAGAGTACCTACTTAGTTAGGCAGAATTTATTGGTGGTCTAAAAGTAATAATAATAATAATAAAATAACTTTATTGACAGAAAATAAATAAACATTAACTAAAACTTTGGCCTTTGCATCTACGTAATGAGATGATTTATACAGCACCCAGTGGCACCATCACTCACACTATATGGGTGTAGGGACCACTCGGACGCTGCAGTTACTGGGACATTGTTTGTTTAGATGGAGTAGGCTTGCCCAGCACCTATACCATCCTGACAGCTTAGTCGGCCTAGCCCACAGGAAAGACAAGTCAATACGTGCGGAGCCAACCAAGCCGCGGGTTTTCTTACAGTGTTTTCCTTCACCGTTAGCGTGTGGTATTGCTACTTCAAATTCACAGATATAGGTAAGTACGTAACTTCGAAATCAAATTACTTACTTCTTACTAAGTTAATTAGGTTATTAATTTTATTATATTCTTTTTGTTGCATTAATCCGCGCTGAGGACAATTTTAAAAACCTATTTAGAGGATAAAGTCCCGGCATGGGTGGAATTTTTAACCTCTAAATAGGTTTTTAAAATTATTCTCAGTACGGATTAGTGCAACAAAAATAATACATATAATAATCTCGTATGTACAGCGATATCATTCCGATGTAAAAACCTAACTGCATAAAAGTGGGTACTCGGGGCTGCAAGTGATGTAAATGACTTCAGCCAGATGTCGCTGCATGTACGTAAGACAGAGAAGTGTGTAAAGAGGTTCGATCGAAATTTCGCCGATGTCTGCACTTGCCCATTAGCTCAGTTAGGAGAGCGCTGGTACGGTTAGACAGAGGTCGCGGGTTCAGGTCCCGGCATGGGTGGAATTTTTAGGCTCTAAATAGGTAGTTATTTTATGTTGTGTTTTCCTGGTACAATAAAGAATATTCTTATCTTAAGGTTATTCTGGTTGTGCAATAATTTTTCACTATCTATATATATCTTCCTAACTAAGATCGAAGCTCCTTACAATATACATCCTGTGTTTAGATTTCTAAAGTACAGTAAGTGACACAATTTAGCTTAGTTTAAATTTAATTTTAATTTAATTTAATAAAATTAAAATAAATTTAACGGTGAATTTCCAAATATAGAGCGCACCGCTCCGAAGCTCCTACAACTTTACAAATGTGCGTAATTTAGAAAAAAAAGTCATGGTCGCGATTCGAACCCACGACCTCCCGAATGTTAGGCTGGCGTTCCACCGCTGCGTTACCACCGCTTGAATAAAAAAAAATATACAAAATATTGTATTAAAAAGAAAAATATTACAAGTATGGTTTGCGTCGGTTACCACACTAGACGTAAATCTATGCGGCGGTAACCAGGAGATGGTTTGACATTATGTTTTTGAATGAATTGTAAATATTATATTCGTTTACCTGCCACACTCAGGAGCGCCAGGCGCGCAGCTTTCGAAGCGAAACGCGCTTGAAGCGGGCCACCTGCGCGGCTAACGCTTCTGCCCCTAAAGACCCGCCAGTCTCGCCTTCGGAGTGGACCTGGAATTGAAAAGACAGTCATTCATTCAGTCAGAGTGGACCTGGAATTGAAAAGACAGTCATTCATTCAGTCAGAGTGGACCTGGAATTGGAAAGATAGTTATTCATTCAGTCATAGTGGACCTGGAATTGGAAAGATATTTATTCAGTCAGTCATAATGGACCTGGAATTGGAAAGATAGTTATTCATTCAGTCATATTGGACCTGGAATTGGAAAGATAGTTATTCATTCAGTCATAGTGGACCTGGAATTGGAAAGATATTTATTCATTCAGTCATAGTGGACCTGGAATTGGAGAGATAGTTATTCATTCAGTCATAGTGGACCTGGAATTGGAAAGATAGTTATTCATTCAGTCATAGTGGACCTGGGCTTGTAAATATAGCCTTTCATTCAGTTACACTGAACCCGAAATTAAAAAGACAGCGATTCATTCATTTCGAGTGTGGACTTGAAATTGAAAGGACAGTGATTAATTCAGCCAATGTGGACCTGGAAATGACAAGACCGTCATTCATTTCGGACAATGTTAGACAGGATTTTGGCCTCCGAAGCCGACCTCACATTCGAGAGGTCCTGCACAAAAATGTAGCATGACGACGCGAATCACGCCTCTTAAATGTCAAAAGTCGCGACTTTCTTCTACATTTTAGCGTCATGAAAGGCGCGACGCAAAAATCCATGCTGGTTCGGACACTAGATACTTACCAAATCAACCACGTCAAACGCCTTTCTAATTTCGAATTCCAAATTCGGTAGGTAGTTTGGTGAATGAGGTTTCAAAAGACAAGAATTGCTGTCATGATTGTGCAACATCGAGGAGTAGACCGGTGTTAAAACCGCGGAGGAGCTGTTCAATTCCAATTCCAATTCCACTGAACAAAGACCGTTGTAAAGCGCTGACTGCTAACCTCCAGCGATGGAGAGGAGCTTTAAGAAGTAGAAGATAGGAATATCCTTTACCGCGGAAGTCGTAAGGAGAATACTGAAAATCTTTTCGTTCGGCTTGATAGTTGGGGCTGATATCGCACATCCAGAGATACGCTCCTCCACTTACATTCTGTGGCATCGGGAACATAGGGCCAAGACGTCCTGAGGTCGAGCGGCAACTACGACTTCCCTTCCCAGCCCTAGTGTTTTCGTAGGGCCAGATTTAGGGTAGGGCAGGCGGTGTGACTGCCCTTGACCCTCCATAAGAGTGGGCCCTCTACAATAGAGATAAAAAATTCCAAATTTCGACGGGTCAGTAAGTTTTATGTTTTCTTCAAGTATTTTTTTTTCCATTCTTACCTTTAATACTTGCATAACCATAATAATACTGTTCTTGAATGTTAAAAACATTAGTGTAATAGTATTTTTTATTCGAAATGTAATTTGGCCGCTCCTTCCTTGTACCAGGGCCGCCAAACCTCCAAATCCGGCCCTGTGTTTTCGCCTCTAACGTCACCGATCGGCGGCAGATAGTTTTTAGACACCCCCTTTCTCTCCATCCCGAAGGTTGCTAGAAGAGGCTCTGTACGATGCTGGGTATGTTAGTCTCGGGTCACGTGGCCGAGCCATCTCCACTTTCTGGCAAGGATTTCTGCATGAATGTGCCTCCGATTCGTAAGTCTCCACAATTCTGTGTTTACCCACGATTACCCTTATCAATAGATGTAAATGTCAAATGAAACGTAATCAGCGTTCTGAGGAAGCAGGACTGTAGGTGTCGTTAATTATCTCTCTGGATTCTGATCTCCGCTGCATGAAGGGTTTCATGTCCTAAGCCTTGATTACTATAAAATGTTCTAAGGCTAGTTGGCACCGATGACGCACACACGTCCAGCGGTCACCCTCACCAAAGATGCAGGTGTCAATGACACGTCATAGGTCTTAGGAAGGCCGGACTACTCACCTCTCTGGAGCCTGATCTCCGCTGCATGAAGGACCTCATATCCTTATCCGAGTGACCCTTTGACCGGCCGATGCCTTTGCCCAATGGCGTGGTGGAAACTCGCCTGTGAATTTCAATGCAGATATTTGAACATCGTTATTTAGGCCTTTTCTTCTTTAACACGACAACTATAGAACTCTTCCGAGCCGCAACATCACGGGACAAAGTAGCCACAATGATAGCGAACCTCCGATAGGAGACGGCACCAAAAGAGGAACAAGATTTCTAATAGGCCTTTTGGGAAGATACAGATATTTGCTTCCCGATGTACGGGTAAATTGTAAGGTAAATTGTATCTTCCCTAAAGGCCTGGGAAGGAAAAAATAGCGAGGAAATCCGAGGGCTTGAAATACCTCACTATGTGAACCTACAATGACCTAACTATGCGGGAAATCTCAGGTATAACTAATAATGAGATCATCTGACAGCCCGGTATACCAGGGTTGCCTCAAAGAAAAGGACACACTCGCCCACATAGTCAATTACTGCGAGGTATGGAACAGCAATGATCCGGGAACCCTTGAGGAGGGATCCCGGAGCGTTTCTATTCTAGACCTTGAGGAAGCTAGGATCCCTCAAGAAGGCCTGTTGGCTTTTTGGAAAGATATAGGTCGGACCAACTTTGAGGCTATGTGCAGAAATCACAATGGCCCCAACATGAGGTTATACGGAAATCTCAGGTCTAACAGCCACTGTCAGTAACAACTTAACAGTTTTTTTTAACTAACAGCTGTACAGCCACTCTCCCTAAATTTCCAGCTCAAGATCGTAAAGAGATGAAAGAAAGGTAACCTAGTAACTAACCTGCAATGCGTCGGGTCACTATAGGCGGCGTGTACATGATGTTTCATGCCGCCTTCGGGTATACTGTAGGTGCCGGCGCTCAGTGGAAACGTGGCGCCCCCTGTATAAACGAAGCGTAAGATAAACAGAATGGCGTGCATTGGAAGAGACCTACACTCAAGGACGAATGCCCTATCGACGGTGTTTACCCTAAATATGGGAATGGCTTATCGGAAACCTATAATAGTTTGTCTACATTTGGCTGAATAGGATTGCATTAAAATGTGAAAATTACTTTGTTAAATTCCGCCAAAATCCCACAAGCACCATGCGGCTAGTTAATGCAACTTTTTCAAGCAGAAGCAAGACACAAACACACCACCACCGACGCCAATACTTGTGTGAATAAATGCCGGAGGGAGGGCGGTGCATTAACTAACCGCATGGTGCTTGTGGGATTTTGGCGGAATTTAGCAAAGTAATTTTTACATTTTAATGCTATTATGGATTCCCGCAAAGTAACGCCTGATTCCATACAATATCTGCATAGGATTGGTCAATGTTATTACATAAAGAATCACAAGGGGTGTATGGTTCACAATAAATGCGTTTGCCAGTTCGTGGTTAAACTGGACAGTATTATTTTAATTATATTCTTTTCGTTGCACTAACCCGTGCCGAGGACAATTTTAAAAACCTATTTAGAGGGTACAAATTCCACCCATGCCGGGACTTGAACCCGCGACCTCTGGCTGGCGCGGTTAGCCAGAGGTCACGGGTTCAAGTCCTTGCATGGGTGGGTTAAAGCCTCTAAATAAGTTTTTAAAAAAGTATTATTTTAATTATTTATTACATTAATTACATTATATAAATGTACAACGGCATGCTTAATGCAGGCAGCGTACCTACTCATCATCATTCAGCCACAAGAAGTCCACTGCTGGACGTAGGCCTCCTCCATGGATTTCCAAAAAGACCGGTTGGAAGCGGCCGGCATCCAGCGCCTTCCTGCCACTTGGATGAGGTCATCTGTCCATCTTGTGGCTGGTCGTCCTACGCTGCGCTTGCCGATATGTGGTCTCCATTCGAGAACTTTTCGGCCCCATCGGCCATCAGTTCTGCGTGCTATGTGCCCCGCCCACTGCCACTTCAACTTACTAATCCGCTGGGCTATGTCGGCCTACGTAAATACTCAGTTTTCTTCATTTGTGTGTCTTTATTATTTAATTGTTATTTTAACATCAATTTTCTCGTTTGCTTTTTTAGGGTTCGGGTGCCAAACGGGACCCTATTACTGAGACTTCACTGTCCGTCTGTCTGTCTGTCTGTGACTAGGCTGCATCTTATGAACCGTGATAGCTAGGCAGTTGAAATTATCACAAATTATGTATTTCTGTTGTCGCTATAACAAAAAATACTAAAAACAGAATAAAATAAATATTTAAGTGGGGCTCCCAGACAAAAAACGTAACTTTTTGCTGTTTTTTGCTTGATATTAATAACGGCAGCTTGAAATATTCACAGAATATGAAGTTCTATATTAGCTTCATAAATAATTGAACTAAAACAAAATAAATATTTAAGGGGGGTTCCCATACAACGAACGTGATTTTTTGCCGTTTTTTCACGATCTTTGTGTATAATGTTATAAAGTACGGAACCCTTCGTGCGCGAGTCCGACTCGCACTTGGCCGGTTTTTATTTGTTGCCGCCCTACTTTGAATTTAAATTACTATGCTTTTGTAGTATTGCTTTTGGATCGTTTTATGTATCGGTGTATATTTTCATGAACGTCATGTACTTACTTATTTTGCTTTTGTCGCATACTAAGCTTTACCTAGCGGTGGGGAATGTTTAGGAATTAAGAAAATGTAATAGCTAAGTAAGTCATTTACTGTATTTAAGTATTCTCTGTTAATAATGGTAATAGGACGACCAGCCACACGATGGACAGATGACCTCACCCAAGTGGCAGGAAGGCGCTGGATGCAGGCCGCTTCCAACCGGTCTTTTTGGAAATCCATGGAGGAGGCCTCTGTCCATCAGTGGACTTCTTGTGGCTGAATGATGATGATGATGATGATGTTGAATGTTAATAGAAAATAAAGTACTCACCTGTGATGGCCCCCCTGGTGATGCTGAGTCCACGTTGTATCCGCGCAATGGCCGCTCTGTGTTTCGGTAAGGGCGCACTGCAGCCCTTCTCCTGAAGGACGAACCGGCCTAGGGTTTTCCAGTTAGCCTGAAATTCAGACAGGTAGGTACATACACTAACGCCTGTAACCCGAAGGGGTGTAGTGTGGTAAATAATGCGTTTAATTTATATTATGTTTATATTATGTACCTACCTACATTGAAGTGTTGGCTGCTTTGAACTTGAAGATAAGATAAGATAAGAATATTCTTTATTGTACCAGGAAAAACACAACATAAAATTGCACTTTTCAGGTCCATACACGTTTTTAACCGACTTCAAAAAAAGGAGGAGGTTATCAATTCGACGCGTTTTTTTTTGCTGTGTTCCTCCATAACTCCGTCAAATCTTAACCGATTTCGACAATTCTTTTTTTTGTCGAACAGGTATAACGTCCCATTGGTCCCATTTTAATTTGCTGAAGATCTGATGGAGGCTTTCAGAGATGGAGAACGGAACTCTTCAATGGACAGCAGTAAATAAGCCCTAATGGGGCCTATCCTTTAGTAATATCCGTATGTTTCATAAAATAGCGTAAAAGTAGTCCCAAGTTAATTTGGTGATGTTCTGGTGAAGACTTTCGGAGATGGAAATGTAGAACATCAAATTTAAAGCAACGAATTAAGTAGGGTAAATTATGGTTGTAAGGGACTTATTTATTTTTCTCCCGCTCTCCCACTAAAAATTGAAAAATAAAATTTTTCAAATAAAAAATAAAAACCGACTTCGAAACACTACAGCACTAAAAAGTTAGAAATAATTTAAATAATTAGAAGTATTTATACATGTAGGTATTGTAGAAGTATAATTTGTAGTCGGTGCCCAGTTTCAAGACGAGCACATATATTTTGGGCACCGGCTCCAAATTATACTTCTACAATACCTACATGTATAAATACTTGTAATTATTTAAATTATTTCTAACTTTTTAGTGCTGTAGTGTTTCGAAGTCGGTTTTTATTTTTTATTTATTATAAACAACCTTAAGCCGGGAGAGAAAAAAGCGGGTGGGGCTGTGTAGGGCAACACAGCTTTTACAGGTAAGCGTTAATTTTTAGCTCAAACTGCACCATGTTTTACGCGGCATTGGCTCCATCTAGCGGCACAAGTGAAAAGGATCTGAGTAGTGTCTACTTTGTTCTACTCGAGGATATATAAATTAATTGCGCACGACACGTAATTACAGGGTTACAGCCCCTCGCCGAATCGACAATTTTCGTTGCATGCGGTTTTAGCAAGTGACGCCCTACCGACATGAAACATCTCTAACTCAGGTGTAAGGGAGGTTTCGTTAACATCTGATATTATCATGTTAACCTCCCTTAGACCTAAATTAGGGATGATTTTTCTCATGTACCCCATAACCCCTAATCACTTTTTATGCAGCAAGAAACTTATCACTGCAGTGTTTTACAATAGTATTTCTGCATTAATAAATTAAATCAAATCAAACCGAAGTATTTTTAATCAAAATAACACAGACACTGTGACTTAATGAACGTTGTTTGAAAATCGAATAATACATTCATGTTGTGTAACTTTAAGTTGAAAACTCTGTTAATTAAGTTAAAACGCGTTTTGAAAAGAATAAATGTGGAGTTTCTTCGTTAGCTTTGGATACGACTTCACATAAATAATCTATACATTCTGAAACTAACAGCTTTGACGTATAAATAAAATAAAAAAAGTTAATATGTCGAGCGAATGTGGGTGAAAGGGCCGGTAAGGGACTTCCCAGGCGGACATACTTCGAGCAAGCAGGGGATGTATTGGCAAAGGGCAAGATAAAAGTATCCGAAACCGGCGTGCGCGCATGCAACGACTAACGAATGTTGAGGAAGCGAAAGTGATCTTTCAGGCAGAATCGTGGCAAGTGGCAGTCCCTGGTCTCTGCCTACCCCTCTGGGATACAGGCGTGAGTTTATGTTTGTATGTATGTAGCTTTGACGTTAATTAAGTAACACATTCTGTTTTTATAGTGAATAACATTTTTAGTTTGAGTTTAGTATACCTTTTTAAATACCTATAGGTTATCAGAATAGATCCTTTCCATTTATGCCGCTAGATGGCGCCAATGCCACGCAAAACATGGTGCAGTTTGAGCTAAAAATTAACGCTTACTTATAAAAGTTTCACTTAAGTAAATATGTCGAGCGGTTTCACTTAGGTACTTTCATTAACGTCTAGTCGGCTATCCCGACGTTAATTTAAAAACAAATGAAACCGTTAAATAGGTGTTTAAAAAATGTGTCATAGGTACCTGTGCACTGTAGACCACCTCATCATCGGCTAAAGCCCTCTGCTGCGGCCCCGTGCCGGCCCGGCCTCCCCATTCCAACTCCTCCACTAGGACGAACCTGAAAATAATGGGTACAGTCAAGCTGTAGCAAGACTCCTGCTAGGGTTGCCAACTCTAACAAATATAGTATTTTCGGAGCTATTACTTCTAAAAATATAGTACCTAGATGGCAAAATAATGGTAAAAAATAGTAAAAAATAGCAGCAGTCGTGCCGCGCGATTCACGGACTTAAGCGAGCTTTAGAAAAAGATTAAGGCTGGGTTACGCTTTACGCAAAATATAGTACTTTCGCCCACTACATATTTTTTTTAAGAAATATATTATTTGAGCCCCCAAAACAGTAGGATACTATATTATATGGTAGGGTTGGCAACCCTAGCTCCTGCCTCCAATTTTGTAGGGACCAGAGAGGCGCTACCACCAGGACACGAGTTACCATGGGCGACTTGGAAGTCACTAAACAGACTTCGCACTCAGGTCGGCAGATGTAGAAATAACTTATGCAGGTGAAGCTACATGGGTGACGAGCGCAATCACTGCTGTTGCCGAATCTCCCCTCAGACTACGGAGCACAATCTCCGTGTGTCCCATGTGCCCGTCCACATGCACACGAGAGGACTTGCTGGAGGCCACAGACGCTGGAGTGCGCGTGGCCGAGTTCTGGGCCAGTGAAATCTAATAGGTTTCGTCACCGACACGATAAGAAGAAGATGGGTACGGTTCGCCCAAATCTTCTAGTTAGCCCTGAAGTTGGCGCTGTCACAGATCGTTTGCACATCGCTTACTTGTCTTAACAGAGTATGTGTGAGTAATTGACTACTTTAGTAATTGACTAATAGTAATTTACTACGCATCACACTACCTCAATTACTCACACACACACTGTAAAGACAGTAAGCGACGTGCAAACGATCTGTGACTATGTTCACGTTACCGCCAAAAAGATCTGTGCGGACTATACTCCATTCCGCTGACACCTATTTTTTGCTATTGCGACGCGAAGCTCGAGAACTTCAGAGCTAACTAGAAGATTTGCGCGAACTGTAATAAACATTGAAATAATATTTATCTACACTAATGTTGTAACATTCTACTTATGTTTTCAATACTTGACTTATAATTACTACTGTTATAGCGCAGACAACAAAACACTCAATTTAAGCAATTTCACATGATGGTATAATATTCACATCGATATCGTAAAATCTCATTATAACATCAATAAAACGCGACCAACTTGATTGCAGGGCCAATCAGGTTGGTCGCGTTTTATTGAAGCGCGCAGCTGCGCTCTCATTGGTTAAATTTTAATGGCGGCAAAATCACTGTGATTATACACGTACGCGTGAATTTAATTTAATAAATTAATAAATATTCCGACTCCGTCTACGAGCTCTACTGCTTGCCCCGCGACAGCTGCTGGATCAATAATTAACATTAACTTTCAAAATTGTACCATCCAAAATTTGAACAATTATTATAAATAAACTATTGTCAGCTTTTACTCTTGTTGTTTGATTAATTGCATTAGTGAAGATAAAGTAGTGTATGCAACTGCATATAACACGGGTATTAAAACACTCGTTACTAATATGAAACTCGCTTCGCTCGTTTCATAAACTCACACTCGTGTTTTAATACCCTTCATTATATGACAGTTGCATAAACTACTATTACATACATACCTTCATACTTAAGGGTTCAATTTTTCAGCTGACACGTACGGAACAAATTATTAACAATGAAAGGGCCAAGAAAAGTTAAAAATCGTTGAGCTGGTTTAGGTCCGGAATGGGTATTTTTATATTACCTCTACTGATTAGAGTTAAGTGATTAGGAGAACGAATAAACTTAGGCAGCCTATTATGCGTCCCACTGTTGGGCACAGGCCTTCTCTCACAGAGAGAGAGTACGATCACCACGCGTGCCCACCGCGGATTGGCGATTTCAAGCGCTGAGGTATGCGAAAATATTGAAATATTTAATCAGTAGTATTTATTTTTGTATTTGTTATAGGTATTTTTTTTTCGATAATCAAGGTAATTAAATTTTATCTAATATATTATCGTGATTAGACCTGTTTAATGCATAACTGTACAGCAACAAAAGTCTGAATCTGAAAAATCTGAGCGGTGGTAGCGTACTAGTGGGTAGAACATCGGATTCTGAAGCGATAGACCCAGGTTCGATCCCCAGTGCGGGCATACACCTATGATTGGTTTTGGTTTTCTAAGTTATGTACATTTGTGAAGTTATAGTAGCAATACCACTCGCTAAATGTGAAGGAAAATATCGTGAGGAAACCTGAGTGTCTGAGCCATTCATATACCTCAGCGCTTGAAATCGCCAATTCGCGGTGGGCACGCGTGGTGATTAAGCCCACACTCCCCCCCCTGAGAGAAGGCCTGAGCCCTACAGTGGGACGTATATAGGCTGCTTATGTAAAAATCTGAATTTATTAACCGTCTTCATTGCTAATAGTATAAATGTTACCGGAAAATAATGGAGTATCTAAAGGTTAAACGGCACCACGTAGGTAACATCTGATCACTGAACCGACGTGAAACAGCAGACATGATTCTTATCAAAATAATTTTCTGCAGTTTCGCGTCAGTTCAGTGATCAGATTGGTGCCATTTTTGAGCGTGAATTTGAAGGAATATTTTTTTTTATTGGGAGTTTGGTGTTGCCAGGATAACATTTATTAACAGGTGCCCCCTCAGACCCGCATGAAATAGATAGACTCTGTAAACTGCTAATGTCGGGTTAGGTACCTCTTCGGGTCTTCATGACACCGCGCCTTTGTCAACGCCTGATGTACGACGAACGATGCTGTTGCACTCAGTGGCACCTGAAACCGAAATAAAACCGTCGTTAGGAGCGCTCCTTTCTTGAGTTCACCAATACGAAGTTATTTCTAAGACTCCATGAGTTTTTGACTGATACTCAACATTCGAAAAGAAACACCTTTAAAAAAAATTGTGAATGTAAGTGTCAACAAAGTACATTATTTGACGAAGTTTTCTAAAAATCGTAAACATTTAGATAATTTTGCAAATATTTGGTTTAGTTAAACATTAAAAGAGTAAATGAAGATTGATTTCACAATTTTATTCTGGAAATAGAAATATTTTCCAATATTTTCAAGGCTATTTTCCGTGCGATTAAGTCTTTCCAAATATGATAGGCCGACTTTCTCTACTACTATTATTGTTGTGTACTACTAAATCTGTCCAGTCCAGTCCAGTCAACTCCAGTTCATTCTAGTCCACGCCAGTCCCACTCAGTCCAGTCCAGTCAAGTTTACTCTAATCCAATCCAATTTTCTGGCAAAAAGCCTGTGCCCTACATTAGGCCGTGCGTGACAGAAAACCCCTGCCAGCCCAGCCCAGTCCAGTGCAGTGCAGTCCAGTCCAGTCCAGTCCAGTCCAGTGCAGTGCAGTCCAGTCCAGTCCAGTCCAATTCAATGCCTTACCTTGAGAATGGCGTAGGGTATCTCAGGCGAAACGTTGTGGACGCACACGAGAAACGTGTCGGCGGCCGGCCACTCCTCCCCCCGCCCCCACGCGCTCCCTCCCGTTAGCGTGTCTTCGTCCGAGAGCGAGTCCGTGGCCACCCGATCGGTGCTTGCCAACCTGCGGAGCGAAGGACCTCAGGGCATGAGGTTGGAGGAAAGGTCGGAACTTGGTGAGTGATTCGCGCTGGGTACGATTGAATGATAGTTGAATTCAAGTGGGTCCAGCATGTGAAGCGGAGACCCTGGTCCGCAAATGAGCTTATGAACAATCTGATAAACAACATAGTCGTGGTGTCTTCCTCGTCTAGAAATGCGAATGATAATTTTAGCTTCACTAATGTTTTGTTGTGACATACGTATGCGCGAGGTTCACTCATTTCATCCACGAGGCGATCAATACGTCAAAGTAATAGCAATGGTTAAATGATTCGATGCACAGATCAATGAATCAACCACGTATTTATTCAACCATATCATTAATAAATCTCTCGAAGGTACAATAAATGGATCAGTAAATTAATAACTCAGTGAGATTGATTTTTGGTGTACTGCCATGAGGGTATTTGCTCATCCAAGTGGCAACCGGTCTTTTTGGAAATCCATGGAGGAGGCCTACGTCCAGCAGTGGACTTCTTGTGGCTGAATGATGATGATGATGATGAGATTGATCTTTTCATTCACTAATAAATCAATGACGATGAAAGAATAAATCAAATGAATCACAGAAGAATTTGATTAATCAATCGATGAATTGATGAATTAGTCAATGGATTGAAGAGACAATAAATAAATCATGTAAACGAATCCATCCATGTCGGTAGCTAGATAAATCTTTATTGCAAAAGAATTCAAATGAAATAATGAGTCAGTCAACAGATCACCGAATCAATTAACTCGTCACTCGCGCACCCCGTATGCTGGTTAGCCAGGCTCGGCTGCTGGGGTGGTCCCTGACCCTCTACACCAGAAATACATAATATCAATGTATTACCGAATCAATCAATAAGTCGATCAACTCGTCGTGCTACGAAGCTTCGTATGCTGGGGTCGTCCCCGACCCGCTTAAGCAGCAGCCGGCTGCCACGGCGCGCCATAGCCATGCACAGCACTCAATCAATTACGAATCATTCACTCAAAGAAATGAAATGAAATTGTTTAATTGCACGAAAAGTGGTACAAAGTGGTGAAATGAATGAATCAATGAATAAATACTCAATGAATCAGTGAAGCAACCAAATAGGTCATGAATCAACAAATGAACAGATTGATCAATAGATTAATGAATTGAGAGATTGATGAGTCAATCAATAGATCAATTAATCAATCCATGTACGTACCTATAAAAACAGAATTTCATAAATAAATCAAATTTGAAATAATATCAAAGAATAAAAAATCGGAACAATGAATCAACACGCACACACAATGAATCAATCAACGGATCACCGAAGCAGCAGGCTGCCGGTGCACGCCGCGGCCGCGCGCAGCACGTGCTGCGTGTGCACCAGCACTAGCCTCATACTTATTCACTCACTCGATTCCCGAGTCGATAAAATGTCAAATAACTAAGCGATTCATTTGATGAATCAATCATGCATTTTTTCAACAAAGTAATCAATGAACAATATTGTGGGTCAATAAGAAAGAAATACATTTATTATAGCAACAAATTCAAATTCAAATATTTTTATTCATTGTAAAAACAGAATGTTTACTTAATGAACGTCAAAGTTGTTAGTTTCACAATTAATGGATTATGTGGAGAAGAAACTAACAAAGAAACTCCACATTTATTCTTTTCAAAACACGTTTTAACTTAATTAACAGAGTTTTCAACTTAAAATATTAGTCATGAATGTGTTGAACACTAGTCACAATCGTCCTTTAAATAATATTAATCTACTGTTTAATGCCAAACATCTTTGTCTTCTAAGTAATCCTTGATGTTATAGTAAGCCTTTTTGCACAGAATGTGCTTAACACATTTTTTAAATCGCGTTGGAGGTAACTCTAATATATCTTGAGGAATTTTGTTGTAGAACCTTATACAGTGCCCCATAAAGGATGTGTTAACTTTTGCAAGTCTAAATAGTGGAAATGACAATTTATGTTTATTTCTAGTATTAAAATTATGGTGGCCACCAACATTTTCGAAGTCTTTGATATTTTTTCTAACGTACATAATATTTTCATAAATGTATTGACATGCAACTGTTAAGATGTTGGTTTCTTTGAAGAAATCTCTTAGCGAATCCCTACTACCTAACTTGTAAATAAATCGGATGGCTCTCTTCTGTAAGATGAAGATCGTCTCAATGTCTGCTGCCCGACCCCACAGTAGTATGCCGTAGGACATAATACTGTGGAAGTAACTAAAATAAACAAGCCTAGCAGTTGCAACGTCAGTGAGCTCTCTAATTCTTTTGACTGCATATGCTGCAGAACTAAGCCTGTGTGCTAGTTTTACAATATGAGGACCCCATTGCAATTTTGAATCGATTGTGATGCCTAGAAAAACGGTATCTTCTACAAATTCTAGTTTTTCTTTTCCGAGTACAATGTTGTTTTCAACTAATCTTACGTTTGGTAAGGTAAACTTTATACATTTTGTCTTTTTGGAATTTAGAAGCAGATTATTTGCCGTGAACCAATCCAACACACGCGAGAGAGCATCATTTGCATCGTCAAGATTATTTTCTTGTCTCTTAATTTTAAAAATAAGTGACGTGTCATCTGCAAACAATACTATCTCGGACATGTTTTGTACCATAAACGGCAAATCATTTACGTATACAAGGAAAAGGAACGGCCCCAAAATTGATCCCTGTGGTACTCCCATTTTTATTTGTGAACCTGTGGATTTTATACGATTTATGTCCGCTTTTTGAACCCTTCCTTTTAGATAAGATCTCATCAGTTCTAAACCTTTCCCCTTTACTCCGTAATGCTCTAGTTTTACCAAAAGTGTCTCGTGGTCCACGCAATCAAATGCCTTTGACAAGTCACAAAAAACACCTATAGCATCCCTACGATCCTCCCATGCACTATAAATATGTTTAACTAGCAAGACACCAGCGTCCGTCGTCGACCGTCCCTGCGTGAAGCCGAACTGCTGGTTATGGAGAAGTTGATAATTATTAAAGTGCGTAAGTAGTTGAACTAAAACAATCTTTTCGAATATTTTGCTCAATACGGGTAGGATCGAGACTGGTCTGAAATTTGTGGGATCATGCCTATCGCCACTTTTAAACAACGGAACGAGCCTACTGTATTTCATTAGGTCAGGGAATGAACCCTCACCTACACATTTGTTAAAAATTTTTGCTAAATGAGAAGCGAGGACATCTATTACTGAACTAACTATGATTACTGACATTCCCCACAAATCTTCCGTTTTTTTAAGATTTAATAGTTTAAACGCTTTAATTACGCTATGGGGATTAATGAAGTCGAACGAAAACTCGTAACCGCACGAGGGGACATTGTCTTTTAATAAACTTGCAGCAAGATCAGGAGACGAATCTAAAGGAGCCGTAGTTTCAATTGGAACATTTGTAAAGAATTGTTCAAAGGCCGCAGCAATGTCCTCATTTGATGTTATTACTTTATCATCTATCTTTAGAGAAAATTCGCGATCTCCTGATTTGGCTTTACCAGTTTCCCTATTTATAATAGTCCAGATTGTTTTAGATTTATTTGAAGACTGGAGGATTTGTTTCTTTATATGTTCGCATTTAGCTTTGTGGCAGACGGCCCTGAATAATTTAGAATATAGTTTAACATACTCTATAAAACTGTGGTCATATGT
This sequence comes from Yponomeuta malinellus, assembly GCA_947308005.1. Taxonomy (NCBI): domain Eukaryota; kingdom Metazoa; phylum Arthropoda; class Insecta; order Lepidoptera; family Yponomeutidae; genus Yponomeuta; species Yponomeuta malinellus. The sequence goes on from OX371022.1 coordinate 4,813,416, forward strand.
GTATGTTTTTTTCTCATACAATGCATACAGTGTGTTTCTACTTTTTCGGATGCCCGCAGTGGCCCATTCATTAAACCCTACTTTATTTTCATTGCTAGGTAATTCTCTTAATTTAAAAACATTTTCAAAATGAACTGAAACGACTCTAAAGAAGTCTTCGTAATGGGCGTTAGCATTTAGGGTTTTACCTTTATGAGCAGTTAAGCTACTTTTAAGATGTAATTTAAATGATTCTAGTTTTTTACTTGTAATGGGCCTGCATAGAATAACTTGCTTAGATTTTTCTGAATCTATTTCAAAATTTACAATTTGACCACTGTGATCTGACTTTAAGCAATTCACTGTGGAGTAATCAAAAAAATTGCAATCGCAATAGACGTTATCGAGACAAGTAGCAGTAGTTTCAGTAATCCTGGTGGGCTCTAAAAAAATATGGACTAAATTGAATGATTTAAAAATAATTTGTAATTTAGTTGTCAAAGGGGAATCTATTAGCAGGTCGATATTAAAATCACCACACACTATAACTTTCTTATTACTACTGGAAGCTACTTTTAATACATCCTCTAATACCGATTCGAATATACTGTAATCGCTGGTAGGGGGCCTGTATAAGCTTACTACAATGTGTTTAGACAATTCAACACATGACAGCTCAATTACTTTTTTAACAGAAAGCCTACAAATGTCTTTCCTTTGTTTAAATTTTAAACTATCTTTTACTAGTATTAAAGATCCCCCATGCAGTAAAGACTTTCTATTGTAGCAACTGGCTATTTGATAGTTATGTACAGTAAAATTCATTTGAGTCTCTAGTAGCCAGTGCTCTGTGACACAAAGTATGTCAACTTCATGTTGTTCTAAAAATAATTCTAACTCTAGTAACTTTCCAGAAAAGCCACCCTGTATGTTCTGATTAGCTAAAATTAATTTCTTTAGGGGGGGCTTTTCTGTGGTCTGCGCTGACAGTTTAAATCAGCAGTCAAGCTTAATTTATTTATGCTATGTTTTTTTAAAGACACAATGACATCACGGAAACTAAATAAACAGATAAGTAGCATAAAATGCACAACAGAAAGAAAACTAAATACCTACACAACAGACAAATCAAATAAATAAAACGAGTAAATAAATTATTAACATCATATTCATTCATTAATGTATGAATGAATCCATGATGAAATCAATGGATTTATAAAAAAAACAATATTACAATAAATGGATCAATCATACCTTCACTCAATCAATCACAAATCACTCCGTCAAAGAACTGAATGAATCAATTAATGAACACTCAATGAATCCGTCCATTAAGGTAAGTCCCTGCACGTGAGAAATAACATCAATGGATGAATCAACTCGCGCTCGCGCTCACCGTATGCTGGAGAGCCAGGCGCGGCTGCTGGGGTCCTCCCTGACTCTCGATAACTCTCTACACCACAAATAATATCGATAAATCCAATGAATGGATCATCGAATCAACCAAAAGATCACTGAATCAATCAACTTGCACTCACTCACCGTATGCTGGTGAGCCAGGCGCGGCTGCTGGGGTCGTCCCCGATCCGCTTGAGCATCAGCCGGCCGCTGCCGCGCGCCGCGGCCACGCGCAGCACGCGCTCGTACGGCGGCAGCACGCGCTGCGTGGGCGCGCGCGACGGCACCTCCTCCACGAGTATGTACGAGCCGCGGGACACGCCCGCCTTGCTCAGGCACTGCTCTATGACCTGCACAGAACACAATTACTCAAGAATGGCCTGGGCAAAGGTAGTGAGACCGGTGTTTTTAAAAGAGGGCGTATTTCCATGTTTGTGGTGTCCTTGCCGGGTTACCATAGCACAGGGTATCCTAGTTTGGGACCAGGTCAAGTGATTGTGTTGTGTGGAAGTTATTGTTACTGTAATTATACGGATCGATGGCGCTATGCTTGTGGCAAGGAAGAGAGAACGGCGGCGTCTTTATAAGACATGGAGGAGCTGATCATCATCATCAACCCATAGCAGTCCACTGCAGGACATGGGTCTCTCCCTGTATGGGAGGTTTTGCCGTAATCTCCACGCTTGGCAGGCGGATTGGAGATCGCAGTGTTTGGTGGTCTGTTGTCACAGGTCAACGCTGCTGCCCGTTCCCTGGTGTCCGTATTTTAGTCGCCTCTTACGACACCCACGGGAAGAAATGGGGTGGCTCATTCTAGGCCGGAGCCACACGGCGCTGATAAGAGACATTAATTTATCAATCATAAATAAAAATAAAAAGATGGGACATGGTATAATAATTAGACCTACTTAAGCAGAAATGACACACAGCATGATCAAACCTGAATAACCTTAAAAGTCGGTACTTTCATGTAGGACAAAAAAAAATACTAAAATTACAAAGTGGACAAAGTGACGACACCTCCTCCGCCAGGACATACGAGACACGCGACGAGCGACAAACGCCCGTCTTGCCCAGGCCCAGGCACTCGGCAAAGGAATAGAGAAAGACATGGAGAGGCTAATAAAAGAAATTTATTCGTCAACCAGACGTGAGGAAATAAATTAACCTAGTCTGTTTTAATTCGATGCAAAACAAGGCCGTGTTACCATTATACTTAAACGTTAAATATAGGTAACTCGGTAGATTTTTGTTTTACTGTAAAAAAGTAGACTCGTGGGACCAAAAACCTTATCGCATCAAAGACATTAATATTTAGTAACTCATAAAAGAGACGTATTTAAAAAAAACACTAACGTAGCACACACAATTTTTATTTCGAAGTAAAATGGGATTATTAGTTTCGTATTAGCAACACTTGGATGTTGATGACCTTGGGTTTCAGGTTTGACACGTATTCATGAAGACGTAATTTATTTTCAATCCATTTTTTTTTTTGGTTACGCGAATGTTGTTGCCCGTGTTCTCTTGTGATTTTGACAATTTTGGTTGGTTTTTGGAGTTCACATGCGTCGATACAACATGTGAAGGAGTTTTCTATTATTTAAATAAAACATCTGTTTACTTTTTTTTTGAGTACCGTCAACAAATGTAATGGGTTGGATGGTTTACGACATGTCAAAGTGACAGTACTTTTTGCATCAAATAAAAAAACAGACTTTAGTTACGCAGAAACGACTGAATGATTAAAAATTAATTGGATATTCCAAATTGACCTTTAAGGTCAGAGCATTTGCAGTGTCTTTTCCATAAAGAAAAAAAAAACACTCCTCCAAGCTCCAAGAGGACGTACGAGCCGCGCGACGGGCGGCACACGCCCGCTTTGCCTGAGCACTGCACAATAGACTGTGCAAAGGAAGAAAGAGCGCGTCGTTAAAAGACATCTCCATGTCATTAACATGACGCATACCATATTTTTCCAAACGACTGCTAGCTAGACTCAAGTGTGCAAAATATATCCAGCTGATGAGCAGCTATCTGTTTGTGCCACTCGCCGTAGAAACCACTGGAGTTTGGGGTACCCAGGGAAAGTTTTTGTTAAGGAGATAGGGCGTCGTCTCAGGAACCGTGGCTTTGACTACCGCTCAGGAGCATTTTTGATGCAAAGGATATCCCTCGCTGTGCAGCGCGGTAACGCTGCCAGTGTCATGGGTACCTTTGGGTCGGACATGTCTCGGGGCGGTTTAATTAATTGACTGTACTTGTGTGTGTGTGTGTGTGTGTGTTTTTTTGTCTCCTTTATATTTATTTTGTTTTTTATATTTTTGACATAGTTTTTACCTTTTATTAGGTCTCATTGATTGACATCTTTTTAAATGTAATTTTTGACATTTGTAAATTTTGACTTTTCACTTTTACTTATGTTTGGAAAAAGATGGTAGGTAGGTACATTGGAGAGGAAGAGAGAACGGCGTCTTTAAAAGGCATGGATGATGAGACATTTATTTGTCAAACAGAGGTTTGGAAATAAATGGACCTTGTTAGGTAGAGCAGAATTAGAGCGGTGGTAGCCTAGTGGGTAGACCATTGGACTCGGAAGCGGGAGACCCAGGTTCGATTCCCAGTGCGGGCATGTACCTATGACTTTTCTTTCTAAGTTATGTACATATTGTGAAGTTATACTAGCAATGCCACTAGCTAACGGGGAAGGAAAACATCGTGAGGAAACCTGGGTGTCTGAGCTATTCACATACCTCAGCGCTTGAAATCGCCAATCCGCGGTGGGCACGCGTGGTGATTAAGCCCATACTCTCTCTCTCTGAGAGAAGGCCTGTGCCCTACAGTGGGACGTATATAGGCTGCTTATGTTAAGCAGAAACGACTCAATCCACAACATGATCAAACGATAAAACTGAATTTTGACGGATATTTACTCCTTTCCTTTTCCATTTTATAATTTTCCGACGTTTCGGTACTTTTGCAAGTGCCGCGGTCTCGGTAGACTGAGGTGACAGGCGTCTTTTTGAAAGCATTAACTGTTAGTTTACTACCCTCGGCAGAAATTATTAAGTTACGTTCCAAAAATATTTTGGCAGATTTTTAAACTGAAATTGACACTAGGTACAATAATTTTATATAAACTCAAAAATACTGATTAAAAAAATTTATTACGTCTAGTGCTCGTGTTAACCTCAGAAAATACTATGATCAAACGAGCTGGGTGGATCATGGCACTATGGCCTGTAGAAAGAAAGAGAGAACTAAGTCTTTATTAGACATGGAGAAGATGGTGGATCACTGTGGTTGCCACTTTAAGACAAGTCAAGGGAATGCTTTGTTCAAAATATCCTGTATTGATACATGTGATTAATATTTTTCCTTCTCCTAGTTTTTTCTTGCACTGGGAGGATTTAGCCTGAATCGGAACTGAAATATTCAGTTCCTAAAGAAACTCGCCCAAGACGCGTATTTGAGATTAACGAGTCAAGTGATGTGTTAGTGAGTCAAATAACTAATCAGTGATTCAATCCAGTCATTTACTGCACTGATCCTGAGCTCAAGCAGTAGTTGACTCACTCTAAGTCAAGAAAGTTGTCAATGAATGAATGAATCTATGGATCAATTAATGAATCAACTTAATAGCGAGTCGATGAATCAATCAGTGAGTCAATCAGAGTAAAAAATATCAGAGTCAATAATTCAATGAGTCCACGAACGAATGAGTCAATCCTAGTCAAATAATGAGTCAATAATTTAGTCAAATAATGACTAAATTAGTAAGTCCATCCATGAACCAATCAGTGCAACGATTCATTGCAAATCCATTTAACCTGCACCTATATTATGTGAACCTAAATAAATAAATAAGAATAATAAATTTGACGAATCGTTGAGTCAATTACTCCACTAACCTCAGTAACCGTGGTGTCTTGAGTGACCTTCAGTATCGAATAGGGCTCGTTTGGTGACACAGAGTAGACCACGAGGAAGTGTATCTTCCGCCGCTGCGCCGAGTCAGCCAGCTGCAGGTCGCCGCGGCAGCTCTCGCCGGCCAACTCTTCGGAGCAGCGCGAGAATATTAGCAGAGATGCCATGTTAAGGGGCTGGTTCGTTGGAGACCTGGGGACGGGGGCCTTGGATGAGTTTCCCGAATCTTCTCCCGACATCAGTGTTTGAAGATATAAACTGTCAATAGTTTATTAAATGAAATATGTAATAGACATTTGTGTTCACACTTAAAAAGGTCGCTTTTGTCGCAGCAACGGCTATCGAAACCACCTACTGGGCCCCGCTTTTAGAGAACTGTCACTAAGAAAATATTACCGCTATCGTGAAATCAAATTCATCAAATTACGATGTAAGTACAACATCGTCGATATTCACCAATGTGCAAAGACTCCAGATTAAAGTTTCCTACAGTTTTTAACTGCGGTTGCCGTGACAGGATGCCTCTTCTCCACAGCATGACTTAGATCACCGTAGTCGCACGTGTCGATAGCCGGGACGTAGATATGTAGATAGCGTAAAGAGACCGCACGCTGAGCCAGCATTAGATACCTATAGTTGTATTAACGTTGAAACAAAATTATGTCTTACGAGTATCTACAGAGTACAGTAAGCTCACCGTAATCGCACGTGTCGGTATCCGGGACGTAGACAGCGTATAGGGATCACTCGCTGAGAAAGCATGTAGTTCGTATCCGCGTCGTAAACTTCGAAACGGACGAACGCCAGTTCAGGGACGTTTACCTGTGGGCAAAGTCAAGTTTTTAGGTTATCATCATCATCATCATCAAAATCATCCCACTGCTGCCCACTGCTGGTTATAGGCCTTTTCCCCCAAATGCCATCACCTCACGGTCCCTTTTTATCCACATCCATGGACTTTCGTATGTCGGATGCCCACTGACCGTCGTCATGTTCTCCGCCTGTTAGGATCTAAACCAGCCAATTTTGTTTACGATTTTAGGTTGCAATTGAAAATGTATTACAGCCGCATGAGTTACTGATCCAGTGAAATGGATTCTACGTTCAATGGTACAAATACCTACAAAATACAATTATGAGGCTAAGTGTGAAAACAGGTACCTACGTTAGACTAATTACTCGTAGTGTTAGGTGCCGAATATTGCTCTCATATACTTTTTCATTGAATTTCATTTCATATCACGCAAAACAACACTCTGGAGCGTTTTAAAAATGTTTGACATGTTCATAACTTAATCCCGAAATCACTTACTTGATTTTTTTGTCGGCAGAGTCCGACCAGGTAGTTCCAAAGACTTAACATGATTTAAAATCCTGCATGTAACTTTAAAAACGTTTTATATTGGTCTTTTTCTTATTCTGTACATAGAATAGTATTCTTAACTTATCCTACCATAAAATTAAAAGTCTCGTTCCAAATCGGGTTCAGTGCATTTTTCCGGGCCACCTTGGTCCGTATCTTCTTGCAGTCGGCTGGAATACCCAGTATTTCTACCTGGAAGTAATTATATATTATAAACATTACATTAGGGCCATTCAAATATTCAATTCAAATCCGCACCTCCAACTGATCCGCCTCGGAGGGTTTTATGTGGATTGATTTAAATTTATGGGATGGATTGATAGACGGACAGACGGAAGAACGGGTGAGCAAATAAATGAATGAGTTTAAAAGTGACGGAAATCAACTGCTTAGGAGATATTGAGGTCAAAACAAACACTATTTAATGGAAGTGTTGGCTAGGCGAATTTAGAATTCAACGAATTGTGGTGGCTAGGCGAATTTGGAATTCAAAATTTGGAAGATGAATTCGGCGCGAGTCGCTTCCTTCGATTCGGATAGTTGATGCAATGCAAGGGCTTCTGGTGATAATTACCTCCACGAAGGCGTTGTAAAAGGAGTAGACATTCTCAGCAACGTACTGGCCAGAAATAACCGCCAGCGTGAGGCGTGCCGCATAAATGCCATCGAATGCCTTATCCATCGGGTTGTACCTGTAATGAAATTAGGTTTTGAAATAATGTATACTTCTTAACACTTGAAGGTTGGCCTTCAAGGGTTAAGAAGTGAAATACAATTTCTTTTGTGCCCATATTTTGTATGACATTGTACCCAAATTTTGCTGAGCAATAAAGACTTTATGAAAGAGAATTGAATTGAAAGAAAGTTATTTTAACTGGAAAATATGAACATAGCGTAGATTATGATATGGTGGGTGTCCCAAATAACGGCGGGCCGGTGCATGTAGCCGACGCAGCCGTTGCTTTCGAACATAGCGGCGTTGACCGCCATGGCCGCGTCATTTAGGGATGGTTTGACAGATGTGAAGACGGTTGAAGAGGTCTCACCTCCGGTAGGCGATGTGGTGGGAGTCCCACATAACGGCGGGCCGCCGCACGTAGCCGACGCAGCCATTGCTCTCGAACATGGCGGCGTTGACCGCCATCGCCGCGTCCTCGGTTTGATAGTTGAGCGCCACCAGCTGGACTCCGCACGACCAGAATAGCACCGGGTCGAAGTTGGACGAGTCAATTCTCAGGCTGTGGAGACAAGAGATGAGTTCTACTTATTAGGTACATATCACACGCACCAATCCCTGAAGGATTCTGATCGTCTAACTGTCAAAGCCCACTAATTTATATCGCAAACGTCGGGTTTTCGACAGGATTTGGTCCGCACAATTTAGGCCTCTGATGGCAACAGATTGCGCGCTCGTTACGCTAAAGTACTAAACGTTTTATTGGACTCGGAAGCGAGAGACCCAGGTTCGATTCCCAGTGCGGGCATGTACCCACGATTTTGTTTGACACGTTATATACATTTGTGAAGTTATAGTAGCAATACCACTCGCTGACGATGAAGGAACCTGAGGATTGGCGATTTCAAGCGCTGAGGTATGTGAATAGCTCAGACACTCAGGTTACCTCATGACGTGGTGAGGGGACGCGTGTTGATTAAGCCCACACTCTCTCTCTGAGAAAAGGCCTGTGCCCTACAGTGGGACGTAAACAGGCTGCCTATGAAACAAATTACAATCACAAACTAAAATTAACAACCGTTGTAAAAACAGCGGGTAGATATGAAACTGAGATCCCCACACTAGGTAAGCCTGTATCGCGTAGACCGAATAAAGTTGTGTGTGGCCACGAACATTCTTTTTGTTGCACTGACCCGTGCTGAAGACAATTTTAAAAACCTATTTGGAGGCTAAAAATTCCACCCATGCCGGGACATGAACCCACGGCCTCTAGCTAACCGTGCAGCGCTCTCCTAACTGAGCTAATGGGCAAGTGCAGGCATCAGTGAAATTTCGAGCCTCTTTACAAACTTCTCTGTATTACGTACAGGCAGTGACATCTGGACGAAGCAATTTACATCATTTGCAGCCCCGAGTTAATGTTTGTGTTGTGAGTTGTTGGCGAAAGCGCTTAAGGAGTCCAGGGATGCGTCGTGATGATTTAAAGAGTACCTATTTAACTTTGGTAGCACAAGTTGGATACTTCAATGTAAAATACATAAATATACTTCGACCGAATAGGGGATGTATCAGCAAAGGGCAAGAAAAAATGTACCCGAAACCGGCGTCATCATCATCATCAACCCATTATGTCCCCACCGAGGGGCACGGGTCTCTTCCCTGAGGAAGGTATAGGCCATACTCCACCACGGGGGCCAAGTCCGGATTGGTGGAGGCTTGTAGACTAGTGGCTCGTCTACTGTCAGAAGTTGTCAAACCGGCGTGCGTGCATGCAATGACTAAGGAACTTTGAGGAAGCGAAAGTGATCTGTCAGGATTCGTGGCAAGTAGCAGTCCCTGGTCTCTGTCTACCCCTCTGAGATACTCGTAATACACTTTCATGCATAAAATATAGACATAAATATACACACGAATACATACATATATATTATAACTTAAACTATGACTTGGCTGATGCTGTTTGATGCAGCTAGTTTGTTGAGTTTAATCGTAAACGCTTGAAATCGCAAAGAGCTGGCTCAAGAGAGCAGTGCAGTGCACCTGCATCAGGTGTGAGCTTATATATGTACCTATGTTATTTTCAAGGTCAGGCTGAGAAAGTTCATAATGCTTACCTAAGCGACCTACTTATAATACATACATCTGCGGTTGCCCGTACCACCTGCCATCTCCAAAATGTGGCGGATTCAATGCCATAAGCGTTGTCGACCAGTCAATCGCTGGATCATTAGGTACTCACCCGGCCGGGTAAGTCCTGACGAGCTGCGTCTCAGTATGTGATAAGAGAGCCATCGAATGTTTGCGGCAGATCTTCTTAGCACACGCCTCGTTCAGGGACGAGCACTTGTAGCAGGGGTGGTGGGCCGCCGGAGTGTTCAGACAACGGGCTAACGAGCCCGTCGGCTGGGAGGCCGGTGGCTGTTGCTGGAAACATAATATAGACTAGTGACAAAGGCTTTATGCTTGACAATCTATCTGTCCAATCAGCCTGTAAACAGAGCCAAGTGTTAGGACCACGCCTTCTTTTACAAAGAGTATTATTATTATTATTAAATCCTTTATTGCATTTAAACGGGCAGTTTTGCACATAGGCGAGCTTAATGCTACATAGCATTATCTGCCAGCTAACCTAAGTTTTGAAGAGAACATTAACATGTATTGCGACTTACTCGTAAAACATTAAAATACTTACCAATTACTTATTTAAACCTAGATATATAAAATATAATAGGGGGGAAATATTATACAAATACAACATAATAATAAATAAAATACTTTAATCACCGTGCGTGCTGGCCGCGGCTTGGCAATATCTAATTGAGGTATATGAACACATTAGTCACTCAGGAGGCACTCAGGTTTCCTCACGCTGTCACGATTACCCTCACGGTTAGCGAGTGGTAGTGCAACTACATTTAAAAAAATGTTCAGGGACGAGAACCGGTAGCAGGGATGGTGGACTGCCGGGACGCTCAGACAACGGGCCTGCGAGACCGTCGGCTGGGACGGCGATAACCTAACCTGTTGCTGGAAATGTAGACTAGTGATGGAGGCTTCGCGCTTGACAATCTATCTGTCTATACCTATCTAATATCTGGGCGTCTTGATCCTTTCTTAGTGTGAAAATATTCGATTAATATATTCGTATAAATTATGAGTTTTAAAACCGATTGAAGGTATACCTATTTTAACTAAAAATATTTTTAAATAAAAAATAAAAACCGACTTCGAAACACTACAGCACTAAAAAGATAGAAATAATTTAAATAATTAGAAGTATTTGTACATGTAGGTATTGTAGAAGTATAATTTAAAGTCGGTGCCCAAATATAGGTATAATGCTGGTCATGAAACTGGGCACCAACTTCAAATTATACTTCTACAATACCTACATGTATAAATACTTCTAATTATTTAAATTATTTCTATCTTTTTAGTGCTGTAGTGTTTCGAAGTCGGTTTTTATTTTTTACTAGATGACCCCGTGAACTTCGTATCACCGACGTCAACCGTTTTTTTTCTTCTCACCGTTTAAACCTTCCCTGGACTTCCACAAATATAAAAAACAACAATTAGCCAAATCGGCCCAGCCGTTCTCGAGTTTTAGTGAGACTAACGAACAGCAATTCATGTTTATATATAAGATTTAAAAATTTATATTTTTCACTTTTTAGTGGAGGAGCGGAAGAAAAATAAACAAGTCCCTTATAACCATAATTTACCGTACATGATTCGTTCCTTTAAAATTTGATGTTCTAAATCTCCGAAAGTCTTCACCAGAACATCACCAAATTAACTTGGGACTACTTTTACGCTATTTTATGAAACATACAGATATTACTAAAGCCATTAGGGCTTATTTACTGCTGTCCATTGAAGAGTTCCGTTCTCCATCTCTGAAAGTCTTCATCAGATCTTCAGCAAATTGAAATGGGACCAATGGGACGTTATATCTGTTTGAACAAAAAAAGAATTGTCGAAATCGTTTACGATTTAACGGAGTTATGGAGGAATATAGTCAAATAAAAAAAAATGCGTCAAGTTGATAGCCTCCTCCTTTTTTGAAGTCGGTTAAAAAAAAGGATCACTTATACAAAAAAAAAAAAAACCGGTATAAAACTTCATGATGTTGCTATCGTGTCCGGATTGGCCGAATCTATCAGAATCTGTCAAGTTTAGAATCCACAAAGTTCAGATTTTTCAAGGAAACTATAGTAGTAGGTAGGTAGGTACACCTATTTGCTTTTCCGCGCCCTAATATTGAAACGTTCCCGCTCTGGGGGCATGCACTAGATGGCGTTGCAGTCAATTTCAGTACGCCTCTTGTTCTCTATGGAGACGACACTCTTCCTAGTAGTACCTATTGTCCTGCGGAGTTGACGTTGTTCCCTTACTGACCCTACTGGCCTTTTCGCAGTGAGAGTATGGGCTTAAATCACCATGCGACCCCCCGCAGATTGTCAATTACGAATTTTGGTTATGTCAATACCTCAGGCACTCAGGTTTCCTCACGATGTTTTGGACTACGTCGCGACATATAGACTGGTGAGAGAGCTTCAAGCTCGACATCGACGACAAATGTAGCTAGCTAGAACTAGTAAGGTCGACTATGTATATATTCCCGGTGTTTTAGGGGGATGATGCAGCGGGGTGCCTAGTGGGTAGAACATCGGACTCGGAAGCGAGAGACCCAGGTTCGATCCCCAGTGCGGGCATGTACCTATGTTTTCTAAGTTATGTACATTTGTGAATTTGTGAAACTTCACAATAGTAGCAATACCACTCGCTAACGGTGAAGGAAAACATCGTGAGGAAACCTGAGTGTCTGAGCTATTCCCATACCTCAGCGCTTGAAATCGCCAATCCGCGGTGGGCACGCGTGGTGATTAAACCAATACTCTCTCCCTGAGAGAAGGCCGGTGCCCTACAGTGGGACGTATATAGGCTGCTTTGTGATGCAGCGGGGTGTACGTGAGGGCTCGTCTGCTCAGGCATTCCTTGTCCCGCCGTATTCTGCGGCCTATTCACCGCCACACCGATATTTCTATCCATGAATACAGGATAATTCTACAGTGGATGTTTAAAGACTTCATTATTAAACTTTTCCTGGGCGCAAACATAGTACATTTTTTTGCGATCAAAGTTAAGAAGTAGAAAATGGGCATTGAATTTATGCATTTATTCAGATTGGAGAATAATCAGCTTACAAATCTATAGTAGATCTTACAATAGGTAACTAAGAGCTTAACAGATTCTCAATTAATGACATAATACCAGCATAAAGCTAGATAGACATTAACAACATTGGAAGTGGCCATGAGTAACCCCACCGACTTTTATGAAATTCTTTGTGTATTTTTGGTAGGTCTGAAAGTAGGCCAATTATTAGGGCAAAACAACGTTTGTCGAGTCAACCAGTGTTCATGATATAAACTTACAGCGTTATTGCTGTTACTGCTTTCTGAGCTGCTTCAGGGCGCAATGTCTTTGCCAGCAGGCTGGCTGGACAGTGTCTAGCTGTATGCTAGTATTAGGTCAATAGGTACTGACCTAATACCAGCATACAGCTAGATAGACATTAACCTCCTCAGTCCTGACCTTGAAAATAGCAATGGTTTTCAATTGTTATTTTCAAGGTCAGGACTGAGGAGGTTAATAACATCCGAAGTAGCCATGAGTAACACCACCGACTTTGTTCTAGTGTACTAGTGTTTATACATGAACTAGTGTTCATGATATAAACTTACAGGGTTCGTGCTGTCACTGCTCTCTGAAGACTCGAAGCTGCTGCAGGGCGGGCTGTCTTTGCCAGCGGGCTGGCTGGACTGCTTCCCCGAACTGCGAGAGGACAGCGAACTCAGCCCGCTGAACTTTATCGCCTGTCGACGAATCACATTAAATTACATTACAGATTCTCATTGGAGGCTGCCTTACATTCGTTTAAATGGCCTTAGTCCGGTTGTATTTCCATGTTTGCGATGTCCTTGCCCGGTTACCAAATTTCAAAATATTTTACCTACTCAAGGTTGAAGGTTTGTTGCACGTTAGAAGTAAAACTAGGTGTCCGTTTCATCTAGGTCATTCAGAGTAAAAACGGACAAAACACTCTCACTTAAAAAAACTAATTTTGTCTTTTCAAATATGCAATTAACAGAGTTTACACATTTTACCCCCGGTTTCTCGTATACTAACAAGTTGTTAATTTACTGTTAACAGCTGTCAGTGGTTTTTTTGTATGCACTTTGGTCAATTGACAGCTGCTGTTTTTGCCTGCTGACAGCAACAGATTAACAGCGTGTTAGTGTACGAGGAGGAGGAGGCCTATGTCCAGCAGTGGACTACTTGTGGCTGAATGATGATGATGATGAGTGTACGAGAAACTGGAGGTTAATCTCCTAAAACCTAGCACAGTATGGTCTCCTTCTTTTTTTTGTACTTCTCCTTTATCGGCTCACTGGCTAACATAGGTGCCTGGTTTCACTGACTTAGTTACTTGATCATTACATCAACCACTCCTTGATTCATTCTGAAACTCACTGAGTCACTCTTCAATGACTGATTCAAACACTCATTGGCCAAGTAAACTACATTAAGTATCATGAACTGTCAGTAAAAAGACCAGGTACTTCGTACTCTCACTGAGTCAGTAACTCACTACATCGACCTACACATTGACATACCAAGTACTTCGTGAGTCTCATTGACTCATGTCCGGTTCCTATATTTAACGAATCTTTATTGGTAATCGGTAACTTATCCTTAACAAGCTCGGATAGCTGGTTAATGTTTAAAAAAATGTTAGGAACTTTCATCATGATCAGCCATTTGACGCCCACTGCAGGACATAGGCCTCCCTCATGGTTTTCCTAACCATGAAGGGTTTTGCCATAATCGCCACGCTTGGCAGGCGGGTTGGCGATCGCAGTATGCGGTTCGGATCTCAGGAAGACGCTGCTGCCCGTCTCCTGGTAATTGATTTCCTTAGTCGCCTTCTACGACATCCACGGAAGGAAATGGAGGGACGCTATTCTTAATCCGGCGTCACACGGAATAGTAATAGGAACTTCTATCACTATACATTTATCGTACGGTACGTTAATCGAAAGCGTTTTTAAGAGGAATACTTGAGTAGACATTTTAACCATCCGTAACCAAAACGAGTCATTCTTGAATATAGGAACCGGGCATCATACTTCGTACTGTTGCTGAGTCAGTAACTTACTGTATCGACTACTTACTGACTTACCACGTACTTCGTGAGTCTCATTGACTCATGCTTCGTACTCTTCTCAGTAACTCACTGCACTGACCAGTCAGTGATTACATTGATACATTCATTGACTAACCCACCTGCACGTAAGTGACCATATCGCTGAGCTCCCTTGCGATCTGGTTGCTGCGCTTGCGTTGCGCCGCCGAGTGCTTGCTCCCCCCTGCCGCCTCGCCGCCCTCCCTTCGCAAACTCTGGTAGAGGGAGAGGGAAGTACGTCCGCACTTGTCCTCCATTGAGTTGAGAATCTTGTGCAGTTCTTTCTCTGGAAACGGTGATTGTTTTTGGTCAGCACAAGCGGTTTTAGTCTTATCTTAGTCTTATCCTCCTAAGTCCTGAAGAAAATAACAATGGTTTTCGATTGTTATATTCAAGGTCAGGAGGTTCTTGGGCGCGAGAAACTCGCTTGCCGGAGGCCGAGTTTTTGGGCCGAAGGACGAGCTATTGAGCCGAAGGTCGAATTTTAAAGCCGAAAGAGAAGCTTTTGAACCTAAGGCTTATGTTAAGCTTAAATGCGAAAGGAAAGGAATTTTGCAAGCTGAACAACAAGCTCTCAGGCCGAAGGCCGAGTTTTAGAGCCAAATGTCGAATTTGCAAGCCAAACGTTGAGGTTTCAAGACGAATGATTTGAGAAAAGATGGTCAGAGTAGAGTTTTTTTTCGTTGCCTTTTTCATCGCTACAAATCGACCTGAAGACAGCGGCTTTGACATTCGATAAACAGAATAGAAATTCTTTGCGATGAAGTAATTTTTTGATTTCTGAATTTTTTTATGCTAAATTTTCAAGCTGATGGCCGATTTGCAGTTTGGCAGAAATACAACTTTGTATCTGTAATGTATGTAGGTAGCTATACATATCGTGCCATGCATAGCTACCCACAGTTATCAATAAACTAGTTCCGATTAGATTGCCGTCGTGTTCATTTCGTGTTCCTGGTTATCCCCTTTATAACATCTGGCACCGAGGATGGCGACTCAAATATCAAATTTCAAGGAGTTCGACCCTAAGACTGGCAAATGGAACACGTACATAAGTCAGTTGTCCGCCTGGTTGGACATTAATGACGTGAAACCAGAACTGCGCAACAAGTACCTACTCGCAGTGGTCGGATCCGAAGTGCTTGACTTGATAATCGACTTGTGCTACCCGGAACGTCCGGAGAGTGTTACGTTCAGTGAAATTGTGTCGAAGGTCCGAAGTCATCTGTCACCAAAGAGGTCTGAAATAGCTGAGCGCATTTGTTTCCGCGCGTGCAAGCAAGAGGCAGGTCAATCGCTGAGTGAGTACATAGCGAGGCTTCGGCAGCTCGCTAAACCGTGCAACTTCAGCAGTGCTACATATTTAGAGGAGAACCTGCGCGATCAACTCGTCTACGGGCTGCGCAGCGAGGCCATAAGGTTTCGCCTGCTAGTAGAAGAGAGGCTAACATTTGCTCGAGCGACAGAGCTGGCGCTGTCACTGGAGGCTGCAGATCGGGACTCGCGCGCCAGCGGCTCAGGGCTCCAGGAGGCCGTGCACGCGGTGCGCGGCGGGGCTGCGTCGGCGTCGCGCGGGGGGCGCGGCGCGCGGGCTCGCGACCGGCGCCGGTCACCGCCCGCTGCTCAAGCTTGTCCGAGGTGCGCGCGCACCCATCAACCGGGCAAGTGCAGTTTTGCCAACTCGGAGTGCTACGTGTGTGGCAAGAAGGGGCACATAGCGAAGGTGTGCCAGCAGCGACTGCGACGTCGGAATGTGAACGTGGTGCAGGGCAGCGAAGGTGATCAAAGTGATGCCGAGAGTGAATTCGATGATGTACCGGTTTACGTAATCGAGGACGACACTACGGCCGATCGTCCCTGGAGCCGCCGCGTCATCGTAAATGGTGTCGAGATTCTGATGCAATTGGACAGCGGAGCCGGAGTGAGCATTATACCGTACAAATTGTATAAAAAATATTTCGCGTGTGTAAAAATTGTACCGACAAATACAAAATTACGAATGTATAATGGCCAAGGCGTGCTGCCGCTCGGCACGAATCAATGTAATGTGCAGTTTAATTAAAAAATGGTTAAAAACCTAGACCTCATTATTGTCAATCAAAATAATAGTCCAGCTATACTAGGTAGGCGGTGGATGACGGCGCTTGGTATTGAATGCACACGGGAGGTATTATCGGTGGCGGCGGCGCGCGCGGACGGCGGCGCTTCCAGCGGCGGCGGCGGCTGCGCGGGCGGCGGCAGCCAGCGCCCGGCAGAAGTACTCAGTGAGCTGAAAAGTGCTTTTCACGCCAGGAATCGGTAAGTTTAACCGGGGAATTAAAAAACTAAATATAAAGCCCTCGGCTCGACCAATACATTGTAGACCACGGCCGGTCCCCTAGGCCTTGAAGGACAAAATTGACGCGGAACTGGAGCGTATGGCAGCAGAAGGTATTATATCGCCTGTCGAAACGAGTGAGTGGGGTACCCCAGTAGTACCAGTGATTAAGCGGTCGGGCGATATAAGGCTTTGTAGTGATTTCAAAATTACGCTAAACCCCGTTCTAGAAGACGACAAGTATCCAGTCCTTCGCATAGAGGACATATTCGCTACATTGCAAGGAGGTTCCCTTTTCAGTAAAATAGATTTATGCAGGGCTTACCAGCAGTTGGTCTTATCGCCCGAGTCGAGACTGCTGTGCGTCATCGTTACACACCGCGGTAATTTCTGTTACAACAGGCTACCCTTTGGCGTTAAGTGCGCCGTAAGTAAGTTTCAGCGAGTCTTAGAAAACTTACTAAGAATGCGCTATGTTTCCGTCTATCTAGACAACATATTGGTTACCGGGCGCAATGTAAACGATCACTATAATAGGTTGTTTACGGTATTTAAAATTTTAGCAGAGTCGGGCCTCAAAGTAGCGCCCGAGAAATGTAAATTATTCCAGCGTTCGGTATCATATCTAGGCTACGTCATCGACGCGACCGGTTTGCATACGGAGGCCGATAAAGTAGATGCTATTGTGAATGCGTCAATACCTACGGACGTACCGCGGCTGCGAGCTTTTTTAGGGCTAATAAATTACTATGCCAAATTTCTACCCAATCTAAGCACAGTGTTGCACCCGTTACATAACATGCTAAAAAAGGGCCAAGAGTACAATTGGTCAGCAGAATGCGACAGTGCATTTAAAGCGGTAAAAGACTTATTACTAAAGAGGCCTGTGTTAGCGCATTATAACCCGGAGCAGGAGTTACGTATGTACTGCGACGCGTCGCCGTACAGCGCTGGTGCAGCGCGCGCCGGGCGGCGAAGAGCGCCCCGTGCTGCACGCGTCACGCGCTCTCACTCCAGCCGAGAGAAATTACGCGCAAATTTGTCGGGAGGGCCTCGCTATCATTTTCGCAGTAAAAAAATTCCACCATTACGTGTTTGGAAGACATTTTACCCTTATCACTGACTGTAAACCGTTAGCGGCTATTTTTAGCCAAAATAAAAGTATACCGCAGATGATAGCGGGGCGCCTCCAGCGATGGGCTGTGATTTTGTCGGGATACGACTATACAATCGAGTGCATTAAGTCTCAAGAGAACTGTGTGGCCGACAGCTTGTCGAGATTGCCGGCTAGTGATAATATGGAAGGCAATAAGCAATCTTACGAGTTTGTAAATTTTGTAGAACATGCGACCACGGTAAGTCACACAGAAATAGCCGAGAGTGCCCGGGGGGACCCACTGATGATTAAGCTGATGGCGGCACTTAGAGGCAACTGGGAGTACTGCGGCGATCCGGAGCTAGCGGCGTTCTGGCGCGTGCGTGCATCCCTGGCGGTCGAGCACGGCTGCGTGCTGCATGGGGCGCGCGTTGTGGTGCCCGAGCAGCTGCGGCCGCGTGTGCTGCGCGCGCTGCACGCGGCGCACCAAGGGGTGGTAAGGACTAAAGCGTTGGCACGTGCTGCCGTGGTATGACAAAACACTTTATCTATAGATACAGTGTTTTACGGTAACATGAATAATTAGATTCTTCGCCCTTTGGTACATGGTATGCCATCAAAAAATATTGAAAAAGTCTAAATAATACGGAAATTAGCCATGGTAATTAAGACTGTATTCCCAATTTTATAGAGACCGGTTTTGACAAAATACTGCTTCTATAGATATAGTGTTTTGCCATAACAAGCTGAGTGTTTTTTTATGTCTGGTAGTTGTAGATGCAGTGTTTTGTGATAACAATCTCACAACGTGCAGCCTACCTCTTTCTTTAACAACTCTTTGCACAAAACACTGCATATGTAGTTGCAGTGTTTTGTAAAATCAATTATTCTGCTTAGCTGGGCCTTTACGTCATAAGCATAACATAGCACGTTTTATGCTGTAAATTCAATAAATAACATACTTTTTTTATTTCTTGTTGCGGCGAAATTATGTGTACTATTATTAAACACATATAAAAATTTCAAAGTAATCTGTTTGTATTTGACGTATTTATGCGTAATTTTCGTAGCAAAATGTTTTTTGCGTTTTCTGGAAAATGCATGTTTTCAAATTACAGTGTTTTGTCATGACACGGCAGCGTGGCTATGTTTGGTGGCCGGGTCTCGATGCGGACGTGGAGCGCATGTGCCGCGAGTGCGAGACTTGTGCGCTGGAGCGCCCCGCGCCATCGCGTGCCGTGTTACATCCGTGGGCGTGGCCACAGGTGCCATGGTACCGCGTTCACGTGGACTTTCTGTCACCCAAGGCACAAGTATATTATTTTGTTTTGGTCGACGCACACTCCAAGTGGTTGGAGGCAAGCAGGATTAGCGGAACTAGCGCGGCCGCCACTATCGCACTACTGCGACAAATCTTCGCAAGATTCGGTAATCCGTATGAATTGGTGTCGGACAACGGACCACCATTTACGAGTGCGGAGTTTGAAAAGTACCTAAAAGAAAACGGGATTCGGCACGTGGCGGTGACTCCCTACAAGCCCAGCAGTAATGGCGCCGCTGAGAATAGCGTGAAACTAGTTAAAATTTGCTTACGTAAAGCAATTAGGGACAGGGTAGATGCGGAAGAGGCGTTGCAAACGTTCTTATTAATGCATCGCTGTACACCACATACTACCACGGGGCGCACACCGTCCGAGGTAATGCTGAAAAGAACCATGCGAACGGTTTTAGATGTGATAAAACCTGATGTCGACGAAATTGTGCGTGCGGCACAGAGGAAACAGATAGAGGCAAAAGTAGGTAGCGAACGGGCAACGCGCGAATTCGAGGTAGGAGAAAATGTGTTATTCAAAGCTCATCGTCTAAACAAGAGTTTTTGGAAGAGAGGAGAGATAACGGCGAGATTAGGACCTCTCACGTATGAGATTAACCCTTAACTTGGAAACGTAACACGGGTGTTACACCGAATAAAATAAAATCCTGATCAAAAACGAAATATCGGTTTAAATTAATTTTATCATGAACGCATCCCTACATTGATCGAGTGACGGAAAAAAAATACTATTTGAGTGAGATTTACGATAAACTGTCAGTGGCTGCAAAAATGGCGTCGCAACGTCACGTCGGTTTCGAGCGCGTGGTAAGTTTTATTCAATATTACCTATATTTTTTATGTTTTCGCTGTTTTGTGCCTGTAATTTATCAGAGAACTACTCTTTGTGTGATTTATGAAGAATAACGGTAGTAATTATACCCATTAGTGTGAATTATAACCCCCAAAAGTCCTATGTATCACCGGTGTTATATTACCAATTCCTCAGATATTTGACGTTGAAGCAAGATGTATCATATGCGTTACATTGTCAATCGCTCTGACATTTTTTGTGAATTGAAGATGTATCATAGGTGATACAAATCTAACCATTGATATAGTTTATTTGTACAATTACAGTGCATATTTTTCAAATTATTTCTTTGTGATGACTGGCTTTTGGCTTATTTCTATTTTCTTTCTTTTTGTTTTGCACTAGGTACTTCGAAACGCTTCAAGATCCTCTAAAATTCTTGCCCTTCTTCCACCTAAGCATGCACAATCCAATTCAGAAAATACAGATACAGAAGATGAAAACACTAATGCCGATGACTATTCAAGTTCCCCTGCACCTTCCATTCCCTCATCACTAGAAAACCTGATGATTATTTCCGATTCTGAAACGGAAAAAGATGTCGATACTCACTTGAACAGCTCACTAGAAAGGCATGTACTTGATCAAAGTTTTCCCTCTGTGCCATCTCCTGCACCCGCTCGGAACTTACAACCTTCTGAAGCGCCCATATTAAAACAAGTTTTGCTAACAAAGACCAATCTACCATCGCCATCTGTTATCAATTCCGCACCAACATCTCCGAATCTTACTGCACCGCATGTCACAGCTTCGGTTGGCAGCCCTCTCGCTTGTTCCAGTCCAGCAAGCCCAGGAAATTCTAACTCAGTCACTGCTGCTAAAACTACTAACACCAGATCCAAACGACGACGTATACTCGCTTCTGTAAAACCACACCGCATTCTAAAACGCAAATCAAAAGAGTTAAAATACTGTTGGAAAAAAAACAACAAATTCTTACACAAAGTCATAACCGAATGTTTTGAAACTGCCCCTTTGCAGAGTGAGCCTAACAATGCGTCGTCCCCACTGGATTACTTCTCATTATTTATACCTGATAATATCATTGAGTACCTGGTTGAGCAAAGTAATCTTTATTCCGTGCAATGTACAGGCAAATCCACGAACATCACTGTGTTAGAGATGAAAGATTTATTGTCGATCAAGTTATTGATGGGAATAATCAAACTACCTGCGTATTACTGATTACTGGAACACAGACCTTAGAATTGGAAGCGTATCCAATGTAATGCCTTTGAAGAGATACCAGCAAATCAGAAGATATATTCATTTCGTCGACAATCTTGAAGATAACGGAGATAGATATTACAAAATAAGACCCAAAAATTTAGTGTTGACGAAATGATGATACCATATAAAGGTAAAAGGCTGGAAACCGCAAACAATATATGAAAAATAAACCGTCGAAATGGGGTTTCAAAATGTTTGTTCGGGCTCAAATTTCTGGATTTGTTTGCGATTTCCTGTTGTATGGCGGAGATGACACATTTCGAGGCCGTCATTTGACTGAAGCGGAAAGCTCGCTAGGTTTGGGCGCGATGGTAGTACTTGCTCTTTGTAAGAGTATTCGCGACAAGCCGGGGTCTTCGGTATTTTTTGACAATTTCTTCACTTCTTTTGAATTAATGAGCATGCTGAGATCTGAATACGGCATCACCACCACTAATTTTATGCTACAAAAAATGTATCCTTATCTTTGTTAGTCCTAAGTGTAACTTTTGTGTTTTCACTAAACTATATATTTTTCGAAACATTGTACTTTATTACGTGGTAAGTTTCATCACTTGAATATATTAAAAATTTAAATAAATCTGTGGTTTTATTTAACACGTCAATTGGCAAAGTAACATATATGATACATGTCTAAGTAAGACACATTTTTTGTATAGCTGGCAATGTATTATATATGATACATCCAATATCTCAAATAATGCATCAATTTTTTTTTTTTCAATAATTTTGTCATTTAAATATGGTAACAGCAAATTAATATTTACATTAAAAAAGGAATATTTAACAAAATAGGTGCTTTGCCAAGTTAAGGGTTAAGGTGGGAGATACGGTTCATAAGACATGTGGATCAAATATTAGAGTTTCATCAAGAATCAGTGTGGGATAGAGATCCGATAGTAAAGCAAGGCCATACTGCGTTAGCACGGGCAGAAACAGCACCTTTAGGGTGTACGGAAACGGCGTCAGCTATGTCAGCCGTGCCTACGTCGGCTGCTCCCGCTCCCTCTTCGCCCGCGCCTTCTTCGCCCGCTCCTCCGCCACCGCCGTCTGTTGTCTCCGACAGCAGGCCAAAGCGTACTTGTCGTCCACCGCGACGTTATGGGTTCGAAATTGATTAATATCACATATATCTAAATTATTGTGTTTCCAGGAGTATGTGTCCTTGTAATGTATAATTAAGTACGTAACATTAGAGTAAGAATGTAATTAGGAAATGCCCGTTTATTTCGTAAAGTAGGAGTACGTATTGAATTGTATTCTGAATTAGTCGTATGGTATTTTTATAGTTATTTTGGATTACTGCGGGAGGATGTAATGTATGTAGGTAGCTATACATATCGTGCCATGCATAGCTACCCACAGTTATCAATAAACTAGTTCCGATTAGATTGCCGTCGTGTTCATTTCGTGTTCCTGGTTATCCCCTTTATAACAGTATCTTTATGTATTTATCTGAATTACGACTAATGAATGTTGAGGAAGCGAAAGTGATCTGTCAGGTTAGTAGCAAGTGGCAGTCCTTGGCCTCTGCCTACCCCTCTGGGATACAGGCGTGAGTTAATGTATGTATGTTACCTATCTGAATAAAAATCGTCATTCATTCAATGCTTGTTGCGTTATGTACTATTATCGTTATTAATATTTTATTGCACAGACGTAAGTGAACAAAAGGTGGGCTTGATGCTTATGGCATAATCTACCAGTTAACACACAGGTAGCTCCTTGGAGTGGCAAAAAATGCTATCAAAATTACTATGTAATTTATTTATTTATTTATTTATTCATAAAGTTATTGTTATTAACACTTTATTGCACAGAAGTAAGTGTACAAAAGGTAGGCTTGATTCTCTACGAGTCAACACGGAGTTACCTCCTTTGGAGTGGCAAAAAATGCTATCAAAATTACTATCTATCATTATAAAGAAGGGCTCTAGTTACCGTCCAGCTCCTCGTCATCTTCATCATACTCCTCATCGGAGAAGTACTCGGCCAGCGAGCTGGTGGCTGACTGCTGCGATATCATGGAGCTGCCGCGTGTGCCCTGCTCCGGGAGAGATGAGCTCGTGTGTCGAAGGCCGTTGGATCTGCGGACCAACGTTTTGATCGAGGACTAAAGGAGAAGTCACACGTAATTTTTTCTGGTTGTGCGATAAAGTGTTCTCTATCTATATATCCACAGGAAAATAAGGTTAGTAGATAATCTGGCAAGAAGCGAGGCTGTCGCCGTAATAGGTGTGTTGTTTTTTAGCGAATTATGAAGCTTTTGTAATCAAGGCACATCATCATCATCATCAGCCACCCGACGCCCACTGCAGGACATAGGCCTCCTTCGTGGTTTTCATAACCATGAGGGGTTGTGACATAATCGCCACGCTTGGCAGGCGGGTTGGCGATCGCATCATGCGGTTGGAATCTCAGGAAGACGCTGCTGCCCGTCTCCTGGTAATTTATTTCCTTAGTCACCTTCTACGACATCCACTGAAGGAAATGGAGTGACGCTATTCCAGCGGTCAGGGCACATAGGGTGAATAATTGACATCCATAATAGGTTTCGTGCGTGAGGTTTCGCAGTAACAATTTGAGATGGGACAGCAAGAGGGATTTCATTTGTAAGAAATCAGAAATCAATAATTTATTTCAACATAAAGAATTTACATTCTGTTCATAGCCGCAGGTGTACACATCCACGAACATTGTCAAATTCTGACCACGGGTTAAGGTGTTACGAGGGAACATGGAATATTGTTATGAGGGAATGAGCCAACCAAACGAATTACTCTCCTTTTGGTCTCCGCCAAAGTTGGGTAAATGGAACCGAAAGCGGCAGAACTCACGATAAGGCTCACCTTAAGGCTGTAGAGAGGACTCCGCTGTATCCTTGCGCCGAACTAGCCCCAGTTAGTCCAACCGTGGGGCTTGACTCCACCGGTAGCAGCTTCTTATTTTTTATTAGCACCTGAAAGATGAAAGTTCGATTACAAACCAACGTCTTCGAGAACAATAGTATATAGGTACATACAGTTCTGACCTGGTGGCCGCGGACCGGACGACGCAGCGTGGGCAGACTCCCCACCAGATGGTCTGACGACCTGGTTACGGTGGCGGGGAGTCGCTGGATGCGGGCGGCACAACACCGGGACGCTTGGAAAACCATGAGGGAGGCCTAGATCCTGCAGTGGGCG
The DNA here is from genome assembly GCA_947308005.1 of Yponomeuta malinellus. Classification (NCBI taxonomy): domain Eukaryota; kingdom Metazoa; phylum Arthropoda; class Insecta; order Lepidoptera; family Yponomeutidae; genus Yponomeuta; species Yponomeuta malinellus. The sequence goes on from OX371022.1 coordinate 4,838,022, forward strand.
TCAAATGGTTGATGATGATGATGATGATGATGACACCGAGGACAGAAAACTATCTATTTCTATTCGACAGCATGTTTAAGCCCGACGCGCAGCGGAGCCTCTAGGTTTTTAAAAGTTTAGCAAATTTAGTTTTTTACTAAATAGCAAAATGAACGAGCAATGGGATACCTACTTTCTGAGTGGGTAGGACCTATGGTATAAACATTTCTCCGTCTACGTTTCCTACACTCCAATACTGCGGGATAATTTTTTTTTCTATCACGCTCTGGTAAACCAAAGTGCGGCCTGTGATAATCAAACCACCAATCTCAACCAACATTGAGCGAGCCACGCTAGGCATCTCTCTTGTCGATCGTGTGCGCAACGTCGTAACAGAAGACCTACATAGGTGGAAGACGTCGCCACACGAATCACGAAACTTAGGTAAGTGGAGATAGGACATCTGGTTAGAGGAGAAGACTGATGGTGGACAAAAGCAGTCACAGAGCGGTGGCTGAAAACTGGCCGTCGTTCGATGGGTAGCCCCCGTACCCAATGGGTTGTGACATAAGAAGGTGGCAGGAGGACAATGGACGAGATTGGCAGGCGAGGTGGCGTAACGGTGAAAAGGCTTACGCCAGCCGTGGGCGTCTTTCATGGGTTGATAGATAGAATCCCGATGAGTATATGTGACGATACACTCAGTGCTAGATCAACTAATCAAAGAATTACCCACCTTATATTTGAGCTGCTCCGGGCTTGGCAGGCGGGGCTCGTCTGTGTAGTCCGCCTCGAATAGAAACGTCTTCACCAGCTTGTCTCCGAACACTGCCTGGATGTAAACAGCACCAGTACAGTATCGGTACAGTTATGCTTCTGTCGCACACAGCGACTAGTCACTGCGACGAGTGCCTACTCGTCGCTAGCATTCGCTGTGTGTGATAGGCTATTCGCTGCGAGTAGATTCACTCGCCGCGAGTTGAAGTCGCCGCGGCTAGAATTGAGCGTGTTCAATTTTACTCGCTGCGAATGCGCACTGAAAGTCGAAATTCTCGCGTAGAACTCGTTGTGTGACAGGCAGACAGCGAATTGTCGCTGCGACTAGTATTCGCGGCGAGTGCACTCGCAGCGACTGGTCGCTGTGTGTGACCGAAGCTTTAGCGTTTCTTTAATTATTTAAAAAAAAAGATTTCCTCAAAATCCGATGCAGTTTAAATAGTCTCTGGTAATGGGAAAGACGTAACCACAGATTATTTACACTGCCTCTGAGGAGTGCTTAGGGGAATCGTGCTTTATAAAAATAACCGTAAATGGATGAGAGTAGCCGAGGACCGTGCTCAGTGGCGTGCTATAGGAGAAGCCTATGTCCAGCAGTGGACAAGCATAGGCTGATGATGATGATGATGATGATGATGATGATGATGATGATGATGATGATGATGATGATGATGTTTAGTAGATATCTATTAGAAGGTCTTGAACCTTACACCTTCCGCCATTGACATAGCAGCCTACATGAATAAGTCCTATTGCAGAGGCTTGCTCTCAGAAACAGTTTGGGCATAATCAGCACGTGCCCACCGCGGATTGGCGATTTTAAGTCTTAAAGTATGTGAACACTTCAGACACCTGAGTGTCTGAGGTTACCTCACCATGTTTTCCTTCACAGTTTAGCGAGTGGTATTGCTACTAAAACTTAAGGAGTATTTAATAAGGAGTCACAGATTACCAGATTAGTCAGTAACTTACGTAACGTATGTAAAACAAAGTCATGGTTACATGCCAGGATTCGAACCCACGAGCTAGCGTTCTACCGATGCGCTGCCACCGCGCAAATGTTTCTGATTCTATTCTGAGGCCATTTCGAGGATGGGAAAGTACCTTAAATATCGTAGATAGGGTATTTTGCTGAGAGAAGACTTTATGTTATTTTTAAAAGTTAGTAATTCTGCATTCAAAGATTTTCTAAAAATTACTTGCCTCGTCTGGGAATCGAACCGACTTAAATGTAAAAAAAAACCCCTACTCTTATGATGCCGATTGAAAGAATGGCCAAAAACTAATAGTTCTTCTTAAGTAACATAGTATTTTAAAAGAAAGGAACAGTGTGAAATTAATCATTTTAATCAAATAAAAAATATACATGAAACTGCCGTAGTCAAGTAAGTGGGTATTTTTTTTGTAAATTAATTAATTAAATGCTCAAAATGTGATCCCTCTTGTCTTACGCAAATCGGCAATCTTTTAATGAGTCCGCTGCCTGTTGATTTTCTTATCTTTTTATGGTGATATGATATGGCACAATTCTGTTTGTAACACGCCCACGTTGTCGTGACGTTTTTTGTATAGCATATCTTTCACGTATCCCCAAAAGAAGAAATCTAATGGTGTAAGGTCCGGGGATCTGGCCGGCCATCTAATCGGTCCATTCAAATCTTAAGAAGAGTTGTTAGTTTTTGGCCATTCTTTCGATTGGCATCATAAAATTAGGGGTGTTTTTTTTACGTTTAAGTCGGTTCGATTCCCAGACGAAGCAAGTAATTTTTAGAAAATCTTTGAATGCAGAATTACTAACTTTTAAAAATAACATAAAGTCTTCTTACAGCAAAATATCCTATCTACGATATTTAAGCTACTTTCCCTTCATGTACCATAACTTTGGGACGCCCTGTATATTAAAGATGAATGATATAAAAAAACTACATACTGGTACTCATTTAAACTTATATTATAAGCTTATACTTATATTCAGCCTATAGGCGTCCCGCTGTAGGGCACAAGCCTTCTCTCAGAGAGAGAGTATGGGCTTAATCACCACACGTGTACTTATCGTCTCTGTGCTAAGCCGCGGACAGACAGACAGACAGACGGACGGACACGGCGAAACTATAAGGGTTCCTTGTTGTTTACGAAACCCTAAAAAGATTATTGAAGATCGATGGTGGATTCCACAAGTACGAAGTTCAGGGCTATGTAGTATCTTATGGAGGTATGTGAACGAAAACTTCACTAAAACCTATCAAGTGACTATAACGCTGTGAACATTTTCTTCCCTCAATGAGCGTTTACGGTCAAGGAACTATTAAAATGTAGAAAAAACTGACCTCAAACGTGCTAGCCATGACTTGCTGCTGGGGCAGACTACAATGGTTCTCGATGCTCAGTATCAGCGGGTAGGGGGACGCCACGAAGGCACTCCTGTAAAGAACGAGATATCATTAAGACACGCAGAAAGGACGTGGGGCGAGAGCGCGGAAAAGACGCGTCTTTCGAATTCACTTTCTGTGGACGAAAGCCCACACAGAAGAGGACGGGGCAAAAGCGCGAAAAACGTGTCGCGTCTTTTCCGCGCCCTCGACCCACGCCCCTTCTTTCGTGGCCAGGGGCCGAAGCTGTTGTTACGCTCTCGCGCGCACATTCTAGAACTGGGTACTTTTGATGATTGTAAAAAAAACGACTAAGTTCGTATCGGGCCACGCGCAGTGTAGGGTTCCGTAGATTTATTTTATTTTACTTACATTAACTTACTAACTGCTTTAGAGAAGCGGTGGTAGCCTAGTGGGTAGAACATTGGACTTAAAAGCGAGACCCAGATTCGATTCCCAGTGCGGGCATACAATGTACGTATGACTGTTTTCTAAGTTATATGAGTAGATTTGTGAAGTTATCGTAGCAAAACCTGTAAAGGAAAACATCGTGAGGAAACCTGAGTGTCTGAGCTATTCTTAAACCTCAGCGCTTGAAATCGCCAATCCGCGGTGGGCACGCTTGGCACTCACACTCTCTCCCTGAGAGAAGGCCTGTGCCCTACAGTGGGACATAGGTATATAGGCTTCTTATGGTTAGAGAAATAACAACTTCATCGAAGTAATTTTCAATGGAACTTGTTCGAAGTTTTCCTTTTATAGGTTGACTATATAGGACCTCGATAACTTGTAAAGCCTACTCAGCCGTGATAGTAAATTTTCCTTTTAAATTCAGTACAATTATTATGTGCTACTGCCCTGAATTTTTCACTTTTCTATAATCAACCGTTTAGCCGCGAGAGGGAATGGAATCTCTACTCTAACAAAATTTGCGCTTTAAAGCTTATTATTTCGCAAACGGATCCCTAAAACGACAAAATGGTTATCCTTCACCCACAATACTTTTGAACGGCCAATCGAACAAGTTAACCCAACACTATGGGGTAAACGAGAAAAAAAAAACATCCCCTAGCGGTCTAGGGGGGGTACTTACCCTAAACTTTTGTTTGAATATTTTATTGTACCATTTAGTCGGTTTGATTAATATGTACGTAATTAATCCTTACTAATATTATAAGCGCGAAAGTTTGTATGTATGGTTGGATGTTTGTTACTCTTTCACGCAAAAACGGCAGAACGGATCCGGATGAAATTTTGCACAGAGATAGATTATAGACTGGATACACAGACTATTTTTTAGCCCGGAAAAATACACATCAAAATTACCACGCGAACGAAGTCGCGGACAACAGCTACTTAGTACCTATGTAATTATGCCAAATTTCAACTTTTTAGTAGGTACCTACCAATCGTCTCTAAACTAGGCCGCGAACAGACAGACAGACAGAAGGACATGACGAAACTATAAGTTGAATACGGAACAAAAGAGTGAGTGTATATTATAGCTTGAGAACTAGTTTCATGAAATTTTTGAATTCGTCGGCCGGCAAGAGCAACTTAAAGATGTTCCAAGATGTTCCATTTCCATTGGGTAGAAGGTATGCGGAAGTATTCTCTAAGTAGTATTTTGTTAACAAAGCTTACCTGGCGATCGTTTCCACGACTCTCCGAAATGGAATTTTCGTGGTGAACGTGTGCCCGTGGTATATCACAGGACTGCCATCGTCCCCGTCCCAGCAGTCCAGTTCCACACACCGGCATCCTGTTAGTAAAACCTGGCGGACAAAAAACAAACTCTGAAAGACATAATAAAAGAATTAAAAAAAGTTTCCAAAACTCAGATTCTAGTTTGAGTTTCAAAAGCTGCGCGTAGAGACGATTGAATGAATGAAATTAAACGAACGAACGATTCATGCAATGCATGCATGGTTGGGTTTCGTTCATTCAACATTATTATTTATATTCAACACGTAGTTACTCCAAATGTTTCGAAAAGTGATCCGACTTCTTATAGATTTTACGAATTCCAAGTGTCCTTTAAATAAGTTGGAAAAGATATTTCAGGAAGCTTTCAAACGCATTGCGCAGGTCTCCGTCTATTGATTTTTTACACCAAGCTTACGTTTCTATTAGGGTCACTCAGACATTGCGTATAACGTGTAAACGAAGCAAATCGAATAAATTATTGATTCCTATCTTTTTTGCTGTGGTACTTCACTAAAAGAAATAAAAAAGTTAAACCATAGACAACAAAAATACGTCAATCAAGTTGTCAACCAAACAAACTAAACTTTTGGGATTCTATGGATTTCTTCATTTATATGAAATCTTCTGAATAAAATATTGGAGGGGTGAGAACAGTCACACGCTTATAAGTGGAATTAGGCCTTTTTCTTCGAATTTAGAGTGAATTTTCTGTTTTTCTTGCTCTGTTGTCCTGTTTATGGTGACCTGCATGATCTGTTAAGTGTTTGTTTTGTTGATACGTGTACAAATCCTTGGTAAGTAGGTAGTTGTTTACATAAACATTTTTGGTTAGGAAGGGAATGGGGAAGGATCCGCCCGATCCGCCGGATGTCCCACCAGATGACCGGTCTGGCGACATCGAACTATCTCCACCCCTTTTGACTCAGGATGAATTCCAAACCCCTTCGCGAAAACGGGCTGGTTCAGCCTCAGGACCGAATCACGTTGCGAACGTCCCTAAAAAGTTGATCACGGACCCAGACGCGGCCTCGCCTTCGATACAATCCGTCTACATAAGTCCGAATTATGATAAAAAACAATATAACGACCACGACGCGCCCCCCTTCATTGTCCACATCCACAGGCAGGAAGCTGATCCTGCATCTGGAACTTCCATCAGAGCTGTTAAGTTTGGCCAATTTGTGTCTAAAAACCACTTTGAGGGAGTCAAGGAAGTCAAGAGCATAGGAAGGAACCGTATTGCAGTCGAATTCAAGTCCGCTCATGCAGCCAATACATTTGTTACCGACCCAATCATTACTGCAAACAAGTATGCTGCAACCATCCCCTCCCATGCAGTGACTCGTATGGGCATTGTCCGCAATGTCCCAGTCGACTACTCCATGGAGGAGTTGGTTGATGCGACTACTGTGCCTGGAGTCCAGACAGTGATTATTAAAGCAAGACGCTTTAACAGGAAAGTACTGCGCTCTGGTGAGGCTCCTCTTTGGGTGCCCACTCAGACAGTAGTCCTCACATTCTCAGGACAGACTCTTCCAAGCCACATTAGGTGCTACTACACTTCCCTGCCGGTGGAACCTTATGTCCTGCCCACAATTCAGTGCAACAATTGCTGTCACTTTGGTCACATAAAAGCGCAATGCCGTTCCAAACCCAGATGCTTTAAATGCGGCCAACCGCACCCTGGTGATTCATGTAACAACCCAGAAGCAACGTGCTTGTACTGCTCTGGTCTCCACATGGCCACTGATAAATCATGCCCAGAATTTTCAAGGCAAAAGATGATAAAAATCACCATGTCCCAGGAAAATGTGTCTTACCACGAAGCTTCAGCTCGCTTTCCTAATGTCCGCCGGCCATATGCAGATGTCGCTCGTACAGTTGCTGCCAATTCTCCACAATATACCCCTCATAAAACTGTGCCCTCAACTCAACCCTCCTCTTATAGAAAAACTGTGTTTACGACAGTCAAGGCCAAATCTCCAGCATCTTCACAAGGGTATGATAGGGTGGCTTACTCTGACATCATAAGGGTACCCCCCTCTCAGCAAAAAAATGGTTGTGCCTGTTCACACCAACCCACTGTGGAAACCTCCCCTCAATCGTCCCCCATCACCCCTAATGATAACTTGCTTGAGCTGTTGGCCTCATGTTTGGTCAACATTTGTTCCCGTTTTGAAGGCATTGAACTACCGTACAACGTGAAGCAAATACTTGCACAACTAGTTCCCGAAAATGGCAGGCCCACCCCACCTGAAGATAGTACAATGGAATTGTAGGAGTGTTAGATTTAAGAAGAACGAACTCATCGACCTGATAAATCAGAACGGTCCATCTATTCTAGCCGTCCAGGAGATGTGGTTGCGGCCTGGGTCTCTTTTTAGAGTCTCAGGCTACTCATGTCTGCGGGATGATAGAATTGATGGATATGCTGGTACTGTCATGTTATGTAGTCGTCAAATTAATTATTCTTTAATACCCCTTCCCAATCACTCAGATTTACTTAATATAGTTGCTGTTAGAGCATTTAATTTTTCTTTTGTATCTATTTACATCCCTCATCCCACTCAATCTGCTTACTCAGAGCTCAGAACTCTTCTCTCTTTTGTACCGGGCCCCCTAGTTCTACTAGGCGATTTTAATAGTCACAATACTATTTGGGGTTCACATAAGTGTGATGGTTTCAGCTCCCTCTTGTTAGACCTTTGTGATGATCTCAATCTCTGCATCTTAAATGATGGCTCCCCAACACGAAGAGTTTACCCCACTCAAAACCCCAAATCCGCGGTTGACTTGTCCTTAGTATCCAGCCCCTTAGCATCAAGTATAAACTGGCAGGTCCTACCCGACTCCCGGGGTAGTGATCATTTCCCCATCCTGCTAGAATTTATGGGTAAGGAAACGCAACCCAGGAAATCTCCACCTCCCCTACTAAAGTATGTTTTAAACAATGCAGACTGGAATAAATTTTCTGATTGCTTGGATATAGCAATCTCCTCTTCGAATGTCAGAGAAGAAGTCCAAGACATGTACACCCTCTTAAAGGACTCTATTCAATCAGCTGCCGAGTTATCTTTTAAAAAGAAGAAAATAAATGGGAATAGGCTTCGAGCTCCACCATGGTGGGATTCAGATTGTTCAGAGGCTGTTAAAAATAGGAAACAGGCTGAGCAAAATTACACTCACCAGATGACTCCGGCGAACTTCGTGACATATCAGCGGTGCGACGCAGAAACAAAAAGATTGCTAGCACATAAGAAGTCTGAATCCTGGTCAAAATTTTGCGAAAACCTTTCCCCTGACACACATCCGACACTCGTATGGACTAGCATAAAAAGATTTCGCGGTGCCTACGCCAGCAGCAATCCAACTTCCAATGTCGTCTCCGATTGGTACATAGAGTTCGCCCGGAAACTGGCCCCAGATTCAGTCCCCTCGCTTCAAGAGTGCATTCTGAGCTCGACTCCTCCAATTAGCTCCCATCCGCTCGACGATCCGTTTTCCTCCGAAGAGCTAGACTTAGCGTTGAAAGGACTAAAGGATTCTTCACCTGGCGCCGACGGAATACCATACTCCTTTGTTGTAAATGGTGGTCCACAAATTAGGAACCTTTTCCTCAAATTAGCTAACAAAGTCTTCTTATCGGGTTTACCGCCGGAAGAGTGGCGTTCGCAAATAGTCATCCCTATTTTAAAACAAGGAAAGCAGAGTGGCGACCCAGAAAATTATAGACCCATAGCCCTATCTTCATGTTTAGCGAAAATCATGGAACACCTGATCAAAAATAGGCTGGAATGGTTTGTTGAACATAAGAGTATCTTAGCACGAAGCCAATTTGGGTTCCGCAAAGGTTTGGGCACAATGGATAGTTTGAGCGTCCTTATAACAGATATCCGCCTGGCCTTCTCGGATAACGACTATCTTGTGGGTGTTTTCCTGGACATCTCCTCCGCGTACGACAACGTGTTACTTCCTCTACTCAGGCAGAAAATGCTACAGCTGAGTATCCCTTCGAGGATAGTCCATTTAGTTACGAACCTGTTGTTGTGTAGGTCCGTAGTTGTCCGTACGTCAGTAGATTATCTACAACCCAGAAACATCTGGAAAGGTCTCCCTCAAGGCTCAGTTTTGAGTCCTTTGCTGTATAGCATTTATACTTTCGATCTGGAACTCTCTGTAAACTCATTTTGTTCCGTCCTTCAATACGCCGATGACCTGGCCTTGTACATTTCTGTGTCTGATCCAAACATCGCTAACTCTAGATTAAACTCTGCTATGTTCTACCTTTCGGACTGGCTTTCCTCTCATGGCCTGACTCTATCGATTCCCAAAAGCAGGGTAGTAGTGTTCACCCGTAAACGCAGTATACCCGACGTCTCAGTCTCATGCAATGGAGAGACCATCCCAATCCATGAAGACGTCAAGTTCTTAGGCGTGACCCTGGACTGTAGAATGACAGGAATTCCACACTTGAGCAGAGTAATAAAGAAGTGCGAGAAAAACCTCAATATTCTTCGTGCTCTTTCGGGTGCATGGTGGGGCTCTCACCCGTACTCCCAAAAGCTCCTGTATAATGCTATTGTCCGAAGTCACATGGATTACGGCACATTCCTACTCGAACCGTGTAGCAAAACAACACTCCAATCATTGGACAAAATCCAATCTAAGTGTATGAGGATTATCCTGGGTGCGATGAAATCTTCCCCTATAAACGCACTCCAGGTCGAGTGTTCCGAACCTCCACTAGAATTGCGAAGACAAATGCTCTCGGATAGATTTATGGCTAAAATTTTGCAGTCAGCTAATCACCCTCTGATAGATAAGCTTCGTCTCCTATCAGAGAAAATATTATCATCTAACTATTGGACACATAAGGATCCACCTAGGATTCTCAAGAGCTTTAGGCGATTTACGTCACTACCTTGTCCCATTTTTCAAACCAGTCTAAACCCATTGTTTGCCCTTCAATACGAGGTTATCCTATACAAACCCAATGTGGTTCTTGACCTTGGCATAGAAAAGGATTCGCCATCCGCCAATATGCAACTTAGAAGAGAGATAGATAAAAATTGGAAAGAATTCGCCACTTTCTACACGGATGCTTCTAGATTATCAGATACTGACCCGGTAGGCGCGGCGGTATGGTTCCCAAACAGCAGAATAGTACTTAGCTTTAAGTTACCGCCCTCAACTTCAATCTTCACGGGCGAAGCACACGCTATTCTTGAGGCTATAGCTTTTGCGGAAGGTCATAATCTTCTTAAGACCGTTATTCTGTCAGACTCCAAAAGTTGTTTACAAGCCCTATTAGCAAACCCTTTCAGATCGAAAATAAAGTTTCCATGCATATTTCAGATCAAAGAGGCACTTTTCAGGTGCAAGCAAAAAGGGTTTGATATAGTGGTGGTTTGGATTCCGGGTCACAGTAATATTTCTGGTAATGAAACTGCAGATTTTGCGGCGAGGCTTGCCATCAGAACCGGTGTAGAAAAGCACACGATCTTTTCCCATGATGTTTGTGCGCAGGCAAAAACAAGTCTAATGAATTCTTGGACAGAAACCTGGGATCGATCTCGTAAAATTGTCGGAAAATATTACGGGGACATTCAGCCCACAATTCCAAGACGACCATGGTTCTTCAAGTTTAGATCTGCTAGTAAACGCGTTACTTCCTCGATATGCAGACTAAGAATCGGCCACGCTAGCACACCGGTACATCTCGCAAAATTAAGGGTGCGGGACCACTCCCTCTGTGAGTGTGGACTCGAAGAGGGCACCGTTGATCATTTGTTTTTCAATTGCCCTAAACTGCCTTCTCTGTACGACCTCCTTCCTCCAGATATCCCCAAACCCATAAATTTTAAGTCGTTATTAACCTTAGTTCGTTCCCCGCTTATCACATTTATCTCTAATTTCTTTTCCAATAACAATATCAAATTGTGATGTGTTACTAACCAGATATTGTATTTATATATTTGTCTATGTTTGTTCACAGGTCAATAGCTCAACAGAGTGAAACTTAAATAACTGACCATTCCCTGAGCTGTTACTTTATGCAACCCTGACATTGGCAGAATTACTAGTTGCCATTAAACCACAAAAAAAAAAAAAAAAAAAAAAAAAAAAAACTAAACTTTTGTTTACCGGCGATCACGGCGATTTTCTCTGTTTACGGCCACATTCCTGAATTTATTTAACGAGATGAAGGAAAATGGTGGAGATATTGACACCAGAAATGTTGTAAAGAACAGGGAGCTTCTATATCGCATGATTATAAGGTAAATATGGGGTTTCTCTGTGTATCATTTGTTACACTTTTGGGATGCAGTTTTCTCAATTTTAACGATGAAATATTCAAGAAAACAATGTCAGATCATCATTTCTACGACTCAGCTTTACTATTTGTATTGTTTTAAACCGAATATGTGTTGTTAGCGGTCGAAATTTTTTTTTGAGGTTATGTTCATTTAGGTCAATGTTTTTATGTTTTCAGTCAACTATTCTACGATGGATTTCAACCCATTGCAGCTACGTTGGCTGCTGCTGTCCACGCTGACCCGCCATGCCCGCCAAGTGACAGGTATTAACAGCGATATTATACTTTGCCAAACTTTATCTTTACCGAGACTCCTACATGTATGTAAATGCATCACACACTCGCGCTATATGTCATAGCGCGGCATACCAGGACATAGCTGGCATACTAAATCCATTTCTTCACACACAAGCACTATTATTATATATGCCTTGAAATCATAATTTATGCCATGCTATAGTATACTATACCTTTAAACAAGCAATTCTTGTATATATAATCTGAATCACAGAAACGGCTCCAAAGATTTTTATGAAATTTAGTATGCAGAGGGTTTCGGGGCGATAAATCGATCTAGCTAGCTTTCATTTTTAGAAAATGTCATTTTATCCATGTTTTATACAATTAGAAACTGCTAAATGGTCATTAGAATATGAAGGTAAATTTCGCCACCACCTACAAGGTTATAATAGTTCAGGTGGCAAATCGGGCGGTCCTAGCCTGTCTCCAGTCCAATTATGTTTTCCATTTTTTTTCCTCTTTTTTTTTTATTCTATCTAAATATAATTTCCAAAAAACGCATACTGCAAAAAACAATAAAATTGCTCAGTCATCCAGTTACTGTCGCTCAGAGTCGCTCGTAGCCCCGGCTGCCTGAGTGATCTTAAACGATCACGAAGGTTAAGCAACACAGGGCGCATTCAGTGCATGGATGGGTCGCCATCTATGCCTAACGCTAGTGGCATTTTTCCGAGCGGTTCCGTGCTTCGCAAGGCACGTTAAGCTGTTGGTGCCGGCTGCCGTCGATAGATGGCAGTCGTTAAGCCAAGTCAGAGGCCTTAGGGCGGCTTGACAACTTCTGACAGTAGACGAGCCACTAGTCTACAAGCTTCCACCAATCCGGACTTGGCATCCGTGGTGGAGTATGGCCTATACCTTCCTCAGGGAAGAGACCCGTGCCCCTCGGTGGGGACATAATGGGTTGATGATGATCCAGTTACTACTATATGATATGCATCAATGGTAGTAAAAGGCAGACTGTGTTTTGAAAGTGAACATTGAAATAGAGTGGGGGCAGGGTGGCACAAGACCGGCAAGCTTGGAAATCCATGAGGGAGGCCTATGTCCTGCAGTGGGCGTGAACTGGCTGATAATGATAATAATGATGATTGAAAAAGAGAATATGAATTATTTGTGAATTGAAGTTGCATGCCCAAAATAAAGTTTACAGATACAATTTACGCAGGAACATGATGGGGACATTTGGCTGTGAGAATTATATGTGGACATAGATTCATTTTGGCATGCAAAATTTTTTGGGCTTGTTTTTGTATTCTCTCTATAATAGTTTTCGATGTTGCCGTGAACTGGAACATTTTCCAACTGGCAATCGAAACTATACCAGGCTTCCATCCAAAACAATTTATAACATAAAATTTCTTTAGGTTGGGAGTCAGTAAACTTTTTTTTTGTAACCTTTTATGTTACATTCCATTCAAGGAAATCAGAGAGGTGACCGCTAAATACAAGGAGTGGTTAACTAATCACCCTAACAAACTGGCTCGCCAACTGACCTTACAAAGTTATGTGAAGAGACTAAAGCGACATAACATACTAGAGCTGCAGGAACGCCCCTAGCTCTACGTTACCTATGAGTAGATGCCCTCACTGGAGGGCACACTCTACATGTGATTGCTCGAGAAACACATTTGCTCATAGTCATAGGACTGATCGCAGATAACGGAGAATGATACAAAAAAAAAATTAATTCATTTTCATACAGGTTGCTGAACCTGATGATGGTCGGTCTCCAGCATGAGCCCGACCGCAAGGATCGCCTCGCAGCCTCCAGTGCGACAGAGCACCTCCTTGGAACGACCGGCTTTGGTAACATTTACTATAAACATAAACATAAACATTTGCATACAGGCACATACGTTGCTTCTAGCCCCACACTAGGATACCCTGTGTCGTGGGAACCAGAAACAGCGACATCACAAACATGTAAACATCCAAGGCCTGGAAAGAACCCGCTGCGCCACTTGGTCGTCATAATAATCACTTCCACACAACGCTGTTGCTTCTTCTGGCCCCAAACTAGTAACTCCTCGGTTACCCCCCCTGTGCTGTGGTGACCGAGGACATCACAAACATGGAAATACACCCAGACTGAGGCCATGCGTACAAATGTACGCCGGCCCCCAGTGGGGTGGGAATCAAACGCACGACCTCCGGCATGGTAATCGCCAACATCACCATCCAGTTTCATCTTAAAAGAGATCTCGATTACGAGATGGACGCGTCATAACAAATAACCAAAAAGAACATTAGTCGTTGCATGCACGCACGTGTTCGGTTTCGGGTACTTTTTATCTTGCCCTTTGTTAATACATCATGTTCTAATACAGCGTGAGTTCAAGTATGTATGTACGTTGGTAAGAATATCAACAGTATAGTGATTTATAGTGATTTTGATAATTCTAATTTGCTCTGTTTTATTGTTATTATTGATCATCTAATAATAATTAATTAACGATTTTCATAAATATTTTTTTTATTATATTTTTTTTGACATCTGACATTCCAATTTTCTCGGTTTTATTGTGACTATTAACCCTGCAATTATAAATTAAGTAAAGGCGCTCTCTCCTACCAAAAATTTGTATGTCTACAATGACAAAACATGCAGAACAAATTTTTATTAGTGTACCATCTATGCATACTCATTTTTCACAAACAAATATCGTTATCTTATCTTATCTTATCTTATCTTATCTATGTCTTAACTTTATTCGTTACCTAGCCCTCTTAACATGACTCCCGCATAACACCTCAGGGAGTGACTGAAAACCAGCACCAGCTGAGCCATTTCTTTTTGGCTTATTTTGGATTTGTATGTCACTTATTGTGCTGTGAATAGTTGGGGAAAAAGCGGGCATTTTTGAAATTACAGAAAAGCAAATCCTTTAAATGGACTTTTGACGACCGACATCTCTACCACGTTCAGTGATAGCATAGACAAATTATTTATCTATGGTGATAGTAATTTTGGTATATTTTTTATTATTAACAAGCTGTCGCCCGCGACTTCGTTCGCGTGGAAATGTTGATGTGTATTTTTCCGGTTAAAAAATAGCCTATGTGCCAATCCAGACTATAATCTATCTGTGTGCAAAATTTCATCCGGATCCGTTCCGCTGTTTTTGCGTGAAAGAGTAACAAACATCCAAACATACATTCAAACTTTCGCGTTTATAATATTAGTAAGGATTTTTATTATCCAAAACTCAGTACAGCTCAAATAAAACCATATCTAGTGACACTTTAGACTCATGTTCGCGATTTTTTTTTGATGCTGTGTAAAGTTTAAAAATGAGATATTGAAAATATTTTTTTTTTCAGATCTTAAATATTAAGCGTTAGAGAGTGAAATGTATTTTAAAACAACTTTAGGGGTAATATCGGAGAATCCAGCCGTAACTTTGTATTAAGTTGAATTTTGTTAAGTGGTATTTTGATAACACAATAAATCGTTTTTTATATTTATCTTTATGTTTTTAATTTTCTCATCCATCATTGTTTTACTTCAACAGATCTCGAATACGAGATGGACGCGTCATCGATAGCCCCGGAGCCGGCCACGTACGAAACGGCCTACGTGACGTCACACAAGATGGCGTGCCGGTCTGGCGCATTCAGCGCGTGTGGCCAGCTCGTCGCCACTGGCTCTGTTGATGCCAGTATCAAGGTAGGACCTCACTCTACGCCTTAATAGCTCTTCAATCGAATCGTTATTAGTCCAAGAATCCCGTGCGTTTCGCCTTGACGGAATACCGACCACCTCGACTTATCCCTTGGGCGCGGCGGCTAAAGGAAACCTAGGAGATGAGCATCAGCACCTCTTTTGTACTTGAGTAAACGTCTGCTGCGACTACAAAAAATCTGCCTGCTCACCATGCTGCAGCATGGTTAGTTAGTTATTATAATTTATTGTACACAAAGAAAACGGGCACAACCCACCCATGGTTTGGACTCAGAATTGAGGCGTGATTTGATAGCACTCCGATACTAAATACTTCATTGCATCCATAACCAAAACCGGCGTGCTTACATGCAACGACTAATGAATGTTGATGAAGCGAAAGAGATCGTGGCAAGTGGCAGACCCTGGTCTCTGTCTACCCCTCCGGGGTTCAGGCGTGAGTTTAAGTTGGTGTTTGTTATGTTAAGTTTAGTATTGGTTATTTTATTATTTTAATAGTTTGTTATGTTTAGGCTCCGCACGTATTGACTTGTCTTGCCTATGGCCTAGGCCGACTAAGTTGTCAGGATGATATAGGTGCTGGGCAATCCTACTCCATCTAAAAAACAGTGTCCCAGGTTCTGCGGCGTCCGAGTGGTCCCTTCAACCATCTAGTGTGAGTGATGGTGCCACTGGACGCTGTATAAATCATCTCATTACGTAGATGCAAAGACCAAAGTTTTTTAAGTTTAGTAGGATCTAAAAAAACAATGTCCCAGGCCTATGTCCTGCAGTGGGCGTCAAAGGGCTGATGATGATGATGATGATGTATATCTAAATTTTCAGACTAGGTCTACCTACCACTCGCTAATTGTAAAGGAAAACACCAGAGTGTCCGAAGTGTTTTCGTAAATCGCGCTCACGTGGTGATTAACCGTATAGTTTCTCTCTCTGTGGACTGTGCCCCGCAGTGGGAAGTTTTTTTTTTTATTAAGGCCCAATTGTGTCCCATTGCTGGGCAAAGGCTCTCCACTCCCTCCCTGTTCATGGCCACCTCCTGCCAACCCGTTAGAGAGGTCGTGTGATCGTCCCGCCATCTCCGCTTGGGTCGGCCACGTTTGCGATATCCGTCGCGTGGAACCCAGTCAGTGACAATTTTTGCCTACCTGTTTGGGCCCATACGGCTTACGTGACCCGCCCAATTCCACTTCAGCTCAGCAGTAAGTTGCAGCTCAAACGTCGACAATTTTGCTTCTGGAGCGCGGTGTTGCGTTTCGGATTTTGTCAATCCTTTTTAGTAAGTGTATATATTTAGTAAGTGTGGCCTCGTAGCGCAGCGGTAGTGCATCTGCATACCATGCGAGAGGTCCCGGGTTCGAATCCCGGCTGCGGACAAAAAAAAAACTCCAGGTTTTGGATGTTTACATGTTTGTGATGTCGTTGTTTCTGGTTCCCACGACACAGGGTATCCTAGTGTGGGGCCAGGAGCAATGTATGTGCCTGTATGTAAATGTTTATTGTTTATTATTATTATATAAGTGTGAATCGCTCGTAGCCCCGGCTGCCTGAGTGATCTTAAACGATCACGAAGGTTAAGCAACACAGGGCGCGTTCAGTGCATGGACGGGTCGCCGTCTATGCCTAACGCTAGTGGCATTTTTCCGAGCGGTTCCGTGCTTCGCAAGGCACGTTAAGCTGTTGGTGCCGGCTGCCGTCGATAGATGGCAGTCGTTAAGCCAAGTCAGAGGCCTTAGGGCGGCTTGACAACTTCTGACAGTAGACGAGCCACTAGTCTACAAGCCTCCACCAATCCGGACTTGGCCCCCGTGGTGGAGTATGGCCTATACCTTCCTCAGGGAAGAGACCCGTGCCCCTCGGGACATAATGGGTTGATGATGAAGTGTATATCCTTTTTATAGTAAGTGTATATATTTAGTAAGTGTGTATAGTTTTATAGTAAGTGTATAGGACGATTATTTATGTCTGTATCATCGTCAGATCTTGGACGTGGAGCGAATGCTGGCCAAGTCCGCCCCTGAGGAGGTCGATCCTGGCCGGGAGCAGCAAGGACACCCTGTCATCCGGACCCTGTGAGTTAATATTGTAATTCATTTCAGCCCTGAACTGCCCTCGCGGAATGGAACGTATAGGTGGCCCATACTAAGTTTGATACAGATCTGTGTCGCGGCAGACGAGTGGTACACAAGCAGCTTCAAGCGGATGCGTGTATATCACTTTCGTGCACTTGTAAAGTGTTTATTAAGTCTGTTTTGAATGAGTTCACTGAAGGAGCACTAATAATTGTTTCTGGTAGTTTATTTCACATATTCACTACACGGTACAGTTTTTTTCTATTTTTTTTCTGCTCTCTATCTAAAAAGTAGAAAAGTAGAGCCCGCCTGATCGTAGGTTCTTTAGGGCTCCGTACCCAAAGGGTAAGGGACCCTATTACTTAGAGTCCACTGTCCGTCCATCTGGCACCAGAAATACATCATCTGTGAAAATTTCAACGGTCTAACTATCACGGTTCATGAGATACAGCCTGGTGACAGACGATTGGACGGACACAGGATTGTCCGTAATAGGGTTCCGTTTTACCCTTTGGTTACGGAATCCTAATAACCAGTCCCGATTAGTCCCGTTAAATGGCGATGCAACAGCGAATGTCTGCGTTCCAGCTACGACCACACAGACGAGATAACGGCCCTGGACTTCCATCCTCGGGAGCAGATCCTCGTGTCTGCCTCGAGGGACTGCAGCATCAAGCTTTTCGACATCACCAAGGCTTCGGCCAAGAAGGCATTCAAGAGTATCACCGTGAGTAGCCCAGCTTCATTTTGTACGTAAAGTATCTTATCTATCAATCAATCAGCTCGTACTGGTCTACTTCTGGATGTAGGCCTCCCGTAACGTATGCCATCTCTTTATTTTATACTTAACTGGCTGTCCCGGCGAACTTCGTACCGTCACTGAATCAGTTTACACGATTCTCGTCACCATGGCAACGCATTAAATAAATTTCTTAGACTTTTGCTTGAAAAAAGGTTACGGTAACGATAAAATATTATTCCACGGGAACGCTTTACCGGGACATCAGGTGTTGTATGTCTCAATTCAGACCTTCGTTGTATGCCCAAGTTTCAGGTAATTCCGTTCAGCCCTTATTGTGTGATTGAGTAACAAGCAAAGTAGCAAAAGGCAAGTTAAAAAGTACCCGAAACCGGCGTGCGGGCATGCAACGACTAACAAATGTTGAGGAAGCGAAAGTGATCTGTCAGGATCGTGGCAAGTGGCAGTCCCTGGTCACTGCCTAACTCTCTGGGATACAGGCGTGAGTTTATGTATGTACGTATGAGTACCAAACATCCAAACATCTTCACAAACTTTCACATTTATAATATTACAGTAGGATTACACACAAAAATACAGTAGGTACGGAAAATATGACACAAGAAAAATGATCTAACATATGAAATGAAATGAAATATTTTATTTCGAAAACAATTACATAAATATACAGCGGTTGCAGTGGTCTCCACACTAGGCAAAAAACCTGTATAGTGGTGACCTTAGGAGTGAAAAACAGTTATCACTTTACTCGAGCGTATTCAGATCAGTCTAGATATGTCTGTGTTCTTTCTATCCTCTGCCGTCCTCATCCAGCCGCTGCCAGCAATCTGCCTCAGATCGTCGGCCCAACGAGCTGGTGGTAGTCTTACGCTGCGTTCGTCAGTTCGTGGTCTCCACTCTGCTATCTATATTTACAGTCCAAGAGTTCGCCCACGGCTGGGCATAGGCCTCTTCACAGTCACGCCAAAACACCCCGGTCCTCTGCCAATCTTGTCCATTGCCCTCCTGCCGCCTCCTTAATATCATCGACCCGTCACGAAATGATCAATGAACACCTCCACCGTTTTTGAAGTCGCATAAAAAGTAATTCTAACATTCCATTTATCCTCTGTGCAGGACGCGGAACAGGTCCTCTGTGTCGCCTTCCATCCCCTTGGCGACCACATCATCGCGTCGACCACTCACCCCGTCATCAGACTTTACGACGTGACGACCAGCCAGTGCTTCGTGTGCCCGATACCCTCGCACCACCACAAGCGCGGCGTCAACACGATCAAGTGAGTCTTCGATGAGTCAGTTTAGACTTAAGTATCGTTGACATAACGTTGTATCGCTCATAGCCCCGGCTGCCTGAGTGATCTTAAACGATCACGAAGGTTAAGCAACACAGGGCGCGTTCAGTGCATGGATGGATCGCCGTCTATGCCTAACGCTAGTGGCATTTTTCCGAGCGGTTCCGTGCTTCGCGAGGCACGTTAAGCTGTTGGTGCCGGCTGCCGTCGATAGATGGCAGTCGTTAAGCCAAGTCAGAGGCCTTAGGGCGGCTTGACAACTTCTGACAGTAGACGAGCCACTAGTCTACAAGCCTCCACCAATCCGGACTTGGCCCCCGTGGTGGAGTATGGCCTATACCTTCCTCAGGGAAGAGACCCGTGCCCCTCGGTGGGGACATAATGGGTTGATGATGATGGATCGTTGACCTGATATCCCGTGATATCGTTGATGATATCCCGTCATCCGACTTGACGACGTCACGACCAGTCAGTGCTTCGTCTGCCCCATACGATCGCACATTACGGGGCAGACGTTTATGAATAGATACAGACGTTCATGCGTGCAATAATGACGATGTTTGGGCCCCACAGAGGAATGCCTCATTGGTCTAGCCGTTAAGGCGCTCAGCTACCAAAACAGATGTCGTGGGCTCGATTCCCACTAGTGGCCGCCGTTCATTTGTACAAAATGGCCTCAGTCTGGGTGTACTTTCATGTTTGTAACGTCCTTGGCTGGTTACCATAGCACAGGGCATCCTAGTTTGGGACCAGCTCAAGTGATTGTATTCATCATCATCATCATCATTCACCCACAAGAAGTCCACTGCTGGACATAGGCCTCCTCCATGGATTTCCATAAAGACCGGTTGGAAGCGGCTTGCATCCAGCGTCTTCCTGCCACTTTTGGATGAGGTCATCTGTGATTTTATTGTGTGAAAATTATTATTTATTTATTTATTATGATGTATAATAATTTTTACTGTAATTCCCGCAGGTTCTCACCCAACGGCAAGTATTTCGCAAGCGGCAGCGAGGATGGCACGATTAAACTGTGGGATACGGTCTCCAACCGCTGTTTCAACACTTTGGTCAACGCGCACGACGGGGCTGAGGTCTGCAGTGTGGCGTTCACTGGGAACAGCAAGGTTCGTCTCTCGCAGCGGCCAGATGATTTTCGTTGCCATAATAATTTATTTTATTTAAAAACTGACTTAAAAATTACAAACAACGCGACTTCTGAGCTGGCGGGACCAACCTAAGGAGTTACATTGGTGAATTTGAGTCTACCCGCCTGCGCAGTAGCCTATGACAATCGCGCAATCGCGACGAATCGATTGAGATCTTATTTGTTAAAATCTGGCCGTTGGTTAATGAGTTATGAGATTTTTTGTTCGTTTTTATTTTATTTGTGTATGTTTATTAAGTAATTGCGATGTATTATTATTATTACTGTATACATTATTATATACATACATACCTATTATTTTTATTATTTATATTGGTACATACCGCGCTGCGCATTGGGACACTCGTGAGACACTTGTATGTACTGACTGTAAACCAGCGTTGAGGGCCCACAGCCTCAGCAAAATGCTGAGTCAGCTGCCTTTTGCAGCAACGGAAACATAACGCGACATAACTGCATAAACTGTATTTATATAAGTGTTTTGTTCCTTTTTATGTTTTCTGTTAATTTTTTTTCGGATTTGTTTTGTGTTTTGTGTGTGAGAGACGGTTGGTGCAATAAATGTTTCTCTTTCTTTCTTTTTCTTTCTAACATAGAATCGGACATACTTACATACATGCATACATACGAGCCAAACACATTACTCTTCTTTTGGGCTCCGCCGCAGTCGGGTTAAAACCGACAGCGTAACAGATGACAATTATTATTACTTAATTTTAAAGGAACCTAATGATAAGTGAGGCCAATGACGGTTTTATCGAAGTTACTAGAGTTAAAATCTCTGTCGAGAGTCTTCAAACTAAATTAAATAAACATTTTTAACTAAAGCTTTCATAGAGCGTAATTTTATTTATGTTTTGTATAGTTTTGTGTACCAAACGTTAATTATGTCTTCAGGCGACCCTAATAATAGGTTCAAAAATCGATTAAGACGGGGAAAAGCTCCATGCCCAACAGTGGGCTTTTTTGGGGACTCGAATACCAGTATTTTTTTTTTCAAAACTAGCACCATATGTTTTGTTAAATAATGGTTAGAATGTCCTCTTAAAAGACAGTTCTTCGATGGTGTAGGCTTGCCCAGCACCTATCCTGACGGCTCAGTCGGCCTAGGCCACGGGAAAGACAAGTCAACACGTGCGGAGCCAGCCAAGCCGCGGGTTTCCTCACGATGTTTTCATCCACATTTACATGTTGCTTAAGATATTTGTCCTAAGTATGAGTTACTATGCCCGCAGTACCTCCTCACATCGGGACTGGACTCCTCGATCAAGCTTTGGGAGATCGCCAGCAGCCGCTGCCTTATTCAATACACCGGTGCTGGGACCACAGGTATTATTGAAGTCTTTTTAAAGATTTTACAGATATATTTTAGGTCGATGGAGCGTAAATCGCCAAAACAATGCGATGTTCAACCACGTGGCGCAGCGGTAATGCATCTGCATACCATGCGAGAGGTCCCGGGTTCGAATCCCGGCTGGGGACAAAAAAAAAACCCCAGTTCTTGGATGTTTACATGTTTGTGATGTCGTTGTTTCTGGTTCCCACGGCACAGGGTATCCTAGTGTGGGGCCAGAAGCAATGTATGTGCTTGTATGTAAATGTTTGTTTTTTAATATTATAGTAAGAGGGGGTTTTATGAGGCTTTACAAT
This sequence comes from Yponomeuta malinellus, assembly GCA_947308005.1. NCBI lineage: Eukaryota > Metazoa > Arthropoda > Insecta > Lepidoptera > Yponomeutidae > Yponomeuta > Yponomeuta malinellus. The sequence continues at coordinate 4,860,091 of OX371022.1, forward strand.
ATTTATTTGCGCGAGACAGTATTTTAGGCGGTAGACATATTTGCGGTGCGCAGGAGTCAGAAGAGAGTGGGATGGGGGGAGTGTTGCCCCTGATTGGTCCGATTTTCGCTTGCGTTCCGTTTTATCATCTAATACTAATGACTATGTCATGTTCCCGCACTGATGACGTCTTTCTGCAATATAGACATTAACATAGACGATGATCCAACTGGTCAACAGGAGAGCATAACTCAGGCGGTATTTTACCGCACTGCGGGCTATGTCATGTTTCCAGACGAGGCCACGACATTTCTGTGCACTTAGAATGCCCGAATAAAAACATTAACCTAGTCAAAGTCCTCATATGTCAGCAGGGGAACATAGCGCAGGCGGTGTTTAACCGTACTGATGACTATGTCATGTTCCTGGACTAGGCCTCTGCAATATAGACATTAACATAGAAGATGTTCCCATAGGTCAGCAGGAGAACATAGCCCAGGCAGTGTTAAACCACACTAATGACTATGTCATGTACCCGGACGAGGCCACGACCTCTCTATGCAATATAGACTAAGAATAAGAGTATATTCTTATCTTATCTCATAGACATTAACAAAGACGATGTTTCCACAGGTCAGCAGGAGAATATGGCCGAGGCAGTGTTCAATCACACTGAAGACTATGTGATGTTCCCTGACGAGGCCACGACCTCTCTATGCAATATAGACAAAGAATAAGTATATTCTTATGTTATAGACATTAACAAAGACGATGTTCCCACAGGTCAGCAGGAAAACATAGCTCAGGCAGTGTTCAACCACACTGAGGACTATGTGATGTTCCCGGACGAGGCCACGACCTCTCTGTGTACTTGGAACGCGCGTAACGCCTCACGCTGTCAGCTCATGTCACTTGGACATAACGGCGCTGTCAGGTAAGCTTTTAGTTACCTTGGGTCCTGATGAAGTTGTCGTCAACTGATCCTGCAGGGAAATAATACAAGGACGCCTAAGATCTGGGCCAAGTTTCATAAAACTACAAATCTTAAGTAGTTTATTATGACAATTCGAAGTACATTGCGTAGCAAAGTCTTCCCACTTGTTAATAATGTGGGTTAATCGTCTTTGCAATGTACGTTGAATTGTCATTGTAAACCGGGAATCGTAGTTCCATGTAACAGGCCCCTGACCGTAGAAGAACTCACTGGCAACAAACATGGCTGAATGGTTTCAGACAGGCACAATCGATTTGTTCCGAGCCGCCACATCACGGGTCACAGAGGCAATCTCCGCTGGGAGACGACATCATAATAGGAAGAAATAGTAGATTGTACAACAAGTGCATAAACGCACTCGAGACGTTTATCCATCCGAGCGAGCTTGCGAGCGAGGATAGATATAAAGTCGAGTGTAAAATGGGTTTTATGGACGAGTTGTACACTCTACTTTTCACTTCGATTGCGAGGAAATGAAACAGCAACATGTAAAATAATTATGGTTCCCGCCAATTAACTTTTTTTTCTTTTTTTTTTCTGTAGGGACGTGACACCTGACTTAAGGTCGTTACATACTGCTCAGTTATAAAAACATTTTCTTTTTATAACTATGATAAGTTGTTGTTATGGCTTAAATACTATACTGATCTACTAAATTGAAAAATAAACAAATATAAAAAATAATAAATGAGACGAAATACAAATTATAAGTTTATTTCATGAAGTTTTATTGTGTACTTTGGCTGTTGGTATCTTTGCCTTGGTCTTAGAATACGAACGAAACGAAATAAAATAAAGAGGTTGTTGTATGAAGTTAAAGATGTTCGTGTGGCTGTTGCAGCGATTGCCTTGGTCTTCGACGAAGATTTTACTTTATGCTCTAGAGCATAAAAAGCGACTTTATGTCGCCTACGCACGACATAAAGACGAACTTTTAGAGCATGAGAAGTGAAAAATATAATACGTACATATGAAGGACTTCCCATCCCATTTAGGTCCAAGTAACGCTCGAAAGACGTGGCAAAAAGGGAAACTGAACTACATTTATTGCTAAAAACACAGTTTATACATAAATACAGACATAAGCTTACATCATTTAAGGAAGATGGCGCAGGACAGAGAAAGATTGCTGCGTCTCTCGATTGATGAATCTTGGCCAAGATCCATTTTGGATCGCTTGGCGAGTGACAATGAATGAACGAAAAAATGAACGGGTGACCGAACGAACCGACGACAAAGATGTCTGGTATTAAAATTAGAGGACAAACATGTCTTCTGTTAAAATTAGAAGACGAACATGTCTGGTATTAAAATAATGTTAACGGTGATGATTGTGTACAGTGTAGTGTAACTTTAAGTTGAAAACGCTGTTAATTATGTTGAAACGTGTTTTTTTGAAAAGAATGTTTCTTTACATTGGCATCTTCTCCACATAATTTATTAATTGTGAAACTAAGAGCTTTGACGTTCGTTGAGAAAACATTTTGTTTTTACTGTGAATGCCATACCCAAGTCTCGCTACCATACATTAGTGTTGGAACCAGCCAGAGGCGGCTCGTGACAAGTCTTGCTAGTTGGGCAACTTGTTCGGGTTTAAACACACGCGTAAAAGTTTTAGTTTTTGAAGCACATTTTTGTGTCAGGGCGAGTTCAGGCCGTGGTGGCCCCTTTGATTCTAGGTCAAGACGCTTTTCTAAAGTCTTTTCACAGTTTTTAATATAACATACATGGTATTTTTCCATTTTCAGCATAAATAACGCACAGAAACTAATTTTAAAATAGCGGAATAACACAAAACTGTCGTAGATATTCGCGCGAAAAGTGATCGACTGACTTGATGTGATTACTTGGTTAGATTGGTGGGACGCGTTTGTTTGTTTACATAAGATCGGCAACAGCTCAAAATTAGCTGCACTGTGCGTGCACCGCATTGTCACCTCGCCCCATTTGGCAACGTAGCGCATGAGCGGCGCTCCAGATTAGGCTCATTTCTCATATTAAATCTTTTGTTTCACGTACCGGGCCGTTCCAATGTTTCTCTTTCGCACTCATTGAATTTAGTACTAGGCATTGTACTGAATTTCGTTTCATAGGAGCGCAATCGCTGGCGCTCCACTCGGTAACAACTTGACACTAAATCTTATGCTTGAAAACATTTCAACTTCGTACGTAGTTAATTATTTATAGTAAACTACTATAATGTGTAGGTCTTTGTGTGCATACGTTTAAAAATTTATAGGTCGTAGGTAGCAGATGAAATTTTGATTTTTTTATTAAGTATGTACTTAGTTACTTATTTTTGTGGGAGTGCACTGCACCAGCGCTCTATAAGACGAGCCGCCTCTGGAACCAGCACTCCATTATGGATAGCCGATCTATCTAATCTAATCCGTTGGACGCTCGTAGCCCCGGCTGCCTGAGTGATCTTAAACGATCACGAAGGTTAAGCAACACAGGGCGCGTTCAGTGCATGGATGGGTCGCCGTCTATGCCTAACGCTAGTGGCATTTTTCCGAGCGGTTCCGTGCTTCGCAAGGCACGTTAAGCTGTTGGTGCCGGCTGCCGTCGATAGATGGCAGTCGTTAAGCCAAGTCAGAGGCCTTAGGGCGGCTTGACAACTTCTGACAGTAGACGAGCCACTAGTCTACAAGCCTCCACCAATCCGGACTTGGCCCCCGTGGTGGAGTATGGCCTATACCTTCCTCAGGGAAGAGACCCGTGCCCCTCGGTGGGGACATAATGGGTTGATGATGACATGATGGACGACTTTCGTTCGTCTACGAATCTCATAATTTCTGATTCGATGTCGTAGAGAAATTCCGAGCATAGCCCTTTCCATCGCTCGTTGCGTGACCTTGGGATTTCTTATGAGGCCCATAGTGAGCGACCACGTTTCAGTGCCGTAAGTCATCACTGGTAACACACACTGGTTGTATAATTTTCTCTTGAGCGCGCCGTGTGGCGCCGGACTAAGAATAGCGTCACTCCATTTCCTTCCGTGGATGTCGTAGAAGGCGACTAAGAAAATTCATTACCAGGAGACGGGCAGCAGCGTCTTCCTGAGATTCCAACCGCATACTGCGATCGCCAACCCGCCTGCCAAGCGTGGCGATTATGGCAAAACCCTTCATGGTTAGAAAAACCATGATGGAGGCCTATGTCATGCAGTGGGCGTCAAATGGCTGATGATGATGATTGAGGTATATTAGACGAAAAGACTTGAATGGTTACCTAAGCGATATTTAAGATGATAGGCCGAAGTGAATACCGGAAACGAATAAAACGTATTATTACATTTTCAGGCACATCGTCCATTCAAGCACGGCTCCCGCGTTCCTCACCTGCAGTGATGATTATCGAGCTAGATTCTGGTACCGACGCAACACTCACTAGCGAGAGCATAAAGTGGTCTCACTTTACATGGTGTGAACCAGGTTAATTTGTAATTTTAAGTTACTAGTTTTTATGTTAGGTTAAGTTCTCAAAGTCTGGAATAAACTCGAAAAATATTAGCACTGTCTATTATTAAATAAAACCTATTTAGAGGCTAAAAGTTCCACCCATGCCGGCACTTGAACCCGCGACCTCTGGCTCACCGTGTCAGTGCTCTCCCAACTGAGCTAGTGGGCAAGTGCAAGCATCGTTGAAATTTCGAGCCTCTTATCTTTTCTTATCTTTTTTCCTCAGCACGCGTTAGTGCAACAAAAAGAATATAATAATGTAGTTACAGCGATATCATTCCGATGTAAAAACCTAACTGCAAAGTGGATTACTCGGGGCTGCAAGTGATGGAAATTGCTTCGGTCAGATGTCGCTGCCTGTACGTAATACAGAGAAGTTTGTAAAGAGGCTCGAAATTTCATCAATGCTTGCACTTGCCCATTAGCTCAGTTGGGAGAGCGCTGCAGCGCTCTCTGGCACAGTAAGCCAGAGGTCGCGGGTTCAAGTCCCGGCATGGATGGAATTTTTAGCCTCTAAATAGGTTTTTAAAGTTGTCCTCAGCACGCGTTAGTGCAACAAAAAGAATATAATCACTGTCTATTATTGCTTCATAACACTTGTCAATCGCAACAATCTCCTAGAATCTGACCAAGCCTTGACTCGACCGACAGGGAGTACAGATTTTTCTTTCAATGAAAAACCGTGCCAGATGGCCGTCGTGAGAAAAACCGATGTTAAACCCCGCGGTCTTTGAGGAATTTTATTTTACTTTATTGGTGTGTAAAACAGGTCAATAACATACAATTTCCTGATATCGTCATTTTTACTTTCTTTCTTTTTTAGGAAGCCTGCAGTTTGACATAAAAATATACGATGCATTTTGGGTGGTTTGAAAGGCATAGCAAAAATAATTATATGCCATAAAAATAGCTGTCGAATAAGCTAGATTTCCGTGTGGCGCCGGAATAAGAATAGCGTCACTCCATCTCGTTCCGTGGATCTCGTAGAAGGCGACTAAGGAAATCAATCACCAGGAGACGGGCAGCAGCGTCTTCCTGAGATTCCAACCGCATACTGCGATCGCCAACCCGCCTGCCAAGCGTGGCGATTATGGCAAAACCCGTCATGGTTATGAAAAGCACGAAGGAGGCCTATGTCCTGCAGTGGGCGTCGAATGGCTGATGATGATGATGATGAAGCTAGATTGTTTTTTAGATTATCCGCGGGTCATTGTTCTGATAGACGAACAGGCGGTACTAATAGTTCGCGAATTTTTTTAAACAATCAATCAATCAATAAATAATCAATATATTTTTTTTTAATTCAAAGTATCTCAGAAACGGCGACTTAATGAACGTTACAAGTTAAAGTAGGGGTTCATTTCAAAATCTAGATTATTTCTATAGGTCATTTCAAACAGATTTCTCGACTCAATTTCATTTTTTTTTTCGTTTCGTACCCAAAGGGTAAGTGACCCTATTACTAAGACTCGGCTGTCCGTCCGTCTGTCACCAGGCTGTATCTCATGAACCGTGATAGTTAGACAGTTGAAATATTCACACATGTATTTCTGTTGCCGCTATAACAACAAATACCAAAAACAACAAAATAAATATTTAAGGGGGGCTCCCATACAACAAACGTGATTTTTTGCCGTTTATGCTCGATATTAATAACGGCACAGGTAGACGCTTGAAATATTCAAATGTTGTACGGAACCCTTCCCGCGCGAGTCCGACTCGCACTTGGCCGTTTTTTTTTTAAATTTACATCTACACTTAAAAGTAATAGTCTAAATAAATGGCATTTTTAATTACCAATTAGGTATATTAGCGGAGCTTTCAAACCACCGGGACTTCAGCGTGCACCTATATATAAGTTGCGTACGTTATGATAAGCTGTTAACGTCCTTTTAAACCGTAGGTGGTTAAATATAGATTGCCACTCAGTAAACCTTGTGGTTATAACACTTTGAACGCCACGTACCTCGAGCTGGACTTTACAAACAACGACTCACCTGACTATAAAGCTCGACCGAAGACTCTCCCTTCAGCTGATGCCCGGTCAGGTAGGTGTTGTGGCTTGTAGCGATGTAATATTGACTCAGGGGGCCGCTCATGTCCTTGCACATCGCCGCCGGCTGCCCCGTCGGGTCTTCGTCCTCCGAGAGGGATTTTCTGAAAAGGAATCCTGTATTGACTGCCTCGTTCTTCGCGGTAACACGTCTGATTTCCGCGCCGGAGGTCGTGGGTCCGATTCCCACTGGGGGCCACCGTTTATTTGTGCACAGGGCCTCAGTCTGGGTGTATTTCCGTGTTGTGATGTCCTTGCCTGGTGACCATAGCACAGGGTATCCTAGTTTGGGACCAGGTCAAGTGATTGTGTTGCGTGGAAGTGAGGAAGTTAAGTTATTTATTGGGAGTAGATACCAATTTTTATATGTATGTAGCCTATGTCCGTCCCACGGCAGGGCACAGGCCTTCTCTCAGAGAGAGAGAGAGTACGGGCTTAATGACCACTCGTGCCCACCGCGGATTGGCAATTTCAAGCGAAGTATGTAAACACTTCAGGCACTCTGGTTTCCTCACGATGTTTTCCATCACGGTTAGCGAGTGGGGTATTGCTTTACAATGCGGCGGTAGCGGAGCGGTAGAATGCCGGCCTCACATTCCGGAGGTCGCGGGTTCGAACCCCGCCGCATGTATCAATGACTTTGTTCCTACATTTGTGAACTAGGTTCCCATCTATAACCTACGATCTTTAGAGTAAACGGTTTGCCCTCTAATTTTACGGCGTTTTTAGAAACGCTACTTAAAAACATCTGCAGTTAAGCTTAAAATTAATAGAACCCGGATCTTCCGTATCGGGATCTTCACACAGTACCACTGAACTATAAAGACATGAGACTTCGGTAAAATAATTTTAAGCCCACTTTCTCTTGCTAAAGTTAGCGCGATTAAGAGCTTATTATTAATTTATGGTGTAGGAAAATATTGTGTATATATTTTATTATAAGGGATCGGATATATTTATTGAAGTGTAACAGGTTTCTCATAGAAAGACAGAAACCGCTTATTTACATTGCCACAGAAGCACACACATAAAAAAATAACAGAATCAATATATCTAAATAGAACACGAATCAAAACAGCAATAATCTAACAAAATAAGTGAGGACATTGTGACTCCGTGGCAAAAGGTTCACCAACTCAGCATGGTTTACTAATGTATTGCCAAAAATCGTTTCCCAAAGTATTACTTCCCAAACTATTTTCCGCAAATTATCACTTGGCAAAAAAACATTTCTCAAAACAACTTAAAGCAAATAAACAGTTAGCAAAAGTTATTATGGCAAGTTATTGTTTACCAAATAAATACTTGGTCAAAATTCATTTTACCAAGCATTATTCAGTGGGGGTCGCAGTTCTAACCTAACCTAACCCACTTTTCTGGTAACAGTTCGTGTCTGTAGGGGGTCGCAGTTCTAACCTAACGTTTGTCTTAATAAAACTTGACGCAGTAAAATTATGCGAAATGATAATTTGACCAAATGAATAAAATGCGAAATGAAAACTTGCTAAAGTTTCATTTGGGAAATGAAACTGATGCCATAAGTTTATTGGGAAGTAAAATTTGGCGAAAAATACTTTGGCTAAACGGCGGTATCCCGAGTTAAAGACTTGTATCACGTGACAGTTTTGTTATGGAGTACAATAAGCACTTAGTGTTTTTTTCTTGTCGTAGATTTTCTCTTTGAGAAACAAAACTATCAAAATCTCATCTTGTGTCAACACTTCACTTAGTGAGTTTTACGGTATGTACGGTATGTTAGAACTATAATTTTTATCGTTCTAATTGCTACTACATGGACCTTCCCTTAGCGAACGCAAACGGAAGCTTTCGGTTGTCTCTAGGTACCTGTGGGCGATGCTGGGGCCGAACTATTGCGCACCAAATCGAGTCAGAATCCTGAGGTTTGCGACAGCAATTAGTATGGAATTTGACAGACGAACTGTGACTCAATTCAATTCAATTCAATTCAATTCAATTCAATTCAATTCACTTCAATTCAAATATTTTTATTCATTGTAAAAACAGAATGTTTACTTAATGAACGTCAAAGTTGTTAGTTTCACAATTAATGGATTATGTGGAGAAGAAGCTAACAAAGAAACTCCACATTTATTCTTTTCAAAACACGTTTTAACTTAATTAACAGAGTTTTCAACTTAAAATATTAGTCATGAATGTGTTGAACACTAGTCACAATCGTCCTTTAAATAATATTAATCTACTGTTTAATGCCAAACATCTTTGTCTTCTAAATAATCCTTGATGTTATAGTAAGCCTTTTTGCACAGAATGTGCTTAACACATTTTTTAAATCGCGTTGGAGGTAACTCTAATATATCTTGAGGAATTTTGTTGTAGAACCTTATACAGTGCCCCATAAAGGATGTGTTAACTTTTGCAAGTCTAAATAGTGGAAATGACAATTTATGTTTATTTCTAGTATTAACATTATGGTGGCCACCAACATTTTCGAAGTCTTTGATATTTTTTCTAACGTACATAATATTTTCATAAATGTATTGACATGCAACTGTTAAGATGTTGGTTTCTTTGAAGAAATCTCTTAGCGAATCCCTACTACCTAACTTGTAAATAAATCGGATGGCTCTCTTCTGTAAGATGAAGATCGTCTCAATGTCTGCTGCCCGACCCCACAGTAGTATGCCGTAGGACATAATACTATGGAAGTAACTAAAATAAACAAGCCTAGCAGTTGCAACGTCAGTGAGCTCTCTAATTCTTTTGACTGCATATGCTGCAGAACTAAGCCTGTGTGCTAGTTTTACAATATGAGGACCCCATTGCAATTTTGAATCGATTGTGATGCCTAGTACGGTATCTTCTACAAATTCTAGTTTTTCTTTTCCGAGTACAATGTTGTTTTCAACTAATCTTACGTTTGGTAAGGTAAACTTTATACATTTTGTCTTTTTGGAATTTAGAAGCAGATTATTTGCCGTGAACCAATCCAACACACGCGAGAGAGCATCATTTGCATCGTCAAGATTATTTTCTTGTCTCTTAATTTTAAAAATAAGTGACGTGTCATCTGCAAATAATACTATCTCGGACATGCTTTGTACCATAAACGGCAAATCATTTACGTATACAAGGAAAAGGAACGGCCCCAAAATTGATCCCTGTGGTACTCCCATTTTTATTTGTGAACCTGTGGATTTTATACGATTTATGTCCGCTTTTTGAACCCTTCCTTTTAGATAAGATATCATCAGTTCTAAACCTTTCCCCTTTTCTTTTATGTGAGTCGAGTCCAATTAAATAATTTGAAAGACTGCTTTGGCATGGAAACATTAATACAGTGAAAACATTTTAAGGGTTCCGTACCCGAGGGGTGCCAAACGGGACCCTATACTAAGACTTCACTGTCTATTTGTCACCCGGCTGTATCTCATGAACGAACTTTGCTGGTTTTTAGGGTTCTGTACCCAAAGGGTAAAAACGGGACCCTATTACTAAGACTTCGCTGTCTGTCTGTCCGTCTGTCCGTCCGTCCGTACGTCTGTCCGTCCTTCCGTCCGTCCGTCTGTCCGTCCGTCCGTCTGTCTGTCACCAGGCTGTATCTCAAGAACCATGATAGCTAGAGAGTTGAAATTTTCACAGATTATGTATTTCTGTTGCCGCTATTACAACAAATACTAAAAACAAAATAAAATAATTATTTAGGGGGGCTCTCATACAACAAACGTGATTTTTTTGCTGTCTTTGTGTCTAATGTTGTATGGTACGGAACCATTCGTGCGCGAGTCTGACTCGCACTTGGCCGGTTTTTAAATCTACCCAGGCGACATTTCAACTCGGTGCGCTTGTATATGACTGTTGGCAACACTGGTTATCGTGTTCGTTCGTACGTTCGGGATGTTCATTCTATAGGACAAATATTTATCATCTTAGAGGAATATATAATCTGCCAGCTAGAGCCCTCACTAAGCTTTGTACTCACCCAAGGAAGTTGTTCGCTCTCCTCTGTTCGGGCACGAAGGCGTAGTTGTCCTTGTCAGTGAGAAACCGTACGAAGCCTTCGAAGGAGAGGCAGCTCTCTGCACGCAGGGCCGGGTCTGGTTCATGCCTCTACGATGGGATAGGAAGGAATATTCATTAAAGGATCTGGTTTAGCTCATACGCCAGATAATTAATTAGTAGCTATTAACTATCTGGCTTAAGCCAGATAATTATGCGCGTTAATTAAGTAATGATCTCCAGCATTTGTCTTAATTATTATAAGTATATCACAATATCTTTCCTAAATCTGTAGGTTTATGTATTTAAGTATCAAGTATTTATTTATTATTATGTTGTATTTGTATAATATTACCCCCGTATTATATTTTATATACCTAGGTCTGAATAAGTAATTAGTAAGTATATTTAATATTTTACGAGTAAGTTGCAATACCTGTTAATGGTCTCTTCAAAACTTAGGTTAGCTGGTAGATAATGCTAAGTAGCATTAAGCTCACCTATGTGCAAAACTGCCTGTTTAAATTGCAATAAAGGATTAAATAATAATAATAATGATTATAACCTCATCAAATAAAAAAATCTACTTTTTTAGAATATAAAATGTCAATTTCCCATCAAAATTACTGATTGCACAGCAAAATGCTTGGAGCCCCTTAAAATAACCTACTTACACTTTTTATGTAGATAATGCTTAAAAGAGCCCGGTCAATTAGGAAATATATCAATATTTGGATCTTTATAGTGGGTATATGTTGACCACATGCGAGCAAGTGGTTAGTGTATAGCCAAATTAGTGCGATAGCTTGGTAGACAAAACAGAGGCTTTAAGCCAACCTGTATAATATCTCTCAGTTGCTGTTCAGTCTTCAGCTCTTTCTGCCTCATCTCGCAGAACTTTCCCAGCGTCGGCAGCGAGAGGACCCTACCGCTCACGTCTGGACAGGCACCTGGCGACAAAAATATCGCAAACTGAAGTCTATGCACTGACTCACTGGGTTGGTTTATGCTTGGCCATAATTTTGGGGTACAAAGGTTCTCGAGTGAAGACCACGAACTGGCAGACGCAGTGCAGGATGCCACCAGTTCGCTGGACCGAAAGATAAGAAGAAATGGAAAATAGAACAATCATTTTCAAAAGTAGAACAAATTTTGTTTTAAATGACAACGTTCAGCCCTACTTGACTTTCGCTTCGCTTCCAGTCGGCAGCGGCCTCAGCCGATTGAATGAACAGTAGCTATCGAATACGCTATTTTATATACTTTTTTATAAAAAGTACTGATGACGTTGTTCTGATAGACGGAGAGGCGCTACTAACAGTTCGCGAATTTTTTTAAACAAGATCTCTTAACTTAGTTTTTTTTTTTTTTTATTTTACGTCTATACGTAAAAGTAATAGTCTAGTAATACATGGCATTTTTAACTACTAATTAGGTATACAACCACGGCTCTCAAACCACCTAGATTGCAGCGTGTACAGATTCGATTATTGGTAGCCGCTCTTGTTCGATAAAGGCATTGCTTTTGCTGAGTCCGCATGACTCGCCTGCCTCATTGGACTAGCGGTCAACGCGCTTGACTATCAAAACAGAGATGGTGGGCTCGATTCCCACTGGAGGCTGCCATATTTGATTTGTACAAAATGACCTCAATCTGAGCGTATTTTCATACTTGTGATGTCCTTGCTTAGTTACCATAGTTACCAGGGTATCCTAATTTGGGATCAGGAGAAGCGATTATGTTATTATTATTACTACTTGGTACTTACCAGGTAAGGCAGCGGCCGCTAGTAAGTCGAAGGCTTTCTTCCGAGCAGCCTTGTCGCTCGGTGGCTCCAAGTCCAGAGATCCGTTTCGTGTTATTAGGCCTGTTGGTGGAGCCAGATATTTTTTACTTATATGATGCCGCCAACTGGTAAAATTAGCCGCGTAATTAACTGACTAGGTCATTCAGCCGTGTGATTGGACATAACGTTAAATCATCTGGCTAAAGCTGGCTAGCCAAGTGGTTAGTGCGTAAAAAGTTTTCATGCTTAAAAAGGGTTCAGTGAGCATTGTCGCCTCTGCCGTGTGAAAAGTTACTGTTTCATGTTGGCTAAATACATATATTTTATGAAATACCAACCCTGTAAGGTGTAATCTACATCGTTGTGTTATGTGTAATCCTTTGATGATTGTAATATATTTATCTCTCTATCTCGCTATACTGTATTTTTAAGTTGAGACTTTTATTTGGCCTTCCGTTTCCTATGTTACTGTTATTCTGTTATATTGTGCGGTTAGTCTGCCTTAAACTAAAATGAATAAATAAATAAACATTGATTTAAATGATCGACAGCACTTTAAATTTTATACACATGCACTCTACTACTCAATTACGTTACGGGCGACTTTGCCACAAAAACTACAAAGACTCGAGGACTAATTACGACGACTGTAATCGTTCAACACATGGTGCGCGTAACTCCCATATAACGCAACCTATATATGACCTGTTGACCTGATGCCGATTGTATTCTAGTTTGATGTGCAGAGTGCGGGCATGTACCTACCTATGACTTTGTTTTCTAAGTTATGTAGGTACATTTGTGAAGTTACAGTAGCAATACCACTCGCTAACGGTGAAGGAAAACATCGTGAGGAAACCTGAGTGTCTGAGCTATTTACATACCTCAGCGCTTGAAATCACCAATCCGCGGTGGGCACGCGTGGTGATTAAGCCCACACTCTCATTCTGAGAGAAGGCCTGTGCCCTACAGTGGGACGTATATAGGCTGCTTATGTGCAGAGTACTTGCTACTCCCTTGTGTTGTATGTGCGAGTGAATGTGCCACACATATTCCTCACCCGTCCTGAAGCCGGCTCTGCTCCGGAACAGCTCCGGGGAGCTTCTGCTCTTCTCCGCCAGGAGGGGCGATCTGCTCCTCGGGACGGCCAGCTGCTCGAACACGTCTCGCAGCTCCGAGCGCATCACTAAACTGCGGAGAGACGTTGGATCAGCTGGACACTGAGGGATTGTGCTTTTGACTCAAAAATTAATAAATTAACTGACCTAACGTCAACTATAAATAAATCAAATGACTGGCCTAACGTCAAGAGGTGTGGGTCAGCTAGAAATTGGAATGAAGTGCTTTTGCTTGTCAAACAATAGTACTTTTCAATCAGTTGGTGGATTAAAACATCAGCTATATTCTGATGTCGAGTGACTCTATAAATCTATCAGTGGACTGACGCATCGTCAAGAGCTTTGGTCCACCTGGAAATTAGGAATGTATGACTATCAATAGTACGTTTCAATCAGTTGGATTACCCAGGGAGAGGAGCGTGTAGGCCTGTGACCTTATAAATCGTCTGTCAGGGCAGAGTCTTGGGTCAGTCCGAAATTGAAAAATATAGTACTTTTGGGCGACACTATCATTCGCACTTTTCCATCAGTTGACTGACCCGGCGTAGGGATCGTCTGGGTCAGCTGAGTACTGATGGATTGTTCTGTTGAGTGACACGTTGTCAGTCCCTCAATATGACTTAAAAAAAATTGCGTGCCGTAGAAGTGGCCTGTGTCTATTTTAATTTACCAAACTAGGAAAAAATTGCCAAGAGAGTTCAATGTACATCAACTTGGATTTATGTTGCCAATTCGAAATTTCATAACTTTAGCTAGCCTATAAGGGCGCTTATACACGGGCGGCACATGCGCCAACTCGCAAAGACTATTTTTTTTCTTGAGGGCTGAATCAAAAACCATTTCGAGATTAACATCTAAGTAACCATATTTTCTATATTTAAGATAAATATTAAGGAAGATGAGCGTTATTATTGCCAAAAAACAATAACCTTCATTTGACCTTCTGATGACGTCACATTTTAAAATAAACATAACATATGGCAACACTACGCTACTTAAAAAAAGGACTTGCTGTCATAACTGTCATATGCATATCATTTCTTTGTCTGTGAAAAAAACGTCTGTGACAGCAAATCACAGTGTGACAGTTTGCGCGACGATTCGGCGTGTGCACTCGAAAAATATGACGTCACCCTTTCAAATATTTTAAATAAATAATTTATAATAATAAACTAAACAAATCGCTGAAAAAATTAAATAAGTCTCTAGAAATTACTTCTGCTTTAAGAAAAAAAAAAAAAAAGATCAAAATAAAAAATATACTGCCCGAACTGCAATCGTCGACTATCCGCGTTAGCGCGTCAACGGCTGCCGTCCGCACACGTGCCGCCCATGTATAAGTGCCCTAAGACCTTAAGAAAACTTACCTAAAGCTTCTGAATAAGGCAACGAAGTCCATAAAGTCTAACTGGGTGTCGTATCCGACCGACCCCGTCCGCAAGTGTTTCAGATTCTCCCAAAATCGCTCACTAGTCTCCAGTCTTCTTAGGCTGAAATAAACAGAAATTTGGTGATGTTTCTTACCCTTAGGTAGGTATAGATACAAAAAGTTGTTTGTACTTATTGATGACTTAACTAACACCCTTAAGTTTCAGTAGACCTGGATCTGAAAGAACCATTAAAGCTACTTATTAAACTTATTTTGACTCTGACGCCTTCGGAAGTTTCAAAAAGTGCCTTACCAGTGTGTTGTTCTATCTAGCACGCTAGTAACAGGTTATAAAAAAACAACGAGAATTGCATTAACAAATTAAAGAGGGTATGCTGAGCACACCCAATTCTTCAAAAGGCACAGGCCTTCTCCCGGGGAGAGAGTACGGGCTTAGTCACCGCGCGTGTCCACTGCGGATTGGCGATTTCAAGCGCTGAGCCAAAGCTTTAGGGATGAGCTCTTAGGTAAAACATCTTTCGCTTTCCTTACCTACTCCTGTTAGGCGACCCCCCCATGATGCAGGTGGCCGCAGCAGTGAGGCTGCTGTGTCTCGGCGCGCACGACGTGTGATGATGGCTCGTCGTCGACGTGTACGAGCTGAAATGGAAGACTGCAATGATAAAACGTCCACCGCATCATAAGCCGCCTATATACGTCCCACTGTACAGGCATATGCCTTCTCTCAGACAGAGAGCATGGGCTTAATCACCTCGCGTGCCCACCGCGGACTGGCGATTTCAAGCGCTGAGGTTCCTATGTGAATAGCTCAGACACCCAGGTTTCCTCGCGATGTTCTCCTTCACCGTTAGCGAGTGGTATTGCTACTAGAACTTCACAAGTGTACATAACTTAGAAAGAAAAATCATAGGTAGATGCCCGCACTGGGAATCGAACCTGGGTCTTCCGCTTCCGAGTCCAATGTTCTACCCACTAGGCTACTACAGCTATAAACGTCCACTTGTTTCGCTACAAACATAAATGGCACTTTCTACCAATACAAATTACCAATGTTTTTTTTATTTGTACATTTGTACAAATGGCGTCAGTCTGGGTGTATTTTCATGTCTGTGATGTCCTGGCCTGGTTAGCCGTAGCACAGGGTGTCCTAGTTTGGGATGAGGACAAGTGATTGTTTTGTGTGGAAGTTATGATTATTATGATTAATCACCAAGTCCCAGAACGTCTCAGGCGGACATTTTATTAGCAAAGGGCATGAAAAAAAAGTACCCGAAACTGGCGTGCGTGCATGCAACGACTATGAATGTTAATGAAGCGAAAGTGATCTGTCAGGATCGTGGCAAGTGGCTGTCCCTCTGCCTACCCCTCTGGGATACAGGCGTGAATTTATGTTATGTTAATCACCAAGAACGACGCAATTCGTCTGCTTAGGCTGATAACCGATCGGAGCCGCTGCTGGCAGCGCCTTGATTAGGACGGCCGAGAAAAATGAAGTGGCGTGTCTGGACGGAGTCTTATTGCGGGGTTCTTTTTGTAAACAGATGATAAAATATAATAAGTACATACACTTCCCGATGCTGTTTTTTATTTCATTGAAGCGGAAAGATATAGCGACAAAATGGAATAAAAGGTACCTAGGTAATTTCGCAAGTAAAGAAAACAGTCCTTGTTCGTTCAGAGGTTAGGGTGGTGGGATAAAGAGAAAATCTAGGAATGGCTGAAATTTTGTATTGAAAAATGGTACAGAACAGAAAGAAAAATAAATAACGAAAGATGAAAT
The DNA here is from genome assembly GCA_947308005.1 of Yponomeuta malinellus. Classification (NCBI taxonomy): domain Eukaryota; kingdom Metazoa; phylum Arthropoda; class Insecta; order Lepidoptera; family Yponomeutidae; genus Yponomeuta; species Yponomeuta malinellus. The sequence continues at coordinate 4,876,631 of OX371022.1, forward strand.
AGAAAGGAGTGAAAAAAGGTTACAATTATGATGTCCAGCAGTGGACGAACATGGGCTGATTGATAGAAAGAAGGGGCGTGCCTTGGGGAGGCCCATGTCCAGCAGTGGACGAACATGGGCTGATTGATAGAAAGAAGGGGCGTGCCTTGGGGAGGCCCATGTCCAGCAGTGGACGAACATGGGCTGATTGATAGAAAGAAGGGGCGTGCCTTGGGGAGGCCCATGTCCAGCAGTGGACGAACATGGGCTGATTGATAGAAAGAAGGGGCGTGCCTTGGGGAGGCCCATGCCCAGCAGTGGACGAATATGGGATGATGGACAGTGAGTTGGTAACTACCTGTGCCGGGGCGAGCCCTGTACGACCTCGTCCTCACTCCTCGTCCCCGACGTGTGCGTCGACCCGTAGCTTTTCGGCGAGCTCGTCTTCAGTTCTGACGTCGACTTGTTTTTCTTGAAAGATAGATAGAAGATAGAATATTCTTTATTGTACACAGAGATTACATTAACAGAAATTCAATAAATCGAAATACAATTGGCGGCCTCGTTACTGCAAGCAATTTCTTCCAGGCAACCATAGACGGAGACAAGAAAGAAATTGGAGACGGTTAGTCGGTGCAATTAAGAAATACGAGTTGAAAAGTATATAAACTTACTTAAACCATACCTACATAAATATTTGAAATATATAATATATGAGGAAATTGTAAATATATAAGTATTCTTTTATAAAGCCTGATATACATCCCACTGCCGTGCACAGGCCTTCTATCAGAGAGAGAGAGAGAGAGAGAGAGAGAGAGAGAGAGAGATAGAGAGAGAGAGAGAGAGAGAGAGAGAGAGAGAGAGAGTATGGGGTTAATGGTTACGCGTGACCATCGCGGATTGGCAATTTCAAGCGCTGAGGTATGTGAACACCTCCGACACTCGAGTTTCTTCACGATGTTTTCCTTTACAGTAAGTGAGTGGTATTGCTAGGATAACTTCACAATTGTAAATGGTTAATAAATCTTAATTTGGAAATTGTATATAAATTGTTAATATAATAATTACACTCACTTTTAGAGAAAATCTCAAGGTATAACTTTAGGTTTAGTCCAGATTCTTTGTCAGGGGATGACAATATATTTTTTCCGCGGTCTGAATAACTATTCGTCTCTCGTTCAAACAATATAGACGGCAATATTGTATGAGCGTCCAGCTCCTTTTTAGGGTTCCGTACCCGAAGGGTGTCAAACTATTACTAAGACTTCACTATCCGTCTGTCTGTCTGTCTTTTGTCACCAGTCTTTTGCACACGCCACGTAGTTACAGAGTTACAGCGCTCGCCGAGGCGACATGTTTTCGTTGCAGGCGGCTCTAGCAAGTGACAGAACTGAAAGAGGTTTCACGTCAAACTTTCAACGTCCAAAATATTCCCTTGCCCGCCCACCCTAGTTTCGTTCAGATTCTTTGCCAGGCGATGGTCAAAAGCTTACCTTGAACTTAATTCCGGAGTTTTTCAAGGAGTCGCAGTGCGCCTCCCCGAACGCACCTTTTACCGGCGTCGAGTGTAAGGAGCTACCGCAGGTGGACTCTCGGCCGCCGAACACCTGGGGATGATGATGAGCAATCGAAATCAAGGTCCGCTGGAAGAAATCTCTCAGAGAGATATGCTCGACTTGTACATGTATTTTCTTATGTTATATATTTATTATATTGTGTTTTCGTATACAATAAAGTATAATAATCAGTTTGAGATGCCCTGCGAAGTGGCATATTGACCATGTCCTTGTGGATTCACGCTTCCTCAATGTTGAATACTGTCTGCGGTTATGGTGGAAGCCTTCTGGTTCTGGATTCCGAATATCGATTCGAGAATCCAAGCCCTGAATGGTCTGAGTTTATTTGTAAAACATTTCAATCAATCAATCAGCTCGTACTCGTCCACTGCTGGAAAGAGGCCTTCCCCAAGTCACACCACCACTGTCCTCGGTCATCCTCATCCAGCCACTGCCAGTAATCTCCCTAACATCGTCGGTCCAGCAAGCTGGTGGTCCAGCCTGGTCCTGGTGAAAAGATTTAACTGTCCGGAATATTTGTGCCCTATTTTTTTCTGTTTCTCCAATTCTTTTACTTTGGGCCCTGTATTTAAGGTCTTTTACGTTTATCTACATACATTATACCTGAATAGCAATAGATGGAAGTTCTGCTCTTGTCAGATTTTTCTCGTTTGCCTCGGTGAGCTTGCACATCCTGGATGGATCCTCTACGATAAGGATATTTTTTTTGTGATAAATATTTTTGCATTGTTGAATAAATAAATAAATAACTTCCACGCAACACAATCACTTGACCTGGTCCCAAACTGGGATACCCTTTGCTATGGTAACCAGGCAAGGACATCACCAACATGGAAATACATCGAGACTGATGCCATTTGTACAAATGTACAGCGCCCCCCAGTGCAATCAAACCCACGACATCTGTCTTGATAGTTAAAACAGTTACCCGTATAGCGTCTGACAGTAAAGGCTCGCAGCAGCACCCGTCCTCGTAGTAAAGCGCTTTGTATTTGTTCTTCAGCCACGCCAAACTTCTGTCCGCCAGTTTGGCTTGACTCATCAGGGATCTAATTACAGAATGTAAGCCCACCACCCACACCCTGGAAGAGAAGATATTATGTTCATTATTAAACCTTGTGTTTCATCGTCCAGCTGTGAAGAATCGGATCTAGCGCAGGTTAGTGATGATTGGACTCTTTTGTGATCGAGCGAGCGCTTATAAACTGGCCCTGACCAGAGCCTATAATGTGAGACTTGAACATGTTAACCTCATTTTATGTACCATTATGAACGCTAATAAATGAATATGAATTGCCTACGATATGGAGATTTTTAATTTTAAGCATTCCTAATGTAAGTAGATATATAGCGGTGGTATGCGGAATAATCTCTATATTACATAATATTTCCTTTTTTCACTGAGCAGTTATAGGTAACTGCGGGATGAGATAGGTCTCATACCACATCCTGATTACTATGTTTCTTACTAGCTACTTTTTCTAGATTCCGTGTGGCGCCGGATTAAGAATAGCGTCACTCCATTTCCTTCCGTGGATGTCGTAGAAGGCGACTAAGAAAATACGTACATTACCAGGAGACGGGCAGCAGCGTCTTACTGATATTCCAACCGCATATCTACTGCGATCGCCAACCCGCCTGCCAAGCGTGGCGATTAAGGCAAAACCCTTCATAGTTATGAAAACCACGGAAGAGGCCGGTGTCCTGCAGTGGGCGTCAAATGGCTGATGATGACTTTTTCTAGAAGATTGGATCAGCGGGCTTTCATTTCTTAAATTACTTTTCTGCAGCAGAGCTTCCGAAAATTCAGCAATTAGATGAAATATAGACTAGCACTGGGATAAAAAGCTTAAAACTCTTTGATTTCAGTAGGGTATGAGATTAAAGAATAAGAAAGCTACACCAAAATGTAAAGTACCTAGATTATGTGTTACAGTGGACATTCTTCTATGTAATTACGGAAAATGATTTACTGACATTGATAGAGCGCATAAAGCGGTGATTCAATAAAGATATACATCATCATCATCATCAGCCATTCGACGCCCACTGCAGGACATAGGCCTCCCTCATGGTATTCCAAGCTTCCCGGTGTTGTGCCGCCTGCCCCCAGTGACTCCCCGCCACCGTAACTGCCGTAACCGCCATCTGGTGGGGGGCCTGCCCACGCTGCGTCGTCCGGTTCGTGATATACAAGCTCTTTTAATTCGAAAAATAAAAATCTGAGAAAAATCTCATAGAACAAAAGTTGCTACCGAACGCAAACTCTACTTAGGCACGCACTCCCACAAAACTCACCTATACAAATAAGTAGGAAACATAAAGTGCACAGTGCGGTTATCGCTCAGCGTATTCCCATACACTAAGCTGATGATGTTCACACCATCCGGCCCCTGTGCGTCTAACCCGTGCCTTCGTGCGCAAGTTAGCAGCTCTTGTACTTCTCTTGAGTCCAGGAGTTTACCGCCTAACCGCATGTCTTTGACGCACTGGAGATCGATGAAACTGGAAGGAGCGGTGATAGGGTTAAAATTTAGTGGGAGTTTGAGCTCCCACAAAATTTTTATTCACTTGAAGGTCCATTCAAATTTGAATTGGATAAACAGCAAGCGTAAGACATACAATGCTGGAACCATTTTAAAATATTGAATAACGTGCAAATACGATTGAACTGTTTTGTTCCATGGGTGACCCACTGCTGGATGCTTTTGCTTTCTTAGAAATGTTTATATGGTTTGGTCTTAGGTAAGTTACTTTTGACCGCTCCGGCTGATTGGTTTATTTAGCCATAGATTGGTTTAAATAATTCTTCCACCTTCACCCCATCTTTGACATTTACCTCATGTTAATAATGCAGCCTATATCCGACCCACTGTAGGGCACAGGCCTTCTATCAGAAAGAAAGTATGTGTTTGCTGATGCTCATCACCTGTACCCACCGCGGATTGGCAATTTCAAGCGCTGATATATTTTTATTACTGACTTACGTTTTACCGCAGAGCTTAAAACACTCGGGTTCACACAATGTTCTCCATCACAGTGAGGGTATTGCGTACGTTAAGGCGTGTCTCCTGCTAAAAAAAATACACAAAACATTCCGTTTTCTTTGCGCAAAACGTTTTCGTTGCTAGGGGAAACAAAATAAAAAGTTAATTTGGAGCATTGAAAACCGATTGTTTTGTGTAATGTTTCATGATAAAACACGAGCAGGGGACCCGGCTCTACTTCATCATAAGCAGCCTATATACGTCCCACTGTAGGGCACAGGCCTTCTCTCAGAGAGAGAGAGTAAGGGCTTAATCACCACGCGTGCCCACCGCGGATTGGCGATTTCAAGCGCTGAGGTATGTGAATAGCTCAGTCACCCAGGTTCCCTCACGATTTTTCCTACACCGTTAGCGAGTATAATAGCACTATAACTTCACAAATGTGCATAACTTAGAAGGAAAAGTCATAGGTACATGCCCGCACTGGGGATCGAACCTGGGTCTCCCGCTTCCGAGTCCCATGTTCTACCCATTACGCTACCACCGGTTCTACTTGCGATTAGGTAACTGTTATCACATTCGGTACTAACCCTTCTTCCCCGACGATACCGGCTTCGTTCTCGTGTGCCAAATTAGCCGTGTACTTAAGGGGGATCACTTCCTCGGGGTTGTAAGAAAGGCTGATCTCCGGTTGCTGCACGTTTTCCGCTGAGGTTTCACCTGGGAATTTTACAGAATAATAATTATAATAACTTCCACACAACACAATCACTTGTCCTGCTCCCAAACTAGGATACCCTGTGCTATGGAAACCAGACAAGGACATCACGAGCATGGAAATACACCCAGGCTGAGGCCGTCTGTACAAATGTACTTCAGCCCCCAGTGGGAACCGAACCCACCACCTCCAGCATGGTAATCAGAACTGATAACGCTAGACCAACGAGGCAGTCAATACTTGACTAACTCGTCGGCGAAAACATGACCAATGACTAGTTTTAATGACTAATGTGAATGCCTTGAAGAAAGGCGTTATATTGACCACTTTCCGGTTGTGATGATATTTTCAGTGCCGTCTTAGATATTAGCCAAAAGAACATCCTTTTATATCACCTGTAATTTTTAGGCTCACTCTGTAACTTACTCAGTAAGAAGCAAATAAATGAATAAAGTACGAGTATTATTATTAACTAGGAGTACCTAGTAACAATAAACAAACAAACATCACATCAGATGTTCTTGTGGAACATCTGGAAGAGAATGAGACTTAACAGGCATATATGTCCTGCAGTGGACGTCAAATGGCTGATGATGATGATGACGATGATGTCAAAGGTGCCACAGCTTTTCGCAGATCACATCCCAGATGCAGCGGGCTACGTGTGAAACGTTTCAAGATTGCCGGTAGAGCCTTCCTTGCTGGTTTTTATTTTACACTAACCGTGATGCGTGTGGTGGGGATGGGCAGGCCGACACCACGCTAGTAACGCACATGCACGCTCTAGCCTCAGCTGCGCTGCGGCGCCGCTCCACTCAGCTTCGCAGACCACACACGCGGTGCCGTGATGCATGATCTGTTGATGGGGAAGGATTAAATAATTAACAAAAAGTGATCCCAACTTTACCGTGTGGCGCCGGATTAAGAATAGCGTCACTCTATTTCCTCCAGTGGATGTCGTAGAAGGCGACTAAGGAAACCAGGTTTACCAGGAGACGGGCAGCAGCTTTTTCCTGAGATTCCAACCGCATACTGATCGCGGCGATCGCGCCAACCCGCCTGCCAAGCGTGGCGATTATGGCAAAACCCCTCATGGTTTTCATAACGGGGAGGCCTATGTCCTGCAGTGGGCGTCAAATGGCTATGATGATCCCAACTTTGAAATCGGTAAACGTAGTGTAGGACGTCCTCGGACTCGGTGGAGCGATGATCTCCGCAGGGCGGCTGGCAAGAGCCGGATGAGAGTAGCCGAGGACCGTGCTCAGTGGCGTGCAATAGGAGAGGCCTATGTCCAGCAGTGGACAAGCGTAGGCTGATGATGATGATGATGATGATCCGACAGCCCGTATTTGTCCACTGCTAGGCATAGGCCACCACCAAGGCATGTTGCTTCTTTCTGTCATCAGCCAGCCGGTGCCAGCAATGCGCCACAAATTGTCGGTCCAGCGAGCTGGTGGGCGTCCTACGCTGCATTTAGAGTGTCCTAAGGGGGTCCTATCATTCAGTGCTGGCCTAGAATAGAGAGGCGTGGCATACAATTTCATCGGTCCCAAACTCCTCGGAAGAGTAATGGAATTCTAATGGAACTTTTTCTTGAAAAAATAAGGACGGTAGGTGTTTATATTTCCTCAAACTTTTAGTTGTCCCTTGCACATCTTCTATTATACAGTCAACAGAAGAGAACCGCACATTCTACTACTACTAGATACGGAAATGTGGAGGTGATACCCAGAGCTGTCATCTGTGTCTGATATTTTTAAATATCTAGAAACGTCTTGAGTGAAATTGACAAATTTTTGATAAATTAGAGTGTCAGTCAGTTAGCTGACATATCGTTAAGGCGAGTGAATCCAGCATATTTATGAAGCTATATTCAAAAGGTTAGTGTCTGCAATAAGCTTAGGCCTTTAACATCCATAATAGATAACTAAGTTATGCAGCGTGCAGTGCCATTTCCTATGTACGTTAGATAGTATAAGGTATCTTTTAGACGCTGTAGTTCCTGGGACATATTTTAAGTTTTCTGTTGACGGAATAGGCCTAATAAAACTGAATTTGAACGGATATTTACTCGTTTAGCAAGGGGGTCTCATGCACTTAAGCACTGGTTCCACTTTTGCACTTGCAAAAGTACCGAAACGTCGGAAAATTGTAAAATGGAGAAGTAAACGAGTAAATATCCGTTCAAACTCAGTTTTAATATGTCTAGTGCTCGTGTTAACCTCAGAAAATATACTATGGAGTAGGCTTCTCCAGCCCCTGGTGTCAGTAAAACGATAATTTAAGTTCATACCTGCAGAATATGCCTATCAGTCCTCTCAGTTCCTTGCGCTGAGAGCGGAAACATTGTCACGCCATGGTCGTGTGGCAGCGGCTGTACAGGACAGTAACCGCTTCCCTCCAGCTCGTACAAGGCCTCGTTCTCGAAGTCACAGCCAGATGTCTTGGTCGAGGTCTGCGCAAAGACTGGCTCCTCACATGCCTGCATTGCGGTTCTGGAATGATAATCGGATGGTAGGTATGAGTTTTTTTTTGTGGACTCGGCGTTTGGTCGCAGCCGCTTGTACTGAGGTTCGCTGCGCTCCGTCAAACTCGAAGTCCGATGAACATAATTTTCTCAAATACCAGGCTGCAATGCAATGTATTTAAGATGGGATATTGAATGTTGGCGGCCTGAGAGCTCAAAGAAGCGACGTGTATCTACTTGACACACTTATGAAATTGTCCCCAAAACATGGCGATATTACCTAACCTATACTATAGCTCCTGTATATGTACCCACTCCATCATCATTCAGCTACAAGAAGTCCACTGCTGGACAAAGGCCTCCTCAATGGATTTCCAAAATGACCGGTTGGAAGCGGCCTGCATCCAGCGCCTTCCTGCCACTTGGATGAGGTCATCTGTCCATCTTGTGGCTGGTCGTCCTACGCTGCGCTTGCCGATATGTGGTCTCCATTCGAGAACTTTTCGGCCCCATCCACCCACTTATTCATATTAAAAAAGTTTACAGTGAATTTAGCATGCACAGTATCATCATCATCAGCCATTTGACGCCCACTGCAGGACGTAAGCCTCCTTCGTGGTTTTCATAACCATGAGGGGTTTTGCCATAATCGCCTCGCTTGGCAGGCGGGTTGGCGATCGCAGTATGCTGTTGGAATCTAAAGAAGACGCTGCTGCCTGTTTCCTGGTAATTGATTTCCATAATCGCCTTCTACGACATCGACGGAAGGAAATGGAGTGACGTTATTCTTAATCCGGCGCCACACGGAACATGCACAGTATAAATTTTATTAATTCCTTTTGTAGAAACTCGATGCCACTGTTGATATCCTACATCGGGTATAGCTCGCATCCAGAAGAAAAAGAGAAATCACCTGAGGTAGTCCCCGAACACAGGATTGTGGTTCCTCGTCAACGCGTAGTGGTGCTGGTGGAAGCTGGCTATGTGGTCCATAACAGCCTGGGTGCGGTAGACCTTCTCCAGGTTTATGAGACCCTCGGGACCAACGCGCCGCCAGCCAGGCGCATGCTCGCCATCCTCGTCGAACGACGCTATGTACTGGAATTTGAGAAAGATCAGGTAAACGTAAAGATTGTCTCTGGGATACACAAATGGAAGTGATTGGATGGGTCCGACTCCACAGATTATGCATGTGCGATTACGCCTAAACTGTACGCCTACATTGCATATTATTATTATTGTTTTAGGTGAGTCATAATATGTCGACGTTTAAAATCACTGGCCTGAGCATGAAATCTTTTATTCGCGGCATACTTAAACTCAATGATTCGCGGTCAACATGCACGGTGATTAAGCCCATATTCGCGCCAGCACTAGATGGTGCTGTGCGGCTATTAACTCGCGCGTATTGTGTATCACTGCTCCCGTTTATGAGCATACGAGTACGCTACTCAACATTTATTCAGGGGTCGCATCTTACCACTTGTCTCATAGGCTGTTCCCGGTTCTCGCGGAGTGGACTAGTGGTGGTGGACTGGTCGATCCGTTTGCCACTCTCCCGCCTCGTGGGGTCCCGTTTCATGGAGTCCCGCTTCATGGAGTCCCGCTTGGACCGGTCCTCTTTTACAGAGTCCCGTTTGAATTCCCTCCGGGGCGGAGTCCCAGCGGAGTGCCCGGCGGTTAGAGGGGGCGTCGCTGCGAGGATCTCTCTGTTGGAGAGTTAAACTTTTTAGCGAGGATTGGACATCGGTTTTTTGGTTTGGATTACTTAGGAGGTACAGAAAATCTTATTATTAAACTACACTGACGCTGATATCGCGGATTATATTCCCGCGAAGGGCACAGCACATTGATTTGTGCGATGTTTCTGTTTTATGTTAAAGTGTTGGTGATGCAGGTAATCTTAATATAATATCACACGATCATGTCATGTCATACGACTGCCTCGTTGGTCTAGCGGTGTCACGTCTGATTACCATACCTAAGTCTGGGTGTATTTCCCTGTTTGAGACGTCCTTTCTTGGTCACAATAGCACAGGGTAGTTTAGGGCCAGCACAAGTGATTGTGTTGTGTGGAAGTTATTATTGTTATCATGTTTTCATATCAAACTTCACTTAAGAGAAAGAAGCAATACCATTTACATTATCACATCGGCTAAATTACACTTATAACATTTTACCAAACGATTTTGAACCCTAGATGGCATAAAGTACTCTCATAGAGCTAAAGGTTCAGTTTACCTGGTTTTATATCACACTAAGCAATTTTAAACCCTGAGTTGCATACAATTGTAAATACATATATATTTTTTATTGTAAATAACTATAATATACTCAGTCTCTGGCACACACAAACCGGTAACAGTCGATCTCCACGACATAGGTTCGCCTAGTGTGGAGATCACAGGCAAAACAAACGGAAACAATATATATATATATATATATATATATATATATATATATATATATATATATATATATATATATATATTTATTTATTTATAATACCCACCTTAACGTTAGGTCAAAGAAATTTCTCGTACTTGGCCGGTTTTATTTCTTTTTAAAAAGACTAACACAATTATTATAACAGAGTAATAGTAACATAGGAAACAGAAGGCCAATTACTCTACTTATAAATTCAGTATAGCGTGTTAGAGAGTTAAAAACAATCATGCACATACATACAAAAACTCACGCCTGTATCCCAGAGGGGTAGGCAGAGACCAGGGACTACCACTTGCCACGATCCTGACATATCATTTTCGCTTCCTCAACATTAATTAATCGTTGCATGCACGCACGCCTGTTTCGAGTACTTTTTATCTTGCCCTTTTTTGCTAATACATCCCCTATTTGGTCGAAGTATGTCCAGCTGGAACGTCCCTTACCGGTCTTTCTACCCAAATTCGCTCGATATATTTATTTCGTCAATCTTTCTTGACTCTTTCAAACATAATCATAAGCAGCAGAAATAGTAACACAAATGTCGGATATGACAGAAAATATAAATTTAAGTGTATTCAAAAACGTAAATTTAAGTATTAATTAATACATGTACCTAATTTTGATTTACATTGAAATATATGAATACATGGGAATCCCCTTATTATTTTTGTTAACATGCATAATATTGTACTAATAACTTAAATGCTAAAAAGTTAAAAAAAAATTGTTGCCTTCAAATAGGTCCCTTATTAACCCTGAAATGTGTGTGTGCCAGCAAGTACCTACTCCAAGCACCCAATAATAGTGATTTTTAAAAACAGATGTCAAATTAGCGCTAAAAATGACCCCACGTTCAATTGTGGCATGGCAGGCGGGGCTTGTTAATTGTGTTACCAATCGAAGCGATATCAGTACCTATTCCCATCACACAGACCGCCATCTTGCGAGGCACCTACATATTATATAAGCAGCCTATGTACGTCCCACTGTAGGGCACAGGCCTTCTCTCAGGGAGAGAGTATGGGCTTAATCACCACGCGTGCCCACCGCGGATTGACGATTTCAAGCGCTGAGCTATATGAATAGCTTAGACACTCAGGTTTCCTCACGATGTTTTCCTTCACCGTTAGCGAGTGGTAACGCTACTATAACTTCCAAATGTACATAACTTAGAAGACAAAGTCATAGGTACACGCCCGCACTGGGAATCGAACCTGGGTCTCCCGCTTCCGAGTCCAATGTTCTACCCACTAGGCTACCAACCTACATATTACGACGGGTTATATATCAATGAAGTCAACGGTTTGATGTTTTTGTATAAAACCAACCATAACTTACGCTGTCACTTACTATCGCCCAATTAACGTCACGTCGTAACGCATGGCGAACAGAATGCACCAGTCACAGAGTGATTTACTCTACAGCACATCTTGCGCTCATTTCATTGGTAAAGACTAATCGAGAGGACTGGGGCTGGGGTTTTAGAGTTTGAATTTTCTAGAAAGAAATACTTCTATGGTTCTTTTACTCGTATAGTCCATTAAACTAGGCAGCTCATCATCATCATCAACAGCCATTTGACGCCCACTGCAGGACATAGGCCTCCCTTATGGTTTTCTAACCATGAAGGGGTTTGCCATAATCGCCACGCTTGGCAGGCGGGTTGGCGATCGCAGTATGCGGTTGGAATCTCAGGAAGACGCTGCTGCCCGTCTCCTAGTAATTGATTTCCTTAGTCGGCTTCTACGACATCCACGGAAGGAAATGGAGTGACGCTATTCTTAATCCGGCGAGCTTAAACTAGGCAGCTATTGATTACATATCCAACAATACAGTTAATTTCACTAAGGAAACTCCTAACAATGCTGTCGGTATATCCATTGTTATTGTTGTGGCTGGCTCTAAAGCGCAATAAACGACGGCTCACCTGCACCGCAAAACAGAAAGCTCGCCGGGAAAGTTGATTGGTATCGCTGTAGAGCTGATATCACCCCACCTTCGAGGTATCGCGGTGGTAGCCTAGTGGGTAGAACATGTGTTGGGTAGAACATGTACCTATGACTTTGTTTTATAAATTATGTAAGAGTACATTTATGAAGTCATGGTAGCAATAGCACTCGCTAACTGTAAAGGAAAACATCGTGAGGAAACCTGAGTGTCTGAGCTATTCACATACCTCGGCGTTTGAAATCACCAATCCGCGGTGGGCACGCGTGGTGATTAAGCCCATACTCTCACTCTGAGAGAAGGCCTGTGCCCTACAGTGGGACGTATATAGGCTGCTTATGCTTATGCTTCGAGGTATAAAAAAGAAAACTCGAACCAAGTGCGAGTGAGACTCCAGCGGCTCCAGGGCTCCGTTCTGATTTGTGATTACACCTACTATACAACTATAATCACACCAAGTTAGAGCAACAAAAGAAACCTTAACAAACATGATTAAAGATAACAATGTATGGTGCCACACTTAAAATTCAATGTTAGTGCTTACTAAAGTTTTGGCCCGTAAATACTCGTTTCATGTATGGACATTCCTACGAGGTCCACATAGTGTGGGATTCGCAGTGTACCTACTGTTACATATGTGAACTTTTATGGAAAGGAATACCTTCCACCTTTTATTCACACTGATTTGACATCCATAAGACTGTAAGTTTTTGTGAAAAATATGTTATCTTTGGCAAGTAAGAACCACTTCATTCAGATAAAGTTCAAGTTCTAGCCCGAGAGGACCGTTTCTTTCCTAGAATGATACGCGAAGCAATAAAGATCTGCAAGCATCCAAATTTCAATAGAGATCGTGATTGGAACATAGCTACAGCATGGAAACCAGTGCTTAAGTGCATGAGACCCCCTTGCTAGAAGTGTGACTGTAGATTTAATTTTAATTTCAATAACTTCATCAGTATGTTTGAGATGATATAAAATTATTGTAGTGTCAATTTCAATTCAAAAATTTACCAAAATATTTTTGGAACGTACTCGTAACTTAATAATTTCTGCCGAGGGTAGTACACTAACAGTTGATACTTTCAAAAAGACGCCTATCACCTCAGTCTACCGAGACCGCGGCACTTGTAACAGTACCGAAACGTCGGAAAATTGTAAAATGGAAAAGTAAACGAGTAAATATCCGTTGAAAATCAGTTTTATTAAGTAACAACTTCCACACAAAACAATCACTTGTCCCGGTTCTTAGGACACCCTGTGCTGTGGTAACCAGGCAAGGACATCACAAACATGGAAATATACTTAGACTGAGGCCTGTTGCCCACCGACCAACCAACCTTTTTTTATGTTTTTACTTCTTTTATACTTTTTCTATATTATTATGTCTAATATTTAAAAAATTGAAAAAGGACGATGTCAAGGACAAAGACGAATAAAAACAGATTCCTAAAAGTTACTCTCGCGTTTTCTTAAATATTTACGTGCATGCGTTTCAAGGCCATTTGTTGAAGTGGCAGTGGGCGGGGCACATAGCACGCAGAACTGATGGCCGATGGAGCCGAAAAGTTCTCGAATGGAGATCACATATCACAGACGACCAGCACAGAGACCACAGACGACCAGCCACAAGATGGACAGATGACCTCATCCAAGTGGCAGGAAGACGCTGGATGCAAGCCGCTTCCAACCGGTCTTTTTGGAAGGAGGAGGAGGCCTATGTTCAGCAGTGGACTTCTTGTGGCTGAATGATGATGATGATGATGAGGCCATTTGTACAAAAACAGTGGGAATCGAATCTACGACCTTCGGCATGGTAACCAGACGTGATCCTGCTTTAGACCAATGAGGCAGTCAGTTTTCTAACTTGCGTGAATTTTATAACTCGCCTGAAACTCTAGTAAGTAGCAGCTCACTGCAGATCCCCTTTACTAATCAACGAGGCGTCCTCAATTAACAATATTACTTGAGCACCGTTTGCCTCGTGTTAAACAATTCAGTGACGGCTGCCGGACACACCTACGCTGTAGTTTGTTATGTTATTAGTTAATGACACGTTCTCCGCCAAACAAAGGTTATTATTTTCTCAAATGCGCAATTCCTGGAGCATGTCGATTAGAGTTTGTCATTTTAACCAACTTTGAAGACTGTGACAGACTGTGAACCCTGCAATTTAAAAAAAATATTTTTGCCGCCGGCGTGCGTGCATGCAACGACTAATGAATGTTGAGGAAGCGAAAGTGATCTGTCAGTATCGTGGCAAGTGGCAGTCTCTAGTCTCTGCCTGCTCCTCTGGGATACAGGCGCGAGTTTATGTATATCTATATGTATTTTTATTGCCTTACATCCCACTGCAGGGCACAGACCTTCACTCAAAGAGAGAGTATGGGCTCAATTACCACGCGTGCCCACCGTGGCTTGGCAATTTCAAGCTGAGATATAGGCCCTCAGGAATGCAGGTTTCCTCGCGAGGTTTTCCTTCACAGTCCGCGAGTGGTAATGCTAATACAACTTAACATATTATGTACGTAATTCAGAAAACGAGTGGCGAGTACATCACGCACCTTCGATTTGCCGACGATATAGTAGTCATGGCAGAAACGATGGAAGACCTCGGCATAATGCTCGAAGACCTCAGTCGAGTTTCCCAACGTGTGGGCCTTAAAATGAACATGGACAAAACGAAGGTCATGTCGAACGCCCGTGTTGTGCCCACCCCAATAACATTGGGGAACACGACTCTCGAAGTTGTAGACGAATACGTCTACTTAGGACAAACAGTCCAACTAGGCCGGTCCAACTTCGTGAAAGAGGTCAATCGTCGAATCCAACTCGGCTGGGCAGCATTCGGGAAACTTAGAAAAGTCTTTTCGTCTAACATACCTCAATCGCTCAAGACAAAATTATACAACCAGTGTGTGTTACCAGTGATGACTTATGGCACTGAAACGTAGTCTCTAACTATGGGCCTCATAAGAAAGCTCAAGGTCACGCAACGAGCTATGGAAAGGGCTATGCTCGGAATTTCTCTACGAGATCGAATCAGAAATGATGAGATTCGTAGACGAACGAAAGTCGTCGACATAGCCCAGCGGATTAGTAAGTTGAAGTGGCAGTGGGCGGGGCACATAGCACGCAGAACTGATGGCCGATGGGGCCGAAAAGTTCTCGAATGGAGACCACATATCGGCAAGCGCAGCGTAGGACGACCAGCCACAAGATGGACAGATGACCTCATCCAAGTGGCAGGAAGACGCTGGATGCAGGCCGCTTCCAACCGGTATTTTTGGAAATCCATGGAGGAGGCCTATGTCCAGCAGTGGACTTCTTGTGGCTGAATGATGATGATGAATTCAGAAAACAATGTCATTTCTACAATTCGAACCCACAACTTCCCGAATTTGAGGCCTTCGTTGTGCAGCTGCGTTCCTAACACACAAATATTGACATTATTTTCTGCTGGGCAATGATTTACCGATTACTGCGATAACAGTAGTGCGCGTATAGCGCGAATTTAATAAAATTATGTGAACCCAGTGTATGTGCGTTGGTAGCGGAGCGGTAGACATAGAGCGGTAGCATGTACCAATGACTTTGTTTTCTAAGTTACGTACATTAGTACAAATGCACGTAACATTTTGTAAAGTCACAGTGGCAATACCACTCGCTTATTGTGAAGGAAAACATCGTGAGGAAACGTGAGTGTCAGCTTAACGTTTATCGTGGTGTAGAATTGCGAAACAGGATGATACAGGATGCAGTGACCAGAATTGAGAAACGAATATTGCGTTGGTTTGGACATGTGGAGAGGATGAAGCAGAATCATTGACGAAACAAATATATCGAGCGAATGTGGGTGGAAGGGCCGGTAAGAGACGTCCCAGGTGGACATACTTCGACGAAATAGGCGATGTATTAGCAAAACACAAATACATTTTATGTAATACCCTTCAATGACTGTATTTATAAGCGACCTTAATTTGTATATCTTTTTGGAAATAAATATTTTACTTACTTACTTAAAGGTCAAGATAAAAAGTACCCGGAACCGGCGTGCGTGCATGCAACGACTAATGAATCTTGAGGAAGCGAAAGTGATCTGTCAGGATAGTGGCAAGTGCAGACCGTGGTCTCTGACTACCCCTTTGGGATACAGGCGTGAGTTTATGTTATGTTTTATATATCTACGCTTTTACTTTAGCCTTAACGAGTCCGTTCAGATCGTCAAACACCTGTTACAGAATATATTTACGGGACATAAAGAGCGGCTTAGCTTTATTGCGTGTCGCATAAAACTTCGCGACACCCCTTACCCTGTGGAGCTTAAATGTGACAATATTATCATAGATAAGTAGCCTAGACATTTTAGCATCCTTTGACAGATTACCCTAGTCCTAGTTCTAGTTCGAATGGAGATTTCCGCACTTAGCCTCATAGTTGGGCCATTGTACGCAGCAAGTGCTGAGGTATGTAAATACCTCAGACACTATGGTTTCCTCACGATGTTTTCCTTCACCGTTAGCGAGTGGTATTGCTACTATAATGTCACAAATGTACGTAACTTAGAAAACAAAGTCATTAGTACATGCCGGGATTCGAACCCACGACCTCCCGAATGAGAAGCCGGCGTTCTACCGCTCCGCTACTACAGCTCTTACCCTAGTCCGAAATCGCTTAGAAATTACTCGTTCAGCATCGTTAACAAATATTACCCTAGTCTCTTCCCGTGGGTGCCGTAAAAACCGGCTAAGGGACACATTACCAGGAGGTGGGCAGCAGCGCCTTCTGCGGAAATGCCATATACTGCGCTCGTCCACCCGCATGCCAAGCGTGGCGAGTATGGCAAATACCCTCATGGCAGAAAACCAAAAAATCAGCCAACCGGTCTTTTTGGAAATCCATGGAGGAGGCCTATGTCCAGCAGTGGACTTCTATTGGCTGAATGATGATGATGATGGTTACCCTAGTCCTAAATCGCTTAGAAATTATTTGCTTCGTTAGATTAGATTAGATTAGATTAGAACACTTTATTGTACACACCAGAAAACAAAATACATTAAAAGGCTTAAATGTCTAAGTTTTGCCGTATACAATTGGCAAGCTTTACAAGCTTTGTAGAGTCGAAGAAAAACGGGCAAAATGCGTGTCGGGCCGCGTGCTGCGAGGGTCCCGTAAAAGAAGGGGTTTTTTACCGGCTTTACATAATTAACAGCTTCACCAAAGTGATTTTCAATGGAATTTGTAGGAAGGTGTCCTTTTATATGTTGGTCGCCTGTTTTACGTTAACTTCTAGAGCCTACTTTAGACGTGATAGTTTTCCCTTTAAGTTCATTGTGCTATGCCCTGATTTTTTTTCTCGTTTCTCAGAGGGGTGCAAGGACGTCCTACTGTAACAAAATCGTGCGTTATAAAGCTTAATATTACGCAAGCGGATCCCTAAATCGTAAAATGGTTTTTCTACACTCACAATATTTTTAAACGACGAATCCAAGGATACCCCATACTGTAGTGTGGGGGAGAAAAAACGCATACCTAAGTTAGATGTAGGGCGGCACCTTAAAACATATTTTGTACGGTTTTATGCTTTTGTTGGCGTGATTACTATGTAAAGACATGGCGGACATGGAGAAACTATAAGGGTTCCTTATTGACTAAAAGTTAAGAAAGGCGTGCTCTTATAACTAAATAGAGCATATTGCTCTCAATACTAATAATAAAGTTATTCATCCGTAAGTTTGGTCGGATCTTAAATAACAAGTGAGTGTATCATTAAGGACCTTGTTGCGCACAGCAGCAGCAGCACACAGAAACTCTTTAATCTCAGCAATTTTATCACTAGGCTACAATAATGTTATACCATTACATTTTTGACGTGAAACGTCTCTCAGTTCGGCGGTTGGGGGTCGCTAGCTGAAATCGCATGCAACGCAAGCTCTAACTCAGTAACTACGTGTCGTAGCAATTAATTTTTATATTGTTGAGTAGCACAAAGTAGCTATTACTCAGATACTCTTGATTCGTGCCGCTAGATGGCGCCAGTGCCACGTAACAAATTGCGCAGTTTGAGCTAAAAAAATACGCTAACTTACAGACGTTTCACGTTAAATCAACTGTATGTGAGACGAATCTTGAGAAGCTAAATATCCCCGGACCCAAATTGGCGGATGTCGAATTCTCTGAAAGCTTGCAAAAGTCGATGCCCATTCCGTTGACAGTAACTTATTGTTACGGATTCAGAATGATTTAATATCGATTTTCCAGTAGCACCCCTGAGCGCTTCAAACAGTCGAAATGAAGATGCTAAGGTGGGTGTGTGCTGTCTAACAAGGCTCGATAAAATACGTACGAATAAGCCTCGGCGTGCGTGACATCGCCAATAAAGTGCAAGTGAGTTGGCTGAGATGGTTAGGGCACGTTATACGAAAGCCTCCTGACTACGTCTTACGTCAATTAATTCATGGGCGGTGATCCAGAGGAAGACCAAAAACTAGGTAGATGGAGGTAGTGAAACAAGATCTCACACAATGCAGAGCCTCGACAACTGAGGTCATGGATAGGGCGAAGTGGAGAGAGAAAATAAGGAAAGCCGACCCCACCACCGTGTCGTACTAAAGCTGGTAGGAGGTACACTGTGGAAAACGGAATATAACAAACCTCAATTCCCTCAAAAACGCCCCAAAGAACGGGATCAAACGGCACTCGGGCATCGCCAGCGCGCGGCCCAAGGCTCGTTCGTACTCCGCCGATAGCAGCGCGGCGGAGAGGAAGTCCAGCGCCGGTAGCGGCTCGTCCGATATACTGCACCAGAAGGACTTCAGCTTGGTTGATCTGGGAACCAAGACAATGAAGAAATTAGTAACTTGCACACAAGTTGTGTACCCCAATCACTTGTCCCAGCCCTAGAGTGCATTACGCACTTAGTTTTTCAATAAGTCAAAGTCAAACATTTTATTCACTACAAAAACAAAATGTTTACTTAATGAACGTCAAAGCTGTTAGTTTCACAATTAATAGATTATGCGGAGAAGAAGCTAACAAAGAAACTCCACATTTATTCTTTTCGAAACAGGTTTGCTTATTTAACAGAGTTTTCAACTTAAAGTTACACTACACTAGATACAATCGTTCCCGTTAACATTATTTAAATACCAGCCATCCTTGTCTTCCAAATAATCCTTTTTTAAACCGCGTCGGTGGTAACTCTATATACCTTGAGGAATCTTATTGTAGAACCGTATACATTGCCCCATAAATGTATATAGAATGATAAAAGCACGTCAGTAGTTGTTATTTGCCTCAATTTGGTAGTCTACTAAACAACAGCAGTACCAATGATATTATCCGCGCAAATTAAATAGGCATCACTCGCGCAGAAGACCAAAACGCGCGGGGCGCCGCGCCGCCGAGTCAGGTTGCTCGGGTTAAGCCACTGGAATGCGATTGGTTACTAGAATACCAATAGAGTCAATAAAACAAGCATTACCATACATTGCATTGCATTTACTCACACATTGTCATGCTTTGAAAATGATTAAATCAGAAATTAGCATAGGTTAGTACGACGAAGCTAGTCACGCGTTTATAATGTCAAAAGTTGCGACATTCCAGTGCTTTAATTGTCAAATTCGTGTGGCGCCGGATTAGGAATAGCGTCACATTCCGTAGATGTCGTAGAAGGCGACTACGGAAATCAATTACCATGAGACGGGCAGCAGCGTCTTCCTGAGATTCAAACCGCATACTGCGATCGCCAACGCGCCTGCCAAGCGTGGCGATTATGACAACACCCATCATGGTCATGAAAACCACGAAGGAGGCCTATGTCCTGCAGTGGGCGTCTAAGGGCTGATGATGATGATGATGATGATAGGCGATTAGGAAGGAAAATTCGTCTCTAAATTAGTCCTGGCAACTCCATTTGAGCGATAATTTCACCAATCTTATGCAGGAAGACGTTGCCCCTGTACGCTGTACAAATCATCTCACTTACATCAGACAAGAATTTATGTCATTTATATATTTTTATCATTTATATATTAGTTAAGTCCAGTTTTTTATTTCAATTTGTTTTCTTTTTGTTGTGTTATGAATAAATACTGTATAAACTAAAAAAAAGCAGATAAGTAACATAATAGATATGCATATAACAGAAAGAAAACAAAATACACAACGGACAAAACAAATAAATAAATCAGGACCATAGATGTAGCCTGTATCTAAGTTGCCACAAAAGGCAGCTGACTCAGCATTGTGCTGAGAAAGTAATCCCTCAGCGCTGATTTGATAATGCACTTCTCTTGTAATGACTGTCTGTTGCAAAAAAATAACTAGAGCATGCTCTAACAGGTCATGGCCTATATCAAAGAATCACGAATCAAGGGGATCTCCAGACTGGAAGTATGAAGCATCTCTTCAAAGGCCATTAAATCAAGGCCATACATAAATGAAGCGCGAATTAGCAGGCTCTAAACTTCGTTAGAGAGTAATGCGTGGCGGTGTTATTTCCCTGGGGCTCTTTGACTGACGTCCCCCAGCCTTTACACTCGCTTTATAACACAGGCCTTGTACTTCAGGAACGCGAGGATTTAGTCCAGTAATCTAATAATCTTGTTTGTTATCGAAACGGAGGTCTGATAGGTCACCGGTTTTTATAGAGTTTTACGGTTTACGGTTTTAGATATTTATTTCTCAATAAGAATACATAAATTCACTTCCTTGAGAAACAATTCGTTAAGTAGGTAACAATACAATATCGACAGACAGTTATAAGAATTAAAACAATAATAGAGGGTAGTCCTTAATACAAAACTACGATCCAGTTACATCGATGTTTTGTGTGTACATTTGGTAGGTCTGAGAATAGGTCGTAGGCTTAATAATATGGCAAAACAACGTTTGCCGAGTCAGCCAGTAATAAATAAATAAATGACGTTCACTCAATCCAATCTCAACACAATCACTCAATTCAATCAATCAATTGTAATTCTTTTTTTCTGGTTGTTATACAGAGAAGTTTGTAAAGAGGTTCGAAATTTTGCCGATACCTGCACTTGCCCATTGGCTCAATTAGCTCAATGGCGCTGGCACGGTTAGCCAGATGTCGCCGGTTCAAGTCCCGGCATAGGTGGAATTTTTAGCCTCAAAATAGGTTTTTAAATAAATGACGTCCACACACACAATCACTCAATTCAATCAATCAATTGTAATTCTTTTTTTCTGTTTGTCCAATAATGTATTCTCTATCTATCTATCTATCACTTGTGGTCCCAAACTAAGATACCCTGTGCTATGGTACCTAACCAGGCAAGGAGACCACGAACATGGAAATACACCCAGACTGAGGCCATTAGTACAAATGTAGTGGCAATCGAGCCCACGATCTCCGGCAGTGTAATCAGACGTGACATCGCTAGGCCAATGGGGTAGTCTAATACTAAAAACGAACCCACTTAAAGGCATTAACTACTAAGCAGACAAGACTAACCTAGGCACTTTATAATGAGTTTCAGTAGTGAATTTGGGTCCCGTCTAGGGCCGATTTCTTCAAAGTCGGAAGCTTAAAACGGGGTTCGGTATAGCTGAAGGGTTCTCGATGTAAATTATTCGATAATAAAATGTAGAACTTTAATAACCTGTGGCTTTATTTTGGAAAACTATAGACATGTGGTGGTAAACAGAAAACTTCGTTAAAAAAAAATAGGAAAATAAGCAATTCACAACTACTTAGATAAATTGCCAGAGATGATCTGTAGTCAAAGGGTGAAGTAGCAATAAAAATCCGAAAGAAATCTAGGATGGGTGACGTAATTTTAAATTTTGAGTTTAAGATGATAGACAGAATGAAAGAAAATAAGAGAAATGGCGTAAGAAGGTTTGCACCGTTACCAGCTTAAGTGCTCAGCAGTCAGGGTTTTGGTTATTTTCTTACTTCCGTTTACTACTTTTGTCTTTTTTGTGGGTGATTTATCTCTATTCGAGGGCTTGTACAATTTTTTTACTGATTTCCGTGGGAAAGTATAATGTCGTGTGATGATATGTAAATCCTTTATCTCTGAATCGTTCCCCGCATTCGTTACCAAGTTATGATATAATTACGAACTTCGTGGGTTAGAATATCTCTACCCGCGTAAGCGTTGTTAACGGGATTTATTACTCGGAAGAGTCGCAAGTTTTCCTCGTACATTACACAAACTCACACCTGTACGCCGGATGGGTAGGCCGAGACCACGGTTTGCCACTTGCCACGATCCCCTACTTACTACCTACTTCCTACTAATATTATAAATGTGAAAGTTTGTGAAGATGTTTGGATGTTTGTTACTCAATCACGCAATAACGGGAGAACGGATTTACATGAAACTTAGCATACAGATGGACAAAGATCTGAATTGAGACATAGGATACTTGATATCCCGGTAATGCGTGGGACAATATTTTATTGTTACCGCAACCTTTTTTCAAGCCAAACTCTAAGACATTTATATTCTTTTTGTTGCAGTAACCCGTGGTGAGGACAATTTTTTAAAAACCTATTTAGAGGCTAAAAATTCACCCATGCCGGGACTTGAACCCGCGACCTCTACGACATGGCACGGTCAGCCAGAGGTCGCGGGTTCAAGTCCCGGCATGGGCGATGTTTTAGCCTCTAAATAGGTTACTAAGGTATTTATTTGTTGCATTGCCATGGTAACAAGAATCGTTGCACGGGCAGAGGCAGGTTTCTATGATGATTAGTGATAGAGTTTTGAAAAGAATAAATGTGGAGTTTCTTTGTTAGCTTCTTCTCCACATAATCCATTAATTGTGAAACTAACAACTTTGACGTTCATTAAGTAAACATTCTGTTTTTACAATGAATAAAAATATTTGAATTGAATTGACCCTTACTCTGCTCTACAGGGATGATAATGTTGCTTGACGATGATGGAAAGTCTGATTGGTGGCTTGTGATATTTATTGTACGAGTAATCGCCGTGGCAGCTGATTGAGTACTGAATACATTTGTGTGAAAATGATAGATGTGCGGTTAGACCCGTACAATCGTATAAACGGATTCTGTGGCGGTACGAAGTTCGTCGGGACACCTAGTAACAGATAAACAACACCGCGACTAAGCAGGCGGAACCAACGCAATTTTTTATTTGGGTCTCACCTTTTTTAGGGTTCCGTATCCAAAGAGTAAGGGACCCTATTACTAAGACTCCGCTGTCCGTCCGTCTCACGAGGCTGTATCTAATGAACCGTGATAGTTAGACAGTTGAAATTTTCACAGATGATGTATTTCTGCCGCTTCAAGGAGTTTGATAACAGGTAGATGCTTGAATTATTTGGATATTTTATAGATAATGGTGCAGAACCATTATCTATAAACTCGCACTTGGTTGGTTTATTAATTTTTTCGTTGTATTATTTTCTTATTTTCAGATTTATGTTGATTTCATAGAGCCTATGAAATCAGCATAAATATACACTGGCGCAAATACGACGAATCGATTGATATCTTATTTTTCAAAATCTGACCATTGGTTCAGGAGTTATGAGGGAACAGATATACATATTATGAGCCAAACACTCTACCCTCCTTTTGGGCTTCGCCACAGTCAGGTAAAAAGTACCATAGAGTTGTTAGAGTTGAACTGTACAACTACTCTAACAATGCGTTGATACCAGCTTAATTTCTCTTGCAAACGGCAGAAGGAAATTTATTTATTTATTTAAACAGGCGAAGCTGAAACCGGGTGATAGGCCAGATGGTGACAGTTATCAGTACCTGTTCACGCACGCGTTAACAGAAACAAGGAGGTCCGGCGGTGTCGATTTGGAACCAATCCATCTATGGTTACCTAAGCATGACATGTGTGCATTTTTATTCAGTCATGTTGTCACATCGAAGAAGCATTGTACAAGCCTATAAAATAATTACTTAAAACCTCTATTACTTATTTATTTCTCAAGAAAAAGACACACAAACAAGTTTTTGTACCTACAGAAAAAACCCATTTGATGTAATCTTCAAGTTCTTGACATGAAATTATAAAATTGCCCGTACTGTATGTAGAGTATACTGAATTATATACACTGCACAGTGCAGCTCCTTTTCTACCTTCCTTTATTTTTTTTATACCTACTCAAATTTGTTATTTACTTAGTTTGTATTTGTATATGGGTGCTTATGCCTGAAATAAATAACTACTATTATTATTATTTTACTTCTTAGTTATGACATAATATTGTAAACGAAAACATAATTGTGAAAAACTGAGCCAACTTTCGATCCAAGAAATACTTTGTCAAGTTCCTCGCCCACACAGATACAGCAGTTTTTTTTTGTGACGAGATGTTAGCCCATTTTCACATACGTGTTTTAGTGGCTCAGGTATCTTCGCTGACGCTTTCTGTCAGCCACTTGTAATATAGGTCAGTGAACAACGCAAGTATTGACTGACGACCACAAACGTCACATTAAGCCTAGCGCACACAATCGGATCGCACAAAATCGTATGCAAAAGGAAATTAGCTAACCGTCGGGCTATTGTTTCTTCGTGTGGAGTCCACGTCCTGGTACAAAAATCACAGTTTAGACGTAAATACTTGCCCACCTGGCCTTGCTATAGTGTCAATAAAACTAATATTAACTAATATTAGTACGGCAATGCTCAATTCAAGCGGTGGTAGCCTAGTGGGTAGAACTAGGGCTCGGAAGCGGGAGACCCAAGTTCGATTCCCAGTGCGGGCATGTACCTATGACTTTGTTTTCTAAGTTATGTACATTTGTGAAGTTATAGCAATAATACCACACGCTAACGGTGAAGGAAAACATCGTGAGGAAATCTGAGTGTGTGAGCTATTCATATACCTCAGCGCTTGAAATCGCCAATCCGCGTTGGGCACGCGTGGTTATTAAGCGCATACTCTCTCTCTGAGAGAAGGCCTGTGCCCTACAGTGGGACGTATATATGCTGCTTATGAATGCTCAATTCCAATGAAATAAGCATTACCGTAATAATATTAGTACGGTAGTACTTGTTTCATTGACAATATTGGTAGTCTACAGGGTGACTGAATACGTTCACCGTTTTTTAAGGGGGCATTCTAAGCATGATTTAGAAACGTATGGTGCTAATTTTGGAAAACATTAAGCGTCAATAAATGTTTTTTTTTTGTTACCCAAAATTACTTTAAATTTAACTTAAGCATAAAAAACATTATCGGGACGAAAAGTAATAAAACCAAAAAAAAGAAACTATGGTTCGAGCGTCTTGTGATCGGTGACAGCCAACTCAATTGTTTTTTTAATTGTTTAAGCACATAGAACGACAGACTCTTAAGCATGTAACCTACTGCAAATTTGGATTCATAGTTTGAAGCCAAAGGTTGGAAATCACAAATCTTTACAAATATTTTATTCCTTTTCTGATAAATGATTAATATCTAATACAGTTTTTCACACTGACAAGAACATTCCCTGAAAATATCGCAGACGATTTCAAAATCACCCTGTGGTAACCAATCGCATTCCAATGGTATAATCCGTGCAACTGAACTCATTTAAACAAAATATGAGCCTATTTAAAATAAAATATGCGCCTATTTAAAATAAAATATGAGCAAAGCTTTTAGTGAATTAATTTTAATAGTTATTGAGTATAAAGCTGCGTTTTTTAAAAAAACCTATTTAGAGGCAAAAAATTCCACCCATGCCGGGACTGGAACCGCGTCGAACCTTTTTACAAACTTTTCTGTATTACGTACAGGCAGCGACATCTGGCCGAAGTAATTTACATCACTTGCAGCCCCGACACCCAATTTGCAGTTAGGTTTTACATCGGAATGATATCGCTGTGCCTACATGATTGAAATGGAATATTTAGTCTCTAAATAGATTTTTTTAAATTGTTCATTAGGTAAATCAGTATTTGAGAAAATAGTTCAAGGATGCTATTAGATTTATAAGGTCTGTTGGACCGGATAGGTGGCGCGAACGCGAATCCTTGTAGGCTGAACCGGCCTTTACATTCTATACCGGACGGGGGACTGCAAGTGCTGCTAAATTATTCCCGGCACGGACAGAGGTGACTTCATCGGGGCAAGTTTGAGAGCCTCGGGTGAGCGTAAACATAAACAGACATGTCTCCGGATTAATTAATTAGGGTTGCATATTCACACCACTCGGTGTGGCACTCAGTGAGTTTAAGAAGATTTAACTCCATTTGAATATTATGCTCTATTTGACTGAATTTTGTCACCTGGCTAGAAAGAAGCACACAATCCCGAATTCAGTAACTAAATCAGTCCACAGTAAAATACGCCAGTGTGGGACGTGCTAAAGGAGGATGCAGCTGGGTAGCATACACAAATGTATCATACTTTATTGTACCATGCATGATTGTACCATATATAATTGTATGGTACCCGGCTGCCTTTGATTTTATGTGCCTCCAATGTGCTCTTCTCGGTATTTTCGACTTTACTTTACTTGTTTTACTTTCCTTTTAGCAAAGAACAAGATAAAAAGTACCCGAAACCGGCGTGCGTGCTTGCAACGACAAATGAATGTTGAGCAAGCGAAAGTGATCTATCAGGATCGTGGCAAGTGGCAGTCCCTGGTCTCTACCTACCCCTCTGGGATACAGGCGTGAGTTTATGTGTGTACGTTTGTTTCCTTGTTCACTCTGCATTTTCGTGCCAATTTAAATAAAATATCTTTTTTTTCTTTCTCTCTTCAAATGTGAGACTGGCTTCAGTTTCAGGATCGCCTTAATGATAATAGTATTATCATGTGTGTGCGCCTTAATGGAAATAGTATTATCATTAAGGGGGACATAATTACATCGACCAAATAGGGGATGTGTTAGCGAAGCGAAAGATACTTTGGCCTTTGCATCTACGTAATGAGATGATTTATGCAGCGTCCTGTGGCACCTTCACTCACAATAGATGAATGAAGATACCACTCAAATGCTGCAGTGCCTGGGACATAGTTTTTAGATGGAATAGGCTTGCCCAGCATTTATAGCCATCCTGACAGCTTAGTCGGCCTTGCCCACAGGAAAGACAAGTCAATACGTGCGGAGCCAACCAAGCCGCGGGTTTCCTCACAATGTTTTCCTTCACAGTCAGCGTGCGTTACCGAAGCGAAAGATAAAGTAAACCTAAGCCAGCGTGCGTGCATGCAGCGACTAATGAAGGGACTAATGTTGACGAAGCGACAAGAGTTTATCAGGATTGTGGTAAGTAGTAAACCGTGGTCTCTGCCCACCTCTCCGAGATATAGGCGTGAGCTTATCTGTGTGTAATTGTTTAAACTACAAAGATTATTAAAATACATGGCGTAGTACAAGCACCCTTGAGCTTGCATAGTAATTAGACGCTGAGCTAGGGTTATTACAACATGTGAAGTGGCCTTCCAATGGTATTTAGCGTGGGAACACGAAGTGTATACTTGCAATCTAAAGACCATGAAAGATTCCTGGAAGAATGCCTCATTGGACTACGGTAACACATTTGATTACCATCAAAGTGCAGAAGACGAAGAAGAAATAGCATTTATTTATCGCCACAGAAGGGGTCGTAAATAACAAATACTTACAAAATCACATTTAAAAAGCATTACAACGCGTTCAGTACGACAACGCAATCAGGATGCTGACGGATCTTTTCCGGTCAGAAGGGGTCGTAAAAACAAATACAAAATCACATTTAAAAAGCATTACAACGCGTGGTGTACAACAAGGCATTCAGGATGCTTACGGGTCTTCCCCGGTACTGCAGCGCGTCAGGTACGCTCGCTCAAGCCAGGCTGGAGGATTTCGTCTCTATTATTAGAAAGCGAACTGCTCGAATACTGCGCAGAGTGCGGGGAGCCCTAACCGCGTCCTGAGTGTAACTGGAGACAAAGTTCATCATCAGCCCCTTGACGCCCACTGCAGGACATAGACCGAGGGACTTGGTTTTCATAACCATGAGGGGTTTTGCCATAATCGCCACGCTTGGCAGGCGGGTTGGCGATCGCAGTATGCGGTTGGAATCTCAGGAAGACACTGCTGCCCGTCTCCTGGTAATTTATTTCCTTAGTCGCCGGAGACAAAGTTGACTGCCACATTTTCAGACACTGGATCTGCACGCATGTGCGCGGATCCGCTAAATATTTAAATTAAATTAAACTTCGCCTCTCTATTATCGTGGTTTAGTTACTAATATAGAATAAGTCTTTCTGTTACTAATACTATTATATGGATTTATTCAAAAGTAAATAATATGAACACAAATTAAAGTGAAGTAAAGTATAAAAGATCCCCCTCGTGGCAATAAATAGTTCTCCAGCCTGACCAAACATGACCTACGTCTACTTTCATCGGTCGCTGCATGCACTCCGGGTACTTTTTAAGTAAGTTACATGCAACGCCTCGTTGGTCTAGCGGTGTCACGTCTGATTACTATGTTGGAGGTCAAGGGTTCGATTCCCACTGTAGACTCCCGTACATTTGTACAAATGGCCTCATTCTGGGTGTATTTCCCTGTTTGTGATGTCCTTGATAAGTGACTACAGCACAGGGTATCCCGGTTTGGGATCAGGACAAGTGATTGTGTTGTCTGGAAGTTATAACTATTAACGCCTCAAAATGTATAAATCAGTTATCAATAGTTGAGGTATTTCGTTTAAAGTTTTTATGTTTACATCCTCAATAGAAAACGTTAATTACATTGAAATGTGAAAATTACTTTGCTAAATTCCGCATTTAAATTTCACATTATTATTATTATTTTTATTATTTTATTAATGCTATTATGGATTTCCGCAAAGTAACGCCTGATTCCATACAAAACGTTAATAATTCCATGGAAAAAAATAATGTTATAGATTTGTAACAGAGTAACTTGATTGTTCTTAGAATCACAAATTAATTTAACTTAAACTCTCTTAATTTATAAAACAATTGAAAAAAACTAACTAAGGAGTTTTTTTGCCGTTTTTCTCCGTAAAACTTTAGATTATGAGAGAAACGAAGACCTATGTTCAATTTGTAACGTAAATTTATGGTTGATGGATTGAAAAATTATTTATGGAACAATAAAACATTTGTACTTGGGCCAGCCTAATACTACTAAGTATTTTCTTGCATCTAACCTTTGGTGATGGTGATGGATAGTAATGTTACTAAGTATAAAAACCGGCCAAGAGCGAGTTGGACTCACGCACGAAGGGTTCCGTACCATTAACTATACAACGTTTGAATATTCTTGAAATATCTACCTGTTACCGTTATTAATATCGAGCAAAAAACGGCAAAAAATTATGTTTGTTTTATGGGAGCCTCACGTTTATTCTGTTCTAAGTATTTTATTGTTATAGCGGTAAGAGAAATACCTACATCATTTGTGAAAATTTCAACTGTCACGGTTCATGAGATACAGTCTGGCGACAGACAGACAGACAGACAGACGGACATCGGAGTCTTAGTAATAGGTTCCCTTACCCTTTGGGTATGGAACTCTAAACACAGCTAGTACCTAAATGAGGAGTAAGCAGAAATATCTGGTGAAATTGCGAAGCAGATTGTTGTGTTGCATCGTAACGTAATTTGCGCTTCCAGTGAAGTTGAGTTGTTTGTGGTGGGAGTTCGTCTGTTTCAAACAGAGTGCCAGATGGTTCACGAGAGGCGGTACATTAAACAAACCTAATATAGAGACTAGAAAATAATCTAAGTTCTGTCAGGATCGCAGCAAGTGGCAGTCCCTGGTCACTGCCTACCCCTCTGGGATGCAGGCGTGAGTTTATGTATGTGTATGTAGAAAATAAACTCAATTATGTGGTCCACATGATGATGATGATGTGGTTCACATACTTCAGCGCTTGAAATTGCGGGCACGCATGGTAATTAAGCACATATTTTCTCTTTCTCTCCCTGAGAGAAGGCCTGGACCGTGCCGTTGGACGTATATATAGGCTACATGAAAAATTTGGCACCGCAATAAATAAATAAAATAAATAAATCGGACTTCATTCATCACTGTCCAGGGCTTCCACGTTCCAACCCAGCGCTGTACGCACAAATCTAGGTAAATCAGCACCTCTTCATAGGCTTCAAACTCTTTACAATTCTCTCGAGAGGCCAATGGAACTGGATAATATATTTGCTGATCGTATTGGTCAGTGGAAAACAAAAATGCTGCAACCAAGTCCCGCCAATAATAAATAAAATGTATAATATATAATATTTATAAGTAAAATAATAATTGTAACTGTTTTCACTTTAATGTAATTTGTCTAATAATCTGCTCTTTCTATTATTTACAATAAGTTATAATTCAAAAATGTATTGAATGCTGTTGCACGCCTGTTATTGGGTATTAGGCTAGACAAGAACCACATAGTATAAGAACTCTGTATTTTTGTGTTTTATACCTGTTGGCTGTGTCAATAAAATATATAAAATAAAATAAAAAAATCACTCAAGTTCAAATACAGAAGTTTTTATTTAAATAGGTACATCCCCTATTTGGTCGAAGTATGTCCGTCAATAGTTTCAATAATAATAGTTTTAAATGGACCGTCGCCCCACATACGAAAGGTCTTGGGTTCAAATCCCGGGTATCGATCGCGACGGATCCGATATTTTAAGCTAGAGTACTGTAGAGAAGAGTAGCAAAGTTACGTACGTTGGTTAATTTGTTGTGGCTGTACCGAACGCCGTGAAGGAAAATATCGTGAGGAATCCCGCGCCTTAGTCCGGTCCCCTTGTGTTAATTGGTTTTTGCGGTGCATTATCCTGACTACGCTGGGAAGATACAAATGTGTTTGATCCGAATAAACACGATACAATAAGATAAGATAAAATGAAATGAGATGAGATGAGATGAGATGACATGAGATGAGTTAATAAGCCGCACATTTGTACAAATGGCCTCAGTCTGGGTGTGTTTCCATGTTTGTGACGTCCTTGCCGGGTTACCATAGCACAGGGTATCCTAGTTTGGAACCGGGACAAGTGATTGTGTTGTGTGGAAATTATTATTATTATTGTACACCGGAAAAAATGTTATAGAAACAGCAATGACAGAAGAAAAGATACATTTGGCGGCCTTATTGCTAATAGCAATTTCTTCCAGGCAACCTCATATTGGAGGTGGTAGCCTAGTGGGTAGAACATTGGACTCTGAAGCGAGAGGCCCAGGT
The DNA here is from genome assembly GCA_947308005.1 of Yponomeuta malinellus. Classification (NCBI taxonomy): domain Eukaryota; kingdom Metazoa; phylum Arthropoda; class Insecta; order Lepidoptera; family Yponomeutidae; genus Yponomeuta; species Yponomeuta malinellus. The sequence goes on from OX371022.1 coordinate 4,907,934, forward strand.
TCGATTCCCAGTGCGGGCATGTACCTATGATTTTGTTTTCTAAGTTATGTACATTTGTGAAGTTATAGTAGCGTTACCAGTCGCTAACGGTGAAGGAAAACATCGTGAGGAAACCTGAGTGTTTGAGCTATTCACATACGGCACGCGTGGTGATTAAGCCAATACTCTCTCTCTGAGAGAAGGCCTGTGCCCTAGAGTGGGACGTATATAGGCTGCTTATGCTAGGAGGTTAAAATAACCTAGTTTAGGCAACACTTAAGTCTTGTTTTATGCTGACCTAATAAATTAAAAACGAATTGTTCAATATGTTAAGTTCTATTAACGAAAAGAAACAAATTTTTATCATTATTTCCTTCAAGAATGCCACTGGCAAAACTGTGAAAGAAAACACCGTGAGGAAACCTGGGGTGCTCACATACCTCAGCGCTTGAAATTGCTAATCCGTGGTGGGCACTTGTAGTGATTAAGCACATACTCTCTCTCTGGGAGAAGGCCTGTGCCCTGCCGTGGGACGTACATAAGCGACACAAAAATGAAAAAAATCTTTCAAATCTTTTCTCGTTGGTCTAGCGGTATCAAGTCCGAGGGTCGTGGGTTCGATTCCCACTGAGGGCGAAAGCGATCTCTCAGGGTCGTGGCAAGTGGCAGTCCCTGGTCTCTGCCTACCCCTCTGGGATACAGGCGTAAGTTCTATGTGCATGTATGTAACATCATAAAAATAATGATGGAAGCAGGCCATGGAGAAGCTATATTGACTGAATTAAAGGGAAAGTGGATGTCGTGACGTACCAGGCGGTGAAGGAACGGGGCTAGTCTCTAATGGGTTCCCGTAGGCACTGACTGAAAATCAGCGCTGAGGGATCACTTCCTCAGCACAACGCTGAGTCAGCTGCCTTTTGTGGCAACTTAGATACACCACAGGCTACATCTATGGTCCTGTTTTATTTATTCGTTTTGTCTGTTGTGTATTTAGTTTCCTTTCTGTTGTTGTGCATATTACGTTACTTATCTGCTTATTTTGTTTCTGTGATGTATCTTGTTGATTTAATAAATGTCTTTCTTCTTCTTCTTCTTAATGCATAGTTGTTCCATAGAGTGATATTAGTACGATTATAATTGTTTCATTCTCCAGGATTTCGTCAGCAGATCTTGACCAACTTTATACGAAACCACCTTCTGATAATAAAAATAATAAAATCAGCCAACGTGGTAAGGAATTATCACTAAACGTACATAAAAATATAGATATACTGAGAACCTTAAAACTACTCACTTAGCTATCATCATAATGAGGAAACATGTTTGCAGTGTTTACATAACGTGTTTACTGTTTACTGTTTACTAACTGCAGGGACTAACTGCACGGACTAACTGCACGGACTAAATGCACAGAGTAACTGCACGGACTAACCGCACGGACTAACCGCACGGACTAACCGCACGGACTAACCGCACGGACTAACTGCACGGACTAACTCTTAGCGTGGCAATCGATGGCTATCGATGGCAAAACAAATTTTATTAAACGGTTGCGGCTCAGACCTTTGCGACGCTGACTGTATTATACTGCCTTGAACCTGCGTCAACGCATTCAGCGTCGCAAACTATTATCTCCCCCGTCATAGCAATACATTTTTTGGATAAAATAGCACCTAAATGTAAGGAGAATTCCCAACCCTAGGGCTCCGGTATCCGCCGCCGCCGAGGGGCTCCGACGGCGTAACTGACTAATGGCGGCGACGTGCAAGGAATGTGAGACGTCCTCGCTAAACAGGTTTATAGAGGATATGCCAGAAACGTATTTCAATTTAAGGCCTTCTTACATACACGCTGAAATCTGTTTGGTTTGAAAGCCGCGGTTATGTAATTAGTAGATAATTAAAATTGCCATCTATCCGTCTCCTTTAAGTGCAGAGGTAAAATCTTATATATAAAAATGAATTGCTGTTCGTTAGTCTCACTAAAACTCGAGAACGGCTGGGCCGATTTGGCTAATTGTTGTTTTTATATATTTGTGGAAGTCCAGGGAAGGTTTAAACGGTGAGAAGAAAAAAAAACGGTTGACGTCGGTGATACGAAGTTCACGGGGTCATCTAGTAAAAAATAAATGAGTTGCGAAATCTTTACAAGTATTTCTTGTTTTTAGTGCTGTAGCCTTTTGAAGTCGGTTTTTGGTTTTTCCTTTAATTAATATGTATTAACATTGTTTCACGTACAAATGTAAGGAACAGTTCATCATATTTCCTTGCGTTTTATTGTACAACATACTTTCCGCTGCAAATGACAGGCTTCTTACAAAAGAGAGAATATGAAACAACCTCTTCTCTTTTGCATTGCATTCTTTTGCTTATTAAATCTAAAATGAAATTTCCGGTAGCGGCATTTTGTGCTACGAAATTTCGTAGCGATACGAATTCCGTAGACGTTGCGTAGCAAATTATGCTATGTTCACCTGAAAGACATTGTCTGTCCCGGCGAACTTCGTACCGCCAAAGAATCCGTTAACACGATTCTTGTTACCATGGCAACGCAATAAATAAATATCTTAGAGTTTGGCTTGAAAAAAGGTTACGGTAACAATAAATTATTATCCCACGGAAACGCACTCAAGTATCCTACGTCTCAATTCAGATCTTTGTCTATCTGTATGCCGAGATTGGAAATGGACAGGTCACATGATGAGAGGCCCAGACAAATGGAACAAAAAAGCGACTTCTTGACTCCCCAGAGAGGGGTAAAGAAACCCTGGCAGGCGACACAGACGATGGAGCGATGAAATAGAAAAGGTAGCTGAAGGTACTTGGATAAGGTTGACACAGGATAGACGGGAGTGAAAGAGGTTGGAGGAGGCCTATGCCAAAGAGCAAACATATACAAATGGTACAAAGAACTGAGACAACATAAAAAATTATTATTATTATAAAGAAGATTAAATGATTAAATGAATGAATTTGTAAAATGAATTATAAATGTGTAATGTGTATTTTTCCGGAAAAAAAAATGCCTATGTGCTAATCCAGACTATAATCTATCTTTGTGCAAAATTTCATCCGGATCCGTTCAGCAGTTTTTGCGTGAAAGAGTAACAAACATCCATCCATACACAAAAGGTCTCGCCAGCGTACAAACGCCTCGCTACGAACAAATTCTAACAATTTGGGAAAGTTTCTCCTCTCAGAAGTATTTATTTGATCAACTTCTGTTGTTTTAGCGGAATTGTGTGACTACAATGCAAATGATTATGGCCATCATCAATCACGAGAACTGAATAGCAAGCTATTGTCCAATGCCTTCCAGTCCATCATTATCATCAGCCATTTGACGCCCACTGCAGGACATAGGCCTCCCTTATGGTTTTCCTAAGCATGAGGGGTTTTGTCGTAGTCGCCACGCTTGGCACGCGGGTTGGCGATCGCAGTATGTGGTTGAAATCTCAAGAAAACGGTGCTGCCCGTCTCCTGGTAATATATTTCCTTAGTCACCTTGTGCGACAACCGACAAAGGAAATGGAGTGACGCTATTCTTAATCCGGCGCTACACGGAAGTCCATTAGTTCATATTTATTCACTTTGTTGGGTTGTTTTTTTAAACCAATCACGAGAGCCAAATGCTTCGTTTACAGTAAAATGCATTCCAACCTATCATTTCACGCTGACCACTGCTAGACATAGACCTCTCCAAGGCACGTCACTCTTTTCATTCCTTGATCATTCTCATCCGCCGTCACCGGGAATCTGGCTCGGATAGTTGGTCCAGCGAGCTGGCAGCGTCCTGACGTTTGCCAGCTTATAGTTTCCAAACATTTTCAGTTCATAGAACTGTTTTTTTTGGCAGTGTGACCAGTCACTTCCAATTTAGGTCCCTAATCTAAATCTAAATTACGCTCACTATTATTATTTTGTACAAAATAGCCTCAGTATGGATGCATTTCCATGTTTGTGATGACCTTGCCCGATTTCGTGTGGCACCGGATTAAGAATAGCGTCTCTCCATTTCCTCCTTTGGATATCGTAGAAGGTGACTAAGGAAATAAATTACCAGGAGACGGGCAGCAGCGTCTTCCTGAGATTCCACCCGCATACTATGATCGCGATTATGGCAAAACCCCTCATGGTCATGAAAACCACGAGGGAGGCCTATGTCCTGCAGTGGGCGTTAAAGGGCTGATGATGATGATGATGAATTAAAATTGGATTCAGCATCACCGAACGTGATGTTTAATTTCTTTAAATTTTTGCATGCCTAAGACGGTGAATTGTGAAAAAACTTATTTATATCTTACCAGCTTTAACTATGTACCATTTTTCGTGCAAATAAACTATTTCATTTCATTTCCCTGACTGGAGGCGAGTATATCCGACTCATCGTCAACGACCCGAGTGTGACAGTTTAGTTCCGTTCACTGTTCATGTAAGGTACGCCTAAAAAGTGTTCACTTCTAAAATATATAATGTATATTTAATGCAGAGAGAGTATGGGCACTGCGGATAGGCAATTTAAGCGCTGAGGTATATCAACACCTTCGGCGAGCGTCTGAAATCATATTCACGTAAATTTGCAAGAATTTTTGCCGCTTAACAAACGCTGAATAGTAAATTAAATTGTATCTTGAGGCAGAGTGATTCTTTCACGGGGGCTAAAATATATCACAACTTGTATTTTTAGAAAATACAAGTTGTATTTGTAAAAATACAAGTTGTGATATACAAGTTGAAATACAAGTTGTGTTATAAGTATTTGTACAAAAATAAAACAAAAACTAAATTTTGTTACTGCAGACCAACGTCATGCCCATTGCGATTCGGGTTACACAATTAGGCCATAAGGCGTGGGAGGGACAGTATGTAGTCAAATGCGCGTTTACAGCGCTTACGTTTATAGCGAAGTTTGTTATCAGTGTTTAAAATGGAATAGAATTGAACGCAAAAAAGTAATTTACAAGATACTTTTGTAGCCTAAGTTTATCAAAAATTTGCTGAACTGCCCTAAAAATGTACGCTAAGCCTATTTTAATTCTACTAATCTAGGAAATACCTCTAATATATGTATTTGATAACACGGACTGCTGATATGATCAAATTAATTGTTTTATAAGGCAGTAACCTTATCTTTAATTAGTGAAGGGTACATAAAAAGAACCCTTAACACGTGCGTGCATGGAACGACTAATGAATGTTGATGAAGCGAAAGAGGTTTGTCAGGATCGTGGCAAGTGGCAAACCCTAGTCTCTGCCTACACCTCTATGGTACAGGCGTTAGTTGATGTAACTTATAAATTTCTCATTTTACATCTTGCATGAATTCATCACCTCTGTTGGAGACTTGATAAAATTCCGGTTTTGGTCTTATCCCTAGGACATATACTGGTGGTTTTATCGAAAAGAGAAAAAAAATTCCAGAAAACTAATGAATATTTTTTATGTTTGTGATGTCCTTGTCTGGTAACCTTAGCACAGGGTATCCTAGTTTGGGAATAGGACAATACGCATGTGGAAGTTATTATTATTAACCGTAGATAATTATATTCTAAAGTTACCTTTAATTTTTCAGCAGATTTAGAGGAGGCACGTACTAGAATAATTTTGATCAATTTGTCAGTTTTTTATTGTTAATAAGTAAATCGAAGGTGGACTAGGACGACATGTAAACGGAGCATTATACAGAACAAAGCCTACGACTAATTGGAAAATACCGGCCGGTTGTAGTGTAGGTATTCTGTTTTTCTCTTTGATGGGAATGTTGAATATAGAAATGTGTGGAGACGTTTGGTCCATTTCAATTTTCTATTTTATTACTTTTGATAAATGGACCTCTAATTTTTAAACAGGGCAACAGGTGAATCGTGACCGTGACAAACTCCACGGCTTAACTTCATGGTTTATGGTTTGCATTCTCGCTAGGTGTAACCGTAATTTGACAGCTGTAAACATTATATTAATAGATTGTTCGTGGGCAAGACACCGGAGGTAATTGCACAACATATCCGGTTTTCTCGCAAAATTTACTGCTTTTTTGTACACTTCTATTATTAATAACAAATACCAGTTTTAAAATTAAATTAAGTAATTATTAAGCCTACTAACATAGTTTTTATCTGTAGATTAGTTTTTAAGGCTAACAACATTATGGATCTCTGTTTTATCTGAAATAAATGTATTATTATTATTATAATGAAAAAATCGCTTGATGTTCTATACGTAATAGAATTTGGAATTTTACGGAATTTTAGGACAATAATCGTAGGCCTGTTGGTGACTCCATGGTTTTCTTTAGCTAGCGATCGGTTGAACTTGAACCCCGTCCAAGAAGAAGGCCATGCCCGCGGCCATTTCCGCAATATTACACCGCTACTCTATTTAAAAACATATTGTTTTGTTAAACAACTTTGTCTTTATGCAAGGAACGAGAGTAAGAATAAGTAATTCTAGACGTTTTTGTATTATCTTCATTTCGGATTAGAAGAGCAACCGACCGACGCGAGCTCCGAATCTCTCTCAGGGCCGGTTTCTGAATTGAGAATTTCACTAAGTAAATACTTAAGTAACGTTCTGTCACGCTCTTTTCTGAGAAATTCGAAGAGACAGCACTACAGTTAACTATTTACTTAGCCAAATTCTCAACTCAGAAACTGGCCCTCAGTCTCGAACTCTACGAATCAGAGCGAAACCTGGTCGGACTCTTCGACAAAAATCATCTAAGTAAATCCGGAATCCAGTTAACAATTATTCAACGAACGCAAAACCAGAAACCGTTCCTGCAGTATATAAATTATTAAACCACTGTCAGTTTTTTATTGCGTATTTTACACAAATTGGCCTCATCGAGTGTCAACATAAAGTCAACGTCAAAAGTAAAAAAAAATATTCAAAGTAACACAGAAACTGTGACTTATTGAACGTTACAAGAAAAACTAGGTGTCTAGGTCATTTGGAGAAAAATCAGACAAAAAAACTCGAAACTTAGTCTTTTCAAACATATTCCTTAATTAACAGAGTTTACACGTCATTATCTTCCAAAATAGATAGAGTTGAGAATACCAAAATTTGTCTTATAGTTTAATTTATCAATCCTGAAGAAATTTTAATGTTTTGTAGGTTTTTGAACAATGAAACAAGAACGTTAAATTTTTCCATTTCTCTATCTACTTGTCTACCTATAAAGGGCTACTATAACATTAAAGATTATTTAGATGACAATGATGTCTGAAATTAATGCCAGTTCAATGCATGAGTTCCAGGTTTTAGAATATTTATATAAACTCTGTTAATTTATTAAGGACTTGAAAAGACTGAGTGTGGAGTTTTTTGTCCATATTTTCTCCAAAATGATCTAGATTTTGAAATGGACACCTAGTTTAACTTTTAACGGTCATTAAGTCGCAGTTCCTGTGCTACTTTGAATAAAAAAAAAATATTTGATTTGATATATATCTATTTTTTTTTGTTTCAAGTCATGTAAACGTAGTCATGTAATTGTAATGCATGTGCCTGTATATAAATGTTTATGTTTATAATTTTACATCCCATTGACATTAACACCAAAGACGGTTTTATACTTTTGAAAAATCCGCTCCCTAAGTATTAAAGGGAAGTTAAACACGAGATAACATCGACATAATTTAATTTTTATTACATCGGCAGCCTATATACGTCCCACAGCAGGGCACAGGCCGTCTCTCAGGGAGAGAGTATAGGCTTAATCACCACGCGTGCCCACCGCGGATTGGTTAGCGCTGACGTATGTGTATAGCTCAGACACTCAGGTTTCCTCACGATGTTTTCATTCACAGTTAGCGAGTGGTGTTGCTACTATAACTTCACAAATGTACATAACTTAGAAAAAGATGTCATAGGTACATGCCCGCACTGGGAATCGAACATGGGTCTCTCGCTTCCGAGTCCAATGTTCTACCCACTAGGCTACCACCACTCTTTTTCTATTAATTAATTTCTATTAATTTCGGTCAAATTTTGCATATGCACCATCTACTGATTCATTCTAATTCCTGTAAAACAAGCGTCGAAATGTACACCTGTTAAATTTGAAAAAATGTAATGCATCGTCGTTATCCCGGATGAGCGATTTGTATTGACAGTGTTTTTGACCGTTTCAAAAATGAAATTTAATATTAGGGGTTAAAGTATGAAATTGCCGTTTTATTGCAATAGGTTCTTTGAATTGACATAGAATCTTCATGGTTTGAGGTTTTCGAATGAAACTTTTTTCAAATGGTTTCTATGATGTTCTTTTTTTAAAAAATGTGAAACATTTGAATATCGACTTTCAATTGTTTTTGTTATTCAATTTAGACAAGAAAGGTGGATACTGCGAAAATTCGAGTGATTATGAGGCACCCATTTTTCGTATTTTTTTTATTTTATTGATTTGACGCAAGTGAGTCAATATTGTGGGTAATGCAACGTTAAACCATGCCGCTAATTCCTGGGTAGTTTGACTAGGATCGGCTTCCACTATCTCTCTTAATTCATCGTTATTCACCTGTGTGGGCGGTCTTCCTTGTGGCTCGTTCTTTAAGTCGAAATTTCCATCACGAAAGCGTTTAAACCAAAATCGCACGGTGCGTTCATTAGTAGACCCCTCTCCAAACGCAGCATTGATATTGCGGGCTGTTTCTGCCGCGTTAGTTCCGCGTCGGAACTCGTATTCAAAAATCACTCGAATTTTCGCAGTATCCATCTTTCTTGTCTAAATTGAATAACAAAAACAATTGAAAGTCGATATTCAAATGTTTCACATTTTTTAAAAAAAGAACATCATAGAAACCATTTGAAAAAAGTTTCATTCGAAAACCTCAAACCATGAAGATTCTATGTCAATTCAAAGAACCTATTGCAATAAAACGGCAATTTCATACTTTAACCCCTATTATTAATTTGTAAAATGAAATAATTCTAATCTTGATATTAGCATTCCTAGAATACTTAGGTAAAATCTGGCAGTGAAAGTGACAAACATTTTTGAGACAAATTTAAAAAAAGTACTTTGCATATTTAGTTAAGCATAACATAACATAACATAAACTCACGCCTGTATCCCAGAGGGGTAGGCAGAGACCAGGGACTGCCACTTGCTACGATCCTGACAGATTACTTTCGCTTCCTCAACATTCATTAGTTGTTGTATGCACGCACGCCGGTTTCGGGTAATTTTTATCTTGCCCTTTGCGAATACATCCCCAATTTGGTCAATTTATGTCCGTCTGGGTCGTCCCTTACCGGCCCTTCCATTCACATTCGCTCGATATATTTAGTTAAGGAAGCTGTATAAATGATCCAGGGTCCTTGAGGCAATAGTTCCTGTAACTCCCGTACAAATTGTCGTTCCTCCGTCTATCGTTGTTGTTAATATTACCCTTCCTCCCAGCGTAGAAGGTAGAAGTTTCCTCGGAAGGCGTGTGAGTACAGTCAGCAAGTAGTTTCCGCCGGCCTACAGGCTTTAAGGACAGCTGAAGGCCGAAAGAAACCCCTGCCCACTGTACTGGAAGACTGCTCTTGATTTTCTATTCTTCCGTTGTCTTCTGCTTCGTTCTTGGTCCAAATTTTTCTTGTATTCTTCATGTACCTAATTTATTTATTTATTTATTTATTTATTTATTTACGAATACATGGAAAACCAACAGCTTTAAACTTTCTTAGTAAATTCTAAATAATAACTGTAAGCTAATTACAGGTTTTCACTTATATACCACTGATTAATACAAGGTTTGAAAAATCTTACGTTACCCACCACCGAAAATTTAAACAGGTTTAATTAAATAACATTTTAATTCTTATTCTATGGATCTGAATATAAACACGTGTTCTCTGCAAACTGAGACGTGAGAAGTGCTTTGATGGAAGATACACTAGAATTAAAAATATCAATGCGGTCATCGCGGCATATTTGATTGAATAGATTGGGAGCTCTAATTAAGTAAGAGTTTTTTCTATAGTAAGTTGCACTGCTAGGAACAAATAGCTGAATATTGTGCCTAGAATTAAAAGATTTGGTTCTTAGTCCAAGGCTACTTAATGCTTACATTAAGGATCCATCATCAGAATATTTAGTTTTCTCGCTATAAATACTAGTGTGGTGTATGTGTGTGTGTGTGTGTGTGTGTGTGTTTGTGTGTGTTTTTGTGTGTGTGTGTGTGTGTGTGTGTGTGTGTGTGTGTGTGTGTGTGTGTGTGTGTGTGTGTGTGTGTGCGTGTGTGTGTGTGTGTGTGTGTGTGTGTGTGTGTGTGTGTTATTATTATTAAGAATGTTGATGAATATCAGACCCTGGTCTCTGTCTGCCCCTCCGGGATACAGGCGCGAGTAATGTAATGTTAAATATGAAATGGTCACGCAACGAGCTATGGAAAGGGCTATGCTCGAAATTTCTCTACAAGATCGAATCAGAAATGATGAGATCCGTAGACGAGCGAAAGTCGTTGACATAGCCCAGCGGATTAGTAAGTTGGAGTGGCAGTGGGCGGGGCACATAGCACGCAGAACTGATGACCGATGGGGCCGAAAAGTTCTCGAATGGAGACCACATATCGGCAAGCGCAGCGTAGGACGACCAGCCACAAGATGGACAGATGACCTCATCCAAGTGGCAGGAAAGCGCTGGATGCAGGCCGTTTCCAACCGGTCTTTTTGGAAATCCATGGAGGAGGCCTATGTCCAGCAGTGGACCTCTTGTGACTGAATGATGATGAAATATGAATGTTTCGATCCTACCGACTGGAAAGGCATTTATACAAAGACAGATTTGAGACACCAGGTTTAAAGTTTCTCCTTGTTTTCGTTTTAGATAGTTTATAATGAAATTTTACCGTTTGTAATATTTCGTGTTGGCGTTTAAATAAATACTAAAGCAATAAAGGGGTTACACTCTGTAATGCTGTTTCGACACATCATCATAATCATCATAAGCAGCCTATATACGTCCCGCTGTAGGGTTTCGACACATGCTAGTATATAAATAAATAATTTTAACCCACGCACCCTGTACGTCATTTTTCGAATTAACTTGATCCGCTTTCACAAACGGATCGACTCTCACGTAGTATGTGCTTACGTAAATAAGTAATTAGGGCTATTTTCAAGTAAAAAAGGACTCACTTGAGTCCAGCGACGATCTCCATGGCCCCGTTGAAGTTACCAATGTTCCAGCAGGTGAGCGCCATGCGCAGGGCGCAGGCTAGGGCTCCCTTGCGGTCCTCGAGCGTCGCTTGCGCTAGGAGCAGGTCTGTCACCCACGCGGAGACCTGGGGTGCGATAAATATGGGGTTAGTAAGTGATCAAGCCCACACTATCTCTCTCTGAGGGAAGTGTGTCCTGAGGCCTTATTAAGTGCACCAAATTCTGTCGGAATCTTTACGTTTTTTATAGCAAATTGGTTTAGAATTTGACAGTTAGACGATTTGGCCAGGATTTGGTGCGCGTAGTGAAACAAAATCACCACAGCATGGACAAGTGGAATTGTTATTACCTTTCCGGATGAAAATGAAGGAAGTACATACATACATAAGTACAAAACTCACGCCTGTACCCCAGAGGGGTAGGCAGAGACCAGGGAATGCCACTTGCCACGATCCTGACAGATCACTTTCGCTTCCTCAACATTCATTAATCATTGCATGCACGCACGCCGGTTTCGGGAACTATTTATCTTGCCCTTTGCTAATACATCCCCTATTTGGTCGAGGTATGTCCGCTTGGGACGTCCCTTACCGGAAGTATAAACGAATAATCTAGCGGTATCACCTCTGATTACCAAAACAGCGGTCGTGGGTTCGATTCCCACAGGGGGCCGCCGTACAATTGTACAAATGGCCTCAGCCTGGGTGTATTTCCATGCTTGGGACCGGGATAAGGTGATTGATTTGTGTGAAAGTTATAGGAATTGTACTTAATAAATACTCACCTTCGTTTTGTAGCTAAATAGTTATTCAGACCCTTTCTTACACTAACCGTTTATTTATTACACACAAAGTAGGTAGGTACACAAAATAATTTTAACACAGAGTAACAACCAAATATAAAAAGTACCCGAAATCGGCGTGCGTACATGCAAAGACTAATGAATGTTGAGGAAGCGAAAGTGATCTGTCAGGATCATCATCATCATCAACCCATTATGTCCCCACCGAGGGGCACGGGTCTCTTCCCTGAGGAAGGTATAGGCCATACTCCACGTGCCTTGCGAAGCACGGAACCGCTCGGAAAAATGCCACTAGCGTTAGGCATAGACGGCGACCCATCCATGCACTGAACGCGCCCTGTGTTGCTTAACCTTCGTGATCGTTTAAGATCACTCAGGCAGCCGGGGCTACGAGCGATTTCTCTGGGATACAGGCGTGGATTTATGTATGTATGTAGCAAGCAAAGAAATACAGTTACATAATGAAAACTAAGGGTTAACATATGTAGCTGGATGTGATACTATGTGCCGTGGCAATAAATGGGCACAAGACTCAGCGTGTGTTACCGGTTTTCCCGTAACGCTGGTATTCTGTCAGGACCCACAAATTATGATGTCAATGCTAAAGTTGATTAATCTGCCTTTGCCAACATTATTACCAGTGATCGAAGTAGGTATATTGATTTTCCGTACTTGGATCATAATATCATAACATAGACATGCCATTTTTCTTAAGGTCTTAAGTCTTAAACGTCATCGGCATTCTCATCATTCCATTTGTTTTTTTGTAAATGGTAATGGTGAAACGTAAACGGTGATGATTTTATGTGTGTGTTACTTATATAAATTCTGTCTAAATCTGAAATTTCAATTTAAGTAATAGTGAAATTTTGCTTCATCATCATCATCATTCAGCCACAAGAAGTCCACTGCTGGACATAGGCCTCCTCCATGGATTTCCAAAAAGACCGGTCGGAAGCGGCCTGCATCCAGCGCCTTCCTGTCACTTGGATGAGGTCATCTTGTGGCTGGTCATCCTACACTGCACTTGCCGACATGTGGTCTCCATTTGAAAACTTTTCGGCCCCATCGGCCACCAGTTCTGCGTGCTAATAATTACAAATTTTGTTTAACACATAATAATGTTAGACGACGATAATAATATAATGAAAAATGAGCAATAAGTGTATGTGATAATTTTTGACGTACACTTATTGCTCATAAAATACACATAAAATCATTACCGTTTACATTTCATCATTACCATTTACAAAAAACAAATGATAATGATGACAATGGCGATGACGTTTAAGACTTTAAGAAAAATGGCATGTCTATGGTATGATATCATGATGCAAGTATGAAAAATCTATATACGTGACCGTCATCACTAAATTTATTACAACCTACCAGGCAATCTCTACCGGCTGTAGCTAAGTACAATCTAATACCGCAGAACCAAAACTTCCCATCTGAAAACAAAGCATTCTGCGTCTCATTGTAAACACGAAGTGACAGCTTGAGAACACTTTGTCCTCTGCCCCAACTTTTCGACCTAAAAGGGTTCAAAGGGCAGTGCTGAGTAATAATATTAGAACGCGTTTGGTTCGTATTATAAACCAGTAATAAACATGTACCCCTGGTTTCTTGTACCATTATAACATAGACCTTGACATAGATGTTTTTTTCAGTTCTCAAATTAAGGCTAAAATTTAAAAGTTAAAAGGCTAGATTTTTAAAAGTTCATAAGTTAAGATTAATTTGGTTTTAAAGAAGTTATTCTAAGTTTAGTGAAAGCCGTGTACATCAGAACCTTAATTTATTATTTATTTATTGATACTTCTATTACACATAAAGAAATCGTACAATGCGACGGACTTGATGTCTTAAGCATTTTCAACCAGTCAACCGCAGGAGGTAAAGGAAAGAGTTGGTAGGCGTGCAAAAAAAAAGTTAAAATAAATTTTAACTACACATGCATGTAGAATCACATACACAGATAATAATCATTAATCATTGCACTATAATTTAATGTCATTTATTATTATTATTAATAAGTTTAATGTTATAAGCATTTTCTATCAGTCAACCTCAGGCGGCACAAGAAGTTGATTTAAAATGAAATAAAATAACTTATACTTGATTAAAATTGAAAATTAAATTAATATAAATAAACAATAAACAACAATTGTCAACTGTCAGTTGTCAAAAGAGTATACAAATAAAAACAACTGACAGCTGTTGATAATATATTAACAGACTATTAGCGTACGAGAAACGTGAGGTGATTGGCAAAGTAAGGGCCTAATTAATAAAGCGTTCTTATCTCTGAGATCGCTCTCGAGTGCGCGGTGAAATTGCTGTTTTGTTTTGCACAGCATTTTGAAACAAGAGCGATCTCAGATGTAAGAACGCTGTATTAAAACGGCTCCTATGATTACAAGTGACAGCTTCTAGGCTGCAGAAGAATCGACAATCGATGGAGTAACAACATTCTCGAGTGGACACCATTAAACGGGGGACAGTTCTGGGAGCGGGAACACTGGCCTTACGTTCAGGCGGGCGTGGGTTTGAATCCCGGCCAGTGTACCAATTACCTACATTATTTTCTAAGTTACGTAAATTTGTGAATTCGTAGTAGCAACAGCACTCGCTAACCGTGAAGGAAAACATTGTGAGGAAACCCTATCGTCTAAGATGTTAACGTACCTCAGCGCTTGCTACGTACAATTATAGCCCAACTATGAGGCTAAGTGCGGAAATGTCACTAATTAACCCGTCAGTCCGTGCTTCGCAAGGCACGTTAAGCTGTTGGTGCCGGCTGCCGTCGATAGATGGCAGTCGTTAAGCCAAGTCAGAGGCCTTAGGGCGGCTTGACAACTTCTGACAGTAGACGAGCCACTAGTCTATAAGCCTCCACCAATCCGGACTTGGCCCCCGTGGTGGAGTATGGCCTATACCTTCCTCAGGGAAGAGACCCGTGCCCCTCGGTGGGGACATAATGGGTTGATGATGATGATGATGAACCCGTCAGTTCTTTGGACCAAAGGCTTGATGTGAGGACAGCTGAGGGCTACGTCACGTAATTAAGCAAAAACGTGTTTTGAAAAAACAAAGTGGATTTTCTTTGCAGCTTCCTCTCCACAAAAAATATTAATTCTGAAAGTAACTGCTTTGAGATTTTATAGTGAATACAACTTTTAAGATTGAGTTTGAGCTCTGACCAATTACCGGTTTCTCATTGAATGGTCTGGTAGTTTTATACATTTAGTAAGGCCGTTTTGATTCTTAAATAGCATATACTTTACGTCCCACTGCAGGGCACATACCTTCTCTCAGATAAAGAGTTAATTAATTACCCCGCGTGCCATAGATACATGCCAGAATTCGAACCCACGATCTCCCGAATGTGAGGCCGGCGTTCTACCGCCGCGCTATCACAGCTTTGGACCATTTTCTTTTGCATGTAGTTTTTTTAAGAGTCGTATAGTGGTTGACGAGTTTCTCTGCACGCCAGTGCACTTAGGACCACGTGAAGTAAAGACGAGAACGGTAAAAGGAAACACGTGACATCATTAAAGAGCAAATTCGCAGTGAAGGGGTTGGCTATCTTATCGATAATTCATATTTGTTTTCATCGAACAATGGAATTGCTTGACGTGAAATTTTCTTTAGATGCACTTTTTCTGAACAGTGAACGAAGAACTGTCGCGCTCGGGTCGGTGACGCTGAATCGGATATACTCGGCTTCAGTCGATCGGTGACTCTGAATAGCGTATATTCGACTTCCGTGTACACAATTTACGCATCATCTTAATTTATAAAATAATACAAGTACCTACATACCACAGCATCCTTTTTTTAATCAAACACGAAATATAGTGTGTACAAGAAAAATATTCTATTGTTTGTTACTGTGCCTGCAACTTTGTTCATGTGGAATTTGGGTAGAAAGTATACTTAGTATATTTTGCGGTATATAATAACGAATATTCTTGTCTTTGCTTAGTTTAGGGTACCCTATATCGAAAACCCTTTCGCTGTAATTGTGATTATGAGAAAAATATTCAAAGCTATAAATGTTCACTTCGAATGTTCGAATGCTCACGAAAGTTTTAGTTTGGAAACATTGATAAAGTTTATTGAAATCGCCCGCTCCTAGCCCGCAGGCAATCGGGTTAGCCGTCGTCAAAGGGTAGACTTTCGAAATCATTATCGACTCTCCTGCGATTGGCGCCTCGTGAAGTCGTAGGTTAAGAAAACCCTACTGGACAATGCGATGGGCATTGGATTGATTTGAGTATAGTCGACCTTCACATGCATCTATACTAATTAGTTATCTTACTTTTAACCCTTAACAATTTTAACAAACAAAATATATATTTATTACGTTAAAGGGTACTGATTCTGATTCCAATTACCAAATTACCAGTCCCAAAAGCTCTCATAATTGTCTCAACATTAATAATGATTCAAACTCAAGTAAGTAATTCCGGAATTAAGTTAATAATGCGTAACGCTTACTAAAGTTTTAGTTTAAAAACATCGATAAAGTTCATCGACATCGCTAGCCCCTAGCTTGCGGGCAATCGGATCAGTCCCCGTCAAAGTGTCGACTTTCGAAATTATTATCGACTCTCCGGCGATCGGCGCCTTGTAAAGGTAACTCGAAGATCTATGTGTTAAGAAAAACTTACTGGGCAATGCGGTGTGCATTGGATTGGAGAGATTTGAGTACAGTTTACGTCTAATGCACCCACACTAATTAGGTTTTTATCTTACTTTTAACCCTTAACAATTTCATCAAATATACATTTTTTACGTTAAACGGTACTGACTCTGATACCAATTACAAAATTACTAGTCCCAAGAGCTCTCCTAATTGTCTCAATATCGATAATAATTCAAATTCAAGTAAGTAATTCCGAAATTAAGTTAATCTCCTCCGTTATTTTCAGGACTGAAAAGGTTAATAATGGGTAGTGCTTACGAAAGTCTCAGTTTGAAAACATCGCTAAAGTTTATCGACGTCACCCACCTCTAGTCCGCAGGCAATCGGATCAGCCCCCGTCAAAGGGTCGACTTTCGAAATTATTATCGACTAGCCGGCGATCGGCGCCTCGTGTCGCAGCCATTTACTTTGATGAACACGTGAGGCTGTTTGTAACGAAGCTGGAGCGTGCAAACGGGGTAACATAAACGACATAGTTCTAAAAACCTATTTAGAGGCTTATATTCCACCTATGCCGGGACTTGAATCTGCGAGTTCTGGCTCACCGTGTCAGCGCTCTCCCAACTGAGCTAATAGGCAAGTGCAAGCATTGATAAAATTTCGAGCCTCCTTACAAACTTCTCAGTATTACGTTTTTGGCCTCTAAATAGGTTTTTAAAACCTCAGCACGGGTCAGTGCAACAAAAAGTATATAACGACATAATTCTATTTAATTTTCCTTAGATTGCCGAACGCTGCAGCTGCTTCACCCACTTCAGCTCGCCCTTACCAAGTCTAATCTAGTCAGTGTCTCGTGTCCGTTTATGTCCAAGAACATAACTTCCGTCATTTTAACACTAATAACGGGAATATGTGTTATTATAGCAAATTAAGGGGCTACAGTGTGCTGGAACTGGCTAGCAAACGTTTTTGAATCGCTTGTGACATCCTCTAGGAACACGACAGACCGTTGAAATTAATATATGATATAATTTAACTCCTTGATTCCCTATTGGATGTTTGACAACTGTCATAACCTTACGCCTTCTATGAGTAAATATATTCCGTAAGAATGCTTAAAAAAAAGCTAAGAATTTATATACCATTTTAAATGCGCAGTGGATTACGTTTAAGCTTATACAGTCTTACGGGCAATATCAAAATCTTGTATGTTAATGTTTAAAACTAACAGGAACAATAGTTACTCATTCAGAAAAAACGTTTTCATCAATTTATCACATTACGCCTTACGAGGAACGCCCAGCCTACTCGTTGCCTGTTGTCTGTCACCAGGCGCTCTTCGCATCACCATTGATTTCATTGTAACTTTTCATAAGCGATTTATCAATCATAAATCAACCTTCCAAAGTTCACCTCGAGCGCCATATAGTGAAATTAATTCAAAGTAGCAATTTTCATACAAAATTACCGATTGTAGGCCAAGGACGTGGGGCGAGGGACCGAAAAAGACGCCGCATCTTTCCAATTCACTTTCGTACAAAATGTACTGGGTCAAGTTTCATAAAACTATAATTTCGTAGTTTATTATGACAATTCGAGGTACACTGCGCAGCAGAGTCTATTTGTTAATCTGTGGGTTAATCGGCTTTCGGTCATAGTCACAATGAATTGTAGTTCTATGAAACAGGCTCCTGAAGGGATGGGTCTTTTCCGCACCCTCGCCCCACGTCCCATGTCCGAACAAAACAAAAAATATTATATACCTATTAGTCCAATCGGTGGAGACATTTTCCAGTTTTTGCAAGACCAACGCACGGCAACTGATTTTTGTAGTAGTGATCGAGCTTCAATCGTTAGAAAAACATAAAATATAAATTCCCATTTCCTGTATTTTTTTATTTAAGTAAATAACTAAAAAAGAAAATAAAAAGAAGAAAAATAAAAAGAAAACCGATCATTTATTATAATCATTATTCGAACCAAAAGCTCTCTACCGCTCAAGGGACGCCTCTTCCCATCCGAGCTATTGTAACATTACGAATCTAAGCGAAACATCGTTCTATTATTTGTGCCTAAATCACTGTAAAAGCTAGGTTCACTAAAAAGGAAACCTAACTACCTATGTATTATAATCCATTTATTGTCGCGATTAGGTCGGCCGCACGCGGCCAGACTTGTTGCTCGAGTATTGTAGTCTCTAATTACTAGTACTTAAGGTTCATTTTAGTTTGATTGAGTTTTGTATCACTCCTTGCGCTCGCCCTTTGCCTCCTCGTTAGATTGTAGGGTACATAGGTAGGTAGTCTAGATAGACTAGATAGACTGTAAATAATGTGTTGGTAAATAATAATTTCGATTGGCGTTACATTACTAATAATACTTGATTTGAACCTTTGAGTGAACCAAGCCGAATTACAGTACTTAGTATTTCTGCACCGCTCACTTCCGTGCAGTTCACTCTCACAATGACTAGGTTAGGTATCCCAATTTGCTCCCGTACGCGCAGGCTAACGAACCGCGAAATAGTATTTTATCGAAAACACGCTTCTTATTTCATTATATTAGGTATATGACACAAATTGTGATAGTGATTAGTTTATGAGAAGAAGGATTATGTTTTAGTTTGTTGGGTTGTGATAGATACACAAAATTATTCGGTGTTATTTTATTACTTGATAAGCGAAAGGACGCATTACGGTGAAATCATAGTTATAAGGACATTATTATTCAAGAAACTTCAAAATGAAGATAAAAAATAGTAAACGTTTTGCGCTTCAACGTGCGAAGAGAATGAATGAAATGGTGTAAGTAAAATGTTTTTGGGTAATTTTATTCTTAGAAAATTATAATCTACTAAAGTGATATGTACCTACATTTTATTTGCTTGTAAATCTACATAAAATTGTAGGTAAGTCCTTATCAATCTTCCAAGGTCTGCCACGAACGCCATCTCTTATTTATTGAAAGTAATGGACTGGATCCAAACAAAATTGCAAATGTGAATTTTTTTCGTTTTTTGTATTTTTTTTTTGTCCTAAAACATATTGGTTGAGCCATTTTCTGGTTTTTGTGAGACCAACGGCAATTAAATAAGTTCAATCACAGTTTTTAAGACCAGTAATTTTATTTTAGGGCTGCGAAGAAAAGAAAATCATTGGAACCTGTTGATCTAAACGTTCTCACACAATCCAAATGTTCAAATGAATGTGGGCTGGCCAAGTAAGTACCTAAATCGTGCCTTGGTTTTTTCTTCTAGAAGTCTATCACTTTACAACGGGCGATTTGCAGTCGCAAAGAACCAAAGTAAAATAAAGCTAATCTTATTTAGTTACTTACTACAATACTGGCTCAATAAAGCCTGGTTCCGTATGCCAACCGACGGGGCTGGCACTTGTATTGTAGTCTCTAACTCTTTGGTGTTTAAGGTTTATTTTAGTTTGCATTGTTGCGCCTGCATGTGGCCGGCCGGCCGGCCCGGTGTATTATGTAAAGTGAATATGCCTTTATGAGAAAGCGAAATAAATTAGGTACCTACTTCTATTGACTTTAGGTATACTTGATTCATACTTCATACAATCATCTTTGAGAAAAATCAAACCCAATAACAATACCTAGTAGGCATTTCCGCACCGCTCACGTCGATAGCAAGAAAATCGAGAAAGACTCGGCTGGCTGGCGGACGCGCGCGCGCGTAAACTCAATCTGTGTAATAGACCGGGGTACAGCGTAATATTTACGTCATAAGAACACAGATCTTTTTTGCTTTTTCAGTGCACAAATAAAACCTGAAAAAAACCAAGAAATGATGGATGATGTTCCAAGCAATCCTGCTTCAAGTTATACGGTAAGTGCCGCACGTCTCGTTTTATTTTAGTGATATTTTTTTAAATGAAATACAATGTCCTTACTGCATTTATGCTCTTGTACCAATTCACTTTTTAACCCGTGACTAAAAAGAGGGGTGTGTTTGCCTGTTTGTCTATCTCCGGCATCGTAGCTCTTGAACGTATGAACCAATTTCATTGCGATTTCATTAATATATTTGTGCCCAGTGATTAATGAGTTGGTACCCAAAATGTATGTGCTGGTCATGTAACGTGGCACCAGCTCCAAATTATACTTTATAGTACTTACATGTATATACCTACTTAGAATTTATTATTATTCAAATTAATTATTGCACAAAACGCATGTTTGGTATGAGAAAATTTGAAGAAGAAGAAACTTTGTATTGAAAAAAGAATATGACTTTTAAATTATTTGTGTATTTTAGTGCTGTAGGGTTTTAAAGTCGATTTTTATTTTATTTTATTATTTTATTTTGCATAACTTCCAGCTTTAAATTCCAGCTATTCCGTACCAGTAACCTTATAATTTTTTCATTCTTAGTGCATTAGATATGCTTGACGCGTTCTTAAACGTATAATATATCCTAAATAAATTAAATACTTCTAATGTATTTAGGATAATTATATTAAAAAGTTAGCATCTCTTGTTATTAAACTTTGCATACGATAATGTGCTTTTTAGAACCTATTTTTACTATTTTCAATTTGTTTTTTATATTTGCACCGAATAGCAGAATAACTATTAAAACATAAGGAACATTCATTACGACATAAATATTGATTCTGAGGCGGTACGAAGTTTGTCGGGCCTTATTAATTTGCTGTCTTGATGACGACATATCCCTTTTTTAGGAGAATCCTGACCAGGACAGACACGACCAAGCCGAAGTTGATGTAATTATGACTGAAGCTGAAGCCGCCGACGATCATATGTCTGACAGTGTTTTATGTCACGAGGTGAGTTAATAGCAATAATGCAACTAAGTCAATCACAGCTTCTAGATCCTTCTTCCTGAAGTCTTCTGAAATTATTTTTAATATATTTGTAATTTTTCAGTTGAACATCACGGATGAACATGAAAAAGAAATAAAAGGAAAGCATTGTGGCCGAAGAATTGTCAGTGTTGGATATTTTTTTGGAAAAATTCAAGAAATCTCTAAACACGGACCAATCTGTAGTGTAAATGACCTCGTGTTAGTAGGTGAAAAAATAAAAGGATTGACATCGAAATTTACGTTTCTTTGTAGAATGTGTAATATGAAATTTTATATTGACAATGATAACTGCGAAGATAATTATTTAGACATGAATAGTTGCGTGGTAGCGGGGACGATCGCTATAGGGTGTGGACAATCTCAATTGGTAGAACTTTTATCCAGCGTAAATTTGCCAATCATTGATGAAAAATTATATGACGACAGACATTCGTTACTCAGTAAGCATTGGAAAAGTGTTTCTTTAGAAACAATGAAACAAGCAGCAGCAGAAGAAAGGGCGTTTGCTTTGGCCAAAGGTAGGGTGAATAAAGATGGAATCCCTATCATAGACGTAGTTGCAGATGGATGCTGGAGCAAGCGCTCTTACAAGAAAAATTATTCAGCGCTCTCTGGGGCTGCTACCATAATTGGAAAAAACACTGGAAAAATACTGTTTATTGGTGTAAAAAACAAGTATTGTCAGATGTGTGCGAAAACAGAAAAGGAGAAGAACGAACCAAAAGAACATCTCTGTTTCAAAAATTATGATGGTCCTTCTACAGGTATGGAAAACCAAATCATCGTTGAAGGATTCAAAACCTCAATTGAAATGCACAATTTAATTTATGGCAGGCTCATTTCTGATGGTGACTCCAGCACTTACGCTAAAATTTTAGAAGCCCGTCCCTATCCAGATGTTACTGTCGAAAAAGTTGAATGTCGAAATCATGTGCTAAGAAATTTTTGTAACAAACTGGTAGCTTTGTCGTCCGATACCAAGTATCCAATCAGGTTCCGCAAGATTATATCAAAAAATAGAGTTTTATCAATTAGAGCAGCAATTTGCAAAATAATTAAAAAACACAAAGATGGTTCCGACATTCAACATCTTTTTGAAGACCTGTTATCAAGTCATCTACATGGCTTCGGAAACCACAAAAAATGTCAGTCCTATTTTTGTGACAAAGTCGGGGTTGAGGAGGATCTCCCCCAAGAGTTCTTTTTGAGTTCACTGTGGCAAAGAGTATGCTTTATTACACAAAGTGTGGCTGCACATGCACGTAGCTTGAAACATGACGTTGACAGCAATGTAGTGGAAAATTTTCACAGCATTATTGCAAAATTCGTAGGAGGAAAAAGTATTAATTTTTCGAAAAAAAATTCCTACAGTGCAAGATGCTACGCCGCAGCTGTTGCATTCAATACAAAAAAATGTATTTCAAGGCTGTATAAGTCTTTGAACAAGGGTAAAAGTCCCTCAGGGAAAATTAAAAAACTAGAAGAATCAAGAATACTCAATTTACTTCGAAACAAAAATTCAAAAAAGCCTAGGAGGCGAATCAATTTTGGAAGAACCCAGAAAACTGACAAGCACTATGGTGAAAAATGTGTCAAGGAAGATCTGGACAAAGAAACATTCGAAAAATTAAAAATAAACTTTTTGGAAAGTTTAAAAAAAACAGACGAGGAAAGGGTCAGTATAGAAAAAGCTACTATACTGCAAAGTGATAGCAGCGAGTGGCTAGAATTGCGCCGGTCAAAGTTAACAGCATCAAATTTTGGGAAAATAATTAAAAGAAAACCCGAAACTAGCTGTGCAAAAACAGTCAAAGAACTGTGTTACAAAACTAATTCTTTGGACCACGTTTTGTCTGTAAAACATGGTCGTGAAAATGAGAAACGCGCTTTGCAGCAATTAGAACAGCAGGAAAATATTAAAATCGCTCCATGTGGTTTATTTATTGACAAAGAGCTGCCCTACCTCGGAGCCACGCCAGATGGGCTTTGTGGGGAGGATACAATTGTCGAAGTGAAATGTCCGATTTCAGCCCATAACTTAGGGCTTGAAGAAGCCATAAAGGCCAAAAAGTTGACGTTTTGGAAATTGAACCAAAACGGATTACTTACAGTTAATCAAAGCCACAACTGGTTTTACCAGGTCCAAGGCCAACTGCATATTACGCAGCGCCTAAAATGCTTATTTGCAGTTTGGCATAGCGATAAAGCGCCCTTGAAAACGGAAATCATTCTAAAGAATAATAATTTCTGGTCCCAACAGATGGAACCTAAACTAAAAATAAATAAAACAAAAAAAAATGTTTCATGATTTTTTTAACAAGGAGCACTGTATATACATTGACATGCACAGGTGTTTTAAATCAAAGTAATATTAGATTTTTCATCGGAACGATTACATACTTTGATTTAAAATTAAACCATCGAGAATGCAACTTTGTTTTTTTTTTCAAAATCAAAATAAATTTTTTTTATTCAAAGTAGCACAGAAACTGCGACTTAATGAACGTTACAAGTTAAACTAGGTGTCCATTTCAAAATCTAGATCAATTTGGAGAAAAAATGGACAAAAAAACTCCAAACTTAGTCTTTTCAAGTCCTTAATTTACAGGATTTATATAAATGTTCTAAAACTCATGCATTGAACTGGCTTTAATTCCAGACATCATTGTCATCTAAATAATCTTTAATGTTATAGTAGCTTTTTTGGCACAAAGTGCGCTTCACACATTTTTTGAACCGCGTTTCCGCGTTTGTAGAAATGTATACAATGCCCCATAAAGGATGTATTAACCTTTGCCAGCCTAAATTTTGGGAACGAAAGTTTATGTCTAGTATTTACATTGTGTTGGCTACCTACAGTTTTAAAGTCACTGATATTTTTCCTAACATACATAATATTTTCATACATATACTGACTAGCAACTGTTAGGATGTTAGTTTCTTTAAAGAAATCTCTTAACGAATCTCTATTGCCTAGTTTATATATGAATCTGATCGCTCTCTTCTGCAGGACGAAGATGGTCTCAATGTCTGCTGCCCGACCCCACAGTAGTATACCATAGGACATAATACTATGGAAGTAACTAAAATAAACAAGCCTAGTAGTTGCGACATCAGTTAGTTCCCTGATTCTTTTAACTGCGTATGCTGCAGAACTGAGCCTATTTGCCAATTTTCCTATATGAGGACCCCATTGAAGCTTTGCATCAATTGTGATACCCAGAAATACAGTTTCTTCTACAAGGTCTAGTTTATCATTCCCCAATATAACATTGCTGTCAACCATTTTGACATTTGGTAGTGTAAATTTTATACATTTTGTCTTTTTTTAATTTAATAATAAGTTATTAGAAGTAAACCAATATAGTACCTTAGAGAGAGCATTATTTGTACCCGCAAGGTCATTTTCTTGTCTCTTAATCTTAAAAATAAGTGACGTGTCATCTGCAAACAATACTATCTCTGACATATTTTGAACCATGAACGGCAATCATTTACATATACGAGGAAAAGGAACGGCCCCAAAATAGATCTCTGTGGCACTCCCATCTTAACCTCCGACCCGGATGATTTAGTCCTATTTATGTCAGCTTTTTGAACCCTCCCTTCTAAATATGATCTCATAAGTTTGAAGCTCCTCCCATTCACTCCGTAGTTTTTTAATTTTAAGAGAACTGTTTTATGGTCTACGCAGTCAAATGCCTTCGAAAAGTCACAGAAGACACCTATAGCATCCTTCCGATCCTCCCATGCACTAAATATATGTTTAACTAATGTGACACCAGCATCCGTCGTAGATATCAGTAGATATCTTCAAAATAATTCAGTGTTTGTAGTGCGAGAGCAATTTGAAGTTATCATTGTTAGTCTGAACTCGAAGATACATTAGACGGACCAATGTACCATACCATACTTTTAAGCTCCAAATGGTCTGCAAGCTGTTGGTTCCATAAATAAATAAAATAAATTATCAACCCATTTCTATGATTGTGTAAATAAAGTACATCGGGGCCGCGTTTCATAAAACTACAATTCAAGTTTACTATGACAATTCGATGTACATAGCAGACATGTATATAAATTTGTACAATTGTCTATGATTGTGTCTACATCGAGCCCGCGTTTCATAAAACTACAATTCATAGTTTACTAAACCAATCCTATGTATATAGCATAGCCGATTAACCTACAGAGTAACCAACAAATTAGTTGGAAGACTTAATTGCACTATTCGACCACGCAATGTAAATCGAATTGTCCCAATAAACTATGAATTATTGTAATCTTATGAAACGCGGCCTTGGTGTTCTTCCTACGATTTTGTCAATCAATAAATAAACTACATGGAGTGTTCAAGTTTTATTGCTGAGCTAGCTGCTGTAAATACGTATTTTTCAGTACTGCTAGGTTGCCCTTGGGACCCTATTACCAAACATACGCTATCTGTCTGTTCGTTTCTTGGCTTGCCCAAAGATTAACCGCCTTTTAGATTTTTTAAAAATTTTGATTAGCTACTACTAATGGTTTTGTTTTCCCTTTGGAACTTTCACCTTTATTCAAAGACTTAAAAGAAGTCTTATGCTGCCTTAAAATGTTTTTTATATGTAATGCAACAGCAGCGCCGCATTAGTATAGAAGGATTTTTTTTTATTTAATGGTTTTCCTCCTATAAATTGTGCAAATACTCTGTAATAAAATTCAAAAAAATTACTGTCGAAGTGATATTTTAAGCTACGTACATGTGTAGCATTCAAATTTTCAGTTTCATTACATTTTAATTACTATTTAGATTGTGTGTGCACACTATACTATCTTAAAGATTAACGGTCTTATTTATAAAAACACGAATCCTTAAAACACTCCTCAGAGGCAGTTTAAATAGTCTATGATAAATAAGAAGCGCTATTTTTAGTAATAATACGCGAGAGGGTTAGGTAGAAAACGGCGCCCGCTTTTGTTACCCACATTAGTGCCCGGAAAATATTTACGTGCACCAACGTGTCTACCAACACCACAAAATTAACATCCACCGTCTAGCTCTAAACACATCCAGCTCCCGGACTATTAGTATAACATAAAGTTAGCACTATATCGCAATTAGGTAGGTATATACATTGTACATATAGCCAGTTTACGCCTATCTAAACTAAGTAGAACATACATATATCATATTTAATTGTTATACTTTAAATGAAATAAATAAAGTCACTTTTTCAAGTTATTTGCCAGGCATTATACCTAATTTCATTGAAAAAATAACGAGTTGATTTTTTCACATTTTTGTTTGACGTAGAAGCCTGTAGCCGTGCTAGGATCGGAAGCAGGTTTCAACTAGGTTATTTTTTATTTTTGCGTTGGATAACAAGAAACAAACTGAGGCATTATTCTGCATTTTGCTGCATAATATTTTGGCCGAATAAACAACTGGCCAGTGGCCGGCTAGGTGCGGTGCATCAAAGCGTCGAGATTCGCCTATGTGTGCGTTTGACGGCGTGTGCTTACACTAAAGGGTGTGTGTGCGGCCGCGCTCGCGTCTTTCTATGGAGATTACTAGGAATTATAATACAGTCGTGTCATCTAGCGGCGAAATGTTGAAGTGCTGCACACCTGTGTCAAACGCTCAAGGTCATCGGCACAGGGAAAAATCTTAACCCTGAGTGGTGGACCAAAACCATTCGACGGTCGATGGGTACCCAGTGCCGGATTAAGCTAGCGCGGGGCCTGTTGCAAATTTTAGCAAGGGGCCCTTGGTTAGCAAGTGTATGGTATGCAATAAAATAAAACTGACAAATAAACCTATATAATACCAATATGAATATGATACTAATCTTTTGTAGTTCGGGAGGCCTGGAAAGCTAAGATACAGATCTTTTGATCAAGTTTAGGCTCCAGGCTTTCCACAAATAGTACATTCTTTTGCTGTGCATCATTTGTTCGATATTTTTTTTATATGCGAATGTATTTTGTGGACAGAAAATAACCAAATATCTTATCTTATAAGGAAAGGTAATATTTTTTTTGAAAATTAATATTCTTAGCCATTGTCTAAGTGGGGTAGCTAGCTGAGGTGCTATCTGCTAGAAATGAAAGCACTCGATTGCCAAATCATAGGGTACCATACTTGGGGACCAGGATAAATGATTGCATTGTGCGGATATTATTAATATAACCTCTTCACTCATGGCCTTGAAAATAACAATTGAAACCTATTGTTATTTTCAAGGTCAGGACTGAGAAGGATAAATATAAGAAACTCACGCCTGTGCCCCGGAGGAGAAGGCAGAGTCTGCCACTTGCCACGACCCTCTTTCGTTTCATCATCATTCATTCATCGTTATTAATTATAAAAAAAACCGCCCCCAACGGTTCATTATTTCATTCATAAATATACAAACCTCGTTAAACCTCCTAATGAGCGCGCGGACTGTGCTCTTCAGCTGCTCCCCGTGGGTAAGTGGGGCCCTCCGTATCATGGGGCGTTCCCCGAGGGCCCCCAGGACCCCCTCGCCGCCCAGGTCCAGCGTGACCTGCCGCAGGTAGTCGATCGGGGGCACCTGCAAAAGGGAGAAGGCGGTTGAACGAGGGTGGTTGGAATCATCATCAGCCATTTGACGCCCACTGCCGGACATAGGCCACCTTCGTGGTTTCCATAACCATGAGGAGTTTTGGAATAACCGCCACGCTTGGCTGTCGGGTTGGCAATCGCAGTATACGGTTGGAATCTCAGGAAGACGCTGCTGCCCGTCTCCTGGCAATTGATTTCCTTAGTCGCCTTCTACGACACCCACGGAAGGAAATGGAGTGACGCTATTCTTAATCCGGCGCCACATGGATGGGTTGGAATCATCATCATCATCATCAGCCATTTGACGCCCACTGCAGGACATAGGCCTCCTTGGGTTGGAATACGTCGATACAAATACTACTTCAGTAAATTACCGCTACTGCAACCGCTTTGGTTTGTGAGTTCCCTAAGGGTGTTGATAGTTCTGAGCATTGACCGTGTCTAAATTTGTCGAGCTGAACAACGGACAGAACTAGAGCCAAACATCGCTTCGAACATTTTCATGATCATTCTAGCAAATTGTACAGGGTGACTTTGAATTCGTTCACCGTATTTTAAGTGGAAATTCCAGTCATATGGCGCTAGTTTTGAGAAAAAATGCTAAAATATTTTTTACCCAAAATTAGGTACTTCTCCTAAACATAAACAAACAATATCAGGACGAAAAGTAATAAAAAAAAAAAAACTTGTTTTGAGCGTGTTATGGTCGGTGCCGGCTGACTCAATTGTGTTTGTTTTTTTTATTTTTTACGCATATCAGAAGTCAGACTCTTAAGGTAGACTTCGGTGCATTGCGGCCGATCGCAGCCGCGCGCGATAGATCGCGTGCGAAGGAAACAGCGCCATACATTTTCATACAATGACTATGGCGCTGTTTCCTTCGCACGCGATCTATCGCGCGGGGCTGCGATCGACCGCGATTCACGGAAGTCTACCTTTAAGCATTTAACATACGAGAAAACATTTTTCAACGTTACGGTACTTCCTACCACTTCGAATTTAGATTCACAGTTTGGAGCCAAAGGTTGGAAGTCACAAATAATTGTTGTACCATTGATCATCATCATCATCAGCCATTTGACGCCCACTGCAGGACATAGGCCTCCTTCTTGGTTTTCATAACCACGAGGGGTTTTGCCATAATTGGCACGCTTGGCAGGCGGGTTGGCAATCGCAGTATGGGGTTGGGATCTCAGGAAGACGCTGCTGCCCGTCTCCTGGTAATTGAGTCGCCTTCTACGACATCCACGGAAGGAAATGGAGTGACACTATTCTCAATCCAGCGCCACACGGAAGTCTGCCATTACTGATAAATCATTAATTATACTGTTTTTCACAATGAAAAGAACATTCCTTCAAAATACGGTGAACGAATTCAAAGTCACCCTGTAGTAAATGCTCGTCATACTCATGATGGGGAACACCCTTATAAGAAAACGTTCAGGATTTAATGACAAAACGAAATCTAATAAGTTTTATGTTATTAGAGCAACTTTATCTTTCGCATATTTTGTGACCCCGAAAACTCCAAAAAAAATTTTATTGTTTTATTTTTAAATTTTTCCTAAGATAATATATGATTTCTATGACAAGATAAAAAGTACCCGAAACCGGCGTGCGTGCATGCAACGACTAATGAATGTTGAGGAAGTGAAAGTGATCTGTCAGGATCGTAGCAAGTGGCAGTCGCTGGTCTCTGCCTACCCCTCTGGGATACAGGCGTGAGTTTATGTTATGTTATGTTATCTTTTTTTACAGATCGTATTTGCTAAAAGTGTCTGTACAACCTCACAATCATGTTAACAGTAACAGACAAAAAAACATAAGGTCACGGACCCGAGACTAGACAGCATTTATGCTAACAACGGCCGTTTTTGGCGTTAATACTATGTTGGCCTAGGTTTTTTGCCTTAGGTTCAAGGCCATGGGTCCTAAATCACTATTACTAATACAGCGGTGGTATCCTAGTGGGTAGAACATTAGACTCGGAAGCGGGAGACCCAGGTTCGATTCCCAGTGCGGGCATGTACCTATGACTTTATTTTCTAAGTTATGTACATTCGTGAAGTTATAGTTATACCACTCGCTAACCGTGAAGGAAAACATCGTGAGGAAACCTGAGTGTCTAAGCTATTTACATACATCAGCGCTTGAAATCGCCAATCCGCGGTGGGCACGCATGGTGATTAAGCGAACACTCTCACTCTGAGAGAAGGCCTGTGCCCTACAGTGGGACGTATATAGGCTGCTTATAATGATGATTGAGAGACTGTATAGACGCTTTTTGCAAATTTGATCTGTAAAATAAGATATGGAGTCCCTTAAACGTGAATGCTCAAGTCTATCAGCAGCTTAATGAGTTCAGATGACAACTGGCGCGAATAAGTTTTAAGTGTTCCAGAGAAGGAAAAAGATTGCAACCGCGCGATTGCAAAAGATTGCCCCACTTTTTTTTCCTTTGATGACCGGAAATTGAGCTTTTAGTGTGAGTCTCGATATCTTAAAGCGAAATGTGGAAAACGCTCAGAGGCATCGCTTCGATAAAGCTCGTGATCTTGATGTTATTCTCGATATTTTCAGAACAGGTGGCTTACTGTGCAAACAATGATTTTAGGTAGAACCGTTTAAAAAACAACATAAGTTATAGACTAGGAATAAAAAACCATAGAAGTATTCTCCCAACAAAATTCACACTCAAAAACGGCCCCAGACCTCTCGATTAGTCTCCCAAATCACCGATATAATGAGCGTAAGGTGTGCTGCAGAGTAAATTACTCTTTGATTGGTTCATTTTGTGCGCCATGCGCGACGTGAACGTTGATTGGGCGATAGTAAGTGGCAGTGGAACTGATGGTTGGTTTTATACAAAAACTTCAAACCAATGACTTCATTGATGTATAACCCGTCGAAACATCTAGGTACCTCGCAAGATTGTGGTCTGACCGAGGCAGGTGCATAGATATATTATTAGGGGTTAAAGTATGAAATTGCCGTTTTATTGCAATAGGTTCTTTGAATTGACATAGAATCTTCATGGTTTGAGGTTACAAAAAATGGGTGCCTCATAATCACTCGAATTTTCGCAGTATCCATCTTTCTTGTCTAAATTGCATAACAAAAACAATTGAAAGTCGATATTCAAATGTTTCACATTTTTTAAAAAAAGAACATCATAGAAACCATTTGAAAAAAGTTTCATTCGAAAACCTCAAACCATGAAGATTCTATGTCAATTCAAAGAACCTATTGCAATAAAACGGCAATTTCATACTTTAACCCCTATTATTTTACCGAGTAATTCTGGACTTGCTCCTATTGGTAACATAATTGTCAATCCCCGCCCGCCATCCCGCAATTGAACGTGGGAACAATTTTAGCGCTAGTTAGATATCTATGTTTTTAACTATCACTAGTTATAGGTACATACCGGGATTGAAACCGACGACATCTCGCATACGGGGCAAGTGTTTAACCGATACGCTGCCACCACTTGGATCACCGGATAACACATGAACAGCCTGTGCTCCACTGTAGGGCACAGGCCTTCTCTCAGGGAGAGAGTATGGGCTTAATCACCACGCGTGCCCACCGCGGAGTGGCGATTTCAAGCGCTGAGATATGTGAATAGCTCAGACACTCAGGTTTCCTCAGGATGTTTTCCTTCACGGTTAGCGAGTGGTATCGCTACTATAACTTCACAAATGTACTTAACACAGAAAACATAGTTGTAGGTACATGCCCGCACTGGGAATCGAACCTGGGTCTTTGGCTACCCAGTCCAATGTCCTACCCACAAGGCTACCACCGCTCATACCGATCACCAAAGAATAATGATAAATACCAAATTCTTCCAATCTTACTATCGTTTGCTTCAGAAAAAAAAAAAAATTTAATAAAAAATAAAAACCGACTTCGAAACACTACAGCACTAAACAGTTAGAAATAATTTAAATAATTAGAAGTATTTATACATGTTGGTATTGTAGAAATATAATTTGGAGCCGGTGCCCAAAATATATGTGCTGGTCTTGAAATTGGGCCGTAATTTACCCTACTTAATTCGTTGCTTTAAAATTTGATGTTCTAAATTTCCATCGCCGAAAGTCTTCACCATCATCATCAGCCATTTGACGCCCACTGCAGGACATAGGCCTGGCTAAACCTTCGAGTCTTCACCATAACATCACCAAATTAACTTGGGACTACTTTTACGCTATTTTATGAAACATACGGATATTACTTAAGGATGGGCCCCATTAGGGCTTATTTACTGCTGTCCATTGAAGAGTTTCGTTCTCCATCTCTGAAAGTCTCCATCAGATCTTCACCAAATTAAAATGGGACCAATGGGACGTTATACCTGTTCGAACAAAAAAAGAATTGAAAAAAATGTACGCGTCGAATTGATAACCTCCTCCTTTTTTGAAGTCGGTTAATAAATAAAATTGGTTCCATTAAATCTGCCAACATCGCAGCGGCTTCAACTATCAAGATAAGCTGGTACATCTGTGCTACTCGGTAGTCCAGACGCCCGGAAGTGACGAAGCAAATGCGCCAACCATTTGAAGTGGCATTAAGCGTTCCTTTGCAAAAAAGATATACTTTTGTGTTTCGGAAACATCTAAGAAAACGGCAACGTTAAATACGTAAAATACTAATAATATTACAACAAAACAATAATATTACATAACAATAGAATTAAGTAAAAATGATGTATCATCATCATCAGCCATTTGACGCCCATGCAGGATACAGGCCTCCTGTTTTCCTAACCATAAGGGGTTTTGCTATAATCGCCACGCTTGGCAGGCGGGTTGGCGATCGCAGTATGCTGTTGGAATCTCCGGAAGACGCTGCTGACCCTCTCCTATTTCCTTAGTCGCATTCTACGACATCCACGGAAGGAAATGACGTGACGTTATTCTTAATTCGACGCCACACGGGAAACCAAATTGATTAATTAAATTATGTTACAGAAATTAGTTTAGATAGATAGAATTCTGTTATATTGTGCTGTTAGTCTTCTTTAAAACAAAATAAATAAAAAAAAAAATATCTTCAGGGATCTTATTGTAAAAACGTATACAATGCCCCATAAAGGATGTATTAACCTTTGCCAGCCTATATCTTGGGAAAGAAAGTTTATGTTTACTTCTAGTATTTACATCGTGTTGGCCAGTTCAATACTGGCTTTAATTCCACACATCTTTATCATCTAGATAATCCTTAATGCTATAGTAGCCCTTTTGGCATAAGAAGTGCTATCACCAATATTTAGATTTGTAACATAACATAAACACACGCCCGAATCCCGGAGGGCTAGGCAGAGAGCAGGGTCTGAGAGACCAGCGACTGCCACTTGCTACGATCCTGACAGATCACTTTCGCTTCCTCAAAGTTCATTAGTCGTTGCATGCACGCACGCCGGTTTCGGGTACTTTTTACCTTGCCCTTTGCTAATGCATCCCATATTTGGTCGAAGTATGTCCGCCTAATAGCAAGGTAGTAACAATAGTAGAAAAAGTAAATAATTTCTCACCTAATAAGTCCACACACACAAATAGTTATTGTACAACAAAAAGTTTTACAAAAAAAGCCATGACCTACTCAGTGATCAGAAATTTAAATTTCCACAAGCAAAAGCTTAACCTGAAACCCGACTACGACAAAAAGTCATATTTATAAGAACTGCTAAAAGATGATGCTAGAAGTATTCATGAACGCTGAAATAGGTAAAGCCAAATAGTTTTTCTGCCGCTTATTTTATAATCGTACTTTATTACGTAACAACTTTGACGTTCATTAAGTAAACATTCTGTTTTTACAATGAATAAAAATATTTGAATTGAATTGAATTGAATTGAATTTGTATTTGTGAATTCGGCATTTCCTCTTTTATTTGACAACCCACTCGATATGATACAAAAAAACCGGCCAAGTGCGAATCGGACTCGCGCACGAAGGGCTCCGTACGATTATCTATACAAAATTTGAATATTCCAAGCGTTTACCTCTTGCTTTTATTAATATCGAGCAAAAAACCGCAAAAAATTACGTTTATTGTTAGGGAGCCCCCCATACTATTTAATATTTATTTTATTCTGTTTTTAGCATTTATTGTTATAGCGGCAACAGAAATAAGTACATCACCTGTGAAAATTTGAACTATCTAGCTATCACGGTTCATGAGATACAGCCTGGTGATAGACAGACAGACAGACGGACAGTGGACGGACAGTACGGAACCCTGAAAAGTTCAAATTACACGACTTTTCTGTAAGTAATATCCGTCATATAGATTTTGTTTTATATATAAAATATAGCCCATACCCGGTCCGTAATGATCAATCGATTGGCATCTGATTCATCATAATCGCTTGAGAAGTTTTGTTGCTACGATGAAACATTAGAAGACACAAATAATTTATTTTTAAATTATTTATATATCCTTTAACGACCCACTGCAGGGCACAGCCCTTCTCTCAGAGAGAGAAAGTATGGGCTTAATTACCACGTCTGCCCACCGCCGATTGGCAATTTCAAGCGCTTAGGTATGTGAACAACTCAGAAACACTGGTTTCCTCACGAAGTGTTCCTTCGCGGTTCGCGAGTGGTATTGCTACATACATACAGAGGGCCGGTTTCTGAATTGAGTATTCCACTATGTAAATACTTAAGTAACTTTCTGTCACGCTCTTTTCTGAGAAATTTGACTTAGCTTCATCATCAGCCCTCTGACGCTCACTGCAGGACACAAGCCTCCCTCATGGTTTTCATAACCATGAAAGGTTAGCTTACTTAGCGAAATTCTCAATTCAGAAACTGACCCATAGACTGCTAAAATCCTAACTCTTCCTTTTGCCTCTGCCCTAGTCGGGTAGAAACAGGAATATTTTACCGTAAAATGGATGAAGATAGGTATTTGTTGTCCACGAGGTGCGGAGCGACCGTAAAGTTTCCGATCGTAGTTAGTTTAATTACTCAATTCAAACTCATCTCTGGCGGGTTTAACCCCTCCACCGGTCGCGGAAAAATTATTGCCACTTTTGCCATAATGGGAGGGTCCCAGAGAGTCCCGGCTGATTTTGAAAATGTAGTTTTGGCAATTTTAGAAATCCTAAAAAGAAAACTGTCCTAAAAAAGAAAAGTAATTATTTTGTCTGGATTTGAAAATGAGGTTGTGATCTTACATTTATTTACGATCTTTTTTTAAGCTGCGGATCATAAAAACTCACGCCTGTATCCCGAGGCGGCAGGCGGAGACTCCAGACTGCCACTTTCCACGATCCTGACAAATCAGTTTCACTTCATTAACGTTCATTTGTCGTTGCATGCACGCTCGCTGGTTTCAGTTACTTTTTTATCTTGCCCTTCTCTTATACATCCCCTATTTGGTTGAAGTATATAATAATGCAGCCTATACACGTCCCACTGTCTAGCACAGGCTTTCTCTGTCTCTGAGAGAGAATGGGGTAAATTACCACGCGTGCCCACCGTGAGTTGGCAATTTTAAGCGCTGAGGTTTGTGAACACCACACACTCAGATTTTCTCACGATGTTTTCCTTCACAGTTAGCGAGTGGTATTGCTACTACAACTTTGAAGTATTTCTTCGCCTTTTTTCCTTTATCTTCACCTCCTTACACCCTTGCTTCGTCCCCTCTGAATAAATACGAGTATAATATGTATTTTAGATTTACTTTTCTTTTGAACCAGAGTGAGTCTCATCCATCGGCTATTATATTGAAGGTTGACTGCTTTTGTTTGCACCTCGGACAGTCAGCAGGAAAAGCAAATGGGGTCCACTTATCTTCTCAGAAATTAGCGATATTGATGAAGATAAATTGGTTTTTCAGAATCTGAACAGAAGAATAAAATCAGAGGAATCAGACGAGGTGTGTTTGTTTTTCCATCGTATGTGATGTCCTTGCCTGGTTATCTCCCATAGCACACGGTATCCTAGTTTGGGACCAGGACAAGCTTATGTGGAAGTTTTTGTCGGAATCGTGGCAAATGGCAAACCCTGCCTATCCCTCCGGAATACCTACAAGCATAAGCTTATGCAGGTATTTATGCAACGATGAGCGTTGAATATTCTCTTGATATTCAAATATTAGCGTTGGTAGCCAGTGGGTAGAACATTGGACTCGGAAGCGAGAGACTCAGGTTCGATTCCCAGTGCGGGCATGTACCTATGACTTGGTTTTCTAAGTTATGTACATTTGTGAAGTTATAGTAGCAATACCACTCGCTAGCGGTGAAGGAAAACATCGTGAGGAACCCTGAGTGTCTGAGCCATTGACATATCTCAGCGCTTGAAATCGCCAATCCGCGGTGGGCACGCGTGGTGCTTAAGCCTACACTCTCTCCCTGAGAGAAGGCCTGTGCCCTACAGTGGGGCGTATATAGGCTAATGCACCTATTCAAATATATTCTCTTGAAATTCAGATAAGTCAAATGTGAGGCATATGACTGAAAATCATGGTCTGAAAGGGGGGAGGCCTTTGCCATGTTATGGAGGCAACATAAAAGTAGGTGTCTACTTCGTCAAAATAAACTTTGGCCTTTGCATGTACGTAATGAGATGATTTATACAGTGACCAGTGGCACTTTCATTCACACTAGATAGATGAAGGGACCACTCGGACGCTGCAATGCCTGGTTGTTTTTGTTTTTTGGATGGAGTAGGTTTGCCCAGCACGTATACCATCCTGACAGCTTATTCGGCCTGGCCCACAGGAAAGACAAGTCAATACGTGCGGAGCCAACCAAGCCGCGGGTTTCCTCACGATGTTTTACTTTACAGTTAGCGTGTGGTATTGCTGCTATAAATTCGCAGACGTACGTAACTTTGAAAATAAATAAAGTCATCGAAGCCAGTGGTTTCGATGTGATGCTCCACGTTGTGCTTGGGACATTCCTTCATTGATGAAAGTCGAGTGACGTTCGGGAATTCGGCCTAGATGTCGTGATATTTCTGTTCGACGTCGATAGTGCGAATGGTGGGTTCAGTAGAGTTGCAGATCGGAACTTTGACGGATAATTTCGTTTTCTTGTCGATGATGCTTCTTCCTGCTATGTCGATGATGAGTTGATGATGTTCGAGTAAGTCGGCGCCTATGATTGGCTTACCGACTGCCGCGATGATGAATTTCCACATGAATGGTCTTCTCAGCCCGAAGTCTAGTTCCAAGGTTTTTTCCCCGTAGGTAGGTATCAGCGTGTTGTTGGCGGCGTAGAGCGAGAACTTCGTAGGCGAGCATGTTGCGTTTTTTGGTTTAGGTATAACAGAGATGTTGGCGCCTGTGTCGATGAGGAATGTTAATTTGGACTTCTTGTCTTGAATGAACAGACGGTGGGACTTCATAGCGTTGCTTGCCGCCTCACACAACGCTGGCTCTAGTTTTCCGGCTTCTCCTCGAAATTGCAGGGGCGCGTGCATTTAATTGCTTTGCTCCCGAAGCGACGGTGGTAGTAACATATTCCGCTGTTTAAACTTCCGGTTACGGGCGCGCGTGAGTCGTCGGAGGCGGCGGCGGCGGGTTGCGGGCGGGGTGTGCGGGGGCGGGAACGCGAGCGCTGTCGTGTGTATTGCGGCTCGCGATCACGTGACCAGTTGTTGTAGTGTTGTTGCGAGTTCTGGCATTTTTGAGTCTTCAGTTCGGCAATTTCGCGCATAAGAAATTCAAGTTTCTCGTTGATGTCTTGGTTTGAACTTGCTGGTGCTGATTTGTGTGCGTCGACGGCAGCGATTGACGTCCCGGCGGCGGCGGAGTTGTGCGACATTTGTGTGCTCTCCATAATCTTGTCGGCCATTTTAGCGAGCTCGTCGATGTCCGCCGTTGTAGCGATTGTAGAGGTGACGGCGAGGACTGCTCGAACGGACGATGGCAGGTGTCGCATCCACAGGTTGCGCACGGTGTGGTCGGTCATCCCGTTGCCGGCGAGGTGCTGCATTCGGCGAAGGAGCTGTGACGGCTTCAAGTCGCCGAGTTCAGTTTCTGCGAGCAGGCAGTCGAGGCGGCGTTCGTCTGAGTCTTCATAGAATGCTAGGAGTTTCGTCTTGAGCGCTTCGTACTTGTTGGTTTCCGGTGGCTTGAGGATGAGGTGGTCCACGATGTCCAGGTCTTGCTTGTCGAGTTGCCGGATGACGATGTCGAACATTGCTTGGTCGCCTTGTCTGAGCGGCTTCATGATGGCTTCGAACTGAGCGAACCAGAGGCGAAGTCATTGATGCCAGACGGGTGGAATCCGCATGCTAAGGGATATTGCAGAGACGTCTTCATGATTTCCGAGGCGAGATAGAGCTGGGGCATCTTGCTGAGTTGCAGGTGCAGGGGCAGATTTTTCGTCGGCGCTTGACATCTTGAGGCTTCAAGTGTTTCAGAAGCTGCTTTCTTACTTGGGGTCACCACTTTGGAGATATTGTGTAGTAGGTAAAGATATTACTCGGAGTGGACAGAATAAGATGATTTATTTACAGAAAATATGCCTACTTATATACAGAAAGAGGTACTGATCGGGGAGTCCGCGGGGCGCGCGGAGAACGACATCACGCGATCCGCGGGGGGGCGGCCCCCGCGCCGCTGATGCGCGGTCGCAAGTTAAATACTCGTGGCGCGGGGGCCTCGTTCCTTTTCTGCGCCCGGACGTCGAGCGAGCTGCATCTCCGCTGTCGCCGTGCCGCGTGGTCGTCGCTGCTGCCGCTTGCTTCAGCTCACTGAACAGTTCTTTTCAGAACTCCATCCTTGTTTCTATACTTGCAACCAATGTGTTTCTTATAACATTGCGAACAGTTCTTTTCAGAACTCCATCTTTGTTTCTAGACTTGCTGTTGTTTACTGATGTTATTGGTAATGGTAAGGTGTTGCTTGCTGGTACGGTAAGGTTCTGTAAGGTTGTTGTGGTAAGCAGAATGTGTGTAAGTAGCCACAGGTACATGCCCGCACTGCGAATCGAACCTGGGTCTCGCTTCTGAGTCCATTGTTCTACCCACTGGGCTAGCTAGCGTTTTTCCTAGTCTGTTTTTTCTTGTTTCCTATATAATGTCTGTGTAATGCCTTGTATAATGTCTGTGTGGTGATAATATAAAAATGCATTTGTTCTTCTTCTTCTATTTAGCTGAAAAATCTTTGTAAATTTATATTAAATTTTATATATCTTAATTTATATTCTTAAACAGTGTGGTGGCAGTTTTGAATTAGTTCTTTTCTAACAAACTAGCGCGTTCAATAGCTATTGTTATGACATTGTTCATTTTGCTATGGCTCTCAAACCACTCAAAATCTGTGGTGTATATTTAAAATACTAATCATATTATAAAATGTGAACGTTTGTGAAGATGTTTGGATGCTTGTTACTCAATCACGCAATGACGGCTGAACGGAGTTACATAAAACTTGGCGTACAGATAGACAAAGATTTGAATTGAGACATAGAAAAATCTGCTAATGAGTTCCCGTGGGATGATATTTTATTAGTACCGTAACCTTTTTTCAAGGCAAACTCTAAGATATTTATTTATTGCGTTACCATGGTAACAAGAATCGTATAAACGGATTCTGCGGCGGTACGAAGTTCGCCGGGATAGCTAGTAGATTATAAGATGTAATATTTTATTTCATTATTTATAAAGACTAATACTAGGTTAATACCACTATGAAATTACCTATTACTAGAGACCGGATTATATGCAATTATATGCATATTGCATATGCTTTTGCATATTTAGTACCTTTTCAGCGTCAGTTGCATATTTTAGAAAAATAAAATGTATATTGCATATTTACGCTCGATCTCGCTCATCGTTCGATGCTTTTCATAGTAGGAAACATATTGAAAAACAACCCAGGGTTTGAACTCTTGTGTGAAATTGATAGTTTCATCAACGGGATGGGTGAAATTTTGCCCGGCACAGTAAGCCCAAACATTGCACCCAAATTTAAATTCTGCCCAGTAACCTCAGTAGACGTAGAACGCTCTTTTTCCGCTTACAAAAATTTATTAAGCGATCGTAGACACAATTTGTCTACAGAACATTTAGAACAGTACTTAGTAGTACATATTTTTAAAAGTAAATTTTAAACTTCATTGTTACCTAAGTAGGTATATCTTGTAACAGTTTTTTTCACAAATACGATTTTCAGTACAAGCCTTTATAAGATAAAATAAAATATTTAAAAATATGACTTTTTATTTTTTCCTGTTTAATTCTATGCATATTTTGGCCCTTTTTAAGGATTTTCGTGCATATTTTAGCTATTTTACTTGCATATTTGCATGCATATTTTGGGCATTTTTTGGTGCATATAATCCGGTCTCTACCTATTACATTTAAGTTTTTGGGTTGGAAATACACATTTTCAATTCAACCAATTTCTGTTGTCATGACAAATGTGTTAGTTGACTTGTATTTTATATATTCGTTCGTTGCTGATTGTACATCGTATGCCCGTGCTCATTAATTGCAATTGTAGAACTGTCCGTTCTATTGTTAACGGATCCAAGTCGAGGTAGATAGAGAAAATTACGTAAAAATAAATCTCAGCTCAGTAGGTACCTATTGTACTTTGTATCTACGACTTTTTTATGTCGTGTGTCTGAGGTTCTAGAATATGTTAGAGACACACCCGTATTTTCCTATGTTTGACTATGGAAATAGTGGCAGGGATCCCTATTTGAAATGAAATATGTACTTAAACATACTCACATTTATATTTATACTTGTCACATTGTCAATTAGTTAGAATAATTACAGTCAATAATCCTTAGAGGATAACAAAATTACTACCCGAGTAATTTACTTTACAAAATTACTACTAAGTCCTTCCCGCCTAAAAAACGACAAGCCAAGATGGCGGCTCCCTTTCCTTCTTTCTTTACAGTGACGTCATCACATGAAGGTTTCATACCTTCATGTTTGTCTAGATGGCCAAGCAAGTTTCAGTACTCTTAAATTAGTTAAATTGAATACTCTTACCCTCGGTTTCTCGTACACTAACAAGCTGTTAATCTACTGTTAACAGCTGTCAGTGGTTTTTTTCATGCACTTTGGTCAATTGACAGCTGTTAACAGGAGATTAACAGCATGTTAGTGTACGAGAAACTGGGGGTTAATTTGTTATAAATACAATAAAGTAGTTAATAGGTAGGTATTTCAGTCCTAAAGCGACGCAGACAAATATGTGCTTTTTATTGTATTCTTGATTTGTTACATTAATTATCCTACTAATATTATAAAGTGAAAGTTTGTGAAGGAAGATGTTTGTTACTCAATCACGCAATAACGGCTGTACGGATTTACATGACACTTGGCATACAAATAGACAAAGACCTGAATTGAGACATAGCATACTTGATATATAGCGGTGCTAGCCTAGTGGGTAGAACATTGGACTCGGAAGCGGGAGACAAAGGTTCGATCCCCAGTGCGGGCATGTACCTATGACTTTGTTTTATATGTTATGTACATTTATGAAGTTATAGCACTCGCCAACCTGAAGGAAAACATCGCGAGGAAACCTGAGTGTCTGAGCTATCCACAAACCTCAGCGCTTGAAATCGCCAATCCGCGGTGGGCACGCGTGGTGATTAAGCCCATACTCTCTCTCTGAGAGAGGGCCTGTGCCCTACAGTGGGACGTATATAGGCTGCTTATGTATACTTGATTAACTGTGCGCACTCCCGTGGGATAATGTTTATTTTATGTTTTAAATAGATGGCGTTGTGCAGGAATCGTATAAATGGATTCTGTGGCGGTACCAAGTTGGCCGGGACAGCTGGCATTCTCTATGTATAGAAAATGACATACATTTTCTGCTCTATTAATCTATTCTGCGAATCTGTGAATTTCGTTGATGATGTTCAATTATTTAATGTGAATGGGTTCACTAAATGCTTGGCTACACATTATTGAATTAATTTGAGGTTACGTGAGTTACATAAAGGGTAACAGAATCCTCATAAGCGTTGGAAACTGGAGGGTTCTACTTTTCAATGCGAGAAATTTGATATAAGGCCAATTATAGATTCCTACTTTTGTACTGTTCTCAGGCCTCAGTCTGGATGTATATTTACATGTTTGTCATATTCTTCCTTGGTTAAGCTAACATAGCTCAAGGTATCCTAGTTTGGGATCAGGATAAGTGATGTGTCAGGATCGTGGCAAGTGGCAGTCCCTGGTCTCTGCCCACTCCTCCGGGTAACAGGCGTGAGTTTATGTAATATTGTGCTTTCTTTCTATATTCCTACCTAACTAGGTCACTCATACATCTCATTAATTTTTTTTTACTGCCCCGTTGGACTAGCCGTGAAGGCGCTTACCTACCAAAACAGAGGTCGTGGGATCGATTCCCACTGGGTGCCGCCGTACATTTGTACAAATTGCCTCAGTCTGGGTGTATTTTCATGTTTGTGATGTCCTTGCCTTATTACCATAGTACAGGGCACCCTAGTTTGGGACCAGAGCCTCGATTCTGTTAGTGCATTGTAGTATAATGACAGGTACACTGTCGGGTCACGTGACATGTTTTTTCGTACCATTGACGCCTAGAAGGTTTGATGGGTGTGCCCGCGTAGACTTAAAGCAACCATGAAATGAAAACCGCCATGTTCATGCAGTTGTCATGTTACTACAATGCATTAACAGAATCTAGGCCCAGGT
Organism: Yponomeuta malinellus; assembly: GCA_947308005.1. Taxonomy (NCBI): domain Eukaryota; kingdom Metazoa; phylum Arthropoda; class Insecta; order Lepidoptera; family Yponomeutidae; genus Yponomeuta; species Yponomeuta malinellus. The sequence goes on from OX371022.1 coordinate 4,950,586, forward strand.
CAAGTGATTGTGTTGTGTGGAAATTATAATAATTATTATTGTTATAGCCATTCCTTTGAATTTATTTTGGTCTTTATCCAATACCAAAGTAATTAGTTTCGTAGCAAAGCAATGGCTTGTTAACATCAAGGGAATTGTTATCTGGTAACTACAGGGTAATCTCCGGTTTCTCGTACGTTTTTATCCAATACCAAAGTAATTAGTTTCGTAGCAAAAGCAATTGCTTTTTGACTTCAAGGGAATTGTCATCTGGTAACTATAGGGTGACCTCCGGTTTCTCGTACGCTAACAATCTATTAATATACTCGACAGCTGTCAGTTGTTTTATACCTTATAACCCTTATAGTTTCGCCATGTCCGTCTGTCTGTTTGTCTGTCTGTCTCTCAGCGGCTTAGTCCAGAGACGATAAGTAATAGAGAGCTGAAATTTGACATACATATACATATTTATTACTCCGACAAAATTTAAGAATAAAATCTCGAAAAAAAAAATTAAGTCGAAGATGCAATTTTTTTCCTGCCTTCACGATAGTGTGGAACATCGTTGGATTGGTCGTTTAAAAATTTTATGGGTGTAGGAGAAACAATTTTTCGATTTAGGGTTCCGTTTGCGAAATATTAAGCTTTACAGCGCAAATTTTTGTCCAAGTAAGGCGTTGCCCTAACAAATTAAATCTCATTAAGTACCTTAATTATGCATCAATAAAATATCTGCTCAATAACAATGTCACCCCTGCCTTGAATTTCGCGACCGAGCATGTAAATATATCTATACTTGTTTTTATATCAAACCAATTGAGTAGTCCGATTGCCTCACTCAATAACTTCATCATCATCATCATCATCAGCCTATGCTTGTCCACTGCTGGACATAGGCCTCTCGTATTGCACGCCACTGAGCACGGTCCTCGGCTACTCTCATCCAGCTCTTTCCAGCCGCCCTGCGAAGATCATCGCTCCACCGAGTCTGAGGACATCCTACACTACGCTCAATAACTTGGTTCTCCATAACTTAGAAAACAATATCATTGGCACGCGCGGGATTCGAACCCACAACCTCTCGGCCAACGTTCAACCGTTTCTGGCATAGGAGAGTCAAAATGTCATTACGCTAAGCCCCTGGGGACGGAAGCAGTTCTGGGGCAAAACTTCTCACTGGAAAAGCGAGTGGCGTGAATTTTTCAACACAAATAAGTGTCTCGTACCTATCAGTTCCAGTTCCAGAACTTTCCGATTGGACGACGCGCTGGTAAAGTACAGAAAGCGTGCCTGCTATGCCCTGTTTCATAAAGGCAATTTTTTTTAAAGCGAAGACAACGCAGCGATGTAACGCCGGCCGATATATTCGGGAAGTTGTGTGTTCGAATCCCGGCATGTACCAATGACTTTGTTTTGCACATTTGTGAAGTTGTAATAGCAATAATACTCGCTAATTGTGAAGGAAAATATCGTGAGGAAAATCTAGTGTCTGTAGTATTTACATTAGATTGCTGGTTCTTTTCACCTAAAATTAAAGAGATCGATGCCTTATTTTGCTAAAGGTTTAAAACTGATTGACTGACTGACTTCAAATTTCATCGAAATATCATTTCATTTGCTTAAAATCATATTCAATTCCATAGGCTGCTTACTGCTTAGGTGAAACGTAGCACTGAACAAACCAGATTCGTAAAATCAAACATTGGATAAATTGAAATATCGAAGAAACAAACCGTCGATTAATTATCATACATGAAATGTAATTCGGCGAAACGTGTTTTGGAGTGGCGTAGTGAACCCACACGCCTCAGCGCTTGCTACTAACAATAGCTCACCTATGAGGCTACTACTGGTGTAGTGTAGGCTACTCTAGTGTAACTACTCGTAGAACTAGAACACTAAAAACCTATTTAGAGGCTAAAAATTACACCCATGCCAGGACTTGAACATGCACCCTCTGGCTCACCGTGCCAGCGCTCTCCCGACTGAGCTAATGGGCAAGTGCAAGCATCGATGAAATTTCGAGCCTCTTTACAAACTTCTTTGTATTACGTACAGGCAGCGACATCTGACCGAAGCGATTTACGTATACTTCACTTGCAGCTCTGAGTAACCCACTTTCCGCTAAAATTTGCAAAGAACTTACATTAGATAAATAGATAGAGAACACTGGCTTAGTGGCTGGAAATAAACTTGGAAAGAAAGAAAGAAGACATTTATTTAAATTGTCACAGAAACACAAAGTAAACACCAAGGTACACAAACAAAATACACGCACGTCAAAAAAACCAAAATAAAAACAAATTAGTCGTGAAGAGAACATAATATTATAGAGTCGAAGGCAGACGGGTACCATAAAGTACAGTACCATAGCGAAAGAGATCATGTCTTAATTGTACTCTTCCTAAATAAACATTGATCAATTAACTCCAATTACTATTCGAGGTATAACAGTTATTTTTCGCGGTGAGGAAGCAAACTTGTTTGCCCCATCCACCATCTACGAAATTGGCGTTAATAATAGCCAATTGAGCTTACTTAACGATGTTGTGAACGTAACGTAGTGAGAAAAATGTATGCATACATACATACTTAAACTCACGCCTGTATCCCAGAGGAGTAGGCAGACCCCAGGGACAGCGAGAAAAAAATAAAAGTATATTTATATATAAATATATATTTGAGAATATTTCTAAAAACACCGTTGTTTTTGAAACTGTATATAGTAAATCTCCGTGAGTAACAATAATCTTAAAGTCAACCCTAAAGGTTAATAATAATAATAATAATTTAGCTATTACAGCTACGTTATTAAATAATCAAGGGATAAAACTCATCATAACTATCATAAAGTAGATGAGAACAAACACACACACACACACAAACACACACACACACACACACACACACACACACACACACATACACACACACACACACACACACACACACACGCACATACAAATACACACACATACACACACACACACACACACACACACACACACACGCACACAAACACACTTGCTGCAACGATCCCGAAAAACCTCTTTCGCTAAGAACACAGTTTTGGAACCAAACCTTTCATAACCATTCACGGATTCACTCACTTAAATCAGAGCGAAATCGTGGATATCTGTGTAATTTCCATTTTTATGTACAATAAAGTGTTCTCTATCTATCTATTTATCTCATTACGTAGATGCAAAGACCAAAGTCTTTTTTCATCCACCCGCAAATTTGTTATTTAAAGTATGTATTTGTAATAAGTACTATTTCTTATAAGCGTCCGACCTACCGAACTTAACATTCATGAGCGCTGGATCTAGGTCGCCAACCTATCTGCGCCTCCAGTGGTGCTAACTTCCGAACTTTACTTTTGCACGGCTGGTTTGCCGTTCAGCGCAGCGTGTGTATTGAGATCTTAGTGAGGCGCCTGAGAATTATCTGCATAGTAACCCAACCAGGGCCCAGAGTCCAATAATGGTGCATTATACAATGGGGTATTTGACAAAATATCAAATGAGTTACTTTTAAAACGGAATTTTGTATGAAAATACTGGCTTATGACGTCACATTTCAGAGCACTCTTTTTATGTTTAATCTATTTAAAAATTGTAATAACTAGTAATTGACTAAAAGAGATACATTTTCCGAGATATTTTGTAATTTTTGTTTTAATCGAGCATATGAAATAATTTATTGTTGATCGTGTCAAATACCGTAACAGGAATCACTCGCAAGTGAAGGATTCTAACGGCTGAATCACGACCGTAGGTGACTTGACCGTATTCAAGTGTTAGAATCCTTCACTTGCGAGTGATTCATGGTTCTCCATATAAATAACATAAGCAGCCTATATACGTCCCACTGTGGGGCACAGGCCTTCTCTCAGGGAGAGAGTATGGGCTAAATCACCACGGGTGCCCACCGTGGATTGGCGATTTCAAGCGCTGAGGTATGTGAATAGCTCAGACACTCAGGTTTCCTCACGATGGTTTCCTTTACAGCTAGCGAGTGCTATTGCTACTATGACTTCACAAATGTAAATAACTTATAAAACAAAGTCATAGGTACATGCCCACACTGGGAATCGAACCTGGGTCACTCGCTTCCGAGTCCAATGTTCTACCCACTAGGCTACCACCGCTCTCGATATAAATCCGTTTTATTCAAGAGTTCCATATTGTACTTTATACCATGACTACGAGAAAAAGAAAGATTTAAGCGAAAATAGATATTTAATGAAGAAAAAAGGAAGATTTGAATTAATTAAAATGCACATTAAAATTTGAAAAATTACAAAAATTAAAAATTATTTCTTATTACTATTAGGATGGTCAACTTGTTTACTATGACAGCTAAGAACACAAAAGAGTTTTTATTTCAATGCTAAACGCCTTGTCGAAAATGTCGACCAATCAAATCTCGAGGAGTTATTTGCACAAGGAGTTTGTATGCCGAGACCGGACGGATTTTCGACCCCGACTATTGTCACTGATCTCATATACAATTGTGATCTTTACCATCAAATATCGACTATATTTACCACTTTCATTGTGCGTGGAAACTTCGAAATACCTAAATTCAAAATGGCGGTGGGTATATATGCCATAGAGGTTGGATATAGATGGGATACCCTATGCAATGGGTATCCCATCCATATCCAACCGCATAACCAGACAAGGACATTACAAACATGGAAATACACCCAGATTGAGGCCATTTGTAAAAACTCAGTACCTGCGGCGGCTTCCAGTGGGAATCCAACACACCCTAAAGTTTGAGTAGTAAAGCGCATTCTCTGCAAGCATGGTAAAATTGTCGGGACTACTATGTCTGTTGACTGCCTCGTTGGTCTAGCATTATCACGTCAGATTACCATACCGGAGCTCGTGGGTTCGATTCCCACTCGGGACCGCCGTACATTTGTGGGTACAGAACGTACAGAATAGATATAATTAGTAATAATTATATAATATAACAGATAGTATACAAAAAGTATAGATTATTCGCTTGAGATAGATACCCCACTTTTGAGGCATTTTATTTTACAGAAAATTTTCCCTGTGTTTCAGAGCCCCCGGATGTCGTCCGGATGGCCTGACGATGATACCCGGGGTGAGGGGGCGCCCATTGCTTTGGGATGCTAAGTCTGTCTGTACTTTCGTCCCCTCTCACTTGGCTCCTACCGTGTCGACCTCGGAGAAGAGGCTGCGAGGTTGAAGGTCCAAAAGTATTCTGCGCTTTTGGGCCAGTACATTTTTGTGCCTCTCGCGATAGAAACCACTGGGGCCTGGGGGGTGCAGGGGAAGGCCTTTGTGAGGGAGACAGGACATCGCTTGAGGGACCGTGGCTATTATTGCCGGTTTGGGGCGGAATTTCCCTTGCACTGTAGCGAGGTAACGCCGCCGGCGTAGTGGGAACCTTTGGGTCAGATGTGTCCCGGGGCGGCTTATTCTCTTAGTTTGTGTTTTCTGTTGCGAGTTTTGCTTTAATTTCCCATTTTATATTTGACTTTATTATGTACCCTTTATAGGAAAAATATCAGTAATTTTAGAACGTTTGGTAGCCAACACAATGTAAATACTAGAAATAAACTTTCATTCCCGAGATTTAGGCTGGCAAAAGGTTATACATCTTATATGAGGCATTGTATACGTTTCTACAGATCCCTGAAGATATAATAATTTAAGCTTGCCAGACGCGGGGTTCAAAAAATTATACATTTTTACAAAAAAGCGTACTTTGTGCCAAAAAGGCTACTATAGTAGTCATTAAGGATTATTTAGATGACAAAAATGTCTGGAATTAAAGCCAGTTCAATGCATTAGTACCTACTAGGTTTTAGAAGATTAAAATATGTAAACTCTGTTAAGTTTGGAACGGTTGGGAGTATTTTTGTCCGTTTTTCAAATCATCTAGATTATAAAACGCTCACCTAGTTTTTTTAAATTGAATTCAATTCAATAGAATTATTTTTAATAGTTGACATTTTTATAGTATAATATTAATGTACCACCATCGAAATCCGATCTTGACAAAACTTTGTCGCTTATGATATAGTAGCGAGTTTTCCTGATTTTAAAAGTTACGACTAATAATTATAAATGTGAAAGTTTTGTTAAAGTTACTCAATTTAGATGAAATTTGGTATGGAGATAGTTTGAGTCCCGGGGAAGGACATAGGATTCTTTTTATCCCGGAAATTACTCATTCCATGCGGAGGAAGTCGCGGGCAAAAGCTAGTAGTGTAATATTGTTATATTCAGTTAATAATCAGTAATAATAACAATCACTTCAAAACTTAATTTTTGCAAGGCCGTTTTGCTGTTCAGCGCAGCGCGTGTATTGAGATCCTAGTGAGGCGTCTGAGCCTATATGGCCTAGCCTCCTCAGTCCTGCCCTTGAAAATAACAATGGTCTTCAATTGTTATTTTCAAGGTCAGGACTGAGGAGGATAGTCACCCCACTTTGGAATTGTCATAGTAAACCATATAGTTCTATGAAATGGAGCCTAGAGACTAATAAACATTCAATAACTTCACCACGCATCACAATCACTTGTTCTAATCCCAAAGTACCTAGGTAGTACCATGCAAGGACATAAAAAACACGAAAATACACCCAGACTGAGGCCATTCGAACAAATCAAACACGGCGGCCTCCAGTGTCGTATCGCAAAATCGAACCCACGGCCTCTGTTTTGGTTGTCAGGTTCGTTAGCCGCTATACCAACGAGACAGCCTCCATAACCCTAATCGCGTAAAAACACAAAACAATTTTAGCTTTTCCCAGAGCGAGCGTTCGCTTATGAGTTATAGGCAATTTCGTTCTAGGGATTGATTTAGACCGAGCGAGAGAAAGGCTATGAGATTTATGCTTTTCTATTTATGGTTCCATATCCCAAAATAAAAAGAGGGTAGGGCTGTGTCGGGTTACATGGCCGTTGGTTTGACGTGAAGCGTCTATAAGTAAGCGTTAATTTTTAGCTCAAATTGCGGAATGTGTCAAGTGGCACTAGCGTCATCTAGCGGCACGAATCAAGAGGACCTGAGTAATGGCTTACTGCGATCACCAACCCGCCTGCCAAGCATGGCGATAACGGCAAAACCCGTCATGGTTCAGAAACCCATGAGGGAGGCCTATGTCCTGCAGTGGGCGTCAAATGGCTGATGATGATGATGATGATGATGAGTAATGGCTACTGTGTTCTACTCAACGATATATAAAAAAATTGCACACGACATGTAGTTACAGAGTTACAGCCCTCGCCAAGGCGACATGTTTTCGTTGTTTGCGGTTTCACCAAATTGAAAGCGTGATTTTTATTCTTTAAAATTTTAAATCGCAAGTGGTTACACCTACAAATAATTCCGTGTGTTATAGAATTGCGGTAGACTTGCTGCGCGTTTTTTTGAAGAATGGGTCGAGTCCTCCTATCCTACATGGACTCTATTTCTATGCAGTTCCTCTTCTGCTAGAACACGTAACATAGCTGTACACCCACGACTGACCTGTATCAATCAATTATCAACCCGTATTCGTCCACTAGGTACCGAATAAAAGGCTTCCCCCAGATCACGCCACGCCCCTTGTTTCTGGCCATCGTCATCCAGCCGTTGCCAGCATCAATCTGGTGGGCTTCCTACGCCGCGTTTGTAAGTTCGCAGTCTCCACTCGAAAACCCTTGTACGCCATTGCCTATCGATTCTTTAGCTGACCTGACCAGCCCACTGCAGTTTTAACTAGCTAATAATAGGTACAGGCTACACCAATCACTTTAGATCTTTGGAAAATTTACTCATTTCTGATATGATCCACCAAAGAGATTCCAAGCATAGCCTGTTACATAACGTAACGTATAAGTAAAATATCAACCCAACGTCTGGAATTACAAGATTAGCCATTCGCTTCTCCGTTCGGTTCTGCAGGTGTAAATTCACCGCGTAACGCAGTGAAAATCATTTATGTAGGTTAGCTGTAATGCACCTGCGTCCGCTCGCTACATTTTTCCGACGCTTTACCGTAAAACTATTATAATTCATACAGCCATCTGCTTGTCTGCAACATACATAAACATAATAATAACTAAAATGCGCAATTCCCGAAACAATTATCCCAACTATTAGAGCTTGTGCTTGGTAACAACTTTTTCTCTACGAGTTTTTCCTCAGGTTACATTTTTTTCGAGATATTAAGGTTAAGTTTGTATAATATTACTAATATTTAATATATTTTTACTAATATCTCGGTGGTCTCGGGTAGACTGAAGTAACGTATAATTAAAATCGGCAGCTGCAACGTTGCCGAAACGTTGTTGGTGGTTTTTTACTTCAGTTTTTTATTTTTGTCTTTTTAGTGATTTTTATTGCTGATTTATATATAGCCCATGACACCCGCGTACTGATGTTTTACACGTGATTGGCATAGTTAAACAAATTTAAGATCCGAGTATAATAAATTAAATATAACAGCGCCATCTAGTGACTCATGATTGCACAACAATGTCAGGTAATGGCGATTTTTGTTTTTTTTTTGTCACTTTTTTATTCCATTAATGCTAATTAAATATAGCTGACGAATCGATTGAGACCTTATTTGTCAAAATCTGACCATTGATTAAGTAGTTATGAGGGAACATAGAATCGGACATCCTTACAGACATACATACATACGAGTTAACACATTACCCTCCTTTTGGGCTCGCAGTCGGGTAAACAACAAGAATTTCCCCAACATTACCGATAAATTCCTTCCACAAAATACTCATCACTATTACCATCTGAATTAAAGGAATGACTAAAATAGAATAAAATAGAGGGCCCGCCTGCTTAGTAGCTAAGGCTCGGAGCCGACTGACACAGTATAATACTGATCTGACGTCTGGCTCGGGCATGGCGCGGACATCATTCTGTTTCATTCAAATACCGTACCAAACACACGTTACACACGTGTTAGAGACTTCAGGATCCAGTGTCGCAACACCTATAGATAAATAACTTAATCCATTTGCAGTTACGGTATACATATAATTAATTATTATAAATTACAAAAGTATTATTAACAATTTAATTATCGTATTAATTTCGAGAGTATTAAAGTAACTCAATTAATTTAATATCGTATTCGTGGTATCATGACATTACTTATTCAGTTATTTGAATTAGATAAGACTAAAGATAAAAATATAAATACATCATAATATATTTAATAATGTATAATTAATAACATAAAACTATTAAATAAAATTATTAGAGCTAATATAAAATAATAACAGTCGTACTACTTCCGTTTCCTAATTGAAATGTTTTGTCCTAAACGGTCAGTCAATAGATTTCAGTTTATATTAGGGGTTAAAGTATGAAATTGCCGTTTTATTGCAATAGGTTCTTTGAATTGACATAGAATCTTCATGGTTTGAGGTTTTCGAATGAAACTTTTTTCAAATGGTTTCTATGATGTTCTTTTTTAAAAAATGTGAAACATTTGAATATCGACTTTCAATTGTTTTTGTTATTCAATTTAGACAAGAAAGATGGATACTGCGAAAATTCGAGTGATTGTTGAATACGAGTTCCGACGCGGAACTAACGGGGCAGAAACAGCCCGCAATATCAATGCTGCGTTTGGAGAGGGGTCTACTAATGAACGCACCGTGCGATTTTGGTTTAAACGCTTTCGTGATGGAAATTTCGACTTAAAGACCGCCCACACAGGTGAATAACGATGAATTAAGAGAGATAGTGGAAGCTGACCCTAGTCAAACTACCCAGGAATTAGCGGCATGGTTTAACGTTACCTTACCCACAATATTGACTCACTTGCGTCAAATCAATAAAATAAAAAAATACGAAAAATGGGTGCCTCATAATCACTCGAATTTTCGCAGTATCCATCTTTCTTGTCTAAATTGAATAACAAAAACAATTGAAAGTCGATATTCAAATGTTTCACATTTTTTAAAAAAAGAACATCATAGAAACCATTTGAAAAAAGTTTAATTCGAAAACCTCAAACCATGAAGATTCTATGTCAATTCAAAGAACCTATTGCAATTAAAACGGCAATTTCATACTTTAACCCCTATTATAAAAGCAATACAATAGGCTATTGAGGGAGTCTGAATGTAAATTTCGTGAAGTACACTTGCAAGGTGGAAACTATGTCCGACTGCGGGTCGAATAAATTGCTAATACCACAACACTGTTTCTCATTCTGACCTCCGTCACACACGGTCATAAGGTCATTATTTGAACACACTCAACGGCCTATCCTCAGATTGCAGTCAGTTCCAGGTCAGTTCCTTCGCTCCACGTCTTTTAATAATCATGCCCGTACCATACCTGCTATGCTTATGCTCAGCAGTCGGATTGTTGGTTATTTGGTATTTCAGTTTTTCACTGAGCAAACCTGCAGCATTTCTTTATTACATTATGACTTGCCATTTCCAATTATTTTCCCGCGTTTCGTGCTTTTGTAGATATACCGGCAGCTTGGCGGCATTTAGTGCAGTTTAATTCCATTTAAATGCAAATGTGAACACCGCAGCTTACCTCTCGGTTACATTTTGCATAATGGTGGGTACAAATAAGAGTATATTTGCTTTCTAAGAGGACTTTGACGTTCACTGGAAGAGGGAAAGTGCATTATTACGTTATACGCCAGTAATTTTATCACGCAAGTTTGTCAAAGGTCATTCTTGGGTGGGTATTTGTGTATGTATATGGGGAATGGGGGAGGGTGTACAGCACAGCCATACGATCGAAGTCATGGGATCAGCTGATGGACGATTCCCCATCGGACGCTTTTAGTCTCAAGCCTTGTTTATACGAAGCCAGCACTGGCTTGGTATTGGCCATGTATAAACAGTTTTTCATGCCAAGCCAGAGCTGGCGAGAGTAGAGCGCCCGTCTTTTTTTCTAGGCAGCGATCTCCGCCCGCTAATCCATCAACCCCCGCGCCAGCCATGTGCGTTTGTTTTTGTTCAGAATTTCTGCATGAAGACGCAGACTGACTGGCTTCATCTGGCATGGGTGGATGTGTTCCTTCACAGTTAGCGAATGGTATTGCTACTATAACTTCACAAATGTACATAACTTACAAAACAAAGTCATAGGTACATGCCCGCACTGGGCCCGCATTGGTAAGTCATCATCATCATCATCATCAGCCATTTTTACGCCCACTGCAGGACATAGGCCTCCCTCATGGTTTTCCCTAACCTTGAAGGGTTTTGCCATAATCGCCACGCTTGGCAAGCGGGTTGGTGATCGCATAATGTGGTCGGAATCTCAGGAAGACGCTGCTGCCCGTCTCCTGGTATTTTTTTCCTAGTCGCCTTCTACGACATCCACGGTATTTGTTATCAAAGTCCGTGTGATGCCGGATTAAGAATAGCGTCACTCCATTTCATTGGTAAGTAATTTTTTTTAAATCTTATCTAAGTTCTCAGTCCCAGAAGGTGAAGAAGAAACTAAAAAGAAAGATCTACATTTATTATTTAGGAAAAAACTTAATTATTCACCGCTTTCAAACCAATACCTAATAACATTTTTTTTGTTCTTATTGTTGCACTAATCCGTGCTGAGAACCCGCGACCCCTGGCTAACCGGGCCCAGGCACCGTACCGTGGCACGGTTAGCCAGAGGTCGCGGGTTCAAGTCCCGGCATGGGTGGAATTTTTAGCCTCTAAATATTACGTAAGTCCAGAAGTTCGTTAGTTTATTCGTTCATTAGTGAATTAACGTAAAGATAATCAAAGTCCAGAAGAAATCTAATATATAAAAATTTCGTATCGCGGTGTTTGTTATCAAACTCCGCCGAAACGGCTTCACAGATTTTTATATTTTTTTTGTGTATATTTGGTAGGTATGAGAATAGGTCGTAGGCTAATTAATATGGCTAAACAACGCCTGCCGAGTCAGTTAGTAAAGGAATAAGCATTACAACGCGTGCGCAACGATACAAACTAAAATAAACCTTAAATACTTTTGAGATTAGATATTACAACATTAGCGCAAAAGGCCCGGCCACGAGCACGTCCCGTCACGGGAACGAGCTTTTTTCTGCACTTGTATTTTAGTCTCTAACTTAGAAGTATTTAATATTTTTTATTATTCATTTTTCATTTTTATTTTTCATTTTTTTTTTTTTCATTTGTACATCTACTGTCATCTGTCAACTTCAATACCAGAATAAATACTCTCCATCCTGTCCCGTTCACATTGTATGTCTATAAAAATAACACTTCATATTATAATCCGATTGTTCGCATGTGTCGTTTGTATAACACTGTTTCTACTCTTTGTTCTGACCTAGATATATACAATCTTAGTCTTTATAAGATAAAATGTCTGCAATTATTGATCTCTAAAACTAAATACTAAATATTATAAATATAATAAGTTATTGGATTTGTTCCAGATTCACTTACTTGATGTTTCAAGTGGGTGAGTCTGGAATTGGGCTAATGATAAAGTTTTAGTTCCAAAATGTAATAAGTACCTATTTAAATGGCTATTTTGTAGTTTCAAGTAGGTGGTAATGTCCTCTTTAGTTTTTATATAATGCTTGTCTCATTACTCTTAAATATGAGGACCACCGTAACTCGTTTTTCTATGTATTTTAATGTGCGTGTATACTTTGGGTGTCAATCTAGCTTAAAACTAGTATGCTCCAATATTGTTATTTTAAGATTGTTACCTGTTTTACATGCCTAATAAACAAAATAAATAAATAGATTATTTTGGATTGAAATCGTTGCAACGGATAGACCTTAAGGGTACTAAATTAATAATATTATTCTTAATAATATTTTTCACGGAACACAATCACTTGTCCTGCTCCCAAACTAAGATGCCCTGTGCTATGGTAATCCGGCAAGGAAAGATTAACTAACAGAGTCAATTCGGTAATATCTATTCAAAGCGGGCATATTACAGTAGCAGCAGCTGCAGCAGAAGTCATAGTAGCAATACCACTCGCTAACCGTGAAGGAAAACATCGTGAGGAAACCTGAGTGTCTGAGCCATTGACATACCTCAGCGCTTGGAATCGCCAACCCGCGGTGGTCACGCGTCGTGATTAAGCCCATACTATCTCCCTGAGAGAAGGCCTGTGCCCTACAGTGGGACGTATATAGGCTGCTTATGTATAGTACAGTAGACAGCAGCGTAGGTAGTACAACGATGTGAGACGCGCGTTTTAATTGTCGAAAGTCGCGACTTTTCAGTACATTAATGGTCATATTCGGACATTTTAGCGTCACAAAACGCGTGACTCGTGCCGACATACTGCCCATGCTGACTAGCCTAAACAAAGTCGCCTATATCGTAACATAGCGTCTACGGTGTCAACTGTAAGGTCATTACATTTAGAAACCTTCTTGATAGGAAAATATTGGAGAAGAAAATTGGCCGTCTGTTTTATCCGGCTGAGGCGGAGCCCAAAAGTAGGGTAATGTGTTTGTTACCTCGTATTTATGTAGGTAAGTCCAATTCTACGCTCCCTTGTAAATCTTTAACCAATAGTCACATTTTGAAAAAATAAGATCTTACTAAGCAGGCGGGGTGACTCTATCCTTAATCCGAGGCCACATATCCGTGTGGCGCCGGATTAAGAATAGCGTCACTCCATTTCCTTCCGTGGATCTCGTAGAAGGAGACTAAGGAAATACATTACCAGGAGACGGGCAGCAGCGTCTTCCTGTGATTCCAACCGCATACTGCGATCGCCAACCCGCCTGCCAAGCGTGGCGATTATGGCGAAACCCCTCATGGTTAGGAAAACCACGAGGGAGGCATATGTCCTGCAGTGGGCGTCAAATAGCAGGCGGGAGCCAAATTCAACATTTCGAGGTACCGAGGTTGGTCTCGCCTGCTTAGTAGTTAATGCTCAGCAGTCGTGTTGTTGGTTGTTTTTTTATTTTAGTTTTTTTTTGTGTCTAGGGTAAATTAGAAAAAAAGGTCTCCCAAGAGAATAGAAGTATGCCAATCTCGCCCGAAAATCATAGAGGAAAAGTGCATTTCGTGGTAGCTCTTACCTGTGGGTAAAACTATAGTTATTTTGCAGAGGAGCTGCGTTTTGTTTAGACTGAAATTTACGCCGTCACTCGTAAGTGTACAAGAGTTTGTATCTGTATACTTTTAATTGCACAATTCTGGATACACATAAATTAATAAGAGTTTGTGCTTTACAACTACTTTGGTTCTACTCAAGAGTTTTTACTTTAAGCTTTTTTACTGTTTTCGCGTTTTATTATTTGTAAGATTTTATGTGTGTTGTGGTATCAGAATAAACTTTTTTCAATTTAAATTTCAATCTAATCTAATCTAATCTAATCCCGCTACAAATTCCACCTGTCGGAAACGTGACTATAGTGACTTTACCTGCGAAGAACTCCGTATTTTTCAGCGGAGTGAAAATTCATTCATCAAATTTATGATAAAGCGAAAGACGGTAGCTTTGGCGTTTTACCAAAACGCGAGATTTTTTTTCTTCAATAAAGTTTAATTATGATTTACTATGTCGCGATAAAATGTCCTTTTACAGCTTTTTTCTACTAAAGCTTTTTTCTACTAAATGGGATTTGATAATGTTTAAATGTTTAGTAGATAGATAGAGATTTGTTTCTTTTACCTCGCATCCAATACTATGAATGTCCTTTGAGGAAAGTTAAACAAACAATCATAGGATCTAAACAAAAACATTATAATTATGTAGGTATGTCGCGGGTTTATTGACAAAAATGGGCACCTCAAAATTCGAGCTTTTAGGCGCCTCACGAGGCGATTCCCATGCAAACGTAGTTTGGGTTTTGTTTACAAACGACAAGCTGGGTCGCAATAAAATTTTACGAATACGTTTAGAGAACACAAATCGAGGTAATTGGAAATAAACTTATCTAAAAAGAAATTACAGCCCTGTGAATAGTTTCCATGAAAAGTATTATTATTTATGTATATTTTTAATGGTAATAAAATTATATGCATCATATTTGTCTGTTTACATTTAAATATTTGTATTTAAGTTTATCCATTTAATTTTCTAGTTTAGTTTTTAATATTACAAGAGCCTCGCTGAAAATCAGCGCCTTTTGACTGTTGTGTGTATAACAACATTCAAGAGGCATTACATTGAGCGAGGTACCTTTTGAAGTGTATGTTACTTGGGTAAGGTTACCTTGGGAAGTGTATGTTACTTTATTTCACGTATACTTAGATACACACATTAGTTTTAATTTCCTTACGTGGTTTTAAATCTGGCAATATACCTACACCATTTTTCTTTTTCTTTCTTTCTTTCTTTATTATTACCTAAAATAATGAAATTTAGTAAGAAGCAAGGTAGCAGCAGGAGTAAAGAATAAAATCGGATATTGTTAATTTGATCATTACCACTGGAGGCCATCGTACATTGGTACGAATGGCCTCAGTCTGGTTGTATTTCCATGTTTGTGATGACCTTGCCTGGTAACCATCATGTCATCATCAACCCATTATGTCCCCACCGAGGGGCACGGGTCTCTTCCCTGAGGAAGGTATAGGCCATACTCCACCACGGGGGCCAAGTCCGGATTGGTGGAGGCTTGTAGACTAGTGGCTCGTCTACTGTCAGAAGTTGTCAAGCCGCCCTAAGGCCTCTGACTTGGCTTAACGACTGCCATCTGTCGACGGCAGCCGGCACCAACAGCTTAACGTGCCTTGCGAAGCACGGAACCGCTCGGAAAAATGCCACTAGCTTTAGGCATAGACGGCGACCCATCCATGCACTGAACGCGCCCAGTGTTGCTTAACCTTCGTGATCGTTTAAGATCACTCAGGTAGCCGGGGCTACGAGCGATTAACCTAACATTAAACGATAACCATAACACAGGGTAACCTAGTTTGGGACCAGGGCAAGTGATTGTGTGGCGTGGTTATTGTAGTTATTGCACTCGAGGAAATCGAGGAGGCGATAAGACCGCCAATTGTATACCACTACTTAGATATAAGAAACCATTTGTAATATCTTTCACCTGGTTGTGCAATAAAGTGTTCTCTATCTCTATCTATCTATCTACGTTTTTACGTTTGGAAACATGCTTTTGCAGTCGGCCTAGCCCGCAGGAAAGACGAGGCAATACGAACCAACCAAGCCGCGGGTTTCCTCACGATGTTTTTTTTTTTCTTCAAAGTTGGCGTGTGGTATTGCTACTATATACTAAGCTGTCAGGATGGTATAGGTGCTGGGCAAGCCTACTCCATTTAAAAGATACAATGTCCCACTGCAGCGTCCGACTGATGCCTTAACCCATCTAGTGTGAGTGAAGGTGCTACTGGACGCTGTATAAATCGTCTCATTGTAAGGGCCTAAGTTTTTTTTGCAGTTGAGTTGCAGGTTGTTGTTGCATAGTAAAGTTTATAGTGTTTGAGAGAAAGGTTTATGATAAACGAATGGTAAAAGGTGCCTTGCTCGAAATGTACTTTCCAATGTAAGACCTTTAGATCGAGTCAGCTAAAGTGAATTACTGTCCATTTAGGTTACCAACTTCCAGACCTTGTGTAATTACTTACAAATTCCTCCTAGCTCCCTTGAGGCGGGATTAATGTTCAGAAGGAAAGTTTTGTTTAGACTACTCTCTTAATATACATACTATAGATTACTGTAAAGAAACTAACATCTTAACAGTAAAGTTGAAAGTCAACACATTTATGAAAGTATTATGTATGTTAGAAAATATATTTAAAGACCGAAAATATTGGTAGCAAATAAAAATAAAGGTAAGTACTAGGAATAAACATAAATTGTCATTTCCACGATTACCCCCAGTTTATCGTACACTAACACGCTGTTAATCTAACAGCTGTCAATTGACCAAAGTGCATACAAAAAAAAAACCACTGACAGCTGTTAACAGTAGATTAACAGCGTGTTAGTGTACGAGAAACCGGGGGTTAGTCTTGCAACGGTTAATACATCCTTTTTAGGGCACTGCATTAAGTTCAGTGATCTGTCAGGATCGTGGCTAGTGGCAGTCCCTGGTCAGATGTATTAATATGTATTAAGTTCTACAGAAAGATTCCTTAAGATGTAGTTAAGATTACCTCCGACGCGGTTTAAAAAATGTGTTAAGCACACTCTGTGCAAAAAAGGCCTACTAAACTTTCAGGATTATTTAGAAGACAAGGATATCTGGTATTAAAATAATGTTACCGGAGTCGATTATGTCGAGCGTTTAACACGTTCTTGACCAACTTAAAATAAAAACTCCGTTTATTAACTCAAAACCAGGTAAAAAAATAATTGTTACCTGGCTAAGATGAGCTTGTTGTATGTTACCAACTACACAATAATAGCAGTCTGATCTCATTCGTCACAGTTTTTTATATACTTATAGAAAGTGCCAATGGGACTATAAACTGTTACCTCGCTAAGATTAGCTTGTTAAAATGTATGTTAATTTACTTTGTCATTCAACCCCTTTATTGTTGGTGGCAATAAATATTTTTTTTACTTTTTTTTTACAAATGGGTATCATGGAAAAATACATAATGAAAAGATTCACATTGCCAAGAATAACATTTACGGTTTAGCCGTTAGTGGTAAGTAGCACACAATTCAACTCAAGTTTATGATTAATCAATTAAGTTACATTTTTAGCAAACATTTTTAAGATATTGTAACAAAAAGTGTGATTGAGTGTTTCATGCATATAGCAATAAAATTAATAACAAAAAAAAAGATAATGCAGGTAAAGTAAAGTCCTCCAACCCTAGTAGGTTACAATGGGGATATGTAAATAAATCATAATAAATAACTTCTACACAACACAAGCACTTGTCCTAGTACCAAACTAGGATACCTTGTGCTGTGGTTACCAGGCAAGGACATCACAAAAATGGAAATATACGCGGATTATGTTTAATTTTTTAGCGAAACCAATTAGCAAGACTACAATTCAGATACTAAATTACTCATTTAATTTATTTGTCTTGTTGACTAGCCAAATCATATAAAAAACTGGCCAAGTGCGTGTCGCACTCGCGCAAAAAGGGTTTCGTACAAAATTTTCTATACAATCTTATCCATTATCTGTACAACATTTGAATATTTCAAGCGTCTACCTAGTCGTTGCCGTTATTAATATCGTGCAAAATCGGCAAAAAAATCACGTTTGTTGCGTGGGAGCCCCACTTAAATATTTATTTTGTTCTATTTTTAGTATTTTTTGTTAGAGCGGCAATAGAAATACATCATCTGTGAAAATTTCAACTGTCTAGCTATCGCGGTTCATGAGATACAGCCTGGTGATAGACATACAGACAGTGGAGTCTTAGTAATAGGGTCCCTTACCGTTTGGGTACGGAACCCTAAAAACAACACATTCACTCATTCTTAACATATTATCTTGCATCTTTTTCACCTTAATAGTTCATAATTCATATAATATTGTTAGAACTGGCGCCACAAATAAGATCCTTCAGTAATGTCCTCAAATCTACTGCAATACGAATTATGAATCGCTCGTAGCCCCGGCTGCCTGAGTGATCTTAAACGATCACGAAGGTTAAGCAACACAGGGCGCGTTCAGTGCATGGATGGGTCGCCGTCTATGCCTAACGCTAGTGGCATTTTTCCGAGCGGTTCCGTGCTCCGCAAGGCACGTTAAGCTGTTGGTGCCGGCTGCCGTCGATAGATGGCAGTCGTTAAGCCAAGTCAGAGGCCTTAGGGCGGCTTGACAACTTCTGACAGTGGACGAGCCACTAGTCTACAAGCCTCCACCAATCCGGACTTGGCCCCCGTGGTGGAGTATGGCCTATACCTTCCTCAGGGAAGAGACCCGTGCCCCTCGGTGGGGACATAATGAGTTGATGATGATGATGACGAATTATGATATCGTATATAAGTGCACTCGTCGTTCTGTTTTTTTACTAGATTTATTCGGCGCGTCTATTAAGTAAACGGTAAATTGAATTCAAGAGAGCTGGGGAGAGCCGTTTTCGTCCACTTTTACGTCCCAGCGACGAAGTATTGTCTTTACTAAGCAGCTGAATAATGAATGGCTAATATCTCGTATTCTGTGCCGGATAAAAGGGTCTTGATAAATACAAAGAACATTGAAGCGATGCGGATTAGTCAAGAACGTTGGGATTAGTCGGATCTGTCTACATTGTCATAGAAATTTTATTGTATTTTTATTCTTCATCATTGTATTTCACAAATTTGTATGGAATCAGGCGTTACTTAGCGGAAATCCGTAATAGCATTAAAATGTATTGTTGTCGGTGGTGGTGTGTTTGTTTCTTGCTTCTGTTTGAAAAAGTGGGAGGGAGGGCGGTGCATTAACTTACCGCATGGTGCTTGTGGGATTTTGGCGGAATTTGGCAAAGTAATTTTCACATTTTAATGCTTTCATAAATTTTGTTTCGTAAGCACTACACATTAGTAGCTTAACTCTGCAATCACTTACTTAAATTTTTATCTTAAGAGTCCGACCAGGTTTCGCTCTTATTCAAATGGCGAGTAGAGAGAGCCGTGGCTAATATTTTGTTCTTCTGTCGTTTTCTCTGCACTACATTTTGATATTGTTAAAACTTGTTAAAGAAAACCGGCCAAGTGCGAGTCGGACTCGCGCACGAAGGGTTCTGTACCATTATCTATACAACATTTGAATATTTCAAGCGTCTACCGGTTGCCGTTATTAATATCGAGCAAAAAGCGGCAGAAAAAAACACGTCTGTTGTATGCCCCTCCCCCTGTTTTTAGTATTTGTTGTTATAGCGGCAACAGAAATACATCACGAACGAAATACATCATCTGTGAAAGTTTCAAGTGTCCAACTAACACGGTTCATGTGATACAGCCCGGTGACAGACGGACGGACAGCGGAGTCTTAGTAATAGAGTTCCTTACCCTTTGGATACGGAACCCTAAAAATGTAGCAAGTCGGCGGCGTATATGCACTTCCGTATTCAAAACGGACCCCAAGGGGAGACGAGGTTGGTACCCCTTTCTAGAGCCCTATACAACTGAAATATCGTGCATGGTATGTCCCCTTGAAGCGCAAATTAGGTAAGTCTTTTCATGTACCGTATAAGTTTAAGCATTTAAAACTCCGCTAAGGCATTCCTTAGGTACTGTTATAATCACATTTCCCTAGAGACTGTATGCATGGGAGAGTGCTGACGTGTCAGTAGGTGCAATCGACACGTGTAGCTTTTTCCCATGGCATGACGCAAGACCAGTCACTCCTTTTTGCAATTCAATATCCGGGCTCGTGAAAGACGGTCGTCTCTATTCTTCTATTTCAATTGTCCAATTTCATTATTTCAATAAATGTGTTAAGAAAAATATCTTTTTTTAAAAAGACTCTCCTGACCCGCCCCGTAACAGTGGTGTCAGAAGTGGGATTTGCTGGTGGAAATCGCATTTCCCAGCATCTCAGACGCGAAAAACGTGAAAACGCGAAAAACTGGACCGCCGCAAAACTGTGTGTAAAACTGTGTCAAACTCTTCATGCTGTGAAATCCTTACGCTGTGAACTTTATCCTGTGAACTTTTGTGCTCTGTAATTGCGACAGTCAGCCTCCAACCCTGGAGCCTGCCAATACAGCCTGCCGTTCTCAAAGTCACTGCCGCCGCCGCTGTGCTGCCGCTCATCGTGGTCTCCGAATCGCTGCGCCATCCGCCACTCTCCATATCCTGTTTCCAAGACGGGCCTGCCGCTGCTGCCCGTATAAGTACCTACCTACTTACCTGGTACTTACCTATTGTCGTCGCTGTCGCCGAGTCTCCGTGTCTATCGCCGTCGCCGCCGTCGTCGTCCTGCAACAAGAACCTTCAAACCGCAATGTCTGCCACTCTCCAGCTCACCGTGATCCTGTGAGTCGAACATTTAATTAACCGTTATTGTCACGAGTCCTTTCTATATCCGGTTATTCTATTCCCTTAAATTGACTATTTTACCAACTCAAGTACATACCTACTATATTTACTATTTCTAATTCCAAGCGTGCCGCCGTTAGTTCTTATTATTATCTAATAGGTATTCCTCAAACAAAATGGCAAAGGCCGAGCAATCGGCCCAAATTTTATTATCAGAGCCGTATCCCATCCAAGTTCTGTGTAACTTCATTTCTCCATACAAAGGAGACAGGGAATCATTAACAGCATTCCTTACAAATTGTCAAAATGCCCTGAATCTGTCATCACGAAACCAGACAGACTTACTCTTAAAATTCATCATATCCAAACTCGAGGGCAAGGCCCAAATCGCATGTTCAAACCGAGAATTCAACAATTTCGATGAACTCAAGGCTGTTTTACAACAAAACTTTGGTCAGAGGAAACATTACAACCATCTCCTGCTTGACCTTCAATCATGTAAACAGATGCCGAATGAAACCGTAGCGCAATTTGCCCTCCGAATCGAAACGTCCCTCACAGACTTACAGTCTGAAATTCATAATGCTAACTCCCTTAAAAAGGAGCTTCCGGGACGTCTTGCTATGACAGAAGACTTAGCCCTGTACACATTTTGTCTAGGTCTCAATCCACGCTTAAGTAACATCGTTCGTTGCCGAGAGCCGAAATCTCTCAATGATGCCGTGATAGTGGCAGTAGAGGAAGAAAAAATTGAAAATCTCTTAAACAAGTCAACACCAAGGCCGATCGAAGGCCCTAAACAAAAATTCTGCAGACGCTGCAATAAGCCAGGCCACCTAGAGTCTGAATGTTTCAGGCGTGACTCTCGCGCCCTAGTCCCATTTAAACCAAATCTTCGCCCTCAGCGAGATTATTCAGATAGGTCTCAAGGGCCCTCTAATCCAGCAATTTGCAGATACTGCAAAAATGAGGGCCACGACATAAGCCAATGTAGAAAGCGTCAATTCAATAACGCCCGGAGAAATTCGAACAATACTCCTTATCAACACCAACATCACGTTACAGTCGAGTCGCCTCCACCATCGACCTCCGGCGAAGAGGCTGACGAAGATAACTGTAATTTAAACTAAGCAACCGGGTATCGCATTCGTGCCGACGAATACCCAGTAATTATGCAGGCACACTATCGACTCCCTCTGAATCGGCGAAATCGCCCGAGTCCCAAGTTCTAAATCCCTCTGTATCCAAGGCGAAAAAGCCTAAACGAGTCACGTTCAACTTGCCATCTCCTATTTCCAAATCTAAACGACAAATAAGTCGTCAAAATAAAAAACACCCCAATGACTCCACGAGTCCTTCTATTTCAAGGGTTGAAAACTCATCGTTACCTTCTATTTCGGCCACTAAGCCCAGTAACGTCAAAATAAACTCTTCTTCTAAATCAAATCCTCAAAATCCTCCCTCGGGAGCCTCTGTTTCTTTGAGCCAAAAGGCTAAGCCAACCTCTGAGTCCAAAAAAGATTCTAAATCTAATTCCACGTCAATTCACGAGATTAATACAACCTCTAAAAAGGTGTCTCTGCCACACGTTTGTCTCAAAACAAACTACTCCGATAACGTGTTGTGCTTTCTCATCGATACTGGTGCAAGTGTGAGTATAGCTAAGCTTACCAACTTCACACAAAAGCCCTCACTCTCAAACGACACTATAAAGCTTAAAGGCCTAAGCGACAATGATTCATACTGTGAAAGCCTTGGCGTATTCCAAATCCAATTTGACTGTCAAACAGATACAGGTTCAATATCGTTCGACCATGAGTTTCACGCCATCAGCGAAAACGTGAACTTGAACTATGACGGGATATTAGGTAACGATTTCTTATCGCGCCAAAACGCTGATGTCCGCTACTCAAACAACGGTCTACACATACAGGGTAATATCATCCCTATAGAGTTCAACCAGCCTACCTACATAATCCCGGCTCGTTCTGAAGCCGTTATAGAATGTTCGATCACAAATGACCGGTCCGAATTCCACAACTCCAATGAAGCCTTAGTCCTAGACCATTCAATTTCCGAAGGCATCTTTGTAGCAAATAGCCTCGTCTCTATCAAGCCCAATGGAAAAATAAATATTACAGTCCTTAACACTACCAATGCCGAAATAAAGGTTACAAATTACAAAGTCACCTTGACACAGACGTGTGATATACCAAGTTCAACTTCTAACTCTCAGGAAAAAATATACTCTGTATCTTCTAGCGAATCTAATCGACACAACCGCGTCCTTGACAACATTCGCACCTCCCACCTTAATAGCGAAGAAGAAAAACGCTTACTCGACTGCTGTTCTAAGTACACTGATATCTTTCACTTGGAGGGCGAACAGCTAACCTACACTAACGTTACAAAACACACAATTAACACAGGTGACGCCCAACCCATTCATGTCAAGTCATACAGATTCCCAGAGTGTCATAAGGACGAGGTTGAACGGCAAATTAAGTCACTTCTAGACCAAAAAATAATTCGTCCTTCCAACTCCCCTTGGAGTGCGCCCGTATGGGTCGTGCCCAAAAAAATGGACGCCTCGGGCAAAAAGAAATGGCGATTAGTTATTGACTATAGAAAATTAAATGACGTCACCGTGTCTGACGTCTATCCTTTGCCCCTCATCTCTGATATCCTCGACCAATTAGGTCATTCAAAATATTTCACGACGCTGGACCTAGCCAGTGGTTTCCACGAAGTCCTTATGGACCCTCTCGATGCCCCTAAGACAGGGTTTACCGTTTCCACTAACAATAGTGCCGCTGGACACTACGAATTCTCTAGGATGCCTTTTGGGCTTAAAAATGCCCCTGCCACATTCCAAAGGCTTATGAACACCGTCCTATGTGGCCTTCAAGGTCTCCACTGTTTCATCTATCTTGACGACTGCATCGTCTTCTCCCACGATCTTGACTCACACATGCAGAAGCTGGAACTCGTGTTCTCGAAGTTCCGAGAAGCGAATCTCAAGTTGCAGCCTGACAAGTGCGAGTTCCTGCGACGAGAAGTCGCTTATCTCGGCCACATTATAACGGACAAGGGTGTTTCTCCGAATCCCGACAAAATCAAAGCAGTCACAGATTTTCCAACCCCTAAGAATCCTAAGGACATTAAGTCATTCCTAGGCCTAGTGGGCTATTACCGTAGATTTATAGAAAATTTCAGCAAAATCACAAAGCCTCTGACGTCACTCCTCAAAAAGGACGCTGAATTTCACTGGGAGCAAGAACAACAGAACGCCTTCTCCATTCTAAAATCCAAACTAACTTCAGCCCCATTGCTCCAGTACCCCGACTTCGAAAAACCCTTCATACTTACTACGGATGCTTCCAATTATGCTGTCGGGGCCATTCTATCCCAAGGTGACGTTGGCAAGGACAAGCCTATCGCCTATGCATCACGAACTCTTAACAAAGCCGAAGGCAACTATTCCACCATCGAGAAAGAACTTCTGGCCATTCTATTCGGCGTTAAAACTTTCCGTCCATACCTTTATGGTCACAAATTCAAAATTGTAACTGATCATCGGCCCTTAGTGTGGCTATTCAATGTCAAAGACCCCAGTTCGAAGCTAATTCGCTGGCGTCTCAAATTAGAGGAGTACGACTACGAGATCATTTATAAACAAGGCAAACTCAATTCTAACGCCGACGCCCTATCCAGATTCCCTGTCAATGTCAATGTCAATGTCACAGATCCAATTCCAAGTCCAAGCAACGTAAGCGGTAATAGTCCACCCGCTGCCAATAACAATTCGCAGTCCCCTCAGTTTCCGTCCACGCCTTCTACATCCGAAACCTACGAGCAGTATTTACAAAGTATTCGCCAATCCTCTGTATCATATGACACAGTCTTACAAGAGCATAATGACTCCTTGCTAAAAACAAAGTGTAAACTAGTTGTTTACCCGACCGCGATCGATTTAGATCCGTCAATCCCATACTGTTCGGACATAATAGAAATGTCAAACAGTGACCCCGACATTCGCTGTATCGAACGCGAGCTACTGAGTAGCTTCACAACATCAAACGCAAACCACATGTATACACACCTATTTCTACGCGTTCATCATTATGACGAGTATAGCTACAAGGACATCTTCAATGTCCTTCGTAACTATCGAGACATGATCATCGTATGGTATCAGGAAGAAAGAGAAATTGCTATCTCTGACTTTAAAGATCCTTTTAATAAAATCTCCTACACCAAGCTATATAATATGCTAGCCTTTCTATTTCATAATACCGGGATCAAAGTTAATATCTACAAAAACAGCATCATATTTCCTACACCCTCAGAGGTGAAGCGAATCTTAAAAGAAAACCATGACTCACCCTCTGCGGGTCATCCCGGTATCTCTCGTATGTACGACAGGATAAAGTCTATGTATTGGTGGAAGAATATGCGCCAAGACATCGAAGCTTATATTAAAAGCTGCAGATCATGCCAAGTTAACAAGCCGCTTCGCCAAACGAACCGAGCTCCTATGATTATTACCTCTACAGCCACTAGGCCAAATGAAAAAGTATTCCTCGACCTTGTAGGTCCTCTTCCAGAAACCTCTGAATACAAATACAAATTCATATTAACCTTACAGGACGATCTTACGAAATATTCTCAGGCCTATCCTATGGTCACCTGTTCCGCCGAAGAAACGGCTAAACGCCTCGTCCACTATATATCCCACATGGGCATCCCTAAATTAATCGTCTCCGACCAAGGCACAAACTTCTGCTCGGATGTTTTCAAGCAGCTGGAACAGCTGTTCGGTATCAAACATTTATTCGCATCCCCGTACCATCCGCAAACATGCGGCGCCCTTGAAAGGAGCCACTCCACCCTAAAGGAATACTTGAAGTCCTACGTGGATGAAAATAGAGAGTGGGACCTGTACCTTAATACAGCCATGATAGCCTATAATTCCAACGTCCATTCAACCACGGGGTTTTCGCCTCTTGAACTCCTTTTCGGGTATAAACCCTATATTCCCCAGAGTATCGACTCTATTGATAATAACACCTATGGTGACTACGTCAGGGCTCTCAACTATAGACTCTATTACAGTCGTCAAAAGGCTCGAGATAATATTGAAGCCTCTAAAGAAAAGTCTAAGAAACATTATGACTCACACTCAAGGCCCGTGACCTATAAGATAGGTGATATGGTATATTTACGATGCCACCACAAACAAAACAAAGCCTTATCACCGGTGTGGAAAGGCCCATTTAAGATTGTCAAGATAAACGGCAATCACACCGCCACGCTGCTTATTAACCGAAAGCATATTCGTCATCATTATGATCAATTAAAACTAGATACCTCACCGTCTCCAATCTAGATTATATTTCCATTTCAGGGCAGTTACAGGACTATGCCAAGGCCGCTTTGTTACGCAAATCCACGGGAGCCCTGGGTTATACTTCGATGAACTCCGTCCTCTCAAGTTCACAAACGACAACTGGAATGTACTTACTTATATCGATATTAGTCACGTAAAGCCAACGTTTAGTAAAATCGATTATTTACTCGAAAAAGTAAATACCTTCTGTAGCTCTTTTATATCATCCCAAATTAAAACAGATTGTTCTAACTCTTTATCCGCATTACGCAATTTACGTGACGTCAATATTCGAAAATTCTCTTCTATTTCCCATCTAATGGTAAACAAACAAAACCTTCGCATTAAACGTGGTCTTTTCGATATCGGAGGCTCATTGCTCAAAACGTTCTTCGGTACTTTAAACTCTGATGACGCTATAAAATTCACTGACGCTATCAATAAAGTACAGACAGATGAAAAACATCTGATGCACTTAATGAAGGATAACATTCACGTTATCAAGTTTACTATATCTACGTTTAACAACACTATGTGTAAAGTATACGAGAACAAAAAACGTCTCGTCCAAAATATGGAAGCTATACACTCAGCCATGTCAGCAATAAATAATTCTAATGATAAACTACAAGTAAAAACGCAGGTCTCGTCCTTGTTGAATTCCTTAGAGTCCATTATC